>CP136060.1:378571889-379216889 GCA_032464435.1 Aegilops umbellulata | reverse complement strand
AGTTGAGCCATTGGCTCCCGGTCCTCCTTTAGTATCACCAGGTTGAACCGTTGGTCTGCCTGCACCATGGTGGACCCGGACGCCAGCACGAAGTCGACGTCCATCGTCTCATACCAATCGGGGACCTTCTGTGCCACGACCTCCGCCATGAACACTGGATCGGCTTCCTCCTCCTTGTAGCTTGCCTCCAGAGAACTCGGGGATTGGCCTGCTACAAAGCGAGCTTGGGAACGGAGGTTTGTGGCGCCGACCGCCGCCGCGATTTCTGCGCGGCGCTCCGGCGTCAACATCTTTTAGTACGTGATCTTGCGGCGCACCATGGCTTTCCGGCGAACTAGGGGACGCTTGATGCGGGCTAGGGGATCGAAAGATGGGGGGATGGGCTGGAGAGGAGGTGTGGTTTTGGGGTATTGGTTGGCGTATGCCGAGCAGCGAAGGTTCTGGTGTTAATAGTGGTTTTGGTGATGACCGGTCAATCAGTTTTGACTCTACATCACTCTTGTCGCGTTCGCGTTGCCCCCTGGCATGCTGGACCCTCGACGTCGCTCACTGAATGGAACGCGCTTCGTCTTGCGTTTTCGCTCGCTTGTGGGACCACAGTTGAGAGCAAACCGACGTCCCTCCCCCTCTCCCGTCCGCGTCATTTATACTACCACTCCCTCCGTTTTATGCGGAGTAAATAAACACAGAGGGAGTACACTACGGATGAGGATCCCCTGACATGGGCGAACCCATTGAGTATCTGACATGCGGGGCTAGCAAGCATGGGGTCCGCCAGTAAGTGAATGAAAGGAGGGTAAGGCAGGGATACCTACGTCAGAGGATCCACTTCCACTACTACTCCATCCTTCCATCTACAGGGCCTAATGCGTTTTTCGAGGCTAACTTTGACCAAATGTTAGAGTAATAATATATGACATGCAACTTACACAAAGCATATGGTCAAATTCGTATGTGAAAGGAGCTTCTAATGATATAATTTTCACATTATACATCTCATGTACTATTAATCTTGTCAATAGTCAAAGGCGGTTTTGAAAAACGCATTAGAGCATGGTTAATAATATAGCCAGCCGATGGCTATAAGGAACTGCCATGTCATCTATAGCCATCATCTATATGCACTCATACAGTAGTGTGGGCTATTTCCCGCAAAAAATATAGAAGGTTGGCTAATTTATTTGTAATTTCTTCATATTTATCGTGTATAACTAGGAATGCGTATATAGCTAGGCTCTTGCATGAGAGCGCACTCCCTTTACTTTTCCACATCTCTCTCCTCCACATAGGCCCTATATAAATGGAAGGAGGGAGTACTATGAGCACTGCATACTCTACTACAGATGTTGTCAGTACTCCACTAGTACTATTGTTTTAACAACTTTAGCTGATTGATCTATGAATGGAGGGATTCAAGCTTATTTTTGTTAACCGAGATGTAATTGTTTTAACAACTCCACTAGTACTATTGTTTTAACAACTTTAGCTTATTACTCCACTAGTCCAATACGTTCTTTTCGCTTATGAACGTACAATATACTCCTTCTGATCCCCACAGACCCCCACTGGTCATTTCTATCATGGAAACAGACCAAACCAATATCTCCTTGCACGAGATGCAAATTGGTCTCTCAACATCAATCGATCTCGTCAAGATGTGTCAGGGCATGAACCGAATCGGATGTCAAAACTAAGACGGGAAGCGACACGTAGTGGACGTAAAGTGAAACTATAAACAAACCGTTTGTTTGTATGCATGTCGGACAAATTACAACATTGTAAATGCAAGCATGGTCTAGGACCCCATGCGAATGATACTCGGCGGATTGTTCAAATGAGGCATGCGGGAGCGACACGCTCATCGTCGCTTTACACGGTGGGTTTCAGTGTGCCGAGGGTGGCGTTAGCGTTGTGGCACGACCAGCGGATCAACAGCCGGCTCGTCGAGGATGCACGGGGCCCCGAAGTGCGTGCGTGTCGCGACGCGTCCGCGGAGTGGTGTAGCGCGGCCAACTGCATCCCAGGACCTGAGACCATGCCAGGTCGTCTTGCTTTTTTGATGAGATGTGAGGTCGCATCTGAGCAAAGGGCATCTCCAATGTTGCCACGACGGCAGCTGACTACCCTAGCACACCCAAAACCCTCCTCCCTCGCGGCGTCGCGCGGTGCGCCTAGCGGGCGCCAGCTGCCAGTATTCTGCCGTCCGTCCTTATGCCGTCGTTAAGAGGCTCGGTGCCCAAGGAACCAACTCCGACGACTTAATGACGCACCCGGATGCTTGGCCTCACCAGAATGAGCTACTTAAAGCGGCAAAGCCTAGCTAACCTCCATACCATATCGCATCGTGCTGCTACCTGGCACCACATTCGCCATGAGCGCGAGCGCGAATGCTCTGCGGGAGAGCTTGTCTTCGGGGATGAAGCACGAGGTCGCTGCCCTCACTCAAGTTGCCGCACAAGCAGTGACCACGCTGGCGACCGACGACGGAAGCACTGTGAGCCATGCATCCTACTTGCCGCCGTCCAACGTCCGGCACCGCTGAGGTCGGGGACTCCTCCAAGGATGAGTAGGGCATGGGAGGCGGCAGGGCATGGTGTGCTAACTGGCCGGTCCGTCTCCCGTGTTCTACGCTTCCTCGTCGGAGACCGCACCTTCACTTCACGGGTCTTGAACCCCGCCCCCGTACATGGCGATCGCAGATGGAGGACGTTGGTTGCCGCCGTAGAATAGGTTTAGGGTCGGGTTTCTTTTATTTTTATGTCCTATAAAAGTTTGAAATTTAATGAAAATATGACGTGTTTGCATTAATCTCGGTGGGTGTATATGAACTTTCACAATAATATAGTATATTGTAGGAGTACTAGCAAGATGCCCGTGCTTTGCACGGAACATCAAGATCTTGTGGGAGAAATGGATGAACGAGGGAAGGCCTTATCTGCAACTGTGGAGAGGAGTGCGGGTAAGTTGTCATAGTTTCCTTCCTATCCATTAGATATAGATCGGACGGCCTATGTTGCAGGATGGCAGGCACACCATCATCACCAACTCTGCTTTTTATTGAACCGAGACAAAGCTAACATGCGAAGTAAAATAAACATATAGTCTACATACACAATTTATCTTAGGCACTCCAATAGTACGTCCACTACACATGCACGCATTTCACATCTTTCTACATCTACAGGAACCTACAAAAGGGTTAACGTAAATTGGCTCTGTCTCTCTCCACCTTGATTTTCATGGTGGTGGGCCCCTCCCTTACCCGATCTACAATCAACAGCTCACACTTTTCACATTACATTAATTACGTAACTGGGATTACGTAGCTGTAGCATTACTCGTCCTAAAAAACCAAACTAAGCCAACTTCCCAGCATGTCGCGCGGGAAAATACCCGGCCGTGCCGTTTTAGTGTGGATTAACGGATTACTAGTAGTAGTATCGATGGATCACGCGAAGCACCAATTTTTTTTTCTTCAGGGGGCGAATCACTTAGTTTATTAAAAGGAAAAAGGCGGAACACTAACAGCACCCCTGTCGCGATCGCATTGCACCCCACACACGTTCGGTCCTGCACATGGCTCACGCAAACGGAACGCGCTTCGGCTTGCCTCTTCCCTCACGTGGGACTGCACTTGGAGAAACCGACCATGCGCCAAACTCCCCCCACCCACCACGCGAAATCCCCTCCCCAAAAATTCCCCCAAATCCCAAATTCAACTGCCCTTCGGCCAACTAGCCAATAATATTCCCGAAACCCCCCGCCCCCCGTCCCCCTCCACTCGATTCGCTCGACCAAAGTCGCCCACCCCGCTGCGTCGATACGTCGGCTCTGCGGTTCGTCAAGGGGACGCACGGCGATCCTCTCGCTCCCACAGTACAGTCTCATAGACTGCCGTCCTCTAGCCACACCGCCACCGGTGGCGACATTCTTGTGGAGGCACACGACGGTTAGTGCCGCCATGCTGGCAACGTTCGTATGGAGACGCACGGCGGTTAGCTTCTCCCACGGTAGGCGTCATGTCTACTATGCAACCTTCTTCTTGTAGACATTATTGGTCCTCCAAGTGCATAGGTTTGTAGGACAGTAGCAAATTTCCCTCAATTGGATGACCTAAGGTTTATCAATCCGTGGGAGGCGTGGGATGAAGATGGTCTCTCTCAAGCAACCCTGCAATCAAATAACAAAGAGTCTCTTGTGTCCCCAACACACCCAATACAATGGTAAATTGTATAGGTGCACTAGTTCGGCGAAGAGATGGTGATACAAGTGCAATATGGATGGTAGATATAGATTTTTGTAATCTGAAATTATAAAAACAGCATGGTAACTAATGATAAAAGTGAGCGTGAACGGTGTTTCAATGCTAGGAAACAAGGCCTAGGGTTCATGCTTTCACTAGTGCAAGTTCTCTCAACAACAATAACATAATTAGATCATATAACTATCCCTCAACATGCAACAAAGAGTCACTCTAAAGACACTAATAGAGGAGAACAAACGAAGAGATTATGGTAGGGTACGAAACCACCTCGAAGTTATTCTTTCGGATCAATCTATTCAAGAGTTCGTACTAGAATAACACCTTAAGAAACAAATCAACCAAAACCCTAATGTCACCTAGATACTCCAATGTCACCTCAAGTATCCCTGGGTATGATTATACGATATGCTTCACACAATCTCAGATTCATCTATTCAAACCAACACAAAGTACTTCAAAGAGTGCCCCAAAGATTCTACCGAAGAGTTAAGACGAAAACATGTGCCAACCCCTATGCATAGGTTCATGGGCGGAACCCGCAAGTTGATCACCAAAACATACATCAAGTGAATCATGGGATATCCCATTGTCACCACAGATACGCACGACAAGACATACATCAAGTGTTCTCAAATCCTTAAAGACTCAATCTGATAAGATAACTTCAAAGGGAAAACTCAATCCATTACAAGAGAGGAGAGGGGGAGAAACATCATAAGATCCAACTATAATAGCAAAGCTCGTGATACATCAAGATCGTGCCAAATCAAGAACATGAGAGAGAGAGAGAGATCAAACATCTAGCTACTGGTACATACCCTCAGCCCCGAGGGTGAATTACTCCCTCCTCGTCATGGAGAGCGCCGGGATGACGAAGATGGCCACCGGTGAGGGTTCCCCCCTTCGGCAAAGTGCCAGAACAGGGTCCCGATTGGTTTTTGGTGGCTACAGAGGCTTGTGGCGGTGGAACTCCCGAACTATCATGTCCCCCGATGGTTTTAGGGTATATTGGTATATATAGGTGAAATAAGTCAGTCAGGGACCCACGAGGGTGGAGGGCGCGCCCATGGGGGGTGGGCGCGCCCCCCTACCTCGTGCTCTCCTCGTTGATCCCCTGACGTGCACTCCAAGTCTCGTGGATTGCTTTCTTTCCAAAAATAACTCTCCCGAAGGATTCATTCCGTTTGGACTCCGTTTGATATTCCTTTTCTTCGAAACACCGAAACAAGGGAAAAAACAGGATCTGGCACTGGGCTCTGGGTCAATAGGCTAGTCCCAAAAATAATATAAAAGTATTTAATAAAGTCCATAAACATCCAAAACAGATAATATAATAGTATGAAACAATCAAAAATTATAGATATGTTGGAGACGTATCAAGGCGCATTCTAGACTGAGGTCCCGTGCATGTCAGTGTAGCGCTGAATGTTAGCTAATAGACGCTGTTAATCTCACTATTTGCCGAAGTAGTTTACAGTCAATATGCTCTACTTAAGAAGCTTCCTTGCCCTGTTCTGCACTCAATCTGCTTAGCTGAGATGGCATGCCAAGCCCGATTAGTTGCTAAAATATCCTGCCATATATTTATTGTGACGTAGATTGCCATGGTCTATTAGCCAATCTGTTAGGTGACATAGCTGTACACCGTTTTATACTCGATCTTTGTTGCTGCAATGGCCTTCGATAGTTCGATGGCTGTATGCTCGGCCTCATTGACTGCTGAAACATCCTGCCATAATTTAGCACTCAAATCTATTTGCTAAATTTAGCTTTACATATATCTCGTTACTTAGATCTGCTCGTCCAAATATCTTGCCATAGCTTTAGAGATCGACCTAGGTATTTTTTTTCTGGACTTCATACAAAAGCATATATGTTTTTCGTGTGATATCTAGTAGAAGAACTTATTTGTATGTCTAACAGATAGACATGACTTGGATAACTTCTGCTTGAAGATTCTCCGCTGCATGTGTCGAGGGGGTTGAAAACTTCATGAACTTTATCAGAGTTGAGTACGATGGTCCGAAATTAGATGTGCTCTGCCCATGTAGCAGTTGTATGAATTCAGTTACAAGACCCCAGTCAACTGTGCAAAATCATCTACACTTGTATGGGATGTCGGTCACATATACTAGGTGGGTTCATCATGGTGAAGCTGTGAACGTCAATGTTATTGACTACGTGGAAGCAGCAGATCACCATCTTGATCTGCCTGATGCTCAGGTGGAAGAGGTGGAGGAGGTGGGTGGCAGAGCTAGTGAGTTTGACCAACATTGAAACAATGCTACGAAATGCTCGTGCATTTCGTGAACTTTCACCTGCAGAAGAAAAACGGTGAGCCCGCATGTTGGAACAATGCAACGTGGCTGTCACCCCAGGAAATAAGCTGCCAGTATTCTCAGCTATGGTCACCTTTTTCAGGTGAAAACATCTGGGCGGATGACCAACAAATCATTCGATGCGATGTTGGCTGCTTTCTGCAAATCTTTCCCAGATGCGTCTGAGCTGCCACACACACGTACAGTAAAATGAAGAATTTCCTTCGTTGAGTTGGAATTAGATATGATATGATCCATGTTTGTAAGAATATTTGTGTTCTCTTCCGGAAGGATTATACCAACTTAAGTGAATGCCCGAAATGCAAATCATGAATATGGAAAGATGGCGATGCTGTGAAGAGGATTCCTCATAATGTTCTGAGACATTTTCCAATTAGACCAAGGTTTGCAGAGGGTCATGATGCTGAAACAAGAGAGGATGTACTGTGGCATTCTAGGAACCAGGAGTACAGAGATCAGAATGTAATGAGCCATCCATCTCATCTTAGTGAGTGGAAAAGCGTCAATCAGAAACACAAAAAGTTTGCTGCTGGACTGAGAAACATTAAACATGGCTTAGCTTCAGATGGATTTAACCCATTTGGCCACCAGAGCGCCACATATAGCATGTGGCCAGTGCTTGTGATCCCTTACAACATACCTCCAAATGTCTGCACCAAAGAATCAAACTACATGATGGCCTTTCTCGTCCCAGGTCCAAAAAGTCTTGGAAAGGATTTTAATTTATTCATGGAGCCTCTTGTGGAGGAACTTCAACAGCAATGGAAGTGTGTTCTCACTCGAGACCTATATAGCAGCCCACCACCTGATTTCTTTCTTTGTGTTGTCATAATTTGGTGCATTCATGATTATCCGGCTTTGGGCACTATGTCAAGGCGAATGACACATGCTTACAATGCATGTGTTCTCTGTGACAGAAATCCGCTGTCATACGCAATACTTAGCAAGATCTGTTACATTGGACACCGTCGTTTCCTTGCCAAGGACAAGCCACGTCCTACTAAATACCAAAGATATGTGTTCAATGCAAAGCATGAAAACCGTGATGCGCCAAAGAGGCTCACAGCCGATGAGTTGCAAGTGGAATTAGAGAAGGTCAGGCATATTACACCAGGAATCCATCCTGATAATGGTAGCAGGAAAAGGAAGTGTGGCAAGGCAGAAGAGAGATTATTGTTTACCCGTAGGTCTACTTTGTGGGACTTGGAGTATTGGAAAGATTTGGATCTACGGCATAATCTTGATGTGATGCACATCGAGAAAAATATATGTGACAACACTGTCGGCACACTTCTTAATATTGAAGGCAAGACGAAAAATAACTTAAAATCTAGGATTGATTTGACACATCTGGATATCATAAAGGATTTGCAGGTGCAAGATGAATGTAAACCATGGCATATGGCACCAGGTGTGTACGTCTTGGACAAAGTAAATAGAAAAGAATTCTGCGAGGTCCTTTCACATGTGAGATTCCCACATGGATTTGCTTCCAACCCTGAAAGGAGAGCCAGTGTAGATGGAAACAAGGTACAAGGGTTGAAAACTCATGACTGCCACATCTTACATCAAAGGGTTTTACCTGTTATCCTTAGAGGATTGGGCCGCCCTAACTTATACATTACCCCGTTAAACATGTTCAAAATCCTCAAAAACCTAACAGAAAAAAAGTTACGAGGCTTTTAAGATCTGGAGAGGAAAAAAATTCAAAAAAAATCAAACTTACTAATGGCGCACCTGCCCATGGTGCGCCATTACTATCTTCCCGCCTTCAAAATTCAAAATAAATCAAAAAATATAAAAAAATTACTAATGGCGCACCTGCCCATGGTGCGCCATTAGTATTTTCCCGCCTTCAAAATTCAAAATAAATCCAGAAAAAACATTACTAATGGTGCAGCTGCCCATGGTGCGCCATTAGTATTTTCTCGCTTTCAAAATTCAAAATAAATCAAAAAATAAAAAAAAATACTAATGGCGCACCTGCCCACGGTGCGCCATTACTATGCCGTATATATGGCTGGGTGTGTCCTCTCCTCCTTACCTCTTCATTCTTCTCCTCCACTCCACCTCTCCTCCACTCCACCTCTCCTCCACTCCACCTCTCCTCCACTCCTCCACTCCATCTCTCCGGCAACCTCCTCCTCCTCCTCTCCGGCGACCTCCTCCTCCTCTCCGGCGACCTCCTTCTCCTCTCCGGCGACCTCCTCCTCCTCTCCGGCGACCTCCTTCTCCTCTCCGGCGACCTCCTCCTCCTCTCCGGTGAGCTCCTCCTCCTCCTCCTCTCCGGTGACCTCCTCCTCCTCCTCTCCGGCGACCTCGTCCTCCTCTCCGGTGAGCTCCTCCTCCCTCCTCTCCGGTGAGCTCCTCCTCCCTCCTCTCCTCCCATCCCCTCATGGTTTCTCCTTCCTCCTCTCCGATGCTTCAGTGAACTCCTCTCCGGCGATGTAGGCGAGCGCCTCTATGGTCACCTCCTCCTCCTCCTCTCCGGCGAACTCCTCTACGGCGAACTCCTCTCCGGCAAAAGAACACGGCAAAAGAACGTACAAGATCCAAAAACGGGAACAAAATTTGAAATAATATCGTGCAAAAAAAACGAGCAAAAAAAACAAGCAAAAAATGGGCAAAAAAATCGCGATCCAGATCCAAATTCAAATTTTAAAAATAGCAATGGCGCACGGTGGGGGCTAGACGGTGTGCCACTACTATTTCCCGCCTTCAAAATTCGAAAATACTAATGGCGCACCATGGCCTATACTAATGGCGCACCAGTGGCCTATAGTAATGGCGCACCGTGGCCTATACTAATGGCGCACCACTGGTGCGCCATTAGTAAAAAATACTAGTGGCGTGATACTAATGGCGCACCAGTAGTGCGCCATTAGTAGGCAAAACTGGTGCGCCATTAGTAGGCCTTTTTCTAGTAGTGTCTGGTTGTTTCCTGCTGAAGAGTAGGTGGACGTGCAGCCAGCGGACATGGTTGCTGTGGCCAGACCTTCTGATGCTAGGCAGAGTAAGTAGAGAACAGGAGAAGCTAACATTGGATATGTCAGTTTCATTACTTGAAGAGTAGCATAGCACCATATATAGTCATAGTCTAGGTTTGGATTCGAACCAGCTACAGGATCACGTCTCTCTTTTTTATAAAACTGAGCAACGTCTCTTTACTGTTACACTAGCTTGTTCTGTACGCCTTCTCAAGTCTTTGACTTTCTTTCTTTTTTTGCAAGGAAGGAAGGAGGACAAAATTGAGAGTTCCTCGGACTCGAACCCAAGGCCTCTCAGTTGAATACCAAGGGTGGTAGTCAGTTATGTGGCAAATGTTCCCTGGGAGGAGGACAACAGACGAACGCATTTTCCTCGCAGTTTTAGTTGTGACGCAAGATCGAACAGTCACAGTTTCGGGAATGTTTACCAGCGAACGAGCCAGGTTTTTCTTTTCTTCATATATATAAAAAGTATGCTACTTGGTGTCGGCTTAGTCAACAAACGATTGTGCCAACCTTGACCGTTGGATGACATTCAGCGTCTGTCGTGTTTCTTCAGTCTCTTATTCCTCGAGCCGCCAAAGCCAAACCAGCGTTGCACTACTAGAGAAAACCTTATACATAGAATCTTAGTAGCAGCACTGTTTAAAAACAGACGCTACTACTAATTAGCAGTAGCGTGCTTGAGGAAACCGTGCTACAAATAACCGGGTAGCAGTAGTGCTCTAGGTGAAACAAGCTCTACTACTATAATTGCCACGACGTTGCCTCCTGGCTCGGTATGGTAGAAGCGCCCTTCTCTGGATGCACTACTGCTAAAGTACTTAGGCTCGGTATGGTAGAAGCGCCCTTCTCTGGATGCACTACTGCTAAAGTACTTAGTAGCAGCGTTTTTCTTCAAAACCCGCTGCTGCTAAATATTGCACCTAATTAAGTTTAGTCCCATACTACTAAGCGAACAAGGTGTTTACCACCTTAAATATGTTACTTCTCAAACTATCTCGAGCACTTGGTCTTCATTGAACTATATGTGTTGGATTTGTGGCTGCAATATGAATCCTCTCATGTACCTATACAGCTACAGTGAGGATTCATGTTGACTATTAAGATTCTACACAAAAAGATCAATGATGACCAATGTATATTTTTGATGCGTGCTTAGACTTAATAGTAGCATTTTTATATAAAACGCGTTGTAGCTAATTTAGCTATAGCACGTTTCCTAATGTGTGCTACTGCTAGTTCGACTTAACCACCCGCGGGCTCAAAATTTCACTAGGTCCTGCTTCCCCCCTCTCCCCCTGTTCCCCTAACTCCTCTGTCGCCGCCGCCCGAGCCCGAACCTGCCCTCACCGCCGCTGCCCGAGCCCGAGCTTGACCTCACCGCCGCCGCCGTCGACCTTACCGCCGCCGCCCGAGCCCGCCCAGGACCGCCGCCTCCCGATCACGAGCCCGCACTCGCCGCCCCTACCTCTCCGTCGCCGAGCACCTCCCTGCCACCGTCTCTCCCCTCTCTGTAAGCCCCCTGACGGTGTCCTGGACTAGGGGGTACTCACCACGTCCTCGCCCGATCTGTTAGATTGGGACGAGGACCCCCATGGCCGTATACTCATTGGCCAGTTCGGACAGTTGCCGCATACAAGGAAGATTCCACAAGACTTGGCGATCAAGACAAGGACTCCCCCATCGGCGTATTCGGCTAGGACTCTTGTTATCCTAGGCCTCTGATGAATTATATAAACCGAGGCCAGGCTTGTCGATAGGATATACAAAAACAATCATACCATAGGCTACCTTCTAGGGTTTAGCCTCTATGATCTCGTGGTAGACCAACTCTTGTAATACTCATACCTTCAAGATCAATCAAGCAGGAAGTAGGGTATTACCTCCATCGAGAGGGCCCGAACCTGGGCAAACATCGTGTCCCCCGCCTCCTGTTATCATCCGCCTTAGACGCACAGTTCGGGACCCCCTACCTGAGATCCGCTGGTTTTGACACCGACATTCGTGCTTTCATTGAGAGTTCCGCTGTGTGATTGGCAAAAGGATCAATGGCTTGCCCGCAGGTCAACTGCGACGCCGACATCTTCATCGCTTGCTCGACTGGTCACCTTGGCTCGACCGAGGACCGTGCTCCATCTCCGATCGTCATGTTCAGACGGGGGCCTTCATCAACATCAACTCCGATCTCTATCATGCTCATAGAGGAATCATCCATGGAGCTCGAGGGCTCAACGTCAACATTGCCCTCGGGCAGCCGTGCTGTTTTTCGGGACGAGGAACTTGTATCCGCCGCCAACGCCTCCTCGAGCATCGGTTTGACCATTGCTTCGGTGGAATAGTGCGGAATTAGGTCTACAACAACCATGCAAAATTTCGTCGAGTTCCGATGGAGGAATCTCCGACGATCTATGATATACCGGAGCCCTGTCAAATCTAGACGAGAATCTGGACGAGTTTAGGGCATGGTCTCCAGAGCCCAGCTCGGAGGTCCTTTGGAAGATCCAACCGTTCATCTATTGCGGAACTTCCATATCTACCACCCCTCCAAATTTCAGCTCGATCCGATGGTTCAAACTCCGGGAGCCTTCCGATGAGTGGACCAATTTTCGGATCTGTTTTATGCACGAATACGGATCCAACCCGAATTCATGTTTCTTTATGAACGTGATATTGGAAACCTTTTTAAGCCTCCTCTGAGGTCGTCTTCATCATCATGCTGGTCCTCAAACCAGTCCGGCAATATTGCTCCAAGGCTGCCGACCTGCGCTAGACACGTTGTTGCTTTGCTAAGCCAAGCTCAACTTCTTCGGATCATCATCTCGGCAAGCCGAACAAGAGTTCGGCATCGTGAAGGATAAATCATCACCAACATCGCCGCCCCACGGATTACACGGAGCGGGCACACCGGCATCGCTGCACGGTCACTTCATCAAGCGGGCATTGACCACGTCACGACCTGCATCGGCAGGGCCACACTGTTGCTCCTTCCAGCCGGTGTCCATCACGCTGACCTACTTAGACTCATCGGCTGACATCGAGGCTTCGACATCTCAGCTGGATAGGGGGCTTCGCCATCTCTTCATCAACCTACTCTAGAGACTTCGGCATCACTAGCCGACCAGCTCCGTCACGTTAGCTGGATCGAGGGCTTTGCCTCGGCGAAGCCAACCTTCGCCAGCATCGCCATTCCGTCGCTTTATCGCCCATCAGGCAATGGGTGTGCGGATCGAGTCCCAATTTTGGGAATCACCTTTCTTCAGATTGCTACAACAAATAAACCAGGTGCTATTAATCCTAGTATTTTTCGCTTGTTTGGGTTCATTTTTCCCAAGAAATTATTACTCTGGTTTGTCCATCATATGTACGCAGGTCTATCAAATGGTGGCCACATTAACGACGGTCGCGTGGTGGTTCGGTCAGTTTCCTTACATAGTTCGGCGAACGCCGCATCCGGAACTCGGACCGACCTATGAATTCAGGCTTTGCCATGCCTTTACCGCATCACGCCGACGCCCTGCATCGATATTGACTTCGCGCCAGGCCATATTTATTTTATTACTCACTTTGCATTAATTATTTATTATGCAACGATTTTTTTATTTTTTTATTATTACTATTATCTCGGGTTTGCACTATTTTTTGTGTAGAGGAAAATGATCCGGGTTGGGCAGTATCGTCAACTCACCGTACTGGCGCACCACGTCACCTCGGCTGGACGGGGGGCTTCGTCAACACTTCATTACCCCATGCCGGGGACTTCGGCATCATTCTGCCGGCCTGCATTGACCGTGCTATGTCACCACTTCGGAGTGCCGAGCTCTTTGCTCCGCCACCTTGGGACCGGCTTGGGGGATGGAACCTTGTCCCACATCAAGCTCGGACCGCGTCATCAATACTGAACACATTAACCAGCTAAGTTGCCTTCATGATCGAAGTTTTAAATTTTTAACTTGTGTTCGGTTAAGCATTATATTTTTTTTGTAAAGAAGTTGCTTGCAAAAATTCTCCTTGTCAAAACATTATTTGGGACACACAAATTCAAATACCCCGTTTACTTGGGGGCTTCCTTCATGAAGCCTTACGGCTTCGTTCCTTTTTGGTGTATTACGCCACAATATGCACCATATATATTGACTTAAGCGATTTGCAAGCTGGGTTGCCCTGCTCCTGTGTTTACCCCTACGTTCCCGATTGTTCGGCTAGGGAGTAAAGGGAGCACCTCTGCAATTGTCACGATCGGGTCATCCGAGCCGGACCTCAGACTGGGTGAAGCCGAAAGCTAGCTCTCTTATTGTTTTCAATTATGGTCGGCACACAACGTAACTCATGAGTACCAAAAATCTATTGCACAAGTCTCATAGTAACAATGAGCACCGAAGAAAGGTATTGGTGGGGGTACTATTTTCTTCGAAGATGCTTCTTACACTTCGTCAGTAATATAGCATAAGTTCCCTGAGCGCGCTTTGTCTGTTATAGCCTTATGCCCTGATTGCCTGGCTATCGGAAACACCATCGATATTCTCGACAGGTGGAGTACATAACACTTTTCTGTCCTTGACAAAAGAGGGAGAAGCCGACGGTCGGTTAAGACGCGTATAAAGTTCGGATGAACACATATATGATATAAGTACTTTGGTACATACAATCATTTTACATAAAATTCTTTTACCCAAGTCACTTGGGGGCTCTTAAATTTATATGAGTCGTTTTATAGTAAGTGTTATTCTTCTTAGCCGTTGCAATGTTATTATTATTATTATTCATCACTCCTTTTTTCGACATGAGTGTGTGGTCACTAGCCGGGGATCCTAATCCCTCTCTCAAAGCCGTTAGAGTTTAGTTTGCTAAACTGGCCTAATGAGTAGTACTCCGCCTTCGGAACAGGAGGTTGAAGCCGTAGGCTAACCCGCTTGAAGTCTTTAGATAGGATGTGTCATGTTAAAGCTCGACAGAAGCACATTTTTTTCTAAGACCAATTTTCGATTTGGCACCGAACACTTCATCTAGTTCGGGCGTCCAATTTTTACTGATGTTTCCGGTTTTCTGAGCCTATGGCACTTTTAAACTATTTGTGTGTTTCCAGCATTAGTATCGTAGTGCGGCGCCGGACACCTTCAGGGATTCGGCAAAAACATTCTCGGACATTGTTGTATATGCATCGCTTTCGAATCGCGTCTTTGGTCAATAGATGGGTTGCCCGGCTCCTGTGCTTGCCTCCTACATTTCCCTTTGTTCGGCTAGGTGCGCAACTGGAGAACCACTGCGATTGTGCTTCCAGCTAGCATGGTTAAGCGCTTAAGTGGAGAAAGCCGAAACTGACTATCGCAATAAGCGTAAACTGGTCAGCGATCCGATGACTGTGTTAAATGACGGGCCGTTCATAATATTGGCCAAAGTGTTTACGGCTTGACCTCGAGTGTCGTCGAACACTCACCGGAGGCTAGTAACTGGCCTTTCAACTTTAAGCTCCTATGACTAAGTGAAAGTTATAAAGCCCGCATATCTGATTGCTTCGTTTCTCCTAACACAACCACCTCCGGGCACCGAGACATCGGCTAAGGGTTGTTTTGTTATTGCGGAAACACCCTGCATAGTATCTACCATGGGGTAGATGCCAACGATGGGCCACTTTCAACTGATAAAACAGTCCTAGTGGAGTCCAAATAATGATGTAAAGTACTTGGATACATAGAATCATTACACATAATCTGTGATTTTACTCTGGATATCGATCCTTAATTCGGCCACTCGTGCCCACATTAAGGCTCGGGGGCTACTGGGCTTTGCGCTCATTATTTACAAATATTAAAGGGGCACATCGATCCCCTGATTTGGTGTTGCCACTCGACCAGTGTCTCGGGGGCTACTGCATTGTCTATTCAATGTAGAAAATTCAAAGTGCTTAGTGTTCGGCTTGATCAAACTATGGGAAAGTGCGTCTTCGGACAACAATAAGTACCATATGGACCTATTTGGCATCAAGCTAATATATCACGGCGACTTCTCACGACGCTCTCTCAGGGGCCCGTTCGCCGATCACTATTATCTCTAATATATTACACTGTGTTCTATTCCTCTGTATGCTGCCGAGCTAGGAGTTGATCCTCAGGCTGATTTCGCGCCTCGGCCTGAGTCTCAGGGGCTACTGGGAACAGCGGTTTCATGTTTTCCTTCAGGTGCATCTCGGGGTTTAGACCGATACACACCTTGAGGGCTACTGGATATACATATACTGGCTATATACCTCGGCAGAGAATAAACTGCACCAGTTAAAAATATTCACTAAAAATCAGCCCGCTGTCGGGTGGTGCACCACCTTGGAAGCAGTCCGGCATAAAGCTCGGGCGCCAGTGGCTGGCTCCATAGAGGGCATTCCCGGCATTAAGCTCGGCTAAACTCCTTCAACTTTTTTGAACCAATGTGATCTATGGCACCTCGGATATAGTCCAGCGTTGGAGCTCGGATACAGTCCGGCGTTGGTGCTTGGCTACAAAGGATACCTCAAATGTAGTTCGACGTTGGGGCTCGGATGCAAGAGGACGCCTCCGCACGGGAACAACTTCAAACCCGAGGCGTGGCATAAAAATAACAAGGCATTGATAAAGGTCGAAGACTTAAAAGGCTCCTCGGATACCCAACATATAAACTCGTCAGGTTTAGCTCGGCAATCCTCAAGACAGATGATGGGAAAATTTGTTGAACTAGTTTTCAAGACCGACGACCGAAGATAAAGAACAGTTCGAAAGAACCGAAGAGCATCCCTAACTTGAAGACCGGTTCAGGGGCACTGACGGTGTCCTGGACTAGGGGGTACTCACCACGTCATCTCCCGGTGTGTTAGATTGGGCCGAGGACCCCCATGGCAGTATACTCATGGGCCAGTTCGGACAGTTGCCGCATACAAGGAAGATTCCACAAGACTTGGCGATCAAGACAAGGACTCCTCCCCACCGGCGTATTCGGCTAGGACTCTTGTTATCCTAGGCCTCTGGTGCATTATATAAACCGAGGCCAGGCTAGTCGATAGGATATACAACAACAATCATACCATAGGCTAGATTCTAGGGTTTAGCCTCTACGATCTCGTGGTAGATCAACTCTTGTAATACTCATATCATCAAGATCAATCAAGCAGGAAGTCGGGTATTACCCCCATCGAGAGGGCCCGAACCTGGGTAAACATCGTGTCCCCCGCCTCGTGTTACCATCCACCTTAGACGCACAGTTCGGGACCCCCTACCCGAGATCTGCCAGTTTTGACACCGACACCCCCACCCCTCCCCCACCCCTCTCTCTCTACTTAGTTAGTAGATGTTTTTTAGTAGTAGGAGATGTTAATTTAGGGTTCATAGATAATGATTTTTAGTAGTAGTAGATGTTAATTAGTAGTAGTAGGTGTTTTTTACTATTGTAGAATGTAGTTTTTTTTACTGTTTTTAGTAAGTGTTTAAAATAATTAGTAAGTAAATTCATAAAGTAGTTTAACTAGTTTAGTTTTAGTTGAACTAGTTTAGTAAGTAAATTAATAAACTAGTGGAACTAGTTGAATTGATAGAACTACTGTATTTTTAGTAAGAAAATTAATATAACTAGTTGAACTACTTTATTTGTAGAAAGAACTAGTTTTTTTCTATTTATAGTAAGTTTATATTTAGTAAGAACTAGTTGAGTTAATAGAACTAGTTGAACATGTAATATTTGTTGTTATTTTTTTAGTTTAAGCAATTATTCGAGATGTATTAGTGATAACTAGTCATCCACCCGTGCAACTGCACGAGCTAGTTTATTTTCCTAAGAATAATATTTATTACATGAGAGTCAATAATTTGCTTTTGTCTATGTGACTTTTGTCTTAAATTATAGGGAAAAGAGATAACTATTTCTGAAAGATGATTATGTAACTATGCAATAAAGTTTCTTCCAGTTGCCATGGAAAGAGTATATTCTGGTTCATATTGCCATGCTCTGAGCTCAAACGATCTTGATACTTTTGTTTTAACAGATACAGGCCAAGCTAATGACGTCTCTACATGGCATTTCATAATACACTGAGCATGGATTTACCATGTTTGTCAACTAAACATACCATCCTCGTGTCACTAAAATTGCCATCGAAAGCGTTCGATTTTCCATTGTCAAGTCCCGAACATCCGACATTTATCAATGTCCAGGAAAAGTGTGCATGGAGAACCTATTCTGTAACTTTGTGATATGATGTTTCCGTATGAATATGAAACATATTAGTTTAATTGTTTGATGGCACCGACACGCTGTTTCCCGATTCTTCTCATGTCCTATTAGTATTCTCCTAACGATGAGGAAAAGGGTATGCGTCTATCTGAATTGTAGTTATACCACTCATTGAGATGCATGTATAAGTTACGTTCCTTTTCTCATAAAAAATGTTTGTCATTGAAATACAAAATTCTTATTTTTACGGTTACAATGCTAATTACTTTTTATTTATTTTTGTACGATGTGGCATCAAAATAGGAGTTGAGAACGAAATTTAGAAACTCATGATAATGAACAAAAATGAACTATCCAGATATCTCTAAAATAGGCATCATAACAAATACCAACTTTATCACATCTGCACTAAGAAATTAAAAACTGAGTGTAAACAAAGGCCAAAAGCAACATGACATGATTTTTTAGCTGGCAACGGAAAATAAGGATTATAAAATTGACATCAACCATTAATGATTGTGATTTTTAGACAGCTATTAAGGAAGTAGGCATTTTTTATCCTAATGCGAGCACACATGGACGACACCTTATCTCTTACAACATGGCCAGAACTTGAGAAATAATTCTTACACCACTATGCAAACTTAACGATGAGTGGATGTATATACTCGTCACGTCCATGTCCCAAAGTGTAATCACACGGCAGTCTTTTCCTGAACGCATCAATCCAGGCATCTACTCCCATCAGGGTTGCTTGCATGCTATGATACGAAAACAAACTGATGACTCAAGATTCAGTGAGAAGCACCGAGTCATAAAGAGGACTAACCAATAAATGTAAAATTAAGTAAGTGGACCTGACTATATGAACAAACTGTACTCGGCCATTCCATCTCATCTTTCCCGTCACACAGGGACACCACATAATCGTTATATTTCTCACGGGAGATGCGCATCATCTGAAGACAAACAACTTCAGCAAAAAATCAAATATATAATTATGTGCCAGTGTATGCACACATATAAAAGGAGTTTAAAATCTGCAGAAATTAAGCAACTAATAGCCGTCCATCACTAACAATATCAAACACTACTTTCCCAATAATCATAAGATAGAACCGTTGATTCCTTCGTTATTATAAAGAATTAACTACGTATATGAAATACAAATGGACAACTGCTATCTGGGCTATGGATGATTCGCGGTAGTTCTAAACTGTACGTACCAAGACTGTCTAAGAGAAGTCATGGTAAAAATAACCTTGATATATCAAATATGTGTTGGTGTCTACTGCAGAATCTTATGCCAATATTACCAACCATATCTCCTTTGTGACAGACTAAGTCAAGAGCGTAAAGGATGGTACCTGAGCAGTGGTGTGCAAAGCAAAGTACACCCGAATTTTGACTCGAAATGTTAAAATGATTGGAAGAAAAGTAAATAATTCGACCATGGTACATGGATGTCCGAGGCCTAGACTATTGTAGGTGTCTAAGGTACAACATATTTAACCAATGCGAGTTCAGTACATATGCAACTATTGGTCTCTTTAAACAATTCAAGAGGTGGAACACGTAGTCTGGTCAAAATCGTTGAAAATTGGTGCAGCAAAACAAAAGCAATTGCTGCTGATCAAAACTACATTGTAGACATTGGTCTGAGCAATACGTATAGAATAAAATTAACCTCAATCTAATAGCACAGGAAAGTCGGTGCAGCAAACAAAATAGAAAAATGACTGTTGTAAATTGGCTGGGAGAGGCAGCTGGCATGTATTAATTTTATCATCCTAAAAAAAGTATTACTTTTGTATACCTGGGACGCTGAGATTTAGATGCCTGATACTTATAGATCGAGTGGGAGACGGCTTGCTCTTTGGGTACGCGAGAATTGAGAGCTGAAGCCACGCTGCAGGGAGACTGCTACGGGAGGTTGGCATGTGAGAACTTCTTCGGGCAGCACTACAGAGGTGTACAATACGGGTGATGTAGAGGCGGCTCTGGATTTATCCAATAGTAGAACAAATCAACCATAGGCGGGGCGAAAAACGGGATTGAGGTCGCGTCATTGAAACTCCTCGTCCCTGAATCAGGGAGAACGCGGACACGACAGCAAGTAATTTATGCATAACCGGTCGATCCAGGTGTACAACATGGTTACGTGTTGTCCAGAAGGATAATCGCCTTGCCGGACCAGACACCATACTGGCCGGCGGGATGGTGGGCTTGGCGACCGGCTTCGAGGAGATCTAGTTGATGTCGATTTGCTCCACCATGGTGTTGGCGGCTGGATCACGGGAGACGACGGCTAAGAAGGAGCCGTGAATGTGTTTGAGGCTTCTAGGGATTATTTGTATCCCTTTCGTTGAGGACTCTAACCATGATAACCTATTTGATCAGAACTGTAGATTTGATCGAAGGAGTTATTTCTTGACCCAACAATGTAAATGGTGATGGAGAGTACGTGTAGGTTTGGATCCTTTTCTTTTTGAGTTGGCGTGTAGGTTGGGTCAGATTTAGTCCTTCTTACGTGTAGATTGGACATGCTTTTCACGATAAAACTAACGTAAATCCTAGGGTCAAGCTAGATCAGTTATATAGATCGACGGTTAATATATTTTTAATGATGTGGATTAACGTGGAGTCTCGTATGATGCATCCAATTAGTAAATATAAGACTTATAGGGGTTTTACTTTTGCAGAAATCAAGGAGCCCCTCCATCATCCCCACCGTCGTCCTCGTCACCGACCCCCTCCGGCCTTGAGGTTAGACCAGCCAAATCTCCATGCCAGACCTTGGGTTGCTCAAATAGGATATGTGGTTGCCCAAGTGGCCGGTCGTGGTCAGGTTACACCACCGAGTGGCCTATGCTTTGCCGGAGTGTTGATTAATTTCCGTTCCGGCAAATTTCAAGCGCTCGATATGTCCTTTTTTAGCAAAGGTCATGCCGGATTTTTCCGTGAATTCTGGCATGACTTGTGCTAGAATATGTAGGAAATATTGATTGTCCTGGATTTTCTTGAAAAATAATGATCTAATTTAGGTTTTTTAGTACATATATTTAATTGTACAAGTTTTATCTTTGAATTATGAATGTAGGAAATGTCGTACTCGGACGACGACAGTCTCCCAGGGGAGTGCAGCTGGTGCCACGACGATCGAGGTCTGTGCGACAGGTGCCCTCACCTGGATGAAAATCGGCGCTTCAGCATTAAGATCGAGGAGACCTTCGATGTTGAGACGGTACGCAACGACAACTTTTTTTTCGTAATTAAGCATGACTTCAACTATTTGAACATCTAATTTTCATCTTTTATAATTCGACTAGCTTATCCCATGCCATGCAAGACGTTATGTCTTGGACAGGATGGGTTTTGAAGACCATGAAAATTTTGAAACAAAGAAAATACCCCTATGGACCCATCATGATATGGATTTTGAAGTAAATCTGTACAATTCTTAGAGCGTAACCATTTTCGTTGCCCTAATTGGGAAGCACTTTGCAAAAATGTATGGTTTTTATGAGGGTATGATTGTCACCATGGATCTTGTTGATCCTGACATCGAGCCAGACAATATGGACATTTGGGTACTTGTTGATACGCTTACGATTCCACCGCTATGTGATTTTTTCAAACATAGTTATTAACTAATTTGTATTGTTTATTTCAAAATAGTTGACATCTTATTTCCTTTGACAGCTTATTTTGATTCTTCAAACAATGTGCGGAAGATGGTAGACAAAATCCACTACACCGATGGCTCCAAATTAACTTATAAGGAGAAAAATCATCTTATCGCATTTTTTACTTATCTTGAGAATTACAATACCTATTATCGAACTCCTCCAAATTATGGTGAATACGTGCCACTAGTGCATGTGTTGAACCACGATAACTTCTATGGAGATAGCCTGGTAAGATTTTTTACTATTACGACATCCGTGCACCTTTTGCATACTTCTATAACTATTACATCATTGCTAACTACGAAGTTATTACTTTGTTTTTCAACAGAAAATCCCGATGGATTGTGTGCCTCATCTGATGTATCAGAATGGTCGCCTTCAAGTTCCGAACATATACAGCTAGGTCATCCTGCGGATCTCACCTATGCATATTGGATTTCTAAAACAGGTGAACACATGCTAATCAAAGAATGGAAAAAAATGTTTGGACATTAAGTGAAGGGCAAGAATTGGAGACATGATAATCTCCATTCTCCATAATGGAGAGTCAGGGGCTATCTTGTTTTTTGCTATTTTACCTTAGAGAATATAGTAGGTCCTAAGAGAATGTAGTAGGTCCTATGAGGTATAATATGTTTATTATGTGGTACAATGTGTTAGATTTGATGATGAGGAGTAGATGTCATTATGACTAGTGACCAATTTGCTATGTGATGTCTCATTGATGAAAACGATGATCTTGAGGAGGTGTTATATGACAATGATGTATTATGATGATAAGTTTTTAATGATATGATGATGATACTTATTATATCATTGGGTGAAAGAACCGTGGATTAGTTTCAAGTGGATGTCCATCCACTTGAAACTAGTCCACGGTTCTTTCAACCCGTGATGTAATAACTCATTATGATGTAAAAACAATATCTAAATTCCAGTTGTATGAAAACTTGTATAAAGGTGTATGAATACAACATGAAATAAAAAAGAAATAAAATGTGAAATAATAGTAGTAGCGCGAGCAGGGAGAAGCATTACTAGTAATTACCAGTAGCGCTCTTCTGAGAAAGCGCTACAACTTAGTCGATATAGCAGTAGCGTGGGTTAAATCACGCTACTTCTAACCTTTAGGTGTAGCGCCTACCAGTAGCGCTACTGCCCGCGCTAATGATAGGCCTAAAACCCACGCTACTGCTAGGCTTTTCCCTAGTAGTGTTGGCGGGACGCCTACTCCCGCCGCCCACGGCTGGCTGTGCTGCCACGCATGCATCCTGGCCACATCGCACCCTAAAACTCTGCGCATCTTCCCAGGCTCCTGTTCGTTCCCGTCTAAGGCCTCACCATTATCCTCCGCCTTGGTTCGTTCGCCGCGGCGCCGCCCTCCGGTCTTGTCAACATGGTAAATAACCGAGAGGAATAAGGATATGACTGTGCATGGTGAGGATGAGAGTAGGGACCCAGCAGCGCGCGCATTAATTTTGTTTTTTCGGGACGGAGAAGGGAAATAGGTTGTGCAGGAGTTGTGGCCTGCTACCTCTTGAGCACTGCGTTGGATTTCCCCGAAGAGGAGAGGATGATGAAGCAAAGTAGCGTAAGTATTTCCCTCAGTTCTTGAGAACCAAGGTATCCATCCAGTAGGAGGCCACACTCGAGTCCCTCGTACCTAGACAAAAACAATAGCTCCATGCAACCAACGCGATTAGGGGTTGTCAATTCCTTCATGGTTACTTACGGGGGTGACATCTGATAGAGATGATAGATAATATTTTTGGTATTTTTGGTATAGAGATGCAAAGTGAAAAGTAAAAATGCAAAGTAAAAAGCAAGCAAGATTAAAGTGATGGAGATTGATATGAGGAGAATAGACCCGGGGGCCATAGGTTTCACTAGTGGCTTCTCTCAAGAGCATAAGTATTCTACAGTGGGTGAACAAATTACTGTTGAGCAATTGACAGAACTGATCATAGTTATGAGAATATCTAGGTATGATCATGTATATAGGCATCACGTCCGACACAAGTAGACCGACTTCTGCCTGCATCTACTACTATTACTCCACTCATCGACCGCTATCCAGCATGCATCTAGAGTATTAAGTTAAAAACAGAGTAATGCCTTAAGCAAGATGACATGATGTAGAGGGATAGTTTCATGCAATATGATATAAACCCCATCATGTTATCCTTGATGGCAACAATACTATACGTGCCTTGTTGCCCCTTCTGTCACTGGGTAAGGACAACGCAAGATTGAACCCAAAGCTAAGCACTTCTCCCATTGCAAGAAAGACCAATCTAGTAGGCCAAACCAAATCGATAATTCGAAGAGACTTGCAAAGATAACCAATCATACATAAAAGAATCAGAGAAGAATCAAATATTATTCATAGGTAGACTTGATCATAAACCCACAATTCATCGGTCTCAACAAACACACCGCAAAAAGAAGATTACATCGAATAGATCTCCACAAGAGAGGGGGAGAACATTGTATTGAGATCCAAAAAGAGAGAAGAAGCCATCTAGCTAATAACTATGGACCCGTAGGTCTGAGGTGAACTACTCACACTTGATCGGAGGGGCTAGGATGATGTAGAAGCCCTCCGTGATGACGACCCTCTTCGGCGGAGCTCCGGAACAGGCCCCAAGATGGGATCTCGTGGGTACAGAAGGTTGCGGCAGTGCAATTAGCTTTTTGGCTCCGTATCTGATCGTTTGGGGGTACGTAGGTATATATAGGAGGAAGAAGTATGTCGGTGGAGCAACAGGGGGCCCATGAGGCAGGGAGGCGTGCCCTAGAAGGGTGGGCGCGCCCCCACCCTCGTTACCGCCTCTTTTGTTCCATGGAGTAGGGTTCAAGTCTCCTGGATCACGTTCGGTGAGAAAATCACGTTCCCGAAGGTTTCATTCCGTTTGGACTCCGTTTGATATTCTGTTTCTCCGAAACTCTGAAATAGGCAAAAAACAACAATTCTGGGCTGGGCCTCCGGTTAATAGGTTAGTCCCAAAAATAATATAAAAGTGGAAAATAAAGCCCATTATAGTCCAAAACAATAGATAATATAGCATGGAACAATCAAAAATTATAGATACGTTGGAGACGTATAATGGCCCGTCTAGCCCAGACTTTTGTTTCATCTGTTTAGTACATGACCAGCCCAATTTGTTTTTTTCCTTTCGGAAAATGGATAGCCCAGATATTTAGTTTTTTGCAAAATAACCAACGTAGGCCTACTTGCTTTTGTACACCCTGCTGGGCCTAAAATCTTTCAAGACGAGGAGGGATGCATTTTGCCCAGAAAATGGGCTATAAGTAATAAGAAATGGGCTATAAGTAATAATAAATGGGCTGTAAAATGAAAAAATATAGCAAACAGGCAATTAGTTCCAAAATAATTTTTCTTTCAGATTTTGATATTTGAAATTTCATTGTTTTTTGTGTGGGTAAAATTTCATTGTATTTAAATTAAGGTATGTTTAGTTTTTCAATTAATTTGAATCTGGCTAGAAATTTCGGGCTGTATTCTGTTTGGGACAGATTTGGAAAGTGACTTGTGGGTCTACTAGGTTGATGTTTACGAAAGGCTTTGTCAACTAAGTCTACAAACGATTCTAGCAGCAGTGACCGTTGGATGCTAATCCAACGGCCGTGCTGCTTCTTCAATATCTGATCTTCTTGCTCCAGCCACTCATACCAGCGCTGGTGGGACTGCCTGCTCCTGCCTCCCGTGGCCGGCTGTACTGCCACACAGGCCGCACCTCCCCACCCTACTCCATTGCTGGCCAGGCCATTCCTCTAATCACCCACACCTCCTGTTATTTTCCGCCGACGACAGCCGGACCGGTAAACCCTCGTACTCCCTACCACGTGGGCAACCACTGCCGAGTCTTTCCCGGCTCCGTGTCGCTCCTTGCCGTCGTCCAGCGCCCTGGTTCTCTCGGCACGACATGGTCAACATGGTCAAAGAACGACATCCATCGGACGTGGAATGTATGTGGAGAGGCTGACAGCTGGGTCCACGGCTGCACATAAGGAAATGCCTCCTTATTAGGTGCAAAATAATGATTCCTCAACCTAACATCTGGGACCCACCGGAAGGGCCTCTGTATTTCAGGAAAAAAACTTTCCCCCCGCTGACAAGTCAGACCCACCAGCTATATCTTCGCACGCAAGGAAGTGCCACCTTATTACGCACAAAAAAATGAATACTCCCCCTGCCAGCTGGGACCCAGCATAGTGGGAGTCTAACTTGGGCCTACTAAGTTGACGGGGACGGATGGCTTTGTCAACTTAGTCAATATGAACGATTCTAGATCCAGTGACCGTACGATGTCCATCCAACGGCCGTAGTCTTTCTTCAACCTCTGGTCATCTCGCTCCAGCTGCCCATAGCAACGCCGGTCGTGCCGCCTGCTCCTGCCTCATGTGGCAGGTTGTGATGCCGCGGAGGCCTCACCGCCCCCTACTACTCTGACCGCTAGCCATGCCATCCCTCCACTCACCCGCACCCCCTGTTATTCTGCGGCGACGACAGCCCCACGCCGAAGCCGACAAGTGAACCCTCGTAGTCCTCTCCGTGTGGGCATCCACTGCCGCGTCTTCCCCTTCCTAGGCCTCGCCTGTGACAGCCTGGTTTTTGCCCTCCTTTATTTGCCTGATTTTCATTTGGATTTATTTTGAAATTTGGAGTTTTTGAATCTTTTCATATGGACTTAAACACTTGGGTACCCTTGGCTTTCACCCAAGTGCTTCATCTCCCTCTCTAATCATCATTCCCTCTCTGGTTCACCCCAAAATAATATTTGGAATATTTTTCTTTAATGAAAATATTCATTTTCCTCTCTAAAACCCTAGCTAGCTCATTGTGCTCCGAAGCAAACCCAATTTTTCTTGCCCACAAAAATCTGAGAAAATTCACAAATATTCTTTGAACCCTAGGGCACCTTCCTAACAAAAAATATTTCATCACTTTTTGGAATATTTTTGCTACAGAAAATATTTTCTGTTCTGGACAGACATGGTGGTTTCTATAGCAACTACCATTTTATTTGCTCCATTGTGGCTGATTTTTCTTGTGCATCATCACCTTAGTAGATGATTGCTAGCCTCCAAAGCACAACCCCAACTCCTAGCCATTTGACCAAAGTAACCTCTCAAAGTTACTGATCAGAAACTTACTAAACGTGTGCAATCTTTTCTACTGCATCTGGATCCAAACCAAAGCATGGTAATCTTCAAACTACCACGAACAACAAGCCAGACATGAACTTTGGGCGTAGGTCGGCCTGAGGGCAGAGTTCATGCGGTGACCACGCATGTAAACAATGCCAGCCTGTGTGTCGAGGCGCTGTCAGTGCCGCCGAGCGCTCTGTTTCACGCGTGCTCGCTTCCCCGACTACCAAAGCGCGCCAAACCTTGCCACCATCTTCGTCCCAACCCCCTTAACCCCCCTAGCACTCACCGACGCCGGAGCTAGCCGTATTGAGCACGGGTGTGGTCCGGCCAATGCCACACTGCGCTCTGCACAGTGCTCGTCGCCTTCCTCTTGATCCTGTGCTCATCCCCGTTCGCCCATAGTCCCCGCGTGAGTTGCATCACCTTCTCCCCCTCTCACTGACGCCGCTCATCGCCGGGCGCCGTGTCCAGGTGTCACCGGCGGAGCCCGAACCCTCCCTGGATGCTCGCCTATAAGAGGAGCCACTCCCAGCCTCCTCGAGGACCATCCTCCACTCCCACACACTCCACAAACTTGTAGATAGCCGTAGCCCGGCCGGGCAGGCCGCGGGCCGCCGTCCCCGAGCTCGGGCTCGCCGAAGGTCCCCTTGGGTCGTCGCGGTAGCTCCAACCCCTCCCTGGCCTGGGCGACCCTTCCAGAGCCTCCGCCACTATTCGGTGAAGCCGCTCAGTGCACTTGGAGCCCCTGGTGTTGCCTCTGTTCGCCACCGTCTTCGTCTCTGGCGACCACCGCTCTCTGCCTCCGCTAGAGAGGACGATTCTGACGCCGTCCGACCACCCCTAGCTACTATACGGGTACGGGCAGGTGCGCCTCCATCTCCTTTCTCGATCCCTCCTTCTCGTTTTGGCCAAGGAGCCCTCGCCGCCGGCGTGAGTTCCGGTGAAGCCGCACAACTCTTTGTTCCCCTCTCCCCCTCCACCTCACCTCACTAGCGGGGCCCGCTAGTCAGCCACTTGGTATGCGCGCGAAGTGGTACGAGTGGTGGCGCCCCGAGGCTTTACGCCTTCGACGTCACCCCCCTATTTTGTTTTATTTAAATTCAAATTCATATATATTTTCCAGAGAGCTTCAAACATCTATAACTCTTCAACCATATGTCCAAATGGATTGATTCTTTTTGCATTGTGTTCTTTGCAAATAAATCTAGCAGCTCACCAAAAATGAGATTTTTCTGTGCTGTCTAGATTTTCTTGTGATTTTAAGAAGGGTTCTTGATATTTTCTTTTTGTGTTTAAAATTATTTTCAGAGGGTGATGCTTGTCTTGAGGATCACCAGAAGGCTTGTGAACCTCATTTGCACTAAGGCAAGCCACCGCAACGTTTTCATGGTGCCATTTCAATATTTATGATTTTCTTACTTGAATGAAATATTTAATCCATGCATTTAAGTAACTATTATGTTATTTATATTCTGTTAAGTTCTTATTTTAGTTAATATGCTTGATTTACAGAATGTTTGAAACTAACTTAGTTGGTAAAGAAACTAGGATTCATTTGTGGTGATGAAAGAATAATAATGTTATGCATATGAGTAATTACTTGAACTTATTTTCTTGCATGAGTAAAATAATAAAATTTGCTAGAAAATATTCCGTTTAAAGTGAGGTTTATCCTAACCAGAAAAGTGGCATGAGTTGTTGATGGTTATGCTTAGTGTGAATATAGTTGACTCAGTCATTTCCATTAATATGTGATGCATATGTAGTGTTGCATTTTCATGGCATGCGATGACACCGGTCACTTTTACTTTAAATTGAACCTGAATATAACTCAACTTGAGTATATCATTGGCCGCGTCATGGTGCCACTGAATCGAGTTTTTCCCAGTGCAACCACATTTGTCTTTATGGGAAGGCCTTGATTCGGTCCGTTGTCATGCCTCTGGTCGGTGCCTACAACTAGGGAAGGTTATGGGCATGCTTACCCTGACCTCATAAGCAGACATAACCTTGTGTGCCCGTTGTTGAGATTATGGTAACGGGTCCCCTTGTGCGATTGTTTTGGGCACGACGGTGGTTGTTGTGTCTTTGGTAGACACGGGACCACCCAGGACTAGCCCAGTGGGGATTGTGTCGGAGTGGCCGGGAGAGTGTCATGGCAATGGAGGGGTTTCGTCAGAATGCCGTTGGTCCACCCGAATGGGAGTGCGAGGCCATGGGTTCCATGGTGTGGGTACCATGTGCTACCTCTGCAGAGTGTAATAATCTATCGATAGCCGAGTCCATGGTTACGGACACGCTCGTTGTAGGTCACACCATGGGTCAACGTTTAATAAATTTTGCACACTAAGTTATGAACTTTGCACTGTGATGATGGTAGGAAGGCCATCGAGATGTTCAAGACCAAGTATTGGTCGTGGTTTTGATCGCCGTAAGGATCACGAGATACCCCTAGTCAAGACCATGATGGTGGTACGTTTGTGATCCAAGAACGATCATAGTAGGTAAGCCAGTCCCGAGGGAGTTTTATCACAAGAGCATGATCACAGCATGTTGAAACATTATTGCATTATTAATTGGTTAATTATCATGATATTGTTTGTCATTATGATTATGCCTGCTATGAGCTTCCAAGTACATTCCATGTACTGACCTGGCGTGTCATGCCAGATTTCAGGAAAGTCTCGTTGGAAAGGAGTGCTGCTCAAGTCTAGATCGTGTCCACATTGGTGTCCCTGTGCTATGGAATTTCTGCTACGACGTTGTTCCGCTGCCGCATAGTTGTTATGATCGAGGCCCCTTTATGTTCACTAAAAATGTACATATTGTTCAACCATACTATGTGTGCCGCTTGGCCTCGACACCTATTGTAAGATAAACTATGATCCGCTAGCATCAATAAAGTGGTTGTTTTCTGTACCAAGATGTTGTGTGTTGCCAGAAGACATGGTCTCTGGGATGGCAATGCATGATAAACCAGTCGCTCTGAGCCGGGGTGCCACAACGCCGTCGTCCACCGCCCTGGTGCTCTCGGCGCAGCAAGGAAGTGCCTCCATATGACGTGGAAAATAATGATTCCTCCACCTGACATCGAGGACCCACCGGACGGGCCACCGTATTTCACGAAAAAAAGTTTCCCCCTGACTACTGGGACCCACCAGCTACATACTCGCACGAAATTAAGTGCATTCATATTACGGAAAAAAATGATTCGCCCCCTAACTTCTGGTACCCACCAGCTACATCTTCGCACGCAAGGAAGTGCGTCCATATTACGGGCAAAAAAAAATCGCCCCCTGACTGCTGCGACCCACCAGCTACATCTTCGCATGCAAGGAAGTGCCTGACAGTCGGGACCAACCCGGTCCAAGCGTACGTAGTGCTGTCATTCTGGTCGCGAACGTGTACGTGCATACTGGTCGATGTAGAGGCGCGCACGTGTGGTAGTAGTGGCGCGCACGTAGCATGTACATGTACGTGCAGCGGCCAGGGTGCAAGAAAGAAAATACGGCCATGTACGTACATACGGGCGGGGTCTCAAACGGCTACTTGCACATACGTACGGCCAGGGCTCGTTTTCATGGCTGAGTCGGAACGGAGAAAATGCGTCATCATCGTGTTCATGGGGAGGCAACGAAATGTGTCGTGTTCATCGGGAGGCAACGGAACGCGTGTTGTCCATCGGGAGCCAACCGGCTTGGATGGAACAAGCGATGGAAACGAGGCCTGGCGTACTGCAGAACGGAGGAAAAGGCCTTGTGTTCGACCAGCTACGGTGGAGCGGAGGAATCGGACTTGTGTTGGAGCGCTATGGTCAAAACGGGGGTCTTGTTCATCGGGAGGGGTGTGGCATACCGCAAAACGGGACTCCACGGGATACTGTTCATCTCCATCATCGACTGCCTCCACGAGATACTGTTCATCCACCGTTAACTGCCTCCACGGGCTCCTGTTAATCCACTGTCCACCTCCTTCAGCCTCCACCTGTGACTATTCATCCACGGGCCCCTGTTCATCCAGCCTCCACCGCGCGCTCCTCCACTGGCTATTGTTCAACCAGCCCTCTCCACGAGGGTCCTGTTCAACCACCCCTCCATAGGCTACTGTTCATCCAGCCCTCCACCGGCTACTGTTCAACCAGCCCTCCATGGGGTCTTGTTCATCTAGCCCTCCATGGGGTCCTGTTCATCCACCGGCTCTATCGATCAGGGTACTATTCATCCAGTGCTAACGGCCTCTACTACCACGGGGTCCTGTTCATCCAACCCCCACCGGGAACTGTTCATCCAAGCCCCCCAACAACGCTCACTGTTCATCAAGGGAAGGAGGCAGCAGTGTTCGATCGACTTCAGTTAGCATCAGTAGCAAAGGAATCACTCGGGTTCAGTTAACAGCAAGGGATCGATCCATCGGTCGGGTTCAGTAATGCGTAGCCTACAGTGCAATAGCTCGAGTTCCGGTAGAGCTCAACGCTTCTACCATGGTTTTCTACATCATGACAGCCCAAAGAATGTCATGCAGCTGCGTCTCTGGCCCGCCCAGGATGAAAAGCCCATTTTTTGTCATGTTTTTTTGTCATAGAAGTAGGAGCCCACCACATCTATGATGATACCGGGTTTTGTCACAATTATCGTCATAGAAGTGTCATAAGTATGACAGAAAAAATTCGTTCTTCCCAAAATGTCACAGATGTGTCTTTTTTCTTGTAGTGTTAATTAGATGCTCTAGAAAGCTATATGTTGTTCAATGAGAACTATTATGTACTTTGGTTTTAATGTGATGATGAACTTCTATTAATTTGGTCACTTATCTATCCATGATGTTATGTAATAGTTTTTGACACACTTAATCTTTACCTAATAATAAAGCAAATTCGGTTTCTTTCGTCCGTCATGGCATTTTTCAGAAAAGTCCCTCTATTTCAGAGAATTCAATCCGCAGTCCTGTTTTAAGTTAAAATGAACCATTATTTTTGTATTTTACACAAAAGTCCCAGTCCTTTCTTGAAATCAACCCGCCTTCCGAATTTAATTCACATCCGAACCGTTATTTTATATTTTTCGAAAACCCCCCTGATGCTTTAGGTAATTCATCCTCCGATCATATTTAATTCGAATAAATGCTTTTTAAAATCATCCATATCTTTTAAACCGTAACTTCAATTTGAACATGTTGTATAGGAAATTTGATTAGAAAAATATGTAGAATATGAATATGAGATTAATTTTACCTGTTAATTATTTTTAAATACTATTTTGGAATATATTTGAGTCAAACCAAATGATTTTCTAAATTATCTCTATCTTTTAAACCGTAACTTTGATTTTAACATATTATATATGAAATTTTATTAGAAAAATGTGTGGAATCTAAATATGATGTTAATTTTACCTGTTAAATATTTTTAAAATATTTTTATGGAAGCAAACTTATAATTTATAGCGCAAGATTCGTTTTTTCATACCAGTGGCGATCCGGATTGCAAATAAACACCCCACTATAACCATATACGGAAAAGAAAACATCGATAACTACACATGCATACCTCTGAAAAATGTCGCAGAGGAAAACAACAGATTTCTCATCGCAAGAGTGAGAGAAAGCGAGAGAGAGAGAGAGAGAGAGGGAGAGGGAGGAGAGAGGGAGAGAGACGCGTTTGGATTAACCATATTCAACACACATTTTTTTATTTTGTGTGAACACCGAGGCCATCACCAGCAAGGGTGAGAAGGAAGAGAAGCGGAAACACAAATATGATGCCTCGCAAAAATAAAGGAGATGGACCTATTATGGTCTTGAGTGATGGTTGCTGAGTTAAGAGCGTGTGTTATGTTTTCTCTCCCGTTGCAAGGCACGGGCTCTTTTGCTAGTTATATATAATGCACGCAGATGAACCAGCAATGGATGTACGGTGGCAGACACACCTCCGAGTACATTAAGGGCGTGCATAATTTTCTTGAAGTGGCTGAGGAAAACAAGAAGAATGGTTTTATGTGTTGTCCATGCCCTATATGTGGGAATACGAAGTCTTACTCTGATTGGAAAATCCTTCACAACCACCTGCTTTATAAGGGTTTCATGCCACACTATAATTTTTGGACCAAGCACGGAGAAATAGGGTTTATGATGGAAGACAACAAAGAAGAACAGGACGATGACAACTATGTGCCCCCTGAGTACGGTGATAAAGCAACGGGGGAAGCTGCTGAAGATCAAGAGGAACCAGACGATGTGCCCGATGATTGTCTCCGTCGGGTCATTGTTGATGCAAGGAGACAGTGCCAAAGTCAAAAGGAGAAGCTGAAGTTCGATCGCATGTTAAGAGGATCAGAAAAAGGGTTGTACCCTAATTGCGCAGATGGCAACACAAAGCTCAGTACCATACTAGAATTGCTGCAATGGAAGGCAGAGAATGATGTGCCTGACAAAGGATTTGTGAAGCTACTAAAAATATTGAAGAAGAAGCTGTCGGATGTGGGGTTCTGTCAAAACCCTTAAGGTTCGAACACTGGGGTGCGCGCAAAGTCTTTCCTCCTACTGATCTGCGCCCTTGCTCTCTAAGGTTTCGCAGGCAAACTCGACGAACTCGGAAACACAGAAAGACGCGAGATTTATATTGGGTCGGGCCACCGTTGTGGTGTAATACCCTACTCCAGTGTGTGTGTGGTGGATTTCCTCTTGGGCAGATCATGAACAATACAAGTGGAAGAACAACCTCTTGAGGTTGAGGTGTTCTTGTGGCTAAGGTAGGCTCTTGATCAGATCATATCCGGATCCCCTCTACTATGGTAGCTAGCTCTACTTATATAGGCCCTGGTCCTCTCCCCAAATATTGAGCGGGAAGGGAGCCAACAACGGCGGGCACACTTGAAGGGAGACAGCTAGTACAAGCCATCCTGACAAAAGTGTTTTTCGCCTGCAAAAGGCTCTGGTGGTGACGCCGTCTTGGGCTCCACGATGACGTCCGTCTTGCCATCCTTCTGGTCTTGGTCTTGTTGCACCGATATGGCAACCTTTGTCTGATGCCTCGGGACTCCTCATCTCCGCTTTCCTCCTTAGCACCAAAGAGGAAACAAGGACGTTGCGCGTGCTGGCGCCCGCCTGATCTCGATCGTCATGGCTCACGTCACTTGAGCCTCGCGAGGTTTGCCCCACCTTGATATCTCTGCTCCTCGTGAGCCTGCCTGGCTAGGCCACTCCCGAGGAGGTCTTGTGTCATCTGCCTCGTGAGGCTTGGCCCCTCGCGAGGGTCTTGGACGCTTTGTCGATGAAGATGGGCCGTACAGCCTGCAGCTTAGCCACGCTGTGGGCCATAGGCAGGCAAGTATGGGGACCCCCGTTCCTAGAACGCCAACAGTAGCCCCCGGGCCCAAGGTGCGCTCAGGCTTGGCTTCGCGGCGAAGCCAAGGCCCAAGTACGGAGCACCGCAGGCACCAGAGCTTGCGGCCTGAGTTGATGCGTGGCAGTTGATTGGACGTGGGCATCTCCACTTCCCCACGCGGCCTCGGTGACATGCAAGGAAAACCATCATTACCTGCCATCCTGGGAGGCACCGGTTGGCCTTCTCTTGCTATAAATGGGAAGGGGGCGGAGGCCCCGTCGGCCATCTCTTCCTCGCTTGCTTGCTTCTTCCTCCTCGCTCCACTGCTAGCAGTGCCACCCATTGCGCCATGAAGGAAGTTCTCTGCCGTCGAGAAGGGGAAAACCCTCGCGAAGGACCCGACTCCCCGGCGCCTAAGCGCGGGTGCGGCCATCCGCGCAAGCACGCCGCGACCACCGCCGCGGCCCGCGGAGGGGGTCGTCTCAGCCATGGCGGCCTAGTTGACGAAGGGAGGTGGGCCATGCTGGCGCGGCCTTCCCATACGCGCTTGCACACGGCGGAAGAGACACTGTAGTTCGTCGTCTTGTCGGAGAACCCAGCCGGCAACTTGCTCCAGCTTCTGCGCTTTTTCGTCGATGAACTGCCGGCCTCTGGTCCAGGCGGGCTCTTGTTGCAGGTGGATGGTCGTTGCAGCAAGGCCTCTTGGGTCGCGGTCGAGACTTCCGCCGTGGGCAACATAGCCTTGGCCCGCGGCTTGCAGACATTCGCCTGCGCGCGCGGCTTGGGAAGACGGCGCACCCTCCACTTCAAGTATGATGGTGGAGCGACCCTCTATGTTAGGTGTTTGGGGAAGATGGTCGCCGCGCTGGATGCTTCCCCGATGCGAACGATGGCAAGGAGGTGCTCGGCCTCGGGGACGGCGGCGGCTCTTCCTCTGGCGACAACTCCAGCAGCGGTGGGTATGACCATCCCCCGCGTCGCCGCGCCCGGTTCGAAGGCGGCAGTGGGTCGTCTCGTCACCGCGCCCCCGTGAAGCGCGAGGAGGGGTCTGGCTAAGCTCGGGACGCTGCTAGGGGCCTGCCTCCGTGGACTGCCGCAATGTTGCTTTTGTTTTTCTCGTTTTCCTACATCAAAGATGAAACCAGTGTGGGCCCAGAGGGGCGTGTATCGAACTGATGCATTCTAGACGTCCTCTTCTTTACGTGGTGCTTGTTTCCCTGTGTCCATCTTGACATGTTTGCTCAGAAATTGCGAGAATTCGTTAGAGGGTGTGCTAGGGGATTCGCCGTTCACCCGAGCATTGTCCAGGCGATTGTATCGCGGTACCCGAGGGACACAGACTAGGAGAGATGCGCCAGTTTTTGGGCTCGAACGAGGGTGGCTCGCGAGAAGGCAGAGAGGAGAAAAATGCTCTTGATGGCACCTGCCTTGCCCCTTTGGGAGGTATGCGAGAGAGAGAACACGAGCGAACCAGAGCTGAAAATGCGGTTAGAGGCGAGGGAATCGAATCAGCAAGGGACACCAAAAGAAACTTCAACTAAGAAAAAGCGAGTCAACCACGGAAAGCAAATGAAAAGCCGCGTCCAACACCTAGTCTAGTCTTCAAGTCTTCTCACCAGCGCGGAGCTAAGTGCTGCCACTAGGCGTGGGTGGGAGCCCCAGGGCCTGAGGCCGGCCCTCCTGAGACTGCGGGGCGTGTACAGCCCCACTCATTATCACGTGAGAGTGTCATGGGCGGCGATTCTTCACAGGCACCGGGCCTTCTTCATAGGCTCTGGGCCCTTAGTGCGGCTTCACGATGCCGTTCCTCCCCTAGCACGAGGTCCATCCCCCGTGTGGCGTGCTGCTGCGTTTCAGCGAACACCAGGACCCGTGCGGAACGATGCTTGACCTCATGAGGGAGGACCGCTCACTACAGGAATCAGCTACTTTGCCATCAGCCATGGCGGACGGCAAAGGCATGGATGGCTGACGACAAAGGTCTTTTCCGTCCGCCGCAGACGGCAAAAGGTGACGGCAAAGTAAGGTTCGGCAAAGAGGTACTTTGCCGTCTGCTTCGGGCGGCTAACGGCAAAGGAGCCTTTGCCATCAGCGGTGGACGACAAAGAGTGCAGACTGCAATAAGTGCGCTGTTACTCTGTTAGGTGGCTAACGTCAGGCCTTTGTCGTCCGCCGCTGACGGCAAACTTTGGAAGGCCTTTGCTGTCCGCCGTGTGATGTCAGCCGACGTCACTACACGGCAGGCCTTTGCCGTCCGTCGCTGTAGGCAAAGTTTTTGCTCTTTGCCGTCCGCCGCGGACGGCAAAGCCTTTGCCGTCAGCCGCTGTAGGCAAACTGACCAAATTGGTCAGCCTCCCAGGAAGCACAGCTGCCTGCCACGTTGCCTCTTTGCCGTCCCCTGCTGATGGCAAAGAGCCCTTTGTCGTCGGTGGCTGACAGCAAAGAGCCTGTATATTGTCTCTTTTTTCTGCTTTTTCTTAATCCAACAATTTTCACAGCAAATATATCACATATTTAACAACAAACATATCCAGCACACATATCTCATATCTAGCACATAATTCCATATACATATATATGACATAGCAAAGTTTCATCAACATACATAGCAAGTTCCATCCATACACATTGTTCCATATACATATTACATAGCAAAGTTTCATCAACATAGCAAGTTCTATCATAGCAAGCTAGATACAATGCAAAGTTTTAGCAAAGAAAAAGCAAGCACTCCATCCTATCAAGCTAGCTTCCATGAAGTGAGTGAAATCTGCAAAATGGTAAATATGAAGTTAGAAATAGGTGAATAGAACAAGAAGAAGACTATAACAAGAAGTATATGTCATTTATGACCTAACTTAGGTGGAATGGATCATTTAAGAGCTAACTTAGGTGGAATGGATCATTTATGAGCTAACTAAGTTGAAATGGGTTGTTTATGAGCTAACTTAGTTGAAATGTATCATTTATGAGCTAACTTAGTTGAAATGGGTCGTTTATGAGCTAACTAAGGTGAAGGGCATCATTTTTGAGCTAACTAAGGTGAAATGGATCGTTTTTGTGCTAACTAAGGTGAAATGGATCATTTTTGAGCTAAGTAAGGTAAAATGGATCGTTTTTTAGCTAACTTAGTTGAAATGGGTCGTTTATGAGCTAACTAAGGTGAAGTGCCACGTTTTTGAACTAACTAAGGAGAAATGGATCGTTTTTGAGCTAACTAAGGTGAAATGGATCGTTTTTGAGCAAACTTAGGTGAAATGGATCATTTAAGAGCTAATTTAGGTGAAATGGATTGTTTTTAGCTAACTTAGGTAAAATGGATCGTTTAGGAGCTACTCTAGGTAAATTGGGTCATTTTAGAGCTAACTTGGATAAACTGGATCATTTATAAGCTAACCTAGGTAAGATGGGTCATTTTAGAGCTAACCTAGGTGAAATGGGTCATTTTGGAGCTAACCTAGGTGAAATGGGTCATTTTAAAGCTGACGTAGGTAAAATGGATCATTTAGGAGCTAATCTACGTAAAATGGGTCATTTTAGAGCTAACTTGGATAAATTGGATCACTTATAAGCTAACTAAGGTAAAATGAGTCATTTTAGAGCTAACTTAGGTAAAATGGATCGTTTATGAGCTAACTAAGCTAATTATGCAATTTTTGACATAAGTAAGCTAAATACATATCCTTTTAGAGCTAACTTAGGTAGAATGGATGGTTTATGAGGTCAGTAAGCTTATTAATTCATTTTGGAGGAAAAGAAGCTAACTCTAGGTCATTATGGTAAGCATATTGGAGGAAATAAAGCTAAGTCTAGGTCTTTATGCATTTGTTAAGCAAAACACTAGAGAAACTTACCATGATCACAGAGGTGTAGGACCAGGCTGGCTCGCGCCGGTAGCTGGAGAAGGAGCGGGCTGGCTCACGCCGGTAGCTGGAGAAGGATCGTGCGATGCGTTTCAGGAGTTAAGCTGCACCAAAGATCATTTCCAATGTCTCGTTAGCATTATGACACTCAACTGTTAAGACTAGCAAGTAATGTCCATTCAAATTAAACTCACCGTGCTCCCAGGAGCAATCACTGGCATCGGCGGAGCGGTCTGACCGGACTTCTCGCACACAGACTGCACATTTGGTTTTCACAACAGAGTCATACTAGTTAGTAATGAGACTCAAATGTTAAGACTAGCAAGTAATCTGCAGAAGAAACTTACCACAAGGAGCTCGTACATGGCCCTTGCCTGCATGTCATTCCGTGCCCTCTCCTCCTCCAACATCTTTGCCGTCTTCTCCTCCAACTCCCGCTGCCTCTCCACCTCCTCCGCCAGAAGTTTCTCCGTTCCATCTCTCTCACTCTGTATAGCAGCCTGCAACACCACTCACATGACCATTTGTAATCATTGATGGAAGCGCACACGATGTAATGGAGAAAGATAACTGAGTACGTATAACTAACCTTGAAGGCGAGTTGGACTGGCCGTTCACGAGGCCTTATCTCAGGAGCGGAGCTCGACTGGCGCGCCTTGATCTCCGGGAGAGTGCTAGGACAACGGATAAGTCCATCTCCCATGGCTATCGAGCCATGGGACCTCCCGCCACCAGATATCATCAGCAGCTCTGTATCAATGGGACCCTGGCTCGGGTTAAAGTCCTCCCCTTTCCTCGCCTTCCCCTGATCTCTATATTGCACTAGCTTGTCGTGGGCGGAGATGTTGGTGAAGTTCTTTGGATCATCAAGGTCAGACGCAGAGAATGCCTTGACTTTCTTGTAAGGGCCAGTGTGGGCCATGGCATACAGGTCATACACCTCTGGCACCTTATCCGCCTTATTGTAGCGTGCCTGAAAGAGAGAAACAAAGTAAATTAGTAATTAAAGGGCTAAAGCTAGCATGATGAATGAATTGCATGAATCATGAAGCAACCCACATACCTAGTTCCGCCCGTACTGAAAAAAGTTGGAGCTGCCTTAGTGGTGTGGCACACCTTCCATTTGGGCACGTTTGTCCTTGGCCTCTTTGTGGGTGGCCAGCCATTCTTCTGAGCACCACGCATTCAACAACACCTCCCAACAATCCATCCGATCCGCACACCATCTCGGAGGGGCCTAAGTTAGCAAATAGAAACTTGAGCGCTAAGGCTATGAATTACTAAATGAAGGAAGTAAGTACAAGGCCTTAAGAATTACCTTCATGTACTTCTCCTTACTCAAGAACTTATCGCGACACTCTTGCTTGGGCTTCTTGATACCACGCCCGGCGTAGTAGTCTCGAACAGCCTGCACCCGAACCTCATGCCGTAAGTTCTGAAGTAGGCGCTTGCACTCCTTGTGGATAACATGATCCGCCTCCTCCTCGTATCCCTCCTCACACCTGTAGAATGTCTGCAATCAAATGAGACAATTTTGATTAGTACAATTAATAACTAGCTAGTTGAAGATTTTTAATTGTGTAAAGGAGCAATTACCCAGAACTTTCTGATCACGACGTCTGCCCTCGTCTTGCACAAGACACCGTCGATAATCTCACCCGGCGGGGCCGGGGCAGCCAAGTAGTGCTCCCAAGTCAATCCAACCTCTGGAAGCCGACCCTCACCAGGCAATGTGACAAACCCCAGGAAGTTTTGCCGAATCAGAACTCCAAGGACGGAGTTGGGCCGGCGGACACTTTCATGGTGGTCCCAACCCTTGCAGCATGACAAGGCCAACACATTAGTTATTTGAAGAAACGTGAATGCAGAAGGTACAAAAAGGTTAAATGCACTTACCTCTCCCCATCAGGGAAAATCAACCACCTCTGCTCGCGGGTCGCCGGCACGGACGGGAGCCGTGTAGCACCACGCTGGTAGACGTTGCCACCCTCCTCCCCCTCCTCATCAATCGGCTCCCCGCCATCATCAGCATGGCCACTCGGCTCCTCGCCATCCTCAGGCTGACCCGAACAGGTACCCTACCCAAACGTGTGCTCCTCCGGGGTCTCGTGGGCCCAAGTTTCATGGGCCGAAGGCCCGCCGACCCGAGGCTCGTGGGCCGAAGACTCATGGACCGGAGGCTCGTGGACCGGAGTCCGTGTAGCCTCCTCCTCAGACGAGTCCACCCTAGCAGTCACGTGCTCGGGTGAAACAGCTGGGGGCGGTGGTGAGGAAGGCGCCGTAAGAGTCACCCTACCTCCTCTCCCACGACCACGTGCTCCAACTCCTTTCTTCTTCTTACCTCGTCCCCTGCTGGGCACCGCGGTCGTCGAAGAAGGGCCCGACGGTGTCGCCATACTGTCCAGCAACGCTCGGCGGAGAGATGCGTGTGGAATGGAAGACCTCGCACCACGCGCCGATGAAGAAGGGGCCTCGGCGCGCTCCCGACCAGCGCCCACCATCTTTCAACACCTGCCATGACAAAGAATAAACGAATTTAGTACAACATAAAAAAAAGTACCGACATGAATAATAATATGTATATCACTTAAGTGTATCATCATCAAGTACAACATAAAAAAATTGAATACCTGACACTACTAATAATCTCGGTCAGTATCATCAATAAATGCATAATCATCATCATCACTATAATCAATGATGGGCTCATAGGGTTCATTGGCATCAACATGTGCAAGGCCACCTTGACGTAATCGGTCAAGCATTGACAGGTCATCCACAGCAAAAACCTCTTCTTGTTCCGGCTCTTCGGATTCATTGTCGCTGTCTACTTCAATGTTTTGGGGTGAAGTATAGCGGTGCTTGAAACGCTTTTTGGAAAGACGTGTCTCTTGGAAGAATTCTCCTTCATATGTGTCTGGGTTAATGTGAGGTTCATAATCCTCTTCCTTTGGGGGAGAAAGTCTAGCACGTGGCGGCACTTCATAAACAACATCCCAACCTTTCAGATTTGGATTTGTTTGGTAGGCCCACGGTAGATAGAATACTTGGGTCGCCTGTTGAGCCATAATATAGACATCGGGAACATCTAAATGAGTGCTTTGGTTTATTTCAACTAGCCCTATATGTTCATGAGTCCTTCTAGTCTCCTTCGGCTGAAACCAATAACATTTGAAGACTACGACATTCGGTGGGTTTTCACCATAGAACAGAAGTTCATAAATTGCTTCAACTCTCCCATAATACTCGGTACCTCCTTCGCCGATAGTAAATACACAACAATTTGTAGACTTTCGGTCGGCCATAGATAGCTCTTTGCCATAGGTACGAAAGCGATACCCGTTGATGTCGTACTTGTCAAATGAACGGACCTTATAGTCAAAACCATTAGCGATTTATCTCAATTCGGCGTCCATAGACTCTGAATTAGCCTACAAGTTTAATATGAAAGGATTGTTGCATTATGCACAAATTAGCGAATGAAATGAAATTGTCTAATAGAAATTACCGTTTGTTTGAACCAAGAGATGAAACCGGGATAGCAACCTCCTTGCTTTGCGAGAAGCTCATACTCTTCGACGGAATCCTTTTGGATCTCTGCTCCATACGAGAATATGGCGACGTATCGACTGTATGACATATCCAGGAATAAGAGTAGTTCAAAGGAAATAGAAGTTGCAAAATAATGTACCGAGAACTTACTCGATGTACGGCCGCACTTCTATCAGGTTGTTGAAGATATACAACGAAATGGTCCGCCATTCTTCGTTATCCAAAGATACTGGATGTGAAACACTAGCTGGTGCGAGATTCCCTTTAAATAGGCTGAGGTTGGATCCACCCTTTTTAGGCTCGTCAGTATTGTACCGAGGCTTCGGATTATGCAAATGACGATTTTTGTCTTCGTAGTGCGCTGTTACGAAGTTTGCCGCCTCCTCTGTGATGAATGCCTCAACCATCGATGCTTCTATTCTACGTTTATTTTTACATTTTTCTCGAAGCGTCTTTTGCATCCTCTTAGTTGGGTAGCACCAACGATTTTGCACGGGCCCTCCAATCTTGCCTCAGTCGGGAGATGCAAAATCAAATGCTGCATTGGATTAAAGAAGCCCGGTGGAAAGATCTTCTCTAACTTGCAGATCAACTCCGGCGCCAACTCTTCCATTTCTTCTAGCACGCCAGGCGATAGTTCTTTCGCACAAAGAACACGGAAGAAATAGCTGAGTTCTGCCAATACTAGCCATTCATCCTCAGGGATGAAGCCACACAACATCACCGGCATTACCCGCTCAATCCATATGTGCCAATCATGACTCTTGAGACCAAATATCTTCAGTTTATCAAGATTCGCTCCCCTCTTTAGATTCGCTGCATACCCATCGGGGAACATCAACTGTTTTTGCACCCACAAGAGAATTTCCCTCATAGTTGGCCTTCCAAGATTGAACCATGCCTTTGGCTTCGTCCAGTTCTGCTTTCCTTTTGGTTCTTTCATGTTTTGTAACGGCCTATCACATAGCGCCTCCAGATCGACTCTAGCCTTAGTATTATCCTTTGACTTCCCATCTATGCCGAACAATGTACCAAAAAGTGCCTCGGCGATATTCTTCTCAGTGTGCATCACGTCGATGTTGTGTGGGCAAAGGAGGTCTTTGAAGTAAGGCAGATCCCATAAGCATGTTTTGTGAGTCCACGCGTGCTTAGTATTATACCCCTTGAAGTACCCTGGACGTTGTGGATCTGGCTCGAGAGCGTTTAACTGATCCAGGGTATGTTGGCCTGTCAATGCAGGTGGTGTAGAGTGTTTGACAACTCTACCCCTGATGAAGTTCTTCTTGTCTTTCCTGAACTTATGGCGAGGATCCAGGAACTGTCTATGCATGTCGAAGCAAGAAAACTTGCGACCGGCTTGAAGCCAACGAAACTCAAGAGCTCCATTGCATGTGGGGCACGGGAACCTTCCATGCACACACCAGCCAACGAATAGCGCATATGCCGGCAAGTCATGCGTCGAGTAGATGTACCAGACACGCATTATGAAGTTCCGTTTGCTAAAGGCGTCGTATGTCTTGAACCCATTATCCCAGGCTTCTTGCAATTCGTCCTTAAGCGGCTGCATGTACACATTCATATTTTTGCCCGGATAGTTGGGTACTGGAATTATCAACGTCAGGAAAATGTTCTTTCTTTGCATAATCTGTCCGGGGGGAGATTGAGTGGAAAGACAAATAGGAGCCAACAATTGTATTGGGCTGCCGTCATACCAAACACACTGAACCCATCCGTGCTGACGCCGACAAGAGGATGCCTCGGATCTGCCGCTTTGTCAGCATGTAATTCATCAAACTTTTTCCACGCAACACCATCCGATGTGTGTACCATCATCAGATTCCCATCTGCATCTAGTTCGGTTCTTTTGCCTGTTTTGTGCCATGTCATCTGTCTGGCCGTCTCTTCGACCATGAAAAGACGTTGAAGTCTTGGTACGATTGGCATATATCGAAGAACACTAACGGGGATTTTGGTCTGTGTCTTCTCACCCATACCGTTGTCTACCACAATATACCTGGAAGACTTGCAAATGGGACAATAGTTCAACTCCGCATAGTCAAGCCTAAATAAGGCACATCCTTTCTCACAGGCATGTATCTTCTCATAGGACATCTTCAGTGCACGGAGGATTTTGTCCAACTGGTACAGGTGTGCATGCATTACATGGCCTTTGGGTAGAAAGCGTCCAAATACTGTCATAATTGCCTCATAGCATTCTCTGCCCAAGTTGAACTGAGCCTTTAGAGCCATTACTTGTGAGATGGCATCCAACTGACAAAGCTCAGTGTGCTCGTGGAGCGGACATTTCGAAGACTCCAATATTTCATTGAAGGCCTTTGCAGATTCCTCCATCTCCTCGTCCGAATCCTGAGCATCATCATAGCCTTGCACCATGTTTTCCATCCCGGTACCATGCTGGTCGGTGCAACGACGATCCACCTCAGCTCGGTCACGTTGGGCAGACTCACCATGAAATGTCCACACCGTATAATCGGGCGTTAAACCACTCTTCTGCAGGTGTTTACCCATTTCAGCCTCTGTCTTCTTTTCCCAATTGTCGCACCGGAAACAGGGGCGCCAGGTTTTCTTTTGGCCATTTGCAAATGCGGCTTGCACAAACCCCTTAGTTTTTGTGAACCATTCAGCGCTCCATTTGTTCTGACCAGTGTGACTGGTATACATCCACGCACGGTCACTCATCTTGACTTTCAGAGCTACTGGACACACAACAATTATATATGTAATTCACCATGTATATATTCATCAGTTGATCTACTTTTTTAATTTTATTACGTCCATGCAACCTACACTCTTATAGGTAATGATAGGTCCTAATCCCACCCGTGTATGTGTAGATTGGGTTCATTTTCCCATGCTATGCTCCGGATCCGACGCAAAATTTCGGCAGCACCTCCCCGCTGTTCTCCTGATACACGTCTCTGCAATAAACAGAGAGGATGTGTACCCGGAGAACAACAGGGGAGGCACTGACGAAATATATGCGTCGGATCCGGAGCAAAGCATATGGGAAAACGAACCCAATCTACACATACTCGGGCTGTCCATGGATAGCGTTGGACAATTCGAAAGAATCAAGGTTATAAATATGCAAATGCATGCATATTTATAACTATGACGCTTTCGAACGGGAGACACATATTGGTTACGCATACTGATGATTCAAGACACATATATAGCTAGCTATCAAGTTTCATCGGAATAGATCAAATAATTAATGGGGGAGGAGGACTTGTCATTTGTGCTCACCCACGAACGAAGGGGCAGAGCTCGTCAAACGCACGGCGAGGTCGTCTAACACCAAACCTCGCAGCGATGAAACAACTTCACATTTAAAACTACACGATCAACACAATTATATATGATGTTTTTCGTTACAAAATCAAAAAATATATGACCTAACTAATAATTCACAAATATATGACCCCGTCGGCCTCTGGAAGGCCAAAGAACACCTTTTCGGGAAGTGTCGGGGGTCGGGGTGTCCTGTCGGTGTCGGGGTGCCGTGTCGGGGTCGGGGTGCTGTTTCGGGGTCGGGGGGTCGGAGTGTCGTGTCGATGTCGGGGTAGTGCCGTGTCAGTGTCGGGGTGTTGTTTCGAGGTCGGGGTGTGGTTTCGGGGTTAGGGTGTCGGGTCAGGCTCGGGGTCGGGGTGTCGTGTCAGGCTCGGGGGGTCGGGGTGTCGGGGTCGGGGTCGGGGTGCCGGCGTCGGGGTGTCGGGTCAGGCTCGGGGTCGGGGTCGGGGTCGGGGTCGGGGTCGGGGTGTCGTCGTCGGGGTCTCGGGGTCGGGGTGTCGGGGTCGGTTTCTCGGGGTCGGGGTGTCGTGTCGGGGTGCCGGGTCGGGGTTTGGGTACCGTGTTGGGTAGGGTTTTTTCCTTTTCTTCTTCCTCCTTTTCTTCCTTTTTTTCCTTCTTCTTCTTCTTCTTCTTCTTCTTCTTCTTCTTCTTCTTCTTCTTCTTCTTCTTCTTCTTCTTCTTCTTCTTCTTCTTCTTCTTCTTCTTCTTCTTCTTCTTCTTCTTCTTCTTCTTCTTCTTCTTCTTCTTCTTCTTCTTCTTCTTCTTCTTCTTCTTCTTCTTCTTCTTCTTCTTCTTCTTCTTCTTCTTCTTCTTCTTCTTCTTCTTCTTCTTCTTCTTCTTCTTCTTCTTCTTCTTCTTCTTCTTCTTCTTCTTCTTCTTCTTCTTCTTCTTCTTCTTCTTCTTCTTCTTCTTCTTCTTCTTCTTCTTCTTCTTCTTCTTCTTCTTCTTCTTCTTCTTCTTCTTCTTCTTCTTCTTCTTCTTCTTCTTCTTCTTCTTCTTCTTCTTCTTCTTCTTCTTCTTCTTCTTCTTCTTCTTCTTCTTCTTCTTCTTCTTCTTCTTCTTCTTCTTCTTCTTCTTCTTCTTCTTCTTCTTCTTCTTCATCCTTTCCTTTTTCCTCTTCTTCTTCTCCTCCTCTCCACTTTTTTCTTCTTCTTCTTCCTCTTCTTCTTTTTTTCTTCTCCTCTGTAACGAACTCGATGCGGCTATATCTCCCACGTGTCGAAGCACGACTTAGAGGCATAACCGCATTGAAAGCAATGTCGCAAGTGAGGTAATCTTCACACAACCCATGTAATACATAAGGGAAAGAGATACATAGTTGGCTTACAATCGCCACCTCACACAATACATGAGTAAAGCATTACATCATACAGAAACAATCAAGGTCCGACTACGGAACCAAAATAAAAGAAGACTACCCCAAGTGCTACACAGATCCCTGATCGACCCCAACGGGGCTCCACTACTGATCAACTAGAACGAAACAACACAAAGGACAAGATCTTCATCGAGCTCCTCCTTAAGCTCGGGTGCGTCACCTGCACGGTTTCATCGGCACCTGCAAACTGGTTTTGGAAGTATCTATGAGTCACGGGGACTCAGCAATCTCACACCCGCGAGATCAAGACTATTTAAGCTTATAGGTAGGGTAAAAGGTATGAGGTGGAGCTACAGCAAGCGACTAGCATATATGGTTGCTAACATACGCAAATGAGAGCGAGAAGAGAAGGCAAAAGCACGGTCGAACAACTATGATCAAGAAGTGATCCTAGAACAACCTACGTCAAGCATAACTCCAACACCGTGTTCACTTCCCAGACTCCGCCGAGAAGAGACCATCACGGTTACACACGCGGTTGGTGTATTTTAATTAAGGTCAACTTCGGGTTTTCTACAACCGGACATTAACAAATTCCCATCTGCCTCATAACCGCGGGCACGGCTTTCAAAAGATAATACCCTACAGGGGTGTCCCAACTTAGCCCATTATAAGCTCTCACGGTCAACGAAGGATATTCCTTCTACCGGGAAGACCCGATCAGTCTCGGAATCCCGGCTACAAGACATTTCGACAATGGCAAAACAAGACCAGCAAGACCGCCCGCTGTGCCGACAAATCCTGATAGGAGCTGCACATATCTCGTTCTCAGGGCACACCGGATAAGCTAAGCGTACAGGTACCAACATAACCCAAGTTGCCAAGGGACGGTCCCGCACGGTGCTCTAGTTTGGACCAGCACTCAGAGGAACACTGGCCCGGGGAGGTAAAATAAAGATGACCCTTGAGTCTGCAGAACCCAAGGGAAAAAGGATTAGGTGGCAAATGGTAAAACCAAGGTTGGGCCTTGCTGGAGGAGTCTTATTCAGAGCGAACTGTAAAGGGGGTCCCATAAATCACCCAACCGTGTAAGGAACGCAAAATCCGGGAACATAATACCGATATTACAGAAACTAGGGCGGCAAGAGTGGAACAAAACACCAGGCATAAGGCCGAGCCTTCCACCCTTTACCAAGTATATAGATGCATTAATTAAATAAGATATATTGTGATATCCCAACAAGTAAACATGTTCCGACAAGGAACAACATCCCCATGTTCCAAGAAGGAACAACCTTCATCTTCACCTGCAACTAACAACGCTATAAGAGGGGCTGAGCAAAGCGGTAACATAGCCAAACAACGGTTTGCTAGGAAAGGATGGTTAGGGGCTTGACATGGCAATATGGGAGGCATGATAAGCAAGTGCTAGGCATCGTAGCATAGGCATAGCAAAAGAGCGAGCAACTAGCGAGCAAAGATAGAAGTGATTTCGAGGGTATGGTCATCTTGCCTGAGATCCCGCTAGGAAGAAGAACGATTCCATGAAGAAGACAAACGGACGTAGTCGAACGAATCCTCACAACTCTGGAATGAAACCGAAGCTAACGAGAGAAGCAAACCGGAAAGAAACAAGCAACATAGTAAACAACCACCACATAAACATGGCATGATGCACAACCAAGTATGATGCATGTCCGGTTTAAATATGCATGGCATGGCAAAGTGCACAAACAACACTACAAATTAAGTGGAGCTCAATATGCAACGAGTTGCATGTTAACGAAACACCACATGACTTATTTAGTTCTCTCTCGGTTATGTACCCGACAATATTAAATGTTGATTAACATGGCAAGAGGTGAAGCATAAGTAAAATACACAGTTAGTCAAGTTTAAATGAGGCCGGAACAACAAACAACAATTCCGGAAAATCCTCATGTCCATATTTTAGATTTGGTACTGTTCTGTCCTAAAGCACATTTTAGAGTTGTTAAACATGCAAGGTAATGCTACCATGTTAATCTATGCATTTTTCCACCCCATTTACATATATAGTTTATTTAAATCCGAGCTACGGTTATTTAGTTATGAAATAAATCATTTTAATATGGCATATGAGCAAATTTTATCAATCATCATTTTAAGCATTTCAAACATGGATGAAAATAACATATTATGAAACTAGATGAATTTCTAAGCATTTAACATATATAATTTGTTTTAAAATGATGCACAGTTTCTGAGTTATTAATTGCATGATGCTTGGGGGGTTTTCTGCAAAACTGTTAGTCTCTGGAAAAATTAGCTAAATCCGTCCAAGGGAAAAACATGATATGGGCCGCATCTGAGCAGGAAGCCCAACAGCGGAAAGGCCAAGGGGCTGCTCACCAAAGGCCTCGGGCCGTTCGGTGTAGAGGAGGCTGGGCAGGCCGCGAAGGGGCGCTGGAGGGAGGCAGCCCAGGCGCGCGCTTGAGCGAGGCGCGGTCAACGGGGCGAGCGGCTGCGCTCTGCTCGTTGCAGAGGAAGAAGGGCTCGATGCAGGGGCTCGGCGGCAGTAGGACTTGCAGAAGAGCGGCGCGATGGGCAGCGGTGGCAGACCAAGGCGAAGCAAGGGGTCCAGGACGGCGGGATCCGGGCTTGGGGAGTCCAATCTGGCCGGAGGCGCATGGAAGGAGGGCGGCAGGAGCTCGAAGAAGAACCTGCAGGCCATGGTGTGGAGAAATTCAGACAAGAGGCTGATAGATTAGAGAGAGAGAGAGAGAACCGAAGGGAGAGCTGGATGAGGTGAGGAGACCTGGCCAGCGCGGGGTGCTCGAGGAGGTCGTGGGGTGGAGCTCCGGCAAGACGCACGGGAGGCTGCAGAGAGCTCCATGGGCGGTTCCTGTCCAGGCAGAGAGAGAGCCCTGAGAGATGAATACAAAGGGAGGAGGAAGAACGAGGGAAGGAGGCGGGGCATGGCGCTGGACCTGGTCCTGCTGCAGGGGTCGACGAGGAAGACGGGACGCGGTTCAGGCGGTTGGGTTCACCGGAGCTCGGACGGTTGACACGGCGGTGAGATCCGGGCGCGGGGGTTTCGTTCCCAGCGCCGGAATGGAGGCGGGGTGCAGCAGAAAGGTGAGGAGCGCTCGGGCGCTGCGCTGTTGCTGCGGGCTCGAGGAGAAAGCAGAGGAGGAGCTCCTCTCTTGTGGGCTTGATTGAGGCAAGGAGGAAGATTTGGTGGTGGCTGGCTGGTGGATCGGGAGGAGGCTGCGGGATTGGCCCAATGGAAAATTTGGGGAGAGGAGGTGGGTGCATCGGGATGGATCCCGAGGAAGATAATGGCAGCAGTTGGGAGGATGGGACAGGTCCCCTAGAAATTAGGGTTGCTGGTTTATATAGTTAGTGGGTTAGGATAGGGGCTAAACGGACCCTCCGATCGTAATTAGGCGGTCGAGAAAATATAGGTTAGAAAAAGTCTAAATAAGAAACACAGATGATTTATAGATGTTTGAGGATGATCCGGATCCAACGGTAACGAAAGTACGGTTCGGGCCCGGGACAGCTTTCGGACGCGCGCGCGAGGAGGGCCGCGGGCTGACGAGAGAGGTTAGATGTTTGATAAGAGAGAATCGAAAACACGGTTGGTCTCGGAACGGTCAACAACAGCAAGGGGGAACGCGACAACTACGAGGGGATGCAAGTTTGAAAACAATGACGGCAACAGAGTGCCGATGCAATGTGAATGATGCGATGATGAATGCAACAAACAAATAAATACACAACTGACACGCAAAACATGGAAGGCATCTAAAGCATCGGTCTTGGGGCCTTACATCCTCCTCCTCTTCTTCTTCTTCTCCTCTCCTCTTTTTCTCTTCTTCTTCTTTCCTAAAACTAAACCAAACCTAAAACTAAAACTCAAAAAACAGAAAAAGGACAAAACTAAATATAAACCTAAAACTAAACTAAAACTAAACCTATAAACCTAAAACTAATCCTAAAAATAAAACTAAAACTAAATCTAAAGTAAACATAAACCTGAAACTAAAAAAACAGAAAAAAGGAAAAAAGGAAGCAGAGAGCTCACCTGGGTGGAGGAGGGGGGCGGTGCGGCCTGGGGCGGCGGAGGAGGGGGCCGGTGCGGCCTGGGGCGGCGGGGCGCGGGGCCTGGCCGGGGCAGTGGGGCGCGGAGGTGCCGGGGCGCCGGGGCGTGGCGGCGCCCGGTCGGCAGGGTGGCAGGGGCGGCGGGGGCGACGGGGCGGGGGGCGCCGGGGCGGCGGCATGGTGGTGCGACGGGGCGGGGGGTCGACGGGGCGGGGGGCGCTGGGGCGGCGGCGAGGTGGTGCGACGGGGCGGCGGCGAGAGTAACTGGTGGGAGAGAAAGAGAGAGAGGGGGGTGTGGGGCGCCGCCGTTAAGTTTTTTTTTGCAGCTCGTCAGTGGGGCCCCTCCCTCTTTCCCATTCGCTAGCCGACGACAAAGAATCTTTGCCGTTCGCTAGCAGACGGCAAAGAACTGGCTGATGGCAAATTTGGTCTTTGCCATCAACCAGTTCTTTGCCGTCTGCTTTTTGGAAGCTGATGGCAAAGAGCTTCTTTGCCGTCTGCTAGCGGACGGCAAAGAACTGGCAGATGGCAAAGTAGCTGATTCCAGTAGTGGCTTCAGCTCCGTAGACAAGGAAGAACGGGGTCTCGCCCATTGGCTTGGTAGCGGTGGTGCGGATGGACCATAGCATGGGCTCGGGCTTGTCGTACTAGCCCCTGCCACAGGCCTCGATCTTCTTCTTGAAGGTCCTGGTCTTGAGGCCCCTCAGGACCTCCGCGTTGGCGCGTTCGGCCTGACCATTGCTCCTGGAGTGCGCCACCGAGGCATAGCAGACATGCGTTCCAAGGTTAGCACAGTAAGTTTTGAAGAGGCTACTTGTAAAATGCGAGCCGTTATATGTGATGATGCGGTTGGGGACCCCGAAGAGGCTCACGAGGCCCTTGATGAACTTGACAGCAAAGCCGGCTGGGATGGTGCAGACGGCTTCCACTTCCGCCCACTTGGTGAACTTGTCGATGGCGACGTAGAGGCAACGGAAGCCCCCGGGCACCCGAGGAAACAGGCCTAGGATGTCTAGACCCCAGACCACGAACGGCCACGTGAGTGGGATCGTTTGGAGGCCCTGAGCTACCTGGTGAATTTGTAGGATTCGCATGACTTCACCAGCTCAGCTGCGTCGTTGATCGTAGTGGGCCAGTAGAACCCACTGCGGAATGCCTTGCCGATGAGGGTCCGTGATGACAGGTGGTGCCCGCAGTCACCACCGTGTCACTACCAAAGAAAAGACACATCCGTGAAATTTTGGGCCGAATGATTTTTTCTGTCATAAATATGGCACTTCTATGACGATAATTGTGACAAAACCCCGTATCATCATAGATGTGGTGGGCTCCTACTTCTATGACAAAAAACCATGGTAGAAGCGAGGGGGAGGAAAATTTCGGGAAGTTCCCGGTTACGGTGGGAGGTCGGGGGCCGAGCGATGCGCACTTCTCTCGTACATGTACGCGCGTGTGTGCGAGGCATTGGCTCTAACTGAACCCGAGCGAGGCGTTGGGCTCTAACTGAACCCGAGCGATTGCACTGCAGGCTACTCGTTACTGAACCCGAGCGATTGATTGATGGTTGTTAACTGAACCTGATCGAGCGATTCCTTCACTACTGCTGCTAACTGAAGCCGGTCGATTGGATGAATAGTGAGCGTTGCGGGGGGTTTGGATGAACAGTGAGCGGTGGCGTTGCCTCTGGATGAACAAGATCCCGTGGTGTGCTGGAGGGCTGGATGAACAGTAGACGATGGAGGGGTGCTCGTGGAGGGGTGGATGAACAGGACCCCGTGGTGTGGAGGGCTGGATGAACAGTAGACGGTGGAGGGGTGCCCGTGGAGGGGTGGTTGAACAGGACCCCGTGGTGTGGATGTTGGATGAGTAGTAGACGGTGGAGGGGTGCCCATGGAGGGTGGTTGAACAGGACCCCGTGGTGTGGAGGGCCGGATGAACAGTAGACGGTGGAGGGGTAGTTGAACAGTACCCGGTTGAGTAGCGCGCGGTGGAGGCTGGATGAACAGGAGCCCGTGGAGGCTGGATGAACAGGAGCCCATGGAGGCTGGAGGAGGCCGACGGTGGAGATGAACAGTATCCCGTGGAGTCCCGTTTTGCGGTACGCCACACCCCTCCCGATGAACAGGACCCCCGTTTCGACCGTAGCGCTCCAACACAAGTCCGTTTCGTCAGTTTTGCGGTACGCCACACCCCTCACGATCAACAGGACCCCCGTTTCGACTGTAGGAGGTCCGTTTCCTCCATTTTGCGGTACGCCAGGCCCGTCCCGATGAACAGGATTCCGTTTCAGACGTGGCCGGTCGAACACAAGGCCGTTTCCTCCGTTCTAAGGTACGCCAGACCTCGTGTCCATCGCCTGTTCCGTCCAAGCCCTCCCAATGAACATGATGCATTCCGTTGCCTCCCCATGAACATGACGCATTCCGTTGCCTCCCCATGAACACGACGCATTCCGTTGCCTCCCCATGAACATGGCGACGACGCTATTTCTCCGTTCCGACCCAGCCATGTACATGAGCCCTAGCCGTACGTATGCGCGAGTAGGCGTTCGAGACCCCGCCCTTATGTATACATACATGGCCGTATTTTCTTTCTTGCACCCTGGCCGCGTCTACTACGACACGTGCGTGCCTCTACATCCACTAGCATATATGTACGTACACGTCCGCGACCAAAATGACAACGCTACATACGCTTCGACCAGGTGGGTCTCGACTGTCAGGCACTTCCTTGCATGCGAAGATGTAGCTGGTGGGTCCCAGCAGTCAGGGGGGCGAAATACAGTGGCCCGTCCGGTGGGACCCGCTGTTAGGTGCAGGAATAATTATTTTGTACGTAATAAGAGGCACTTCCTTGCCGCGGTCGTGGACCCAGCTGTCAGCCTCTCCACGTACAGTCCATGTCCGATGGAAGCCGTTCCTTGACCACGTTGACCACGCCGCACCGAGAGCACCAGGGCGGTGGACGACGACGAGGCCTAGGAAGGGGACGACCTAGAGCCGGGAAAGATACGGTAGTGGATGCCCATGCGTAGAGGATTACGAGGGTTCACTGGTTCATTGCGGTGTGAGGATGCCGTCGCCGCAGAATAACAGGGGGTGTGGGTGAGTAGAGGGATGGCCTGGCCAGCGGTGGGAGTAGTAGGGGGCGGTGAGGACTCCGCCGCATCATAGCCGGCCACGGGAAGCAGGAGCACGAGGCACGACCGGCGCTGGTTTGGGCAGCTGGAGCAAGAAGACCAGAGGTTGAAGAAGCACTACGACCATTGGATGGACATCGTACGGTCACTGGAGCTAGAATCGGGCATATTGACTAAGTTGACAAAGCCCTCTATGCTCGTCAACTTAGTAGGCCCACAAGTCAGCCTGCCACTATACTGGGTCCAAGCTAACAAGGGGAGTATTCACTTTTTTGTGCGTAATAAGGAGGCACTTCCTTGCGTGCGAAGATATAGCAGGTGGGTGCGAGCTGTCAGCGGCAGTAACGATTTTTTCGCGAAATACAGAGGCCCTTTCGGTCGGTCCCTGATGTCAGGTCGAGGAATCATTATTTTGCGCGTAATAAGGAGGCATTTCCTAGCGTGCGACCGTGGACCCAGCTGTCGGCCTCTCCACGTAAAGTCCACTTCAGATGCATGTCGGTCGTTGACCACGTTGACCAGGCCGCGCCGAGAGCACCAGGGCGGTGGACGACGGCGAGGCCTAGGAAGGGAACGGCATGGAGGCAGGGAAGACTCGGCAGTTGTTTCCCACGTGGAGGGGTGTACGACTGTGTGAGGGTTTACTGGTTCGTCTGCCGTCGCCGGAGAATAACAGCAGGTGTGGGGAAGTAGAGGGATGGTTAGGCCAGCGGTGGGAGTACGGCGGGGCGGTGAGGCCTACGCGGCAGCAGAGCCGCCCGCAGGGAGGAGGGAGGAGGCAGTCCCGCCGGCGCCTGTTTGAGCGGCTGGAGCAGGAAGAGCAGAGATTGAAGAAGCATGACGGCCGTTGGATGGCCATCCAACAGTCACTGCTTGTGCATCAACCTTTTTTAAGGAAAGCCTCAAATCTATGGAATACAGCATACAACCCAGTTGCCATTATTTCTAATAATTTACAGCCCATTTGCTAATTATAAAGGTTTTTTTGGAGCCCATATTCTTTTTGTTAGCATTACAGCCCATATTGTGGCCACGGTTAAAAAATAAACGAAAATTTTCATATTTCTGTGCGGTCCGAGCTGATTTTAATCCTGAAATTTCGAATCACATTCAAACTGATTTAAAAAATAAATGTATATCAATATAAAATTGAATAAATTCTCCACGCATAAAAATTAATGTAATTTCAAATCTCGAAATGAAAAAAAGATATTTGAAAATAATTGCCGGTTTGATGTGTTTTAAAAATGTACATCCCATTTTCTTATTACTGATGGGCCATTTTCTCGCCCAGCCGAATGGAAGCTCTCCTCGTCTTGAAAGATTTGTAGCCCAACAGGCCTGACAAAGCGACTTACTTGGCAAATCACAAAAAACTGGGTTGTGGCCATGGACCTAGCTGTCAGCCTTTCCACGTACAGTACTCTTCCGATGGAATGTCGTTGACCACGTTGACCACTCCGCGCCGAGAGCACCAAGGCGGTGGACGACAGCGAGTCCTAGGAAGGGGACGACGCGGAGCCGGGGAACACGCGGCAGTGGATGCCCACGCGTAGAGGAGTACGAGGGTTCACTTGTTCGGCTGCGGTGTGAGGCGGCCATCGCCGCAGGGCCTGGCTAGCGGTGGGAGTAGTAGGGGGTGATGAGGCCTCATCGGCAGCACAGCCGGCCACTGGAGCCAGGAGCAGGTGGTCTGCCCGGCGCTGGTTTGGGTGGCTGGTGCAAGAAGAGCAGCGATTGAAGAAGCAACACGACCGTTCGATTCAAATCCAACGGTTACTGCTGCTAGAATCCGTCGTTGACTAAGTTGACAAGCCCTACGTACGCGTCAACTTAGTAGGCCCACAGGTCAGTCTCCCAACTGGTGCACCCCAGATGTCAGTGGGAGGAATCTTTTTTTTCGCGTAATAAGGAGGCAGTTGATTGCGTGCGGCCAGGCTAGTGGAGGGAGTAGGGTGGGCGGGGGAAGCCTGCGCGACATCACAGCGGGCCGCAAGAGGAGGGAGCAGGCAGTCCCGACGGCGCTAGTTTAGGCGGCTGGAGCAGGAAGATGAGAGATTGAAGAAGCACGTCGGTTGTTGGATGGGCATCCAACACTAACTATTGCTAGAGTTGTGTGTTCACTAACAAAGCCTTGCGTAAACAAGTCAGCCTCGAACTCTGTAGCATGTACAACCCATTTGCTATTATTTTTATAATTTTTACTCATTTTCTAATTCATATGGAATTTATTGCAGCCCGTTTTCCATTTTTAGAATTGCTGGCCATTTTCTGGTCAGTACCAGGGTCAAAAAATTAACTAAATATATGAGAAATTTTGAAATTCGCAAACTTTTGCTAGGGAACGAAATATTCTTAATCCAAAAATTAATAGCCATACTAAAACAAATTTCAAAATAAATTAGTACTATGTCATGTTAAATCCAATGAAATACGTATAAGATATCGGTGAATTACAAAAACAAAAAAAGAAACTTATATCCCATTTGCTAGAATTTTTTTGGAATTTTCAACCCCTTTTGATATTACTTTTAACAAACATTGACAATACTCTTAAGCCAGGCTGGAATGCATCCCTCCTCATCTTGAAAGATTTGCAACCCAGTAATTATGACAAAACAAATAGGCCTAGCTTGGGTATTCTTCAAAAAGAAATACTGGGCTACCTATTTTCCCAAAGAATTGGTGCATGAGCATTTAGCTTTATTTATTTATTTATTTACTTATTTATGTTTTGGGGACAATGAGCATGTACCTGGGCCGGATTGATGTGAGAGCCTCCCTTCCAGTTGATTATGGCCTTCTCTATTGGGCCTTCATCAGTGGGTTGCATGTTATCAACAAGTGGAAAATGTGTTCCGAGTTTCAAAAATAATGTGTTCCGTACAATAAATAGTATGCGCTACGTACAGTATGGGGCACTAAAGGATTGAACCATGCAACGACTTCCAGAACATTATGTTTGTCATTCTAACAACACATTTATTCAACCAACAGACGAAATATACTACTGATTGTACATTGAAAACAGAAGCAGCAGCAACCAGGGCTGGGGGTGCAACAGAAGCAGTAAGCAGGCCAGAAGAGTGAAGACTCAGCTTTCTCTTCCAAACCAAACATCAGCCATCATTACAAAAGGGCTACCAAAAAAGAACAAGTGTATGCATCAAACTAAGTAAAGATCCTACTACACCAAGTGTACGCATCTAACTAACTGGCTCAGTTAGACGTTACTATTTATTGAGCTGTGGAGATTGGCTGACGGCTTGAACCAGATGAGTGCCTAACGAGGGAAACTCCAGCCAGCAGGTCGAAGTCTGATTCTTGTGACCCTCTCTCCTACTTTGGGCTGGAGAGCGTGGCGGCACATATCAGGGTATGGTGCATACAGAGACGCATGGTACGCTGTGTACACACAGTTTTGCCTAATGATCCTTGCCGTCGGTTATCTCCTGGTTAATCGGATAATTCAGTCCAACAAACAGAGAGCGTGTACCAAGGCTACTTACCAGCCTCCAGTCAAAAATTCCTGAAGGCCCAGAGAAGCTGGGATCCTGCTCAAAGACCTTGCAGTGACTGTGATTGTATTCCGTGAAAAAACACGTCCGGTACGTGCCAATGATCATCAATCTTTCGCCATCGTCTGATCGAGCCAGGAACCACCTGCAATTGCCATGCCGCTTTTCTTTGAATGGTTTTGGGATTAGGAAGGGTAGGACACCAGGCGGCCTACAACATCATATCAAGTTGGAGTCAAATAAAAAGGGCTCTTGGTTTAGTTAATCTTAAGAACAACATGTTAAGAGCATGAGTATTTTTCAGCAAATGTTGACAGTAATATAAGAAAGCCATCATGATATCATAGGAAAGTAACATACTGCTGTAACAGCCGTTTGTAGCGATGACTGGAGTAGGCCAGCAATACGTCCAGCCATAGAAGAAGTCGACAGCGTAAATGAAGCCCTTGTGTTCAATGGCATTAGAGAACCATGGAGGATGTATGATCCTGCGATGGACGTGCAGATTTATCCACTTACCGCAGTGACCTGTCAGATAGGCGAGACCGCGGTTGAAGAACGCAATTAGCCTGAAGTCTTTATAATTCGCAGATCTTGTGGCCACTTGGCAGATTACAACCTTGAGCAAATCAAACTTGGTATCATGTCGAATACTGTAAGATTTCGAGTATTCTGGGACGTGGTGCCAAAGCAGTGCAGTGTTAATCGAAGGAAGGGGGATCAATCGCCGGGTGTAGACCTCCACGAGCATCCAGCTGCCGCGACCGTCCACGAGCACCATCCAAGCCGTGTTCATGCCGACCCAGTACATACCGTTAATCTAGTTGAGGCTGACGGGGATCGGATCACAGTCAAGGGGGTTGAAGCTCGCCACCCTACGATCGTTATGCTGCATGACACGCCGTTTCTGAAGATCAGACAGCATCAGCAAGCAAGGAGCTGGCTTAAAAAGCTCCGGCCTGAGGGCTTTGAGTAAACGGTAAAGCCCTGACGAGCACGCGGCGAGCGGCATGGTATGAATTCCAGCCACTCTTTCGGTGGACGCTGCTCGGTTCTGCCATTGTTAGTGCTTGAGTTTCGGACGAGGGGGGAGGCGCCTTAGCAGGGATGGAAGATTGGACGAGATTATGTGCGGAAGCGAATATGTGTTGCGGGAAGTGGACAGGTGTAGATGACTACATCACGCCGCTTGAACTACGAGACACATACCAGCAGCGTAGGGTCATGTCGATGCCAGGCAACTTGGTTGAGTGATCACAGTACTGGTACTCCCTACAATGCTATGCCCTAACTTGCTTGAGTAGAGTAGTAGAGTAGAACTCTACCCTACTACTAGCACCCGAGGAGTAGTATATTCTAATCTAAAATAGTTACAAACTTCAATGCCCGAGCGTGGAATGACTACGAACCATGCTCAAAGACCGTGTCTACGTGGTGTTTGGACATGGGCGACAACCTCAACGCCAACCATGCTGCTCCCGTTGCACCGTATGTGTTTCCATCCTTCCTGTTTGAAATCATGGTAGAATTCATGTGTTTAGTCTGCATCCTATTACTATGCTAGTCCACATGATCAGTTTCATCTCTGTTATAGTCGTCTGATTTATTTTGTGCTTATTCGGATTAAATCTCGTAGTAACTTGCTCATATATTCAACTGGCGCAACGTCCCCTACAGCCACTCCCGTTTCATGGACGGAGCGAGTAGCACATTCTGCAAGCATATATCGAGAGAGACGTGTAATGCGATAGTATATAGTAAAGTTTGTGCTGTATGCACGTACTTGTAAAATGTGTATGAATACACAAGGTTTCCAAACTTTCCCTTTGACATACTTAATTCAGGACGCTAAAAAATCCTGAACGTTCGGGGTCTATCATTTGTGTCCCAAAACTAATGAGATCTCCTTACGAAACAAAAATTATACTCCTCCTAAAAGCCACAACGCTCGCAGGAGCGCTTGCAGCGCGCCACGAGTGCCCTGGTGCGCGGCCGTTTCGCAGCGCGCCGACACAACGCCTCTTCCTCAGCCTCGCAACTCGCGAGGTGCTGATTGGCGGCTTGCCAGCGGGCGAGTGCGATCTCACCGGTGTGGTGATCCGGCGCCAACAGGTTCTCCTCCTTGCTGAAAGCGTGCACCCGGTCCATGTACCGCCAAGCGTAGATGAGGCGCTTGGGCCCGACTGCACTCAAGGCGTTGGCACGGGCATCCTCGGCCACCCTCACTGCCCTCGCATGAGCCTTCTGCCAAAGAGCCAATTGCCTGACTCTGTCGGAAGCGACATAGGCCTCCCAGGCAGCTTGTTCCGCGGTGCGCTTCTCTTCCCCGACCTTCTTCTCCGCCTCTATTTTGGCGCGCTCTACTGGAGGCAAAGCCTCCCACAAGGCGACGTCCATTTCTTTCCAAAGCTCCTCTAGGCTGGGGGGCTCGGCGGGCGGCACGGCGTTCTCCTTGTAGCGGGGAGCCGACGCGTCCTCCGGCGCGCCTACTGGCGAGATTGGGAATGCCGACGCGTCCACCTCGATGTGTCGCGGTGAGGAGCGGAACGCTGACACGTCCTCCTCGACTAGTGGCGGCGAGGAAGGGAATGACGACGCGTCGCGTAGCAGCGAGGAGCGGAACACTGACGAGTCCTCCTCGACTAGTGGCGGCGACGAACGGAACGGCAACGCGTGACAGTCCGCGCGGTGCAGCGAGGGGCTCCTAGGGCTTGGGAGGGGCCATGCCATGGTGGTCGACGTGAGAGGGAGGGGGAGGAGATAGCGATGAACATGAACATGAAGGGGAGAAGATAGCGATGTAGTGGGAGGCGCAGTATTTATAGCGAGCAATGGCACACCTACATAAGATATGGACTGAGCTGCACTGACTTAACTGCAGGTCTAGTTGGTCACTGACATGTGGGCCAGACCCCTGTTCGGCCCATATGTCAGTGACCCAATGCACCTGCAGTTAAGTAACAGCTACGTGGGCATATTTGTTGGAGTAAATTACGGGGGAGTGAAGGGGTGGAAATATTGCTGGTCACAACAGATTGTACAAGCGCGGGGGAAGGAGAGTCATGCATGCATATTTTTTCACACGGGGTGGAGTGTTGGGACCACCGGAGGGAGAAGGAGAGTTTGGCAGGCATATTCTTTCCACACATGGAGAGGAAAAGATTTGGAGACGAACAGGCTCCCTGCGGGTATGGGGAACGGTGCATAATAAGTCCTCTTGCATGCTGGGCTTGGTATAGTCTCAAGTCATTAAAAACAAACACGCCCCACACATGTTCATATTTCAAGGTGCACCAAATTATTGCATGCGATGGTTAAGGCTGGCCATAATAGTGGTATCTTAGCTAGTATCATGCACACGGGAATAGCAAACATGCTGATGTGGCAAAGAATTAAAGAAGAGAGGGGGGGTAGAGTAACTAGTGTTCATGCATGCATTGGTAAACACATTTTTTTGTGGAGAACGACATCACTAGTTGAGTACTTTTGCAGACTTGAAAAACTATTCCACAATGTGTCAACATTCACAATGTTAAATCAATATTTTTACACTCATTATAAAACGTAGTTCTTATACTCATTATAATCAGTACTCCCTTCGTCTAGGTGAGCAAGTCATCTTAGATTGTGCACTGTGACCAAGGAGGAGGGGAAAGCGAGAGTTCTTAATGTTTATTTGCTAATTAATAGCATTGCATGCAATGAACTAACCATTGCATGTCGTGTTTGGTAGTCTCAAGTCATTAAAAGCATGCACACCCACATCTCCTATTGGTTGATATGTCAAGAAACAAAAAATGAGGTAGAAGTTAATGCACCGCCCCTATGTGTTTTGGGAGTATTGTAGATATTGATATTTTTAGTATAAATTTGGTCGTGGGATTTCATTGATGCCTGTCAAAGCTTTGACAGGTCTGCTATGCATGACCTGAAGATGAAAGCATTGAGCATCTCAAAGTTGATCAACAATCTTCAATTGTCAAAGATTAGCCGTTCGGCCAATAAGGTGGCACACTTAATCGCTAAGTATAGTTTTGACAATAGACTAGATGGTATTCTTGTAAATAACGCACCGCCCAGTGTGGTGAGTATTGTATCAAATGAGTGTACTGGTGTGGCTGGTTAATTAATATAAGGTGGTATTAAAAAAGAGTATAAATTTGGTCAAACACTTTGCAAACGGTTGACGGGAGTAAAAAGGACCAGAGGGAGTATCATGCATGTGGAGTAGGCAACAAAATTGCTTGTCTAAAAAAGGCAAAAAAATTGCTCATTTATAGCCGGTCGAAGTCTCAAAGGGCGCGACCGCGCGAGGGAGGCGAAGGTCGTGGGAGGTGCGACGTTTGACGGGATTAAGTGAAGTTACATCCATGCGCCGCCATGGTGTGCGAACAGGCAGAAGCTATACCGTCAGGCGTACGATATGGGTCTAGTAGACATGACATCTAGTGGGTACCGCATAGTTCTCGAGAACTCTTTGGGGGCTTGCAGCCATTTATCCACCGGGCAAGCCAGCAACCCCACACCGTTCGCACGCCCTACTCGTACCCTTCTTCTACCTTACAATAGTTCACTCCTAGTCGTCCCGTCCTTTCACATTAGTTCGCTCCTAGTTTTTTTGCGGGGTACAACAGTTCAACTTCTCCTAACCCTCCTCCAAAATCCATGGCCTCCCAAATCTCCATGGTCGCCACTGAGTACCAGGTTAGAGCCATCACCGGCTATCAGTTCATCGTCATCTACACACGTGGATCCGAGACGGTGAAAGCATGGCTTGCTTGCTTCCTACGCATGTTCAACAGTTTAACGGATGAGTGGGTCGCTGGGCTAGATGTTGAGTACACCACACTCTTGGGACGATAGAAGGATCTAAAGGACGAAGAGAGGAAGAAGCCCGCCGTGATCCAGGTTTGCGTACATAATGTTTGATTGGTCTACCACATATGCCATGCCGACGTTGAGTGCCAGGATTTTAAGAACTTCCTCAAGGACAAAAGAGTGAAATTCGTTACTGTAGACTTTAAGAATGACAGTGACGTCCTGCGTCGGATAGGTCTCGTTGTAGGACAGCCCTTCGCTCTCCAGAAGGCAAGCCTGGTGTCCTCCTCTCAACCTTCAATGCTGACCCTGGCAGCAGCCATGATTGATCCTTCGTACGCTAAACTGAAGAAACCTCATCACGAGTTTCATCATGCATGGGAGTCGAAGTCATTAGATGAAGATCACATCCTGTACGCAGCAATGGATTCCTACCTTTGTTTAAATATCTACAAGGGTTGGATGAAGAAGCAGAGCCCACTGTCCGGTTGAAACAAAGAAGCGTCGGCGAAGAGGAAGAGGAAGACGGACGAGGACGAAGTCGAGGACGTGGACTCGGACTCCAAGTATGTGGCAGTGCCGTCTCTCATGCTGGTTCTACTGTAGCGTCAAGCGGACTAGTTGCTTATTAGTTTATTTTCAAGGGTGTGTTGTGTTGAGGCCCCAGCAGAACTATGTTTATGTTCTTTCTCGCTATTTGAACTCTTTAGTACGTACAGTATTACTGGTAGTATGTCGTACTACTCTTCTTCTTGCAGTTGGTACTACTGCTCGTATCTTCGTGTGCTTATTGTACTTAATAAATTCGTACTAGTAGTATAATCTGGATTAGTCGATTTGTGAAAGAAGTTCGACGGAGCGAAGGAAGAAGACGGCAGAAGAGGTGGAAGAAGCCCTTCTAGCCATCCATGTTGCATCAAAACGGCTCACATGAGTCGACTGACCCAAATTGCTCCTTCAGATTGCAGGATCCACGTGGCATTCAAGGTCTCGAAGGTAGATTCCGCGTCCGCACCCGGTTTGCGGGCTCGACGCGCGCGCGACCGGCTTCCGCCGCAACAGCCACCATGCGCGCCTCCTCTACATGGGCGGAGACGACAATGACATGCTTATTCCTGCTCGCCGGCGTGCTGGAGCATGCGCTCATCCTCCTCTTCATACGCTGCGTGCATAGACGCGGCTCCACCAACTGCTCGCGTGCTTGGCAGCGCAGCGGCATCGCGAGGAGGGACTGCAGACGACATGAGCGGGCGAGCCTTCGGCTTCATGGCATAGGGATGGCGGCGACACGGCGGTGATGGGCGAGAAATTGTTGGCCGGAGTAGGCGGGCTCCCGCATGCGCAACGGCGGCGGCGGCATATTATTGAGTGCGCGTGTGGGAGCTTACTTTAGTTTTATATATAAGGTTGGTCAAACTTAAAAGAAAAGCATACTAGTACACTTAAACATTAGACTTAGGCAGTGCTTTTATTTGATAGTACCACAACCATGATACGAAATCTTGTGCAAGCGCGTGAACCGCGGCCGCGCGGTCGATCGAACGGTGCGTCACCGTGTCGCGCTCGAAGGACATCCACCGAACATTTTTGTGTGTGTGAAAACAATTTTGGAATATTACTCAACTTTTTTTTCCTGTGAAAGTTCTTGGCGCTGCAATATTTCCATATATTTGAATTTAGCTCCAGTTCATGTTTATTTGGATTTGGACGTTTTAGGTGCGCCCTAGTTTTTTTAATACTGATTTTGTGTGTGTGACTGAGAGAAAACGTGTGTATGTGTCCATATGTGTGTTGTGGCGGAAGGGCAATGTGGAGACAGTGTGTGTGATACAGACATAGAGAGGTGTGAATGTGCAAATGATCATGCATGAGTCAGACATAGACAGATGCCGATACGTTGTGTATACATGAGAGAACGGTCTTCTAGTTTACTTGTGTGTGTGTGTGTGTGTGTGTGTGTGAGAGAGAGAGAGAGAGAGAGAGAGGGAGAGGGAGAGACAGAGACAGAGAGAGGAGCATCCGTAACACAACTACCATCTCTCTCGATTCGTCCGTCCCTCGAACGGTCGCATGCAACACATGCATCAACGCGCACATTTTGACACCCTCACCCGGCCCCTACCCACCTCAAGGCCCGCACAATCTCTTCATGAATACCCATTTCTCTCCTTAGGTTTGTTTTCTCTCAATATATGACACACACACACACAGAGACACACGCAGCACAACACACACACACACACACTCCCCCGAGCACACAATTCATCCCCATCCAAGGTTATACGGCGACCACTCTCGCTTGTGCTTCTTTGCACCCCAACATGCACAACACCTCAATCTTCAAAGAGGGCAACGAGCAGATCGAAGACGGCGACCACAACGCGCTAGAGAATGCGGGGTCATTTGGAAGCAGGGTGATGTGATGACGGCTGACTGACTCCTCACCCACCCTCTCTCTCTCTCTCTCTCTCTCTCTCTCTCTCTCTTGCACAAAATTACCAATCCCTCTCTCCCCGGCACAAAATTGTCAATCCCTCAACCCACGAGATCCTTCCCGTCTCGTCCATGTTTTTCCTGCTCTCTCATCAAACATGTTGTCTCTTCTCCTTCCACGTATACAGAATCCAGATGCACATGCATCTCATGTATATTACATGTATGCATCTTTCTCAGAGACCTAACTTCTTTCTCTCAGTTTCTCTCTCTATCTCTCTCTCTGTCTCGTTAGGTTTGTCTCCTACTCTCTCGTCCACATACATACAATCTTTCCCGCTCTATCTTCTCCATCTTCAAAAGCTCTCTCTGCACGTTTCATTCACACATTGGGATATGTCAAAATGTTGCTTCTATAATGGCTGATGTAGAGTTATGGTTGCTCTTATTGCATCCTACAAAGTAATAACTGTGAAATGCATTTAGATTCTCATTTGACTAGGATTATGTGAGTTTGAGCATGTTGTTAAGTACTATAGACCTTGTATACATCTTGGGATTCGACAATGATTGTAACTATTGAATTGTATAGACCATTACATTCGAAGTAAATAGCCTAATATATTTATTTCACAATTTCAACAAATGATTAGTTCACTAAAAACTAAGAAAACAAATGTGTAATCCCTCCATTTTTATTTAAGTCTGTGTATTAGCATTGGTCAAAGTCAAGTTTAGTAAACTCTCAGAAAGCTTATAACAAAAAATATTAACATATACAATAACAAATAAATACCATTAGATTCATTATTTAATGTACTTTCACATCATACATATTTTTTATGGTAAATGTTTATATTTTTCTATAAACTTGGTCAAACTTTAGGAAGTTTGACTTCGGTCAAACCTAATATGCAGAGTTTACTACTACTACTATTCGCTAGTTGCTTAGCCGAATCTCTCAACACGCCACACGGGGAGTCCAGTGTCACAAAGCTTTGAGGTCGGCGGGAAAATCTCCCGCGACCCTGATTCGAGCAGTGGGAAGTTACCATCATAGCCTTCGGAACAGGCCTACGGATGACGCTTGGTAGGGGGCTGTTTTCATAACTTCAGGTTCACCCTACCCAGCCAACCCCACCCCGGCACCCAGAGTATTACACCTGAATACTCCCCAATTTCTATCACCACCGCAAAATATACTTCTCCACGGCACCGCAGCCTTCGTGCTCCTCCCCTTTACATTGGCGCACTCGTCCACCGCAGCGCATCTACCACATCGACGACCTCATACGCCGCACTGGAGCCGGTCCACCGTCGTCGTCGTACACGGAGCCTCTTCCCCGGCATCGTCTTCCACGGTCTAAGATCTGCTTCCCGGAAGTCGACGCCAAGTGCAGAAGTACCACCCTCGTGGACAATGAACTGACTCCCGTTGCCGACCATGACTCACAGAGGCCGCCGCGACCATCGTTCTCCTCCTCAATTGGTAATGTGTGTATTGAATCACTTAGCAGTACATGTGCAGTTAAAATTTTGTTCATACCTACCCTTCAAATTTCCTGGGTGCTATTGTTCCCGTAAAAGTAATTGGTTATAGCCTCCATTGTCCAACAGAATATCAGCTTGTAATTGTGTGTCGCTCCTGTATCGCGCTGTGCTTGGGTAGGTTTTTCATCTGCAACCAGTAGTGTGGCAAATGATGGAAAGGTTTTTAGAACTAGCAAAATGCCCATGCGTTGAACGCATCAAGATGAATTTATATGAGCAGTTTATCTTGTTGGAGATGCTCTAACATGCCAGACGAGTGCTTTAATGTTGCCCACAAGATGCGCGAGTATTACTAGTAGTATATTTTTCTTGCCATGTTGAGATTTTAAAACCGCGAGTGCAAACATGCAGAGGAGCAATGAAGACCAAACACGGGATATTCGGGACATCTTCAAGGAGCGTGGCAAGTTAAAGAGGAGCTGCACCGAACCTGTAAACGAGCTTTGGTATGTAACACCCTTTCAATTACTTTTGTGTAGCCTCGTGTTCTTCGATGTGTATATGTTGTAGTTTCTGTTTCTCTTAAGCGTGGTGTTCTTAAATGTGTAATAAGAAGAGTCTTAATCGTCCTAATGCTTTCGTTTTTAGCTTGATGTAGGAAGTGGGTGTTCTCACCTTGTAGTCTGTTTTTATTTATTTATTTCCTTTTGAATTCACTTCTCCGAGTTCTGTTTATCTGGCTTCTACTAAATGGATCTAGGTTGCTCTGAGTATTGATCTAAAAAATAAGTAACTTCATGTTAGGATGCAGTTCCTGTGAGGAGGGAAGTATGGTCAACCTCGAGATCATGTTTCCAAAATGAGGCTGGATTACACACAAGGTGCCAATTCCCTAATGATGCTTGATTAGACAAAAGGTGCAAATTCCCAGATGATGCTGGATTACACACAAGCCAGGTGGAGTCGTCAGTTGTTCGTGTCCTCATGGCATTAGTAAAGGCTAAAAGAAAGCGTGCATCAGCCCTTGAGAATGTAGCTGAGTTCCTGAAGAAGCGAAAAGAGCAATCAGATGCTCTCTTCACCCAAGCCAAAGAAGAGATGGAAGATGCGATAAATAAGCTAGCAGAGGCAGAGCATGATAGGCGTCTCCTGCTATCTAAAACTGTTGTCAATACAAAATTTCCTTCATAATAGCTAGGTTCAAATGTTTATCCAGTCAGCATGCCTGTTGTGATGTCCGTGCATCTACTGATGTGGCACAAAATGTTTTTTTAGGTCATGTAATTACAGCAATTACTTTCCAAACAAAAACAGAGGAAGCATTGGACATGGTATAGTTCACGCGCAAGCCCGACATTCCAAGTTCAACTTCCACATCAAACTCATGTTCACAGGTATCTGCACATTCATACGTAATGTCCACAACCATGATTCACTTCAAAGCCAAAAAAATGTGAGGAGAGTTATAAATAAAGAAAATCCTCTACTAGTTCCTGCTACTAGTGCGAGCACAACAAGTCAAGACCATGCGTAAATTAATTATATTTTAGTCATTTTTTGTGTTCTAAAATGCCTGCCGGCTCGCAGAAGGACGTGTTGCCGGCACATGCGCAGATTCAATGAAGGCAGGCGGGGTAGTCTTAAGCTGGTTGGACGCGGCGAGGAGGCAAGCTAAGCCGGGCCTGCAGCGAGTGCGGCCCTCTTGGCCGGCACGCCGTTCAATGCCTGCGCTATGAGAGGTCGCGTCCGTGTCAGAGCAATCACTCCCTCCAGTCCTTTTTTCTTTGGGTATAGCAAAATCTCGTTTTACATTCACATTTTACAAGTAAAGTTCATGGACAAACTTTAACTCAAAGTACGATGGGGACTAGTAAACCAAAATGGAGGTAGTAGTTTTTTTTAATCGAAGAAGGGTTTCCCCTTCGGATTTTCATTAAAGAAAACCAGCATCTAAATCTAAACCATAGTATTTGCCCTAGAACTACCAGGTTCAACATCTCGCAACATAAACCCATACAACCTCCATCGCAAAAAAAAAACCATACGCCAAGGAGGTACGTAGTACTATGAATTCCATTTTCTCTCCATACCAATCGTTCTAAAAACTACTTACTACTTATAACGCGCCATTGAAAATCGGAACTCTTAACCCCGCTAAAAAACGATATTTTAAACGTGGCTACTCGATCTGTGGCAACTGGCGAGCCACCGTGCTCCAAGTCGTTCACCTGTGGTCCCGACCATCAACTCCTACGGATCAAATTATCGAGCTGACTATTCCTACAAAGGTGCTCCACCACGTACCCGGTACCCGCGAATGCAGCAATCGTGCCCCTAGGGTTTTATTGTTTATTTGTTAACGTCGCCTTTACGTAACACTCATGTGTGCGAGACAGCAAGAAGCCGACTGCGTGGATGCGCCTCTTCTCTTCGTATATGTACTCCACCGTTTGTCTGGTGTCCAAAAAATATAATAACAACTAGCAATGTGCCAATGCGTTGCCACACGATCAAAGTAGATTAATACAGTGGCGGAGCTAGATGCAGATTACGCCTGACGTTGTGCTATGTTGAGTGATAAACTTCTATGATTTTCTATGCTTTGCATGAAGAAATTACAAAGGAAGTTGTTTCTAGGCCTGGGTCTATAGCTGTCGGATTTCGGGTTCCGGCAGACCCTTAAGGTTCGAACTCTGGGGTGCGTGCGGAGATTATGCCTTCTACCTACCTGCATCCCTCCGCCTCGCAAAGATCTAAGCAATGAAAAACAGAGAACAAGAGACACAGGGTTTATACTGGTTCGGGCCACCGTTGTGGTGTAATACCCTACTCCAGTGTGGTGTGGTGGATTGCCTCTTGGGCTGATGATGATGAACAATACAAGGAAGAACAGCCTCGCGAGGGTTTGTTCATGGCTGCGGGGATGAACTGCTAGGAGGAGTTCAGTCACCCTTCTCTCTCTCTCTCTCTCTCTCTCTCTCTCTCTCTCTCTCTCTCTCTCTCTCCGATCTGATTGTCGATCGATCTGCCTCTACCCTGGGTGTGGCTAGTCCTATTTGTAGGCAAAGGCCGTGGGCCTCTTCCCAAATATTGAGCGGGAAGGGCGCCAACAATTGGCCATTTTGAAGGGGAACATCTGGTACACTTATCCTGACTAAAGTTGGTCCTCGCCTGCCAAAGGCTCTGGTGATGACGCTGGCTTGGGCTCCACAATGACTTCCTCCTTGTCGCGGGGCTGGCCTTGGTCTTGTTGTACCAAAATGGGTGCCTTTGCTTGATACTCACGCCTGCGCTTGCTCCCTTTGCACCAAAGAGGAAAGGGAGGACACTGCGCGGGCTGGTACCCGCCTGGCGCCCTTGGTCATCATGGCTTGCGTCACGGGCACCTCGTGACGTACCCCGCCTGGATCTCTCCGCCTCCTCATGAGCCAGCCTGATGAGGCCGTGCCTGAGGAAGCTCCGTGTCATCCGCCCCGCGAGGCTCGCCCCTCGCGAGGTCTTGGGTCTGTGTTGATGAAGATGGGCCGTGCTGGGCCCCCTTTTGAGCCATGCCGCAGGCCGTAGGCAGGCATGTCTAGGGACCCCCATTCCCAGAACGCCGACAGTAGCCCACGGGCCCAAGGCGCGCCCGGACTTGGCCGTGCAGCAAGGCGAAAGGGCAAGGGCGAAGCACCGCGGGCCCTAACAGCCTGCGGCCTTGGGCGCCGCGTGGCGGTTGATTGGGCGTGGGCGTCTCCACTTCCCCACGACGCCTCGACAACTGCGCGGGTTGGACAAGTCCCTGCATGCAAAGCGGGTCATGATTACCTGCGATCGTGGAGGTCGGCGGTTGGCCTTCGCCGACCAAATATACGGAACGGCACGCGCCCTTCCATTCCATCTCTTGCTTTTCCTTCTTCCCGGTTCTTATTCCATCTTGCTGCAATGGCTCCGTCGAGGAGGTTCTCGGCCGCAGAGATGGGGAAGGCTCACCAGGTTGAGCCCGCCTCTCCCCTGCCTAAGCGTGGACGTGGGCACCCTCGCAAACATCCTGTGGCCACCACGGCAGCTCCCCGCGGCCGTGAAGATGGTTTCCAGCACGGTGTCGGGCGGACAGTTGTGGTTGGGGGGCGCGCTTTGGTCACGCGTCCCCCTAGGCCGCGCTTCCACGCTGCAAAGGTGCTGCCAGAGTTCGTTGTGTGGTCGGCGGAGCCGACCAGCGCCCGGCTTCAACTCCCTCGGTGAACTCCCGGCTGGCGCCCCGGGCGGCCTCTGGCTTCAGGCGGACGGCTGCTGCAGCCGGGCCTCGTGGGCTTCACTAGAGGTCTCCTCATCCAGGAGCCTGGCCTTGACCCGTGGTTGGCAGACGTTTGCCCGCGCGCGTGGCCTGAGCCATCGGTGCACCCTGCACTTCAAGTTTGACGGCGATGACACCCTCTACGTGAGGGTGTTTGGGGAAGATGGTCGCCGTGCAGGGTGCTGCCCTAAGGATGACGAACGCGGCCGGGGACCCAGCCCTGGCGATGACGGAGAGGACAGCGCTCGCGTGGTTGGCGGCGCTCAGGGTTCCCCAAGCTTCTCCGGTTCTTCTTCAGGCGGCGACTCTTCTAGCAGTGGCCGCGGCCAGCCACCACGCCGCCGCGCCTGCTTGGAAGGTGGTGGCGCGTCTGCCCGCCGTCGCGCCTCGGTGAAGCACGAGAGGGAGTCTGCTTGAGCCCCAGAGGCGGCTCGTGTCTTCCCTGCAGGCCGGTGTGGGGCGAGCTGCGCCCGATTTGCTCTTTCTTTTCATTTTTCCTGCGTAAAAAGACAGTAGCGTGGAGCCCCGCGGGGGCGTGTTTTGGGTTATTGCTGTTAGTCATCGCTTTGCTTTTGTTTTCGAGCTTTCTGGCTACGTGCCCGCGAGTAGATAGTTCCTGGCTCCAGCTGTAGTGGGGGGCGACCGACCCAGGCCCTGTGTTCGTGTCGCGGTGCCCGTGGGGCACGGACCGGAGGGGTGCTCCTGTAATGGGCCCAGGTCGTAGAGCCTTTGAACGACTAGGACAGAAACACTCACGAGGGCACTCGGCTGCCCCCCTCGCGAGGCCTTGCACAAGAGAAATCGAGTCAGGAGAGTGAAAAGGCGAAGAACCACTAGTCAGGGTCGGTAACAGCTTCAAGAAAACTTCAGAAAGCCAAATAAACAAACCAACCGCAGAAAGAAAATGAACAACCCAACTGCGAAAAGCAAATGAAAAAGCCGCGTCCGGCACCTAATCTAGTCTTCGACATCTTCACACCAGTGCGGAGCTAAGTGCTGCCACTGGGCGTGGGAGGGAGCCCCAGGGCCTGAGGCCGGCGCTCCTGTGACTCCGGGGCGTGTACAGCCCCCAACTCATTATTACGTGAGAGTGTCACGGGTGGCGAGCTTCATAGGCGTTGGCCTTCTTCACAGGCTCCGGCCCTTTCTCGGGAGAAGCGAGCTTCACAGGCATTTGCCCTCTTCACAGGCTCTGGGCCTTTTCCAAAACGCGACGGCTTCACAGGCATTCGCCTTCTTCACAGGCTTTGGGCCTTTTCCAAAACACGACGGCTTCACAGGCGTTCGCCTTCTTCACAGGCTCTGGGCATTTTCCAAAACGCGACGGCTTAACAGGCGTTCACCTTTTTCATAGGCTCCGGGCCTTTCCCAAAACGCGACAGCTTCACAGGCGTTCGCCTTTTTCACAAGCTCTGGGCCTTTTCAAAAACGCGACGGCTTCACAGGGGTTCGCCTTCTTCACAGGCACTGGGCCTTTTTAGGGGTAGAACCTTCGGAGGTGCTGGATGTTCCATGCGTTTTGGATCGACACTCCCTCCTGAGTCTCCAAGCGCGCGGAGCCAGGCCTGGAAACATGAACAACCTTGAACGGGCCCTCCCACATGGGAGAGAGCTTGTGCAGTCCCTCCCTGGAGAGAACCCGCCTGAGCACGAGGTCTCCTACCTCGAGGGTTCTGGGGCGGATGTTGCGGCAGTGATATCGCCGCAGTGCTTGTTGGTACCTCGCTGCTCGCAGCGCGGCTTCTCGGCGGCGTTCCTCCCCCAGCACGAGGTCCATCCCCCGCATGGCGTCCTGCTGCGCCTCGTCGAACGCCAGGACCCGTGCGAAGCGACGTCTGACTCATGAGGGAGGACCGCTTCATCTCCGTAGACCAGGAAGAATGGGGTCTCTCCTATCGGCTTGGTCGCGGTGGTGCGGATGGACCACAACACGGACTAAAGCTCATCGTACCAACCTCTGCCGCAGGCCTCCAGCTTCTTCTTGAACGTCCTGGTCCTGAGGCCTCTCAGGACCTCTGCGTTGGCCCGCTCGGCCTGGCCGTTGCTTCGGGGGTGCGCCACCGAAGCGTAGCATATCTGCATTCCAAGGTTAGCACATTATGTTTCGAAGAGGTTACTGGTGAACTGCGAACCGTTGTCTATGATGATGCGGATCGGCACCCCAAACCGGCTCACGATGCCCCTGATGAACTTGACCGAGGAACCCGCGGGGATGGTGCGGACAGCCTCCACTTCAGCCCACTTGGTGAACTTGTCCACGTCGACGTAGAGGTAGCGGTAGCCCCCTGGTGCCCGAGGAAACGGGCCCAGGATGTCCAGCCCCCAGACTGCGAACGGCCACGAGAGGGGTATAGTGTACAGGCCTCCTGATGGCTGATGGATTTGTTTGGTGTGGAACTGGCAGGCCTTGCAAGCCTTCACCAGTTCGACGGCGTCGTTGAGTGCGGTGGGCCAATAAAACCCACTGCGGAACGCCTTGCCGACGAGGGTCCGTGATGATGAATGATGCCCGCAGTCTCCACCATGTATATCTTCCAGCAGTTCCCTTCCTTGCTCCCTGGAGATGCAGCGCAGGGATACATCGTTTGGTCGCTTCCGGTAGAGCTCTCCATCCTTGATGCAATATGCCCTGGCCTGCCGTGCCACGTGCTCCACTTCCTCCTCCTTCTCCGGCAGGGTCCCTTGTGTTAAGTAACTCCGGAGCTCCGTGATCCAGCACCCCTCCTGAGGCTCCATCGTCAGGAGCAGGCGTGCTCCTGAGGCCGGGCCACAGACAGGGGCTCCCGAGGCAGGTGGCTGGGGGAGCTCCTCCCGAGGCTGAGCCGTGTTTGACAATGACGGCAGGGCTGAGGGCTTGAAGAGCCATTCCTCGAAGATGCCAGGCTCCTGAGGTAACCTCCTGGATGCTCGCCTGGCGATGTTGTCGGCCTCCTGATTGGTGCCACGGGGCACATGCTGCAACTCCAACCCCCAAAACTTCTTCTCCATCTTGCGGACCTCTACAAGGTAGGCTTCCATGTGCTCATCTTTCGGCTCGTACACCTTGTTGGATAAATTGACAAGGAGCTATGAGTGGCCCTTGATGGTGAGGCGTTTCACCCCCAGGGCAGCCGCGGCCTTCAAGCCCGCTATTAGACCTTCATACTCTGCTATATTGTTGGAGACCTTCTCACCTTGCTGGAAACAGAGCTGTACAGCGTAGTAGAGCTTGTCCTGGGTGGGCGATATAAGCACCACCCCAGCCCCAGCTCCATGCCTGGAGAACGCCCCATCGAAGTACATGACCCAGCTTTCCGGCGCTTCGCTTCCCGGGGAGAGGGATCGATCCTCGTCGGCCTTGAGGCCTGGTGCCTCCGTCCATTCGGCAACAAAATCCGCTAAGGCTGCTCCCTTGATGACTCTGGTTGTGCTGAATTCGAGCTGAAACACTTGCAGTTCTATGTTCCACTCAGCGACCCTCCCGGCCGAGTTAGGGCTCCTGAGCACTCTCCAGGGGGTATGACGAGACGACCTTGATGGGGTGACCCTGAAAATAGTGCCGCAGCTTATGCGAGGCCACCAGCAGCGCGAGGAGGAGCTTCTGAGGCATGGGGTACCGTGCCCTCGCGTCCCGCAACACCGTGCTGATGAAGTATACTAGGTGCTCAACGAGGTTGGATGCGTCAGTGCTGGCGACACCCTCCGAAGACCATGGCGCCTCCTGAGGCGATGAGGCCTCCGGAGGCTGGCCATCTGGGAGAGGGGCCCCTTCCGGCTTCGGTGCACTCCCCTGCGGCGGCTGACCCTCCCCAGCTGCGGTGGCGGTTTCTGCGGGCCTTCCTTGTTCCTGGTTTGCCTTGTCCCGGGCTGCTGCCGTGGTTTTAACTCGACGCTCTTCCCTAACCGCCACCAGGGCGGCACTGGCGGAGTAGAGAGTGGCGGCGAGGTAAAGCACCAGGGGTTCTTGAGGGCGCGGAGCCACCATGACCGGAGGGCTGGTGAGGTATCTCTTGAGATCTTGGAACGCCTTGTCGGCCTCTTTAGTCCATTCAGAAGGCCCCTTCTTCTTCATTAGCTGGATGAAAGGCAGCGCTCGCTCCCCCAACTTGGAGATGAAATGCCCTAGCGCGGTCACGCGCCCAGTGAGCTTCTGCATTTCTCTGAGGGTCTTTGGCGGGCTCATGTCCTCGACCGCCTTGACCTTCTCCGGGTTAGCCTCGATGCCTCGGTGGGACACGAGGAAACCCAAGAGCTTGCCCGAGGGGACTCCGAACACGCACTTCTCTGGGTTGAGCCGGAGGCTTACTGCGTTGAGGCTCGCGAAGGTTTCCTCCAGGTCTTGTATCAGGGTCTTGGCCTCCCGAGACTTCACCACAATGTCATCAACGTAAGCCTCAACGTTCTTCCCAAGCTGTGGGCCCAAGGTGATGTGCATCAGCCGCTGAAAGGTTGCCTCTGCGTTGTGCAGCCTGAATGGCATGCATGTGTAGCAGTACACCCCACACGGGGTTAGGAAGGCTGTCTTCTCGACGTCTTCTACTGCCATCTTGATTTGGTGATACCCAGAGAAGGCATCCAAGAAGCATAGCAGGTCGCATTCTGCGGTGGAGCCAACGATCTGATCGATGCGGGGGAGCAGGAACGGATCCTGCGGACATGCTTTGTTGACGTTGGTGAAGTCGAGACACATACGCTCCTTCCCCCCTTTCTTTGGCACAACGTCAGGGTTGGCCAGCCACCGGGTATCGGACCTCGCGAATGACCCCAGCGGCCTCTAGTTTGCGGGTCTCTTGGACGATGAAGGCCTGCTTTTCTGCGGACTGCCATCTTGGCTTCTGCTTCACAGGGCGCACGTTGGGGCACACGTTGAGGTGATGATCGATTACGCTCCTAGGGATCCCTGCCAACTGGTGGGGCTCCTAAGCGAATACCTTCTTGTTCACATGCAAGAACTTGACCAGGGCCTCCTCCTGCTCGGGCTCGAGGTTGGCGCCTATGGTGAAAGTGGCGTTGGTGGACCCGTCCTCATCGACGGGTATCTGCTTGGTTTCTGCCTTGTCTTGGGTGAACAACTGTTTCTTCTTGGCGGGTGCAGCCCCCTTGGGCTCGGCGGTCTCCGAGCCGGCGGGCTGTGCTGACGCCGCCGTCTTGAAGGCGAGCTTGAGCACTCGCAGTGCGTCCCCGGTGTCCCCGTGCACGGTGAGGACACCACCGCTCCCAGGCATCTTCATGAGGTTGTACGCCGGGTGCGTCGCAGCCATGAACTGGGCCAGCGCTGGATAGCCGAGGATGGCGTTGTAGGGGAGGCCGATGGGGGCAATGTCGAAGTTGACCAGCTCTGTGCGGAAGTTGTCGTAGGTGCCGAAACTCACTGGGAGCCGAATCTGTCCCAAGGAGCTGGGTGACCCACCCCCAACGCCTGAGAAGGGCTGGCTGGGTTGTAGCAGTTCCAGGGGTATGCAGAGGAGGTTGAAGGCCTCAACCGAGAGCACGCTGAGGCCCGCGCCGCGATCGATGAGGGTTCTGGTGACGGCCACCTGGCAGATGGTGGGGGTGCACAGCATGGGGAGCGCACCCGAACAGGCCGAGTTGGAGGGGTGGTCCTCCGAGCTGAAGGTCAGGCCGGCCTTGGGCGCCACCCGGTCCGGGAGAGCCCCCTGGTGCGTGGAAGCGGCGTTGGCCCGGCGGATGAACGGCTTGACGTGGTGACTTGTAGGCGGCGCCTGCGAGCCGCCCAGGAAGGCCGCGACGACCGGAGGTGTTGGTGCAGCGTGGTGGGCGAGGAAGAGGCCGCAGACCTCTTCCCAGGAGGCCACGGAGGCCGCCGGCAGGTGGAGCAGCCATGCGCGTGGGGCGCCAGTGAGGGCCATGGGAAGCCAATTGGCCATGACCCTTTCATCACCTCCAGCTTCGAGGATGGCACCCTCGTACGCCAGCAAGAAGGCCAGCAGATCAGTCGCGCCACTGTAGCGCGGCGGCGTCGTTGGGTTGAACTTGTCCGGCCACTGTACCCGTTGCAGAGTTGGGGCCAGGGCTCGGAGTCCCTGGCCCCCGTGCTGGCACCGGCGGCCGGAGCGGGCGACGCGCTACACATCGCGAAGCAGGTCGGGGCGGTGGTGAAAGGGAAAACTCCGGTGCACACCTACCTGGCGCGCGAAATGTCGGATTTCGGGTTCCAGCAGACCCTTGAGGTTCGAACTCTGGGGTGCGCGCGGAGATTACGCCTTCTACCTACCTACACCCCTCCTCCTCGCAAAGATCTAAGCAATGGAAAACACAGCACAAGAGACACAGGGTTTATACTGGTTCGGGCCACCATTGTGGTGTAATACCCTACTCCAGTGTGGTGTGGTGGATTGCCTCTTCGGCTGATGATGATGAACAATACAAGGAAGAACATCCTCGTGAGGGTCCATTCTTGGCTGGGGGGTGAACTGCTAGGAGGAGTTCAGTCACCCTTCTCTCTCTCTCCTCTCTCTCTCTCTCCGATCTGATTGCCGATCGATCTGCCTCTACCCTAGGGGTGGCTAGTCCTATTTATAGGCAAAGGCCCTCGGCCTCTTCCCAAATATTGAGCGGGAAGGGCGCCAACAATTGGCCATTTTGAAGGGGAACATCTGGTACACTTATCCTGACTAAAGTTGGTCCTCGCCTGCCAAAGGCTCTGGTGATGACGCTGGCTTGGGCTCCACAATGACTTCCTCCTTGTCGCGGGGCTGGCCTTGGTCTCGTTGCAACTAAATGGGTGCCTTTGCTTGATACTCCCGCCTGCGCTTGCTCCCTTTGCACCAAAGAGGAAAGGGAGGACACTTCATGGGCTGGCTCCCGCCTGGCACCCTTGGTCGTCATGGCTTGCATCACGGGCACCTCGTGAGGTACCCCGCCTTGATCTCTCCACCTCCTCGTGAGCCAGCCTGATGAGGCCATGCCTGAGGAAGCTCCGTGTCGTCCGCCCCGCGAGGCTCGCCCCTCACGAGGGTCTTGGGTCTGTGTTGATGAAGATGGGCCGTGCTGGGGCCCCTTTTGAGCCACGCCGCAGGCCGTAGGCAGGCAAGTCTGGGGACCCCCGTTCCCAGAACGCCGACAATAGCCCTAGCTGCCCCAGGCCTGTCTCCGCCACTGGATTAATACATATTCAGCGATTTGATAGAAAAAAAGGTCTAGCTTTGAAATACGTATATCACTAAAAATATGTTATGTTTCACTCAAAATATATTACTTTGGCGGTTTTGATGAGATAAGGGAGGAATGTTGTTGGTTTCAAGATTCGAGAAGTGGTATATGTCTAATTTCTACTCTTACTAGCAAGATGCCCATGCGTTGCACGGAACATCAAGATCTTGTTGGAGAAAAGGATGAACGAGGGAAGGCCTTATCTGCAAATGTGGTGAAGAGTGCGGGTAAATTGCCATATTTTCCTTCCTATCCGTCAGATATAATCAAACGACCTACATTGTAGGATGGCAGGCCCACCATCATCACCAACTCTATTTTTTATCCCTACTCTTATAATAATCATTGTCGGTGATGATCGTATGCCTGCCATCCTGCAATATAGGCCGTCTGATCTATATCTGACGGATAGGAAGGAAACTATGGCATTTTTTCAAAAAGATACCCACACCCCTCTCCACTTTTGCAAATAAGGCCTTCCCTCGTTGTTCCTTTTCCCCCACAAGATAAACTACTTATACAAATGCATCTTGATGTTCCGTGCAATGCATGGGTATCTTGCTAGTTGTTGCAAAAAGCCCATGTGTGTGTGAGAGAGAGGGAGAGTGGAGGAGGACGGAGTGCATGTGTGATAAAGACACAAGGAGTGTGTGTGCGATAGGTATCAACCTAAAATGAGGCGATAGTGTGTGTGTGCACGATCGAGAGGGCGTGCCTCAAGAAGGGGAGAAAAATCTACATAGATACAAGGAGCGGGAAAGAGACATGTATGCCATGGTGGAAGCACGAGTGTGCAGGTGTATAAACCTACCTAGAGGCTAGCTAGTCGATAAATATTTGTGAGAGAAATACGACCCGGGGTGCGAAAGCGAGAGTTTTGTGTGTGCTTGAGAGAGACGTAGTTGGGAAGGGGAGTGGAAGTAGGAGCTGTGCGTGTGTGTCTGTGAGAAAGAGAGAGAGGAGATGGTAGTCGGGGTTGTCTGGTCGGTAAAAAAATGAATAATGTCAGTCTGGGATGGAGACGAAAAGGAGACCGCAACAAATTTTGTGTCTACAGGAGAGATAGAGAGAGTAATTTTAGTGGTATGAGTCATATGTAGAGACATATAGGGTGTGTGAGAGAATCCCATAGAGAGAAAGACAAAGTGAAAGACGAGTGGAGACTGTGTGTTTGGCGGTGAAAAAGAAAGCTTAGGTACCGAGTGATACCAGAGAACAGTAGAGTCGTGAGAGATAATGAAAACCGTGTAATGTATAATGATAGGGAGAGTGTGACACTTCTCAGGGGAGACGTCGAGAGACCAGGTTTGTGAGGATAGGAGCAACATGAAGTGAGAGTGCGGGTGAGCTGGAGAAAAGAGAGTGATAGCTACCTGAAGGAGCATGCATGCGAGAGAGATGGGTGTGAAAGGAGTGAACAAAAAAGGGATTCAAATATTTGAATTCGAGATGATGATACATGTAATCCATACTCGAACCAAAATTGATCTATCAAACATGCATACTCATATGAATTCACGCACATCTATGTTATTTAATATGTAGATATTACTGATCCATACATTTTAGTACAACATAATTTAGTTAAATTTTTATGAATTCAACCTTAAGATTTCGAGATTGTTGTATTTGTAAATCATATTATACATATAAATGAGCAGAATTCTTTGTTGTGCTTTTGAAAGTATATATAAAAAAAGATGTATATAGAATGTAATTCCAATTGAAAATGGATCCCGCCAGAAAAAAATAGAATACAAACGGGATTCTAATTGAGTTCGCACGGTAAATGTGCACTCTGCAAAATTTGAACGAAGCGGGGAAAGTCGCAGTAACCGCCCGAAACCAAAATCTGCGAGATGGAAATCACTACTGCCTATCTCTGCCACGCAAAGCCTATCTGCTGGATTTCTATAGGTTTCGATAGGGTTAGGATTGTAATTTCAACCAAACGTGACGGAACCGCCTCACCCGGATTCATACACGGTGGGCGCCAAAACATAGTGTGTCCTAGGCCGAAATCGACTCCCTCCCAGATTCATATTCATACACGGTGGGCGCCAAAAACAAACTCTCGTCGGCAAATATTCGGTGTATGCGAGATTACCGTCCTATCCTCAACCGACTAGTGTTGCTGTGATGTAGTAGAAATTTGAAACGGGGCCTAAGTTTGTAAATTTCCTCGCATTTGAGACAAGCGCGCCATGAATACATGGTTCCCCCTTCCTCTCTACCTCCCTTTACCCCATTCGTACTCCGTGGGCGCCAAAACACCCTCTTGACTCCACCCTCCTCCGTCCGCCGTCGTCCGCCACCTCATCCACCGTCGTCCTCCTCCACCATGCCGGAGATGATACCCCGACGCCGCCGTCCATTACAAGAGATCGACCTCTCTCATGCACGGCTTCAGACCGGGATCCTTGCATCCCATCCTCTCGCTTCATCCCCGCTGTCGTCCACCTTGCTGGTGCCGCTCCTACGACTGTCTCGTCCACCGCGCCCTGCCGCCACCATCTACCCGCCTAGATCTGCTTCCACGCCACCGACAGCCATCGCCACCGCCGCACCATCAAATTCTCAGCAGATGCGTACAAGGCGCCGCACCAGAGGCGGTACTCTTTCGTATCTGCTCAACTTATTTATCGCAGTAAGAAAATAGATCGCCACTGCTTTACTCTGATTTCTTGTCTTGGTTGCGAAGTTGCCTTTGTCCGATTTGCACCTTCAGATCCGCCATGGCACGCTCAACACCATACTCGCAATGCTTATGGTTTTCCCCTTTTATATTCCACACTAGTTAAATCATAGTAGACTAAATTTCAAAATTGGGTCCGTCGATTTTTCAGAGCTCGCCGGAGTTCGCTGGTGTGATCGAAGGGGCTCGGGTGGGGACGGTGGGTGTGGGGGTGGTGGTGGGGCCATGTAGGACAAAGAATACTCGACGCGGGTGGGGACGGGGTGGGGGTGGTGGAGGAACACAGGCGGTGGGGCCGGTGGTTCCGCCGGCGGCCTGTGCGGTGTTTTGTATGGGAAGCATAGTATGTTCCTTGTTAGAAAGGGGAGCAGGGACATCTGCAGTCAAGAGCTGATAGAGCTAGCCTGTGCATGATCGATAGGCTTTCAATTACTAGCGGCCATACAACACCGTAATTTCCAGCAAGTTCCACTTTCCCGATTTATATATCCTGGTTATGGTGTACCCCTGTTATGTACACTATGATCTGCCTAGTTGCTGTGTGCTCTTGTTATCATGGTTTGGCAATAAACTCTCTATACAGTATATTATGAACCTAGGTTCTGCCAGCTATCCTTACTTCTGGAGCCTATTTTTTGTGTACTTGTGCCATATTATATAAATGCACGCACCATATTATAGCACACATGAGCTCTCTCATCAGAATCAAGTGATAGCACACAAGTGTTTAAAGGGGTGCCCCTATATTAGAATATCATCTGCATTACAAAGATAATCTCACAACTATTTATGTTTTCATGGTTCTCAGATATTATACGCAATTACAGTGAATATCAGAATCCGCGCATCAGAAGAATATTGTGGAACACTACAATGACTTACAAAATTGGCAGCAAGGCATTGACTGCCATTCTGGAAGCAATCAAACTCGTACGCTCCCCACCTGTTGATTCTTGTTCAGAATATCATCCTAATGACTATTCTAACCTCGAGGAGTCAAAGGGAGATGGCCTGTCCTATTCACCCATCAAGGTGCTTGTTCTAATTTGGCAAGGTTTTATTGATTGTGCGTATCTTGCATATGTTGTCTGACATTTCTTCTACTTTGTTGCACCGCCATCTGCTTAGTTTACTCATCATATAACTCGAGATGCCATGCCCATCCATTATCAATACATATTCCATCTGTCATCATACCATGTTTTTCCACTCATATGTTGTTCTTGTGCATCAGACATCAAAAAGGAAGAGGGTGATTGCCGAACCTGAAGGAGCACCAGCAAAGTCCTTGAAAAATGTGGTGGTGCCAAAGAAATCAGACAGCGCCCCACTTATATTGGCTGTACAACCAGTGACACAAAACGTAGGACCGACTCCAGCAGACTGTATCCATACATCACTAGCCACACCACTAGCCCCACTACACAGGACCTGCACTCCAGCAAAAGGTATACCGATTTCATTTGCCATAGCACCAGCTGTACCACAGAAAAATTCCACTCCAGCAAAAAGTACAGCAAGTCCTCCGGCCGAAGACCTATCCTAACTGCAGAGATGGCCAATTCCTGCAGATTGGAACCCCATTCCCTTTATTCCCAGTTTAGAAGACAATTCTTTCGATGTTGTTAGGGACTACGTGTATATATTCCCATCATGGGAAGATTCTTGTGAAGACTAACACCATTTTCAAGGACTTTGCTAGTCTCGTTCCCAGGATGAGGTACTGTCTATGAAATCACATGAAAATTTGAACTTCTACTTTTCCGCATGTGCCTTACGGATCTTTTTTGCAGGAAATCTGCTCAAAGAAGAATTATGGTTTGACAAGAACGACAGGATATCGCAAATATGCTGCCCGCTGCTTTGCTCTTGTTTGTACTTGTTGTCCTGTATCACTGTACTTGCATACATACCTGGTTCATTATGTGACAGCAATATGCATGATAGCTTGCTTATCAATTGTTCACTCCAAATTATCTGATCTGTATGAATGGTTATATTAGAATAGAATACATCCAATGCCAATTTTTTAAAGCTCTGCATTGTTCTTGTAAGTACATGCTGTCCTTTATCAGTCTACTTATAATGACAGGTAGTTGTTCATGTACCATCACTCTGCAGCTTATTTTACTTTGCCCTCCATTTTCTACACATCAGATCTGTATTTACTCTTACCATAAGGTTGGTACTGAAGAAGTTTAGCTGTGCATTGCTCTTGGCTGTACCTTTTGCCTGTATCGTTGCACTTACATTTATAGTTACTTGGTTATGTAGCATCACTCTTCATCTTATCTTAAATATTCTCCATTTTTTTGTATATTATCACATCTATATTAACTCTTAACAAAATGTAGAATAAAGGCAATGCTTTTGAAGAAGATTCTGTGGTAAACTTCTTGAATTGCCCCCCCCCCCCATCAGCATGGACAAGGCCTTTATGGAGCCTGTCTTCACCAACAATGTATGTTTGTCCATCTCAAGCCTTCAAACTTTGTTGTATATATGTGGTTAGGCATGACTGCACCAGCAGTGTATTTATGGTGTTTGCATCAAATTGCTTGTTTAAAGTTTATTATATGTAGTTCATAAACAAAAGTTTGTCCTTTCTCAGTTTAAGTTTGCAGTTGTACAACCAAGTTCCTTCTTCATACCATGTAAATTAAATTATACATAGCAAGTGATCTTCTTTTTCACTGCATGTATGCTTCTGTTCTTCATCTGTAATCCATTGGTGTGGTGAACCTACCCACTACAGCACAATGTCATATTCTGCAATGTCTTAACTATGAAAAATGTGATATCATTCTACTATTATTTAAACCATCTCTTTATTAGCCAATCTGAAATGGTATAAATTGACAGCACACTAACCATTGATACTTATGAGTTCCTGATCTGTAATCCAGTGGTGTTGTGAAGCTGCCAACTCCTTCACAATGTCATTTCCTGCCATGTCTTGACCTGAACAATACCATATTGGGTTAATGCAAATTTAAAATGTGTCACTTTATTCGTCAGTAAGAAATGTGATGAATTGTCAGCACTGATACTTTTATGTGCAAAACCTGTCATATGTCTGCTTGTTTATCTTTCAGAGTGAGGAAGATAAAAGTGTTGAACAAGCGCAGTCTCATCATCTTGCTCAGCTGCTTGCGCTACAGCTCCCCAGCAGGGCTAACCTTTCTTGAACTCTATTGAAGTGCTGTCGGTTTTGTATATTATTTTGTCGGCGTGTTTATTTGCACTGGTGGTGATCTTTGATGCCCAGTGTATGTAATCTGCTGTCTTCTTGTGCTTTATTATCATAGTGGCGAACTTTGATGCCCAGTGGATGTAATATGCCGTAATTTCTTTATTGTATAGTATAGGTTTTTTATTATTCATGATGCTGCAGTTATTTTACTGTATATATATCTCGTCTTCGCAGTAAACCGGCCAAACCGTAAAATTACGGTACATAATCGGGCCGTCATGCAATCACGATGTAGGTTGGGCCTGAAACGTGCCGATCAGCTCACGGGCCGGCAACAGCCCGAAATGAACCCCGGCCCGTGATTGTGTGAATCAAGTCACGGGCTTTTAACATGCCGAAAAATTGTCTCGTTCCTTGTTTGGCCCAATCAGATATCTGCTGCGAGCAGGCCGGATGCAAACCGGGACGTAGTTAGGCCCAACTATATGACGGGCTTTTAACAGGCCGAAATTAATATAGGGCTGAAATGTTAAACGGGCCCTTAACAGGCCAAAACTAATATCAGGCCGAATTACTAAGTGGACCTTTAGCAAGTGGACCCAAAAGCATAGTGTCAAGTTGACGGGCCGAATATGATATGGGCCATAATTAGGCCCAAAACCTCTTAAAGGGCCGGACCTGATCTGGGCCGTAATTTGGCACAGAACGTGGTAGGCTTTTAACGGGACGGATCTCATATGGGCCACTATTAGGCGCGGAGCGTGGCAGGCCATTAATAGACCGGATCAAATATGGGACGACATTTGGCCCAAAACATGGCAGCTAGTTAACGGGCTGGCCTACTAGGGTCCTTAAAATCTTGTGGGCCTACAGCTGGGCCGGCCCTTTAATGTCGGCGAAATCTTGGGGGCGTTTAGCTGGGCCGGCCCATTATGATCCGCAAGAATTTTGTGGGCCTTTACCTGGGCCGGCCTATTATGGCACACAAAAATCTTGTGGGCCTTTACCTGGGCAAGCCCATTATGGCCCGCGAAATCTTGTGAGCCTTTAGCTGGGCCAGCCCATTATGGTCCGCAAAATCTCATGGGCCTTTAGCTGGGCCGGCCCATTATGGTCCGCAAAATCTTGTGGGCCTTTAGTTGGGTCGGCCCATTTAAACTTGTTGGGTCATGCCACGTGTCGACATAACATTGAAGGAAATATGACCTAGAGGCAATAATAAAGTTATTATTTATTTCCTTATTTCATGATAAATGTTTATTATTCATGCTAGAACTTTATTAACCGGAAACATAATACATGTGTGAATACATAGACAAACAAGAGTGTCACTAGTATGCCTCTACTGGACTAGCTCATTAATCAAAGATGGTTATGTTTCCTAACCATAGACAAAGAGTTGTTATTTGATTAATGGGATCACATCATTAGATGAATGATCTGATTGACTTGACACATTCTGTTAGCATAGCACTTGATCGTTTAGTTTGTTGCTATTGCTTTTTTCATGACATACATGTTCCTATGACTATGAGATTATGCAACTCCCGTTTACCGGAGGAACACTTTGTGTGCTACCAAACGTCACAACGTAACTGGGTCATTATAAAGGTGCTCTACAAGTGTCTCCGAAGGTACTTGTTGGGTTGGAGTATTTCGAGATTAGGATTTGTCACTCCGAATGTCGGAGAGGTATCTCTGGGCCCTCTCGGTAATGCACATCACTTAAGCCTTGCAAGCATTGCAACTAATGAGTTAGTTGCGGGATGATGTATTACGGAACGAGTAAAGAGACTTGCCGGTAATGAGATTGAACTAGGTATAGGATACCGACGATCGAATCTCGTGCAAGTAACATACCGATGACAAAGGGAACAACGTATGTTGTTATGCGGTCTGACCGATAAAGATCTTCGTAGAATATGTAGGAACCAATATGGGCATCCAGGTTCCTCTATTGGTTATTGACCGGAGACGTGTCTTGGTCATGTCTACATTGTTCTCGAACCGTAGGGTCCGCACGCTTAACGTTACGATGATAGTTTCATTATGAGTTTATGTATTTTGATGTACCGAAGGTTGTTCGGAGTCCCGGATGTGATCACGGACATGACGAGGAGTCTCTAAATTGTCAAGACATAAAGATCGATATATTGGAAGCCTATATTTGGACGTTGGAATCGTTCTGGGTGAAATCGGGATTTACCGGAGTACCGGGGATTACCGGAACCCCCCCGAGGGGTTATTGGGCCTACATGGGCCTTAAGGGAGAAGAGGAGGGCCGGCCAGGGCAGGCCGCGCGCCCCCTCGCCCGCTAGTCCGAATAGGACAAGGAAGGGGGGGGGGCGCCCCTTTCCTCTTCCCCTTCCCCCTTTCCTTCTCCAACAAGGCAAGAGGGGGGAGTCCTACTCCCGGTGGGAGTAGGACTCCTCCAGGCGCACCCCAAAGGGGCCGGCCGCACCTCCCCCTCCCTCCTTTATATACGGGGGCAGGGGGCACCCTAGGACACACAAGTTGATCTTCGTGATCATTCCTTACCCGTGTGCGGTGCCCCCCTCCACGATATTACACCTCGATCATATTGTAGCGGTGCTTAGGCGAAGCCCTGCGACGGTTGAACATCAAGATCGTCACTACGCCGTCGTGCTGATGGAACTCCTCCCCGAAGCTTTGCTGGATCCGAGCCCGGGGAGCGTCATCGAGCTGAACGTGTGCCAAGAACTCGGAGGTGCCGGAGTAACGGTGCTTGGCCAGGTTGGACCGGGAAGATGTACGACTACTTCCTCTATGTTGTGTCAACGCTTCCGCTTCGGTCTACGAGGGTACGTAGACAACACTCTCCCCTCTCGTTGCTATGCATCACAATGATCTTGCGTGTGCGTAGGAATTTTTTTGAAATAACTACGTTCCCCAACAGTGGCATCCGAGCCAGGTTTTTATGGTTTGATGTTATATGCACGAGTAGAACACAAGTGAGTTGTGGGCGATATAAGTCATACTGCTTACCAGCATGTCGTACTTTGGTTCGGCAGTATTGTTGGATGAAGCGGCCCGGACCGACATTACGCGTATGCTTACGCGAGACTAGTTCTACCGCCGTGCTTTGCACACAGGTGGCTGGCGGGTGTCAGTTTCTCCAACTTTAGTTGAACCGAGTGTGGCTACGCCCGGTCCTTGCGAAGGTTAAAACAGCACTAACTTGACAAACTATCGTTGTGGTTTTGATGCGTAGGTAAGATTGGTTCTTGCTTAAGCCCGTAGCAGCCACGTAAAATTTGCAACAACAAAGTAGAGGACGTCTAACTTGTTTTTGCAGGGCATGTTGTGATGTGATATGGTCAAGACATGATTCTAAATTTTATTGTATGAGATAATCATGTTTTGTAACCGAGTTATCGGCAACTGGCAGGAGCCATATGGTTGTCGCTTTATTGTATGCAATGCAATCGCCCTGTAATGCTTTACTTTATCACTAAGCGGTAGCGATAGTCGTAGTAGCATGAAATTGGCGAGACGACAACGATGCTATGATGGAGATCAAGGTGTCGCACCGGTGACAATGGTGATCATGATGGTGCTTCAGAGATGGAGATCACAAGCACAAGATGATGATGGCCATATCATATCACTTATATTGATTGCATGTGATGTTTATCTTTTATGCATCTTATCTTGCTTTAATTGACGGTAGCATTATAAGATGATCCCTCACTAAATTATCATAGTGAAAGTGTTCTCCCTGTGTATGTACCGTTGTGAAAGTTCTTCGTGCTGAGACACCACGTGATGATCGGGTGTGATAGGCTGTACGTTCAAATACAACGGGTGCAAAACAGTTGCACACGCGGAATACTCAGGTTTGACTTGACGAGCCTAGCATATAACAGATATAGCTTCGGAACACGGAGACCAAAAGGTCGAGCGTGAATCATATAGTAGATATGATCAACATAGTGATGTTCACCATTGAAACTACTCCATCTCACGTGATGATCGGACATGGTTTAGTTGATGTGGATCACGTGATCACTTAGAGGATTAGAGGGATGTCTATCTAAGTGGGAGTTCTTAAGTAATATTATTAATTGAACTTAAATTTATCATGAACTTAGTACCTGATAGTATCTTGCTTGTCTATGTTGATTGTAGATAGATGGCCCGTGTTGTTGTTCCGTTGAATTTTAATGCGTTCCTTGAGAAAGCAAAGTTGAAAGGTTATGGTAGCAATTACGCGGACTGGGTCCGTAACTTGAGGATTATCCTCATTGCTGCACAGAAAAGTTAAGTCCTGGAAGCACCGCTGGGTGTCAGGCCTGCTGCTGATGCAACTGACGACGTTAAGAACGTCTGGCAGAGCAAAGCTGATGACTACTCAATAGTTCAATGTGCCATGCTTTACGGCCTAGAACCGGGACTTCAACGACGTTTTGAACGTCATGGAGCATATGAGACGTTCCAGGAGTTGAAGTTAATATTCCAGAAGAATGCCCGGATTGAGAGATATGAAGTCTACAATAAGTTCTATAGCTGCAAGATGGAGGAGAATAGTTCTCTCAGTGAGCATATACTCAAGATGTCTGGGTATTTTAATCACTTGATTCAACTAGGAGTTAATCTTCCGGATGATAGCGTCATTGACAGAATTGTCCAATCACTTCCACCTAGCTATAAGAGCTTTGTGATGAACTATAATATGCAAGGGATGGATAAGACAATTCCTGAGCTCTTCGCAATGCTAAAGGCTGCGGAGATAGAAATCAAGAAGGAGCATCAAGTGTTGATGGTCAACAAGACCACTAGTTTCAAGAAAAAGGGCAAAGGAAAGAGGAAGGGGAACTTCAAGAAGAACAGCAAGCAAGTTGCTGCTCAGGAGAAGAAACCCAAGCCTGGACCAAAGCCAGAAACTGAGTACTTCTACTGCAAGCAGACTGGTCACTGGAAGCAGAACTGCCCCAAGTATTTGGAAGATAAGAAGGATGGCAAGGTGAAAAAAGGTATATGTGATATACATGTTATTTATGTGTACCTTACTAATGCTCGCAGTAGCACCTGTGTATTTGATACTGGTTCTGTTGCTAATATTTGCTACTCGAAACAGGGGCTACGGATTAAGCAAAGATTGGCTAAGGATGAGGTGACGATGCGCGTGGGAAATGGTTCCAAAGTCGATGTGATCGCGGTCGGCACGCTACCTCTACATCTACCTTCGGGATTAGTATTAGACCTAAATAATTGTTATTTGGTGCCAGCGTTGAGCATGAACATTATATCTGGATCTTGTTTGATGCGAGACGGTTATTCATTTAAATCAGAGAATAATGGTTGTTCTATTTATAAGAGTAATATCTTTTATGGTCATGCACCCTTGAAGAATGGTCTATTCTTGATGAATCTCGATAGTAGTGATACACATATTCATAATGTTGAAACAAAAAGATGCAGAGTTGATAATAATAGTGCAACTTTTTTGTGGCACTGCCGTTTAGGTCAAATCGGTGTAAAGCGCATGAAGATACTCCATACTGATGGACTTTTGGAACCTCTTGATTATGAATCACTTGGTACTTGCGAACCGTGTCTCATGGGCAAGATGACTAAAACACCGTTCTCCGGTACTATGGAGAGAGCAACAGATTTGTTGGAAATCATAGATACAGATGTATGTGGTCCGATGAATGTTGAGGCTCGTGGCGGATATCGTTATTTTCTCACCTTCACAGATGATTTAAGCAGATATGGGTATACCTACTTAATGAAGCATAAGTCTGAAACATTTGAAAAGTTCAAAGAATTTCAGAGTGAAGTTGAAAATCATCGTAACAAGAAAATAAAGTTTCTACGATCTGATCGTGTAGGAGAATATTTGAGTTATGAGTTTGGTGTACATTTGAAACAATACGGAATAGTTTCGCAACTCACGCCACCCGGAACACCACAGCGTAATGGTGTGTCCGAACGTCGTAATCGTACTTTACTTGATATGGTGCGATCTATGATGTCTCTTACAGATTTACCACTATCGTTTTGGGGTTATGCTTTAGAGACGGCTGCATTCACATTAGACAGGGCACCATCAAAATCCGTTGAGACGACACCTTATGAACTATTGTTTGGCAAGAAACCTAAGTTGTCGTTTCTTAAAGTTTGGGGCTGCGATGCTTATGTGAAAAAGCTTCAACCTGATAAGCTCGAACCCAATTCAGAGAAATGTGTCTTCATAGGATATCCAAAGGAGACTGTTGGATACACCTTCTATCACAAATCCGAAGGCAAGACTTTTGTTACTACATTTGGAAACTTTCTAGAGAAGGAGTTTCTCTCGAAAGAAGTGAGTGGGAGGAAAGTAGAACTTGATGAGGTAACTGTACCTTCTCCCTTATTGGAAAATAGCACATCATAGGAACCGGTTTCTGTGACGTCTAAACCAATTAGTGAGGAAGTTAATGATGATGATCATAGAACTTCAGATCAAGTTACTACAGAACCTCGTAGATCAACCATAGTAAGATCCGCACCAGAGTGGTACGGCAATCTTGTTCTGGAAGTCATGCTACTAGATCATGATGAACCTACAAACTATGAGGAAGCGATGGTGAGCCCAGATTCCACAAAATGGCTTGAAGCCATGAAATCTGAGATGGGATCCATGTATGAGAACAAAGTGTGGACTTTGGTTGACTTGCTCGATGATCGGCAAGCAATTGAGAATAAATGGATCTTCAAGAAGAAGACTGACGGTGACGGTAATGTTACTTATACAAAGCTCGACTTGTTGCGAATGGTTTCGACAAGTTCAAGGGATTGACTACGATGAGACCATCTCACCCGTAGTGATGCTTAAGTCTGTCTGAATCATGTTAGCAATTGGCGCATTTTATGACTATGAAATTTGGCAAATGGATGTCAAAACTGCATTCCTAAATGGATTTCTGGAAGAAGAGTTGTATATGATGCAACCAGAAGGTTTTGTCGATCCAAAGGGAGCTAACAAAGTGTGCAAGCTCCAGCGATCCGTTTATGGACTGGTGCAAGCCTCTCGGAGTTGGAATAAATGCTTTGATAGTGTGATCAAAGCATTTGGGTTTATACAGACTTTTGGAGAAGCCTGTATTTACAAGAAAGTGAGTGGGAGCTCTGTAGCATTTCTAATATTATATGTGGATGACATATTACTGATTGGAAATGATATAGAATTTTTGGATAGCATAAAGGGATACTTGAATAAGAGTTTTTCAATGAAAGACCTCGGAGAAGCTGCTTACATATTGGGCATTAAGATCTATAGAGATAGATCAAGACACTTAATTGGACTTTCACAAAGTACATACCATGACAAAGTTTTGAAGAAGTTCAAAATGGATCAAGCAAAGAAAGGGTTCCTGCCTGTGTTACAAGGTGTGAAGTTGAGTAAGACTCAATGCCCGACCACTGCAGATGATAGAGAGAAAATGAAAGATGTTCCCTATGCTTCAGCCATAGGCTCTATCATGTATGCAATGCTGTGTACCAGACCTGATGTGTGCCTTGCTATAAGTCTAGCAGGGAGGTACCAAAGTAATCCAGGAGTGGATCACTGGACAGCGGTCAAGAACATCCTGAAATACCTGAAAAGGACTAAGGATGTGTTTCTCATTTATGGAGGTGACAAAGAGCTCATCGTAAATGGTTACGTTGATGCAAGCTTTCACACTGATCCGGACGATTCTGAATCGCAAAACGGATATATGTTTATATTGAACGATGGAGCTGTCAGTTGGTGCAGTTCTAAGAAAAGCGTTGTGGCGGGATCTACATGTGAAGCGGAGTACATAGCTGCTTCGGAAGCAGCAAATGAAGGAGTCTGGATGAAGGAGTTCATATCTGATCTAGGTGTTATACCTAGTGGATCGGGTCTAATGTAAATCTTTTGTGACAATACTGGAGCAATTGCCTTAGCGAAGGAATCCAGATTTCACAAGAGAACCAATCACATCAAGAGATGCTTCAATTCCATACAGGATCTAGTCCAGGTGGGAGACATAGAAATTTGCAAGATACATACGGATCTGAATGTAGCAGACCCGTTGACTAAGCCTCTTCCACGAGCAAAACATGATCAGCACCAAGACTCCATGGGTGTTAGAATCATTACTGTGTAATCTAGATTATTGAATCTAGTGCAAGTGGGAGACTGAAGGAAATATGCCCTAGAGGCAATAATAAAGTTATTATTTATTTCCTTATTTCATGATAAATGTTTATTATTCATGCTAGAACTGTATTAACCAGAAACATAATACATGTGGGAATACATAGACAAACAAGAGTGTCACTAGTATGCCTCTACTTGACTAGCTCATTAATCAAAGATGGTTATGTTTCCTAACCATAGACAAAGAGTTGTTATTTGATTAATGGGATCACATCATTAGATGAATGATCTGATTGACTTGAGCCATTCCGTTAGCTTAGCACTTGATCATTTACTTTGTTGTTATTGCTTTCTTCATGACTTATACATGTTCCTATGACTATGAGATTATGCAACTCCCGTTTACCGGAGGAACACTTTGTGTGCTACCAAACGTCACAACGTAACTGGGTGATTATAAAGGTGCTCTACAGGTGTCTCGAAGGTACTTCTTGGGTTGGCGTATTTCGAGATTAGGATTTGTCACTCCGAATGTCGGAGAGGTATCTCTGGGCCCTCTCGGTAATGCACATCACTTAAGCCTTGCAAGCATTGCAACTAATGAGTTAGTTATGGGATGGTGTATTACGGAATGAGTAAAGAGACTTGCTGGTAACGATATTGAACTAGGTATAGGATACCGATGATCGAATCTCGGGCAAGTAACATACCGATGACAAAGGGAACAACGTATGTTGTTATGCGGTCTGACCGATAAAGACCTTCGTAGAATATGTAGGAACCAATATGAGCATCCAGGTTCTGCTATTGGTTATTGACCGGAGACGTGTCTCGGTCATGTCTACATTGTTCTCGAACCGTATGGTCCGCACGCTTAACGTTACGATGACAGTTTCATTATGAGTTTATGTATTTTGATGTACCGAAGGTTGTTCTGAGTCCCGGATGTGATCACGGACATGACTAGGAGTCTCGAAATGGTCGAGACATAAAGATCGATATATTGGAAGCCTATATTTGGACATCGGAATCGTTCCAGGTGAAATCGGGATTTACCGTAGTACCGGGGGTTACCGGAACCCCCCCGGGGGTTATTGGGCCTACATGGGCCTTAAGGGAGAAGAGGAGGTCCAGCCAGGGCAGGCCGGGCGCCCCCTCCCCCTAGTCCGAATAGGACAAGGAAGGGGGGGGCGCCCCCTTTCCTCTCCCCCTTCCCCCTTTCCTTCTCCAACAAGGCAAGAGGGGGAGTCCTACTCCCTATGGGAGTAGAACTCCTGCAGGCGCACCCCAAAGGGGCCGACTGCACCTCCCCGTCCCTCCTTTATGTACAGGGGCAGGGGGGCACCCTAGGAGACACAAGTTGATCTTCGTGATCGTTCCTGAGCCGTGTGCGGTGCCCCCCTCCACGATATTACACCTCGATCATATTGTAGCGGTGCTTAGGCGAAGCCCTGCGACGGTTGAACATCAAGATCGTCACCACGCCGACGTGCTGACGGAACTCCTCCCCGAAGCTTTCCTGGATCGGAGCCCGGGGAGTGTCATCGAGCTGAACGTGTGCCAAGAACTCGGAGGTGCCAGAGTAACGGTGGTTGGATCGGTTGGACCGGGAAGATGTACGAATACTTCCTCTACGTTGTGTCAACTCTTCCGCTTCGGTCAACGAGGGTACGTAGACAACACTCTCCCCTCTCGTTGCTATGCATCACCATGATCTTGCGTGTGCGTATGAATTTTTTTGAAATTACTACGTTCCCCAACAATCATAGGCGCCTTCTGTCCAGTGAGTGGATGACATCTGTCCCGACGATGACCCGACACGTGTTTCCTGTAGCCAATGATGATTTTACATGTGGAAAATGCCCATTGGTCGGGGCTGTTAACGGGTTATCAGATCCAAAACCTGACCCGATAGCTTAACGGCGTTCCGTTACGGTGCATGCCACGTGTCGGTCACCCTTGACGAAAGCATTTCTGTGACGCGCGATTTATCATCATGGAAGTGGACACTTCCGTGATGATAATTTTGGTAATGTCATGGAACACTTCTACAACAACACAGGTATGACTATCTTGATTCTGTCATAAATTTGTGATGGATGTACATGCATGATAAAAAAAGCGACCTACTATGACAAACACGTATCATCACGGAAGTGTATTTTTTTTGTAGTGTGTATGTCAGTTAGCAGCTCCTTCCCTTGATCTCTGGAAATACAGTGCAGAGAAACGTCGTTTGGTCGCTTCCTGTTCAACTCTCCATCCTGGATGCAGTACGCCATGGCATGTTGAACCACACGCTCCGCATCCTCCTCTTTCTCTGGCAGCAGCCCTTGCATCAGATACTCCTTGAATTCCTTGGTCCAGCATCCCTCCTGAGGTTCAAGCGCCAAGAGCAAGCGAGCTCTTGAGGTCGGGCCACAGGCCGGGGCTCCTAAGACCGGAGGCTGCGGAAGCTCTTCCCGAGCCTGAGCCGTGCTTGAAAGTGGTGGTGTTGCTGATGGCTTGAAGAGCCATTCTTCAAAGACACCGGGCTCTTGTGGTTGTCGCTTGGACGCTCTCCTAGCAATGTCGTCGGCTTCCTTGTTGGTGCCGCGGGGCACGTGTTGGAGCTCCAAGCCTGCAAATTGCTTCTCCATCTTGCGCACCTCCGCAAGGTACGCCTCCATATGCTCGTCCTTGGCTCATATACTTTGTTTGAGAAGTTGACGAGGAGCTGCGAATCGCCTCTAATGGTAAGGTGCTTCACTCCCAGAGTTGTCGTGGCCTTCAGGCCAGCTATGAGACCTTCGTATTCGGCGATGTTGTTGGAGACCTTCTCACCATGCTGGAAGCAAAGTTGCACTGTGTAATAGAGCTTGTCCTGAGTGGGAGAGATTAGCATTGCTCCAGCCCCTGCGCCTTGGTGCGCGAAGGCGCCATCGAAGTACATGACACAGTCGTCCGGTGCCTCGCTTCCTGGAGAGGTGGATCGGTCTTCGCCTTCTTCAAGTGTCGGGACATCCAACCATTGTGCCACAAAATCGGCAAGCGTGGCCCCCTTGACGACCCTGGTAGTGCTGAAATCCAACTTGAATGCATGTAGCTCGATGTTCCACTCGACGACCATTCCAGCTGAGTTGGGTATCCTGAGCACCCTCTCCAATGGGTAGGGCAAGACGGCCTTGATGGGGTGCCCCTGGAAGCAATGCCGCAGCTTGCGTGAGGCCACCAAGAGCGCGAGCAGGAGCTTCTGAGGCATGGGGTATTGTGCCCTCGCGTCCTGCAACACCGTGCTGACAAAATACATCGGGTGCTCGACAAGGGCCAGCGCGTTGGCGTGGCTCAAGTCTTGCGGAGATTGGGGCGCCTCCTAAGGCGGAGGGGCTCCTGAGGCCTGACTGCTCTTGGGAATCTCGATGACATTGCCTTGCCGAGCTTGGTCTTCTGGCGCTGAGGCTTTTGCGGTGCCTTTCTGACCCTGCGCTACCTCAGCTATAGCTTGGCGCGGCGCGCCCTTGGCTTGGTGTTCCTCCCGAACCGCCACCAGCGCTGCGCTAGCGGAGTATGGGGTGGCGGCGAGGTATAGCACTAAGGGCTTGAGAGGCCGTGGTGCCACCATCACTGGAGGGTTGGTAAGGTATTCCTTGAGGTCTTGGAAGGCTCGATCGGCCTCTGGTGTCCATTCGAACGGGCCCTTCTTCTTCATGAGCCTGAAGAAGGGTAAGGCGCACTCCCCTAGCTTGGAGATGAAACGCCCCAACGCGGTCACCCATCCCGCTAGCTTCTGCATCTCTTTGAGGGTCTGCGGCGGGCTCATGTCTTCGATGGCCTTGATCTTCTCGGGTTCGCCTCGATCCCCCTGTGGGATACAAGGAATTCTAGCAGCTTGCTGGAGGGGACACCGAACACACACTTCTCTGGGTTAAGACGTAGGTTCACCTGGCGCAGGCTCTCGAAGGTCTCTTACAAATCTTGAATCAAGGTTCTCGCCTCCCGATACTTCACCACTATGTCGTTGACGTAGCCCTCTGTGTTTCTCCCGAGCTGCCGCCCCAAGGCGATGTGCATCAGCCGCTGAAAGGTCAAGCCCGCGTTGCGCAGCCCGAAGGGCATGCAGGTGTAGCAGTACACCCCACATGGGGTCAATAAGGCTGTCTTCTCTACGTCTTCTACTGCCATCTTGATCTGGTGATACCCCGAGAATGCGTCCAGGAAGCACAGCAGGTCGCACTCGGCGGTGGAGTCGACGATCTAATCGATGCATGGGAGCAGAAAGGGATCTGGGGGGCGGGCATTATTAAGGTTGGTGAAGTCGATGCACATCCGCTCCTTCCCGCCTTTGTTCGGCACTACGACAGGGTTTGCCAGCCAAGTGGGATACCGAACCTCGCGAATAGCACCCGCCGCCTCCAGCTTGCGGGCCTCCTGGATGATGATGGCTTGCTTCTCTGTGGATTTCCGCCTTGATCGTTGCTTGATAGGGCGCACATTGGGGCACACCCTTAAGTGATGCTGAATCACCTCTCTTGGAACCCCCACCAACTGATTGGATTCCCATGCAAATATGTCCTTGTTTGCGCGCAAGAACCTAACCAGCGCCTCTTCTTGGGAGGCATCAAGGCCGGCACCTATGGTGAAGGTGCTCCTGAGGGTCCGTCCTCATTGACTGGCACTTGCTTGGTTTCCACCTTATCTAGGGTGAATAGTTGCTTCTTCTTGGCAGGCGCGGCCATCTTGGCTTCGGGGGTACCGAGGCCGGCGGGCTGTGCCGCCGCTGCAGTCTTGAGGGCAAGCTTGAGTGCCGTTACGGCCTCCTTGGTGTCCCCTTGATGGTGGGATGCCCTTGCTCCGAGGCATCTTCATGAGATTGTAGGCCGGGTGAGTCGCCGCCATGAACTGGGCGAGGGCTGGGTACCTGAGGATGGCGTTGTACGGGAGGCCGATGCGAGCGATGTCGAAATCGACCAGCTCAATGCAGTAGTGAAGGATCTGCCCCAGGGAGTGGGCAGCACCACCTCCAACTCCTGATAAGGGCTTGCTGAGGCCGAGCCGCTCGAGCGGTAAGTGAAGGATGTTGAAGGCCTCTATGGAGAGAAAGTTGAGGCCAGCGCCGCCGTCGATGAGGGTCTTGGTGACAGCCACGTTGCAGATGGTGGGCGTGCAGAGCATCGGGAGCATGCCCGAGCTGGCGGTGGATTCAGGGTGGTCTTCTGAGTCGACAATGAGGTCGGCCTCTGGCACAGCCCAACCCGGCGGAGCCCCCGGGCACATGGAGGTGGCCCCAATCTGACGGAGGAAAGGTTTGACGTGGTGATCTGAAGTCGGTGCTTGAGAGCCGCCCAGCAAGGCCGCGACTGCGTGGTGCGCCGGTGCCGCGTAGCGAGCGGCAAAGAGGTCACGGAACTCCCCCAGGTCGCCACCGTGAACCCAGGGAGGTTGAGCAGCCAGGTGCGTGGGTCGCCGGCGAGAGCCATGGGGAACCAGTTGGCCATGATCTTGTCGTCGCCCCCGGCCTCGCGGACGGCCTCCTCGTACGCCAACAGGAACAGCGACGGGTCCGCCGTGCCGTCATAACGCGGCGACATCTCCGGCTTGAACTTGGTTGGCCACCGCACCCGCTGCACGTCGGGGGCCAGGGCTCGAAACCCAGATGCCCCGTGATTGACGCTGGTCGCAGAAGCGGATGGCGGGGCCCCTGCCATGAGGGCGAAGTGCGTCTGTGTCGGGCGTAGGCTGGTGGAGAGAAGCTACGGCGCACCCCTACCTGGTGTGCCAAATGTCGGATGTGGGGTTCCGGCAAAACCCTTAAGGTTCAAACACTGGGGTGCACGCGAAGTATTTCCTCCTACCGATCTACGCCCTTGCTCTCTAAGGTTTCGCGGACAAACTCGATGAACTCGGAAACACAAAAAGACGCGAGATTTATATTGGTTCGGGCCACCGTTGTGGTGTAATACCCTACTCCAGTGTGTGTGTGTGGTGGATTGCCTCTTGGGCAGATAATGAACAGTACAAGGGAAGAACAGCCTCTTGAGGTTGAGGTATTCTTGTGGCTAAGGTAGGCTCTCGATCAGATCAAATCCGGATACCCTCTACCATGGTAGCTAGTTCTACTTATATAGGCCCTGGTCCTCTCCCCAAATATTGAGCGGGAAGGGAGCCAATAACGGCAAGCAAATTTGAAGGGAGACACCTAGTACAAGCTATCCTAACAAAAGCGGTCTTCACCTACAAAAGGCTCTGGTGCTGACGTCGTCTTGGGCTCCACGATGACCTCCATCTTGTCGTCCTTCTGGTCTTGTGCTTGTCGCACCGATATGGCAACCTTTGTCTGATGCCTCGGTACTCCTCATCTGCGCTTGCCTCCCTAGCACCAAAGAGGAAACAAGGACGCTGCGCACGCTGGTGCCCGCCTGGCTCCCGCCTGATCTCGATCGTCATGGATCACGTCACTTGAGCCCCGCCTTGATATCTCCGCTCCTCGTGAGCCCGCCTGGCTAGGCCACTCCCGAGGAGGTCTTGTGTCGTCCGCCTCGCGAGGCTTGGCCCCTCGCGAGGGTCTTGGACGCCTTGTCGATGAAGATGGGTCGTACGTCCTACTAGCTTAGCCACGCTGTGGGCCGCAGGCAGGCAAGTCTAGGGACCCCCGTTCCCAGAACGGCGACAGAAGCTTCCAAAGGATAACGAATTGCACGATAGTACGTATGTAGCAAAGAAGGTCGTGTGCCCTCTAGGATTGGATGTGCAGAAGATACATGCATGTCGTAATGATCTCATCCTCTAACGTGGTGCATACGAGGATTTGAACGCATGCCCGGAATGCAGTGCATTGCGGTATAAAATCAGACGAGATGACCCTGGTGATGTTGACGGCGAGCCCCCCAAGAAGAGTGTTCCTTCCAAGGTTGATGTGGTATGATCCTATAATACCACGATTGAAACGTCTGTTCAGAAACAAAGAGCATGCCAAGTTGATGCGATGGCACAGAGAGAACCGTAACAAAGACGGGAAGTTGAGAGCACCCGCTAACTGGTCGTAGTGGAGAAAAATCGAGAGAATGTACCGGGATGAGTTCACAGGTGACCCAAGGAACACATGGTTTCGTTTAAGTGCGGATGTTATTAATCCTTTCGGGGAGCAGAGCAGCAATCACAGCACCTGGCCCGTGACTCTATGTACGTATAACCTTCCTCCTTCGATGTGCATGAAGCGAAAGTTCATTATGATGCAAGTTCTCATTCAAGGCCGTAAGCAACCCAGCAACGACATTGACGTGTACCTAAGGCCATTAGTTTAAGAACTTTTACAGCTGTGGAATGGAAACAGTGTACGTGTGTGGGATGATCACAAACATGAGGAATTTAACCTGCATGCGTTGCTATTTGTAACCATCAATGATTGGCCCGCTCTCAGTAACCTTTCACGACAGACAAACAAGGGATACCATGCATGCACACACTATTTAGCTGACACCGAAAGTATATACTTGGAAAAATGCAGGAAGAATGTGTACCTGGGGCATCGTCAAATTCTTCCGACCAACCATCAATGTCGAAAGAAAGGCAAGCATTTCAAACGCGAGGCAGATAACCGGAAGAAGACCGCCATCATACCGGTGATCACATACTTGCTATGGGCAATGATTTACACGTAATATTTGGAAAGGGTCCCGGGGGACTGTCTATTCCGAATGACGCCGAGGGACGCGCACCCATGTGGGAGAAGAAATCTATATTTTGGCACCTACTCTACTTGGAAGACCTAGAGGTCTGCTCTTCAATTAACGTGATGCACGTGATGAAGAAATTTTGTGTGAACCTGCTAGGCTTCTTCGGTGTGTATGGGAAGAAAAAAGATACACCCGAGGCACGATAGGACCTGCAACCTTTGCACGAAAAAGATGACATGCCTCCAAAGTAGTATGAAGGTCCTGCCAGCTACGCTCTTACCAAAAAAGAGAAGGAGATCTTCTTTGAATGCATGCTCAGTATGAAGGTCCCGTCTGGCTTCTCATCGAATATAAAGGGAATAATAAATATGCCAGAGAAAAAGTTCCAAAACCTAAAGTCTCATGACTGCCACGTGATTATGACACAACTGCTTCTGGTTGCATTGAGGGGGCTTCTACCGGAAAACGTTCGATTAGCCATTGTGAAGCTATGTGCATTCTTCAATGCAATCTCTCAAAAGGTGATCGATCTAGTAATCATACCAAGGCTAAGGAGTGATGTGGTGCAATGTCTTGTCAGTTTCGAGCTGGTGTTCCCACCATCCTTCTTCAATATCATGACGCATGTCCTAGTTCACCTAGTCAACGAGAATGTCGTTCTGGCCCTGCATTTCTACACAATATGTTCCCCTTTGAGAGGTTCAAGGGAGTCATAAAGAAATATGTCCGCAACCGCGCTAGGCCAGAAGGAAGAATCTCCATGGCTTATGAAGATTGGTCTCCCTCAATCACGGTATGAGGGGAGACTGACTGGAAAAAGGCACGCTAAGAGGGACGGGCATTCTTGGTCTCAAGCACACTACACAGTTCTACGAAACTCTACCTTCACTACTAGGAAAAGGCCTACTAGTGGCGCACCAGTTTTGCCTACTAATGGCGCACTATTGGTGCGCCACAAGTACCACGCCACTAGTATTTTTTACTAATGGCGCACCACTGGTGCGCCATTAGTATAGGCCACGGTGCACCATTAGTATAGGCCACTAGTGCGCCACTAGTATAGGCCACGGTGCGCCATTAGTATTTTTGAGTTTTGAAGGCGGAAAAATTGTAGTGGCGCACCGTCTAACCCCCACCGTGCATCAGTGCTATTTTTGAATCTTGAATTTGGATCTGGATCGTGATTTTTTTGCCCATTTTTTGCTCGTTTTTGTTGGTCGTTTTTTGCACGATATTATTTCAAATTTTGTTCCTATTTTTGGATCTTGTACGTTCTTTTGCCATGTTCTTTTGCCGGAGAGGAGTTCGCCAGAGAGGAGGAGGAGGACGTCACCGGAGAGGCGCTTGCCTACATCGCCGGAGAGGAGGAGGAGGTCGCCGGAGAGGGGTTCACCGGAGCATCGGAGAGGAGGAAGGGCAAACCATGAGGGGATGGGATGAGAGGAGGGAGGAGGAGCTCACCGGAGAGGAGGGAGGAGAAACCGTGAGGGGAGGGGAGGGGAGGAGAGGAGGGAGGAGGAGGTCGCCGGAGAGGAGGAGGGTAGTATGGTGGAGGAGAGAAGGGAAGATGGAGTGGAGGAGAGGAGGAGATGGAGTGGAGGAGAGGAGGAGATGGAGTGGAGGAGAGGTGGAGTGGAGGAGAAGAATGAAGAGGTAAGGAGGACAGGACCACGCCCAGCCATATATACGGCATAGTAATGGCGCAACGCGGGCAGGTGCGCCATTACTAACTTTTTTTATTTTTCGATTTATTTTGAATTTTGAAGGCGGGAAGATACTAATGGCGCACCATGGGCAGGTGCGCCATTAGTAATTTTTTTAATTTTTTTGACTTATTTTGAATTTTGAAGGCGGGAAGATAGTAATGGCGCACCATGGGCAGGTGCGTCATTAGTAAGTTTGAATTTTTTGAATTTTTTTGCCTCTCCAGATCTTAAAAACCCCGTATCTTTTTTTCTGTTAGGTTTTGAGGATATTGAAAATGTTTAACGGGGTTCCCCCGTTTAAATTCGGATGTAACTTTTCGAGTAGATGTTTTTTCATATAAAAAACTTTTTCATCCGAGTTCGTACGCAAAAGTTATGCCCATTTTACAAATTCTCGTGAGATTTCGCAAATAAAGGCAAAATTCATATTTGTAAATTTTCACAACAACTAGACCACATATCACATGGGAAACTTATTTTCTTTTATTTTTTTGACATTTCCATAATTTTTTTATTTTTTTTAAACTGAAAAGGCGGTCCACAGGAGGGGGTGCATTCGGTGGAGGTGGTGGAATAATAATATTTTTTTTACTAATGGCGCACCGTGGATGTGGTGCGCCATTAGTATTTGCACACTAATGGCGCACCAACACATGGTGTGCCATTAGTATTTAGTAATGGCGCACCACATGTACAGTGCGCCATTAGTGTCCATATTAGCTATAGCTGTTTTTGTTGTAGTGCTTGGTGACCATGTATGTCGATGAACACAAGAACAGTCTGCGCTCCAAACATCTGGAGCAGTGTGACGACTAGATTACATATGAACACCTCAGGAGTTTTGGCAGTTGGATGGAAACACGTCTCAGAGGTGAAAACACTGTTTGTGATGAGCTGTACTCATTGTCCAGGGGACCATCTTCGACTGTGTTGACATACAAAGGATACGAGATAAATGGGAATACATTTTATACGATCGTCCAAGATCAAAAGAGCACCAACCAAAACAACGTTGTCCGCTTTGATGCAGCAACCAAGAGGGGAAAGGACACATATTATGGTTACATAGTGGACATATGGGAACTTGACTACGGACATGATTTTATGGTCCCTTTGTTTAAGTGCAAATGGGTCAATCTGTCGGGAGGAGGGGTACAGGTAGAACCACAGTACGGAATGACAAGAGTGGATCTGAACAGTCTTGGGTACATAGACGAACCATTCGTCCTAGCCAATGATGTGGCGCAAGTTTTCTATGTGAAGGAAATGTCTACCAAACAAAGAAAAGGAAAAGATAAGGAAGCGAACACATCATACAATGAGCCAAAGCGCCACATAGTTCTTTCAGAAAAAAGAGACATCATGTGAGTGGAGGGCAACATAGACATGTCCGAAGATTATGAAAAGCTTCATGAAATTCCTCCCTTCAAAGTCAAGGCTGACCCAAGGACCCTGTTAAACGATGAAGATTATCCATGGTTACGGTGCAATAAGCAAAGGACACAACCGAAGAAAAAGTGAAGACTTCCTCTCCACGACTATTATGAGGATGCCTTTGATCTCGAATATCCATGTAACACACGAGTTTCCGTATGAAACCCTGATACTTCGAAAGAGATTGTTCGTTTTGTACTCGAAGTGCATCTAGTTTTTGCCGTAACCCTCTCAACTTTTTAGCACATGCTATGTGGGTGAAATGATGATACCATGCCAACTTTCAACCTTTTCAGAGTTCATTGGTGGTGCTTTTCATTTTCAGTGTCATATGGCTCAAAAAAATCAGTAAATGCATGAAAAAAAACAAATGAAGTCAGAAAGGGTTGAAAATTGATGATGTGGCTTTGAATGGTGCATTTTGAACAGAAAAAAGTCTGGAGTTCAAATAAGTTCAAAAAAATGAAACCCCTTTGTAACAGATGAGCTTTCGTCCGACACCCTGATACTTCGAAAGAGATTGTCCGTTTTGTAGGCGAAGTACATCCAGTTTTTGCCGTAACCCTCTCAACTTATTTGCACATGCTATGTGGGTGAAATGATGATACCATGCCAATTTTCAACCTCTTCTGAGTTCATCTAAATTGCTTTTCAATTTCAGGGTCATTTAGCAAAAGTAATAAACTAAAAGAATGAACTGGAAACTTTTATGAAACTCTAATAGCAAAAGTAATAAACTAAAAGAATCAACTAGAAAACTTTACTGAACCTCTAATAGAAAAAAGAATGAACTAGAAAACTTTAATGAAACTATAATAGCTAACGGAATCAACTAAAAAGCTTTTATAAACCTCTAGTATTATTGAAACTAAAATTTTATAAAATTTATGCTACTAAAATTATCAAAGTATTTTCTGTTCAAAACATCAAAAGCAAAAAGAATTTTCATAAAATAAATATCAAAGCAAAAAATAAAATAAAATAAATAAGGAGACGTCGTCCGCCCACGCCTCGTCGCCATCGCCATTGCCAACTCCCCTACCCCCCGATGCCGCCCGCTCCTCATTGTTGTTGTCAGCCCCGTCGCCGTGCCCTGCACCGTCGTCGCCCGCTGCTCGTCGCCGTCGCCATCGACATCGCCGATGCCTCCACGACCTTGCCGTTGCTGACAGCCTCCCCGACCTCGCGGTCGCCTCCCCGCGTCAACCCGGTCTTGACCTCGCCGTCGCCGACGCTGCTGTCGGTGTCAAAACCGGCGGATCTCGGGTAGGGGGTCCCGAACTGTGCGTCTAAGGCGGATGGTAACAGGAGGCGGGGGACACAATGTTTACCCAGGTTCGGGCCCTCTCGATGGAGGTAATACCCTACTTCCTGCTTGATTGATCTTGTTGATACGAGTATTACAAGAGTTGATCTACCATGAGATCGTATAGGCTAAACCCTAGAAGCCAGCCTATTGTATGATTTTTGTTCTTGTCCTACGGACTAAACCCTCCAGTTTATGTAGACACCGGAGGGGGCTAGGGTTACACAGATTCGGTTACAAGGGAGGAGATCTAAATATCCGTATTGCCAAGCTTGCCTTCCATGCCAAGGAGAGTCCCATCCAGACACGGGACGAAGTCTTCAATCTTGTATCTTCATAATCCAACAGTCCGGCCAAAGGATATAGTCCGGCTGTCCTGATACCTCCTCATCCAGGACTCCCTCAGTAGCCCCTGAACCAGGCTTTAATGACGATGAGTCCGGCGCGCAGATTTGTCTTCGACATTGCAAGGCGGGTTCTTCCTCCGAATACTCCATAGTGTCCGCCTCTGCAAAACAAGTTCCATATACCACCGTGAGATAATGATATTTCCACATATATAATCTGCTGACACATTCGGCAACATGACATCACACCACGGCCCAGTCATTATGGCAACTGTTTTTCTCAACCAGCTACAGCACACACTGCGAGGCGGTTTTCTTGGCACGTCTTGTCGAAGCAGAGATCGTGTCCCCTTATTACGGGATTCTCATCAATATGGATGCGGGTAACCCAACCACGCCATCAATTATGGCGCTTGGATAATAAGAGGTTTTATCAGGTGAGTGGGGAGGCGCATCGCCTCTTCCGTCCATATAACGGGAAAAGGATTTACTCTTTTCACCCACGCCTTTTTCCCAATTCATTCCCTTCTGCACAAGCTCGAGCGCCCAAGCGTTCATCGTCTCTACCCACAAAAGGGTCCTCTGAAAATGTCCGGATCCGGTGCAGGAGGAAAATGGATGGACTCTACCGTCCGAGAGAAGGATATCAAAAAGCTTCACGAGGCCGAGTGTCACATCCCTAGTTCTGGTATGACCTGGACTAGCTGGTCTTGTGTGCATCATGTTTAAATTTCATTTAAATCTGAAACGAGGATTTGTGAAACCCTCAGAACTTATTTCTGGAAATGACCAAGGTAAAAAGTGCTCCAAAAGGGTCCAAGAAAATGTTCATGTTGCTCTATGAAAATATTGGACAGAGATAAAAATCCAACCAATATTTTTAGGAGCTCATAAATAATTATTTTGGACATTTGGAATTAATGCAATAATTATTTGCTTTGGATATATATTCTTATGTATATAAAACATTGTCCAAAAATTGTGCCATTTGTTGGGGAGCTCTTGAATACTACCATTAGCCCCTAGAAAAATTGGCATAATATAATAAAATGGTTTAGTATTTTTATTAAACCAAACAAATGTCAGAAAAATAGAAAAAGTTAAACAGAAAGAAATAAGAAAACCCTTACCTGGCCGGCCCAGTTGGCCAGCCCAGCCCACCTGTCCCCTCTCCCTGTCGTCTTCCTCCTGCCAGGAGGACGGGCGCATGCCCGACGCGCGCGCACCGCCGCGCCGCGCCACCTCCTCCCTCCCTGCCTGCCTGTCCCCCCGCCGATGCGTCTGGACGTCGCCACGCGCCGCCCCGGACCCCCGCACTCTCTCTCGCTCTCCCCCCTCCCCTGGATCTCTCCCTCTCCCCGCGCCTGAAGCTCTGCCGTCGCCGCCGCACGCAGTGGCCGTAGCCACCGCCTCCCCCTCGCCTCCCCGACACGCACAGGAGCTCCGCCTCCTCCCCCCCGAAGCTCTCCGCCGAGCCACGCAAGCCGGGATGCCCCGAGGAGCCGTCACCGCCGTCTTCTCCACCCCCGGCCGCCCGAGATCGCCGGCGCCCGTCCGTCGCCGTCCGGCCTTCCCCGAGCCTGCTTCGACGCCTGCTGCAACCGCTGTGAGATGCTGCTCCTCCTCCCCCTCTCCGTTCTCGCCCTCGCACACCGCAGCCGCATCCCTGCTCGAACCGAGCTCCGGCCGCCGCCGCGAGCCCCGCTCCGGCGAACTCCGGCCACCCCGCGCCCTCCCGCTTGCTCCAACCGACGCGGACGAGCTCCAGCTCCTCGCCAGTGGTCTCCGCGGCCCATTTGGTCGCCGGGGACGCAAACCCGAGCCCCTCCGCCGCATTCGGCCTCGCCGGCGGCTAAACGCCGGTGGGGTTGACCGGGTCTAACCCCCCAGTTGACTGGGGTTTGACTACCCAGAGTCAATGACAGGTGGGGCCCGGCCCTGCTAATTTTTTAGTTAGGATTAGTTTATAAGTTAATCAACTCTATTAACCAACATTTACACTGACGTGTGGCCCCCACACATCAGGTTTGACCCAGTCAGCGATGTTGACTTGCTCACGCAAGCATGACGCCGTGCTGACGCAGTATTAGACTTTCTGGATTTAAAATAATTTAAAAATTCCAGAAAATGTTTCAAACTTCAAAAAATCATAGAAATTCAACCGTAGCTCGGATTGAAATAATTTATATATGAAAAATTATCAGAAAAATACAATATTTCCATCTATACCAGTTTCATGCTTGACAAAACAACTTATACCTGCTGTATAGGTGAAAACATATAATGGCATATATAAGGACTTATTTTGGAAATGCATTTGAATCTCTGGTTCAAATGGACTTCAACCAAATGAACTCTAGCTGCATTGGCTCAGACAGCATCACATCCTCATGCCATGTTCATGCATCATATTGTTGCTTATGCTTGCGTATTGATTGTTGGCACTGTTGCTTCTCGATAGGTCCTGCTCCAGAGACCGTTCCAGAGTACCTGTCTGTGAAGCAGTGCCTCCCTTGTTGATTTACCAGGCAAGCAAAACCCCTTGTTCATTCCGATATGATCCCACTCTCTCGCTCCTGCTCTTGTTTATTGCATTAGGACAACCACGAATCAACTTCTACTTTGTGCTGCGGTAGTTGAACCCATTCCTTTGCATGACCTGTCATTGCCACAGTAAATAGTTGAAACCCCCTAGCATGTGTAGGAGTTGATTGAGCCATGTTGTGCTTCTACCATGCCATGCCTGCTATTGCTTAGAGTTGTGTCAGGTCTGATTCATTGGGAATGGATTGGAGTGATATGATATGTTCTGATGCTGAGAGTAAAGTGTGTGAACACGATTTGGTAAAGGTAGCGGTGAGAGGCCATGTAGGAGTACATGGTGGGTTGTCTCATTGGAACCGTCCTTAAGCACTGAGTTATGTGTATGTTGTCCAATGACTAGATACTACCACACATTGGGTTCCGGTAACTCGACCCCTCTCGACTTATTAACCAACTTGGTCTCTGTCCAGGAGTTGCAAATAGTTTCTGGTGTTTGTAGGTAGTGTTAGTAGTCTACCAAGTGGCACCCGGCCAGGTGGACTTGGGACAAACTAGGCACAAGTGGCACGGTGTACCAAGTGTAGATCCATTCGGCGAGATGGGCTTGGGAACCCTCCACACATCGTTTGGGGCCGTGAGCGACACCCCGGCCGGATCTCCTTGTGGATGGAACCCGAATAGGCGATAAACCTGGACTAGAGTCTTGTGTGGTTAGTTAGGTCGTGGCCGACTCCCTCGCCAGGCTTCCGCTTGAAGGTTGCCGAGATACATGACGTGTACATGGCGGTAAGTGGCGAGAGCGTGTGTGAAGAAGTACACCCCTGCATGGTTATCATGATCTATTCGAATAGCCGTGTCCTCGGTTATGGACTTCTTGGATGCTTACGTGGTACATAGACAACTTGAACTGGATACTCTAAAATGCTCAAGATAAGTGTGAGTGCTATGGATGGCCTTCTCGTAGTGAGACGGGGATGAATCCATAGTGGTGTATTGATGTGGTGATTAGTGGACTCGTGTGCGCCACCTCAAAAGAGTTACCAGCAGTCGTAGTATAGAATAGCCACTGAGTCAAAGCTGGCTTGCTGCAACTAAACTCCACATTACCTTCTTGATACAAGTGCATGTATGATAGGATCTGATGTAAGTCTTGCTGAGTACTTTTGTACTCATGTTTGCTTTATTTATGTTTTGCAGCGGAGACTTTGGTCTTACTAGTAGTTCCGCTTGGACTTCGACGAGTAGCTTGTACCTCAGCTACGATATTGATCGGATGTTGTAGATAGTCGGGCTCTTCAGCCTTTTTCATTTGTAGTTGTCTGTACTCAGACATGTAATGCTTCCGCTTGTTGCTTGTATGCTCTGAATGATGGGTCATGTGACCCCTGTTTGTATTTAATGCTATGTGGCTCTTTTGGGCCTTTATTTATATGAGTTTGCGTTATGTTGTGATGCCATGTTGTACAACACATACTTGCATGTTATGCGTACTGTAATGTGTATTGCTATGTGTGGGATCCGACAATCTAGTTTTTTATCCTTGGCAGCCTATCATATGAGGAAATGTAGTCTAGTGCTTCTAAGTGATAGTAGTCCGCTACAGCCCATTTCACCGGAGTCCTGCTAGCCCAGCACTACTGCTCGGAACGCTTGGCTGGCCGGCATGTGTTCCACTTCGTTCCTGTGTCTATCCCTTGGGGGAAATGTCACGCGGTGTTATCCGGAGTCCTGCCTAGCCTGCTACAGCCCGGGTTACCGGAGTCCTGTTAGGCCAGTGCTACGGCCCGGATTTATACGTTGTTGACCGACATGCTCGATGTGATTCATGTATGCCTGTCCTCATGGGTTAGTGCCGCCTTGGGTTCACGACTAGCCATGCCGGCCCGGGTTCTCTGTCATATGGATGCTAGCGACACTATCATATACGTGAGCCAAAAGGCGCAAACAGTCCCGGGCCAGGTAAGGTGGCACCCGTGGGAGTACCGTGCGTGAGGCCGCAAAGTGATATGATGTGTTACATGCTGGATCGATGTGGCTTAGGATCGGGGTCCCGACAGCTTTGGTATCAGAGCCTGACTGCCTGTAGGATTTCCAAGCCAACCGGGTCGAAGTTGAGTCTAGAAATGCTTTAGTTATGTAAGGGAATTGATTGTGGAAGGGAACGTAAAGCTCTTTTTACTCCTTATATCTCATGCCCTTCTGATCTGAGTCATCCCATTTTTCCTACGGGGTTAAGGAACTAGGCTTTCTTTTCTGTCTATCAGGATCACGTGTTGCTACTTCGTAGTCTCTTTGGATTGGTTGATCAGAGTCATAATCCAGTTTTCTAGTACTTCCGGTGTAGCCTGTTAGTATGATCTCAGAACCTTGAGTGATGATGTTGATTATGTTACTACCCCATTTTAGCAGGATGTCTCATTCTGAGCATTTTACTGCCGTTATGCTGCCGGAATTAGCGCAGGAGTTGAGAGATACTAAATTCTTGTGCTACCTTCTGCATCCTATAGTTGATGCTGAATCCATCCTTGTTTCCTTGGTTTCGTTCTTCAGGAAGTTGCCGGTGAACCGAAGTTCTGTTGCTCGTAGCCGGAACCACGAAGATGGTAGAGATGAGGATCCTCCCGACCAGTCTTCGTTGGCAAAGTTCATGTTAGAGGTTGAGATGAACAAGCATGAGTCTAACCGCTTGTTAGCACGTATCGACGAGAACACTGCACCCCAGTGCAAAGAGTCAGCGACCATCCAGGATTTCATTGATCTGAAACCACCCACCTTCCATCATTCCATTGAGCCACTCGATGCAGATGACTGGCTCCGTAGTATCACACACAAGCTGTGTTCTGTGAACGTAGCTGAAAGTGACAAGGTTACTTATGCTGCATATCACCTGGAAGGTCCTGCTAGTCTCTGGTGGCAGATCTATGAGGCTATGCTTCCAGTTGGTCAGATTCCTACCTGGAGAGTTTTCACTGAGGCTTTTCGCGAGCATCACATTCCCGAAGCCCTCATCAATCGCAAGAGAGAAGAGTTCTGTAGTTTCACCCAGGGTAAGATGGCTGTTGATGCTTACAGTAGAGAGTTTGAGAACCTCGCCCGCTATGCTACAGAAGAAGGGTCCACGGACGCCAAGAAGCAGGCTAGGTTCCGGAAGGGTCTCAACCCCAAGTTGCGTCGTGATCTCCACTTGCACCATTGCAATACATTCCAGGCTCTTGTGAACAAGGCCATTAATGCGGAGACAACTCAACTCACTTACGAGGAGTCTCATAAGCACATCCGTAATTTGGGTTCTTCCTCCGGTTCTAGTTCTCAGAAGCGTCGGATTTGGGTTCCGAACTCTGCTCTTCCACCCGGCTACAAACCGATGCCATCCTATGTGGCGCCTCACCCAGTTCAGCCGTATGCTCCACCTAGGCCTATTGGTGGACCGCCTGCCAATGCGGGTCCACGTCCTACCTCCAAGATTTGTTACAAGTGCGGAGAGCCAGGCCACATTGCCCGCATTTGCACTCAGACCAATGTTGCTCCACCCCAGCCCGAGAAGTTTGATGGCCGTGGAAGTAAGCCATCACGCGGGATGATCGGTGCCAAGTCAGCTCCCACTGAACATGGACGTGTGCATCACGTCTCAGCTCAAGACGCTCATGATGATCCAAATGTCGTTCTTGGTACACTCCTTGTCAACTGTCATCCAGCATCGGTTCTATTCGATACTGGAGCATCTCATTCCTTCATTTCTGAAAGTTATGCCCGATTGCACGACATGTCATTTTGTGATATGCCCTCCCCACTACTTATTCAAACTCCTGGATCCAAATGGCAAACTTCTAGGATAAGTTATGGCAATGAAATACATGTTGACTGACTTGTATTTCTAGCTTCCTTGATATCTCTTAAGTCTTCAGATATTAACATCATCTTGGGTATGGACTGGATGAAATCTCATTATGCCAAGATTGATTGTTACACCAGGTCTGTTCAGCTCACACACCCGTCTGGCAAGATAGTCACTGTCTCCACCAGAATTGCAAAGCGTCAGCTTTATTCTCTTAATGCCAGCCCTCTTCCAGACCTTGAGGATATCCCGGTAGTCCGTGACTTTCCGGATGTCTTTCCAGAAGAACTGCCAGGTGTTCCACCTGACAGAGATGTAGAATTTGTCATAGATCTTCTCCCAGGAACCGCCCCAATTTTTAGGAGACCTTACAAGATGGCACCCTTAGAACTAGCCGAGCTTTAGAAACAACTTGATGAGTCCTTGCAAAAGGGTTTCATCCGTCCTAGTTCTTCTCCTTGGGCTTGCCCCGTTCTCTTCGTCAAGAAGAAGGATGGTACGGACCGGATGGTTGTAGATTATCGTCCCGTTAATTTGGTCATGATAAAGAACAAGTATCCGCTCACCAGGATCAACGACCTGTATGATCAGCTCGCTGGGTCCTCAGTCTTTTCCAAGATGGATTTGAGGTTAGGCTACCACCAAATCAAGATCAGAAACAGGGACATTCCTAAGACGGCTTTTGTCACTCGTTATAGCCAGTACGAGTACACCGTCATGTCCTTTGGTCTAACCAATGCTCCAGCTATCTTCTCCCGCTTGATGAACTCGATCTTCATGGAGTACTTAGATAAGTTCGTCATGGTTTACCTCGATGATATCCTTATTTACTCGAAGAACGAGGAAGAGCATGTCGAACATCTTAGACTTGTGTTAGAAAAACTCAGAGAGCACCGCCTTTATGCCAAGTTCTCCAAGTGTGAATTTTGGTTGCCAGAAGTGACCTACCTGGGCCACGTGATCTCTGGTAAGGGCATTGCTGTCAACCCCGAGAGAGTTCAGGCCGTTCTTGATTGGACCCCACCTGAAACCGTTAAGCAAGTTAGGAGCTTCCTTGGTCTAGCCAGTTATTGTCGCCGCTTCGTTGAAAACTTATCCAAAGTGGCCAAACCTCTCACGGAACTTCTCAAGAAAGATAAAAAGTTTGAGTGGTCCCCATAGTGTGAGTACAGCTTTCAGGAACTGAAAAGACGCCTGACTTCTGCTCCCATACTTGTGCCACCGGATTTCACTAAGGACTTTGTTATCTATTGTGATGCCTCACGACAGGGACTAGGTTGCACCCTTATGCAGGATCGTCATGTGATTGCCTATGCATCTCGACAATTGCATCCACATGAGGTGAATTATCCTACACATGATCTAGAGCTTGCAGCCGTAGTCTATGCACTTAAGACATGGCGACATTACCTTCTCGGTAAACGTTGCGAGATATACACCGATCACCAGAGTCTCAAGTATATCTTCACCCAACCAGATTTGAACCTTAGGCAACGACGTTGGTTGGAGTTGATCTCAGACTACGACTTAGGGATTACCTACACCCCAGGAAAGGGCAATGTCATGGCTGATGCGCTAAGTCGTAAGTCCTATTGCAACAATCTTATGTTGCAGCAGGGACAACCACTCCTCCATGAGGAATTTTGTAAGCTTAATCTTCACATTGCTCCTCAAGGATTCCTTACTACCTTGGTCGCGAAACCTACTCTTGTGGATCATATCATAGAAGCCCAGAAGCATGATACGGGGATTACCCGGATCAAGAGAAACATTGCCAAGGGTATTGCTGGTAGTTTCTCTGTAGATGATCGAGGTGTCGTTTTCTTTGGGAACCGCCTGGTGGTTCCCAAGAAGCAGCATCTTCGACAACTGATTCTTAAGGAGGCTCATGAATCTCCTCTCACAATTCATCCCGGTAGTACTAAGATGTATCAGGACCTACGCCAGAGGTTCTGGTGGACTAGGATGAAGAGAGAAATCGCTCAGTTCATTGCTAACTATGACGTTTGTCGTCGCGTTAAGGCAGAACATCAAAGACCTGCTGGCACCCTTCAGCCTTTAGCTATTCCTGAATGGAAATGGGATAAGGTTGGTATGGACTTCATCACCGGCTTTCCCAGGACCAAGAAAGGGAATAATGCTATCTTCGTAGTCATTGATCGTCTTTCCAAAGTGGCTCACTTCCTACCTATTCGAGAGAATATCACTGCTAGTCAGCTCGCTGACTTATATATTTCTCGAATAGTTTCACTTCATGGTGTTCCACTAGAGATCAATTCAGACCGTGGTAGTCTTTTCACTTCTCATTTCTGGGAGAGTTTCCAAACTGCCATGGGCACCCATCTTTCCTTCAGTACAGCTTTCCACCCTCAATCAAGTGGTCAGGTGGAAAGAGTCAACCAAATCCTCGAAGACATGCTTAGAGCTTGCGTTATCTCATTCGGTATGGATTGGGAGAAGTGCCTTCCTTTCGCCGAATTTGCTTATAACAATAGCTACCAATCCAGTCTCAAGAAAGCTCCTTTTGAGATTCTGTATGGACGAAGATGTCGAACACCTTTGAACTGGTCAGAAACCGGTGAAAGACAATTCTTTGGACCGGATATGATCCAGGAGGCAGAAGAGCAAGTTCGCATCATTCGTGAGAATTTGAAAATAACCCAATCTTGTCAGAAGAGCGAGTATGTCCGTCGTCATAAGGAAGTGGCTTATGAGGTTGGCGACAAAGCTTACCTTCGGGTTACCCCTTTGAAGGGTACCCATCGTTTCGGTATCAAGGGCAAGTTGGCTCCTCGTTACATTGGTCCTTTTCGCATTCTCGCTAAACGAGGAGAGGTTGCCTACCAGTTGGAACTACCCCCACATCTTTCTTGAGTTCATGATGTCTTCCACGTCTCTCAACTCAGGTGTTGCTTCTCGGATCCCATCCGCAGAGTGGACCACGAAACGCTTGATCTCCAAGATAACCTCACATATCGAGAGTACCCTGTTCGCATTCTTAATCAAGCAGAGCGTGTCACTCGACATCAGAACATCAAGTTTCTCAAAGTTCAGTGGTCTCATCATTCCGAAAGAGAAGCTACTTGGGAGCGAGAAGATCGTCTTCGACTGGAGTACCCCGCTTTCCTTCCGTCGACCCCTGAATCTCGGGACGAGGTTCTTTCAAGTGGGGACGAGTTGTCACATCCCTAGTTCTGGTATGACCTGGACTAGCTGGTCTTGTGTGCATCATGTTTAAATTTCATTTAAATCTGAAATGAGGATTTGTGAAACCCTCAGAACTTATTTCTGGAAATGACCCAGGTAAAAAGTGCTCCAAAAGGGTCCAAGAAAATGTTCATGTTGCTCTATGAAAATATTGGACAGAGATAAAAATCCAACCAATATTTTTAGGAGCTCATAAATAATTATTTTGGGCATTTGGAATTAATGCAATAATTATTTGCTTCGGATATATATTGTTATGTATATAAAACATTGTCCAAAAATTGTGCCATTTGTCGGGGAGCTCTGGAATACTACCATTAGCCCCTACAAAAATTGGCATAATATAATAAAATGGTTTAGTATTTTTATTAAACCAAACAAATGTCAGAAAAATAAAAAAAGTTAAAGAGGAAGAAATAAGAAACCCTTACCTGGCCGACCCAGTTGGCCAGCCCAGCCCACCTGTCCCCTCTCCCTGTCGTCTTCCTCCTGCCAGGAGGACGGGCGCGTGCCTGACGCGCGCGCACCGCCGCGCCGCGCCACCTCCTCCCTCCCTGCCTGCCTGTCCCCCCGCCGATGCGTCTGGACGTCGCCACGCGCCGCCCTGGACCCCCGCACTCTCTCTCGCTCTCCCCCCTCCCCTGGATCTCTCCCTCTCCCCGCGCCTGAAGCTCTGCCGTCGCCGCCGCACGCCGTGGCCGTAGCCACCGCCTCCCCCTCGCCTCTGCGACACGCACAGGAGCTCCGCCTCCTCCCCCCCGAAGCTCTCCGCCGAGCCACCCAAGCCGGGACGCCCCGAGGAGCCGTCACCGCCATCTTCTCCACCCTCGGCCGCCCGAGATCGCCGGCGCCCGTCCGTCGCCGTCCGGCCTTCCCCGAGCCTGCTTCGACGCCTGCTGCAACCACTGTGAGATGTTGCTCCTCCTTCCCCTCTCCGTTCTCGCCCTCGCACACCGCAGCCGCATCCCTGCTCGAACCGAGCTCCGGCCGCCGCCGCGAGCCCCGCTCCGGCGAACTCCGGCCACCCCGCGCCCTCCCGCTTGCTCCAACCGACGCGGACGAGCTCCAGCTCCTCGCCGGTGGTCTCTGCGGCCCATTTGGTCGCCGAGGACGCAAACCCGAGCCCCTCCGCCGCGTTCGGCCTCGCCGGCGGCTAAATGCAGTGGGGTTGACCGGGTCTAACCCCCCAGTTGACCGGGGTTTGACTACCCAGAGTCAATGACAGGTGGGGCCCGGCCCTGCTAATTTTTTAGTTAGGATTAGTTTATAAGTTAATCAACTCTGTTAACCAACATTGACACTGACGTGTGGCCCCCACACGTCAGGTTTGACCCAGTCAGCGCTGTTTACTTGCTGACGCAAGCATGACGCAGTGCTGACGCAGTATTAGACTTTCTGGATTTAAAATAATTTAAAAATTCCAGAAAATGTTTCAAACTTCAAAAAATCATAGAAATTCAACCGTAGCTCGGATTGAAATAATTTATATATGAAAAATTATCAGAAAAATACAATATTTCCATCTATACCAGTTTCATGCTTGACAAAACAACTTATACCTGCTGTATAGGTGAAAACATATAATGGCATATATAAGGACTTATTTTGGAAATGCATTTGAATCTCTGGTTCAAATGGACTTCAACCAAATGAACTCTAGCTGCATTGGCTCAGACAGCATCACATCCTCATGCCATGTTCATGCATCATATTGTTGCTTATGCTTGCGTATTGATTGTTGGCACTGTTGCTTCTCGATAGGTCCTGCTCCAGAGACCGTTCCAGAGTACCTGTCTGTGAAGCAGTGCCTCCCTTGTTGATTTACTAGGCAAGCAAAACCCCTTGTTCATTCCGATATGATCCCACTCTCTCGCTCCTGCTCTCCTTTATTGCATTAGGACAACCGCAAATCAACTGCTACTTTGTGCTGCGGTAGTTGAACCCATTCCTTTGCATGACCTGTCATTCCCACAGTAAATAGTTGAAACCCACTAGCATGTGTAGGAGTTGATTGAGCCATGTTGTGCTTCTACCATGCCATGCCTGCTATTGCTTAGAGTTGTGTCAGGTCTGGTTCATTGGGAATGGATTGGAGTGATATGATATGTTCTGATGCTGAGAATTAAGCGTGTGAACACGATTTGGTAAAGGTAGCGGTGAGAGGCCATGTAGGAGTACATGGTGGGTGGTCTCATTGGAACCGTCCTTAAGCACTGAGTTCTGTGTATGTTGTCCAATGACTAGATACTACCACACATTGGGTTCCGGTAACTCGACCCCTCTCGACTTATTAACCAACTTGGTCTTTGTCCAGGAGTTGCAAATAGTTTCCGGTGTTTGTAGGTAGTGTTAGTAGTCTACCAAGTGGCACCCGACCAGGTGGGCTTGGGACAGACTAGGCACAAGTGGCACGGTGTACCAAGCGTAGATCCATCCGGCGAGATGGGCTTGGGAACCCTGCACACATCGTTTGGGGCCGTGAGCGACACCCCGGCCGGATCTCCATGCGGATGGAACCCGAATAGGCGATAAATATGGACTAGAGTCTTGTGTGGTTAGTTAGGTCGTGGCCGACTCCCTGGCCAGGCTTCCGCTTGAAGGTTGCCGAGATACATGACGTGTACATGGCGGTAAGTGGCGAGAGCGTGTGTGAAGAAGTACACCCCTGCAGGGTTATCATGATCTATTCGAATAGCCGTGTCCTCGGTTATGGACTTCTTGGATGCTTACGTGGTACATAGACAACTTGAAGTGGATACTCTAAAATGCTCAAGATAAGTGTGAGTGCTATGGATGGCCTTCTCGTAGTGAGACGGGGATTAATCCATAGTGGTGTATTGATGTGGTGATTAGTGGACTCGTGTGCGCCACCTCAAAAGAGTTACCAGCTTGACTGGCCGGCATGTGTTCCACTTCGTTCCTCTGTCTGTCCCTTCGGGGAAATGTCACGCGGTGTTATCCGAAGTCCTGCCTAGCCTGCTACAGCCCGGGTTACCGGAGTCCTGTTAGCCCAGTGCTACATCCTGGATTTATACGTTGTTGACCGACATGCTCGATGTGATTCATGTATGCCTGTCCTCATGGGTTAGTGCCGCCTTGGGTTCACGACTAGCCATGCTGGCCCGGGTTCTCTGTCATATGGATGCTAGCGACACTATCATATACGTGAGCCAAAAGGTGCAAACGGTCCCGGGCCAGGTAAGGTGGCACCCGTGGGAGTACCGTGCGTGAGGCCGCAAAGTGATATGATGTGTTACATGCTGGATCGATGTGGCTTAGGATCGGGGTCCCGAGACCGAGTACCTGGCCAAGGAAATCGGCCACCGTCTCGCGACGGTGGGACAGATCGTCCCTACTCCGGAACCCCACGAAAGGGTTGTATTCCTCCCTAACTTTGTCCGCGGGCTAGGGTTTCCTCTCCACCCGTTCGTTCGTGGCATCATTTATTATTACGGGATCGATCTACACGACCTGTCCCCTAATTCCTTCCTCCACATCTCGATATTCATTATCGTGTGCGAGGGTTTTCTCTGCATTTCACCGCATTTCGGTTTATGGCTGAAGGTTTTTAATGTGAAGCCCAAGGTGGTGGGCGGCGAGCACGCCGAATGCGGGGGCGCTATGGTGAGCAAGATGCCCAATGTTATATGGCTAACGGGAACCTTTAATGATTCTATCAGGGAGTGGCAACAGTAGTGGTTTTATATCACTGAGTCGCGTGGCAAGGAATGGGCCGCCTCTCCCGAGTTTCAATCCGGTGCTCCCCCATGGCTTACCTCCTGGGTTACGAAAGGCCTGGATTGGTCCCCATCCGACGAAGTGTCAGCGCTCCATATGCGCGTAGAGGATATGGGAGACAAGAATATCGAACTTGTCAATGTTGTCCAGGTGATGCTAGTTCGCCGGATCTTGCCTTGTCAACACCGGACTTGTGATTTATGGGAATTTGATCCGGTCAGGCATCAGACCTTGCGGGGAGCTTTTCGGCTCCTCGAACAAGGATATTTGGAAGGTGCTTTTTAAGTCGAGCCAATCATGGCCGAACTCCGCCAAGGATCGTGGGTACCAACTGTCCCGCCTTGCAAGTTCGGTAAGTCGCCGAAACTTTTTATCTGCGTAACCCAAAGGAAGCACTTAACATGTTTCATACACTTCTCCAGGGCTGGACGAAGAAGGCGGAGAGGTTCCATTGCCCGGGCTCGTTGCCCGAAGAACCGGTCATCCCACTTTCTGACGAAGATGCTGGTCCCGGCGCCTTATAAGGTGCCAAAGAAGTCAGCCGAGAAGGAGGCCAAATATCCTTGTGCCCATCCCGCCTTCGAAGAGGACAAGGATGAGGAAGATGAATCCCTTGTAGGGGTAAGAAACAAGAGGTCGGCCTCCACAAACTTGGAGGCCGAGCTGCCCAAAAGGGGAAAGGCTCCTCTTTCGGAAGGGCCTACTGCCGCCGACGACAGCGGCCCAACATGGGATCCCAGGGCCCAGCCCGTGGTGAACTTGTAAGTATATAAAATCCGAGTACGTTTCAGGCGTCCGGACTCATCGTGGCTTAGTATTTTAACCCAAACCATATTTTTGTATAGTCCGGTGAGGTCCCGCACCAAACAGTCCTCATCGGAGGGTTTGCTGAGCTCTAATGCTATGGAGAGCGGAACGCCCCCAAAGGCACCTTCCACCCAACAGGTGCAATACACCGAGGCTTCGTCCCAGAAGGACCACGGCCATGGAGGAAAGGAAAAAACCGTGAAGGCGGCGCCTGGAGGTCGAATCTCAGGGGCCGGACACATGGGGGAAAAGGTTCCCATGGGGGCCATCGACAGGGTCGACCCTGAGTTCGGTTCCTAGCGGGATGCGATTCCAGAGACCTATACGGCTCCAGAATCAAGCAGGCAGCCTCCTTTGGCTGGAGGGGCAGTGCCTGTTCCACCAGCGACCTCTGTCTATCCAGAAGTGTCGGATGCTTTGATGGTGTGATACGTCTCCAACGTATCTAGAATTTTTTATGGCTCCATGCTATATTATCTACTGTTTTGGACAATATTGGGCTTTATTATCCACTTTCATATTATTTTTTGGGACTAACCTATTAACTAGAGGCCCAGCCCAGAATTGCTGTTTTTTGCCTATTTCAGAGTTTCGAAGAAACGGAATATCAAACGGAGTCCAAACGGAATGAAACCTTCGGGAACGTGATTTTCTCACCGAATATGACCCAGGAGACTTGGACCCTACGTCAAGAAAGAAACGAGGTGGGCATGAGGTAGGGGGGGCGCGCCTACCCCCCTAGGGTGCGCCCTCCACCCTCGTGGGGCCCACGTAGCTCCACCGACGTACTTCATCCTCCTATATATACCTACGTACCCCCAAGCAATTAGATACGGAGCCAAAAACCTAATTCCACCGCCGCAACCTTTTGTACCCATGAGATCCCATGTTGGCGCCTCTTCTGGAGCTCCGCCGGAGGGGGCATCTGTCACAGACGTCTTCTACATCATCATAGCCCCTCCGATGAAGTGGGAGTAGTTTACCTCAGACCTTCGGGTCCATAGTTAGTAGCTAGATGTCTTTTTCTCTCCTTTTGGATCTCAATATAATGTTCTCCCCCTCTCTCGTGGAGATCTATTGGATGTAATCTTCTTTTTGCGGTGTGTTTGTTGAGATCGATGAATTGTGGGTTTGTGATCAAGATTATCTATGAGCAATATTTGAATATCCTCTGAATTCTTTTATGTATGATTGGTTATCTTTGCAAGTCTCTTCGAATTTTCAGTTTGGTTTGGCCTGCTAGATTGGTTTTTATTGCAATGGGTGAAGTGCTTAGCTTTGGGTTCAATATTGCGGTGTCCTTTCCCAGTGACAGTAGGGGTAGCAAGGCACGTACTGTATTGTTGCCATCGAGGATAACAAGATGGGGTTTTTATCATATTGCATGAATCTATCCCTCTACATCATGTCATCTTGCTTAAGGCGTTACTCTGTTTTTAACTTAATACTATTGATGCATGCTCGATAGCGGTCGATGAGTGGAGTAATAGTAGTAGATGCAGGCAGGGGTCAGTTTACTTGTCTTGGACGTGATGCCTATATACATGATCATAGCTAGATATTCTCATAACTATGCTCAATTCTGTCAATTGCTCAACAGTAATTCGTTCACCCACCGTAAAATACTTATGCTCTTGAGAGAAGCCACTCGTGAAATCTATGGCCCCTGGGTCTATCTTTATCATATTAATCTTCCATCACTTTATTATTGCCTTTTCTTTTAGTTTGCTTTTATTTTACTTTGCATCTTTATCACAAAAATACCAAAAAAATTATCTATCATATCTCACTCTCGTAAGTGACCGTGAAGGGATTGACAACCGCTTATCGCGTTGGTTGCGAGGTGTTATTTGCTTTGTGCAGATACGAGGGACTCGTGCGTAGCCTCCTACTGGATTGATACCTTGGTTCTCAAAAACTGAAGGAAATACTTACGCTACTTTGCTGCATCATCCTTTTCTCTTCAAGGAAATCCAAGGTAGTGCTCAAGAGGTAGCAACAAGAATTTCTGGTGCCGTTGCCGGGGAGTCTACGCAAAAGTCAACATACCAAGTACCCATCACAATCCCTTATCTCCCGCATTACATTATTTGCCATTTACCTCTCGTTTTCCTCTCCCCCACTTCACCCTTGCCGTTTTATTCGCCCTATCTTTTCCGTTTGCGTTTTTCTCACTTGCCTTTTGTTTGCTTGTGTGTTGGATTGCTTTCTTGTCATGATGGATCAAGATAATACCAAATTATGTGACTTTACCAATACCAACAACAAAGATTTCCTTAGCACCCCGATTGCTCATCTTACCAACACTGAATCTTGTGAAATCAATACTGCTTTGTTGAATCTTGTTATGAAAGATCAATTCGCCGGCCTTCCTAGTGAAGATGTCGCTACTCATCTAAATAGCTTCATGGATTTGTGTGATATGCAAAAGAAGAAATATGTTGATAATGATATTGTTAAATTGAAGCTATTTCGCTTTTCGCTTAGAGATCGTGCTAAAGCTTGGTTTTCGTCTTTGCCTAAAAATAGTATCGATTCTTGGAACAAGTGCAAAGATGGTTTTATCTCTAAGTATTTTCCTCCCGCTAAGATCATCTCTCTTAGAAACGATATTATGAATTTTAAGAAACTTGATCATGAACATGTTGCACAAGCTTGGGAGAGGATGAAATTAATAATACGTAATTGCCCTACTCACGGATTAAATTTGTGGATGATTATACAAAAAATTTATGCTGGATTGAATTTTGTACTAGAAATCTTTTGGATTCGGTCGCGGGAGGCACTTTTATGGAAATCACTTTAGGAGAAGCTACTAAACTCCTAGATAATATTATGGTTAATTATTCTCAATGGCACACTGAAATATCTACTAATAAAAAAATGCATGCGATAGAAGAAATTAATGTTTTGAGTGGAAAGATGGATGAACTTATGAAATTATCCTAATGATATGCATTTATCTACTTTGATTGAGAATAATAATGAATCTATGGATGTGAATTTCGTTGGTAGGAATAATTTTCGTAACAACTATAGAGGAACTTTAATCCTAGGCCTTATCCTAGTAATCCTTCTAATAATATGGAAATTCCTACAACAACTATAATGGAAATTTTAATAAGATGCCCACTTAATTTGAGACTAGTGTTCAAGAGTTTATGAATTCGCAAAAGAATTCTAATGCTTTGCTTGAAGAAAAATTGCTTAAAGTTGATGATTAGGCTAGGAACGCTGATATAACTTCTCTTGAGGTTGATTCTTTAAATATTAGATCTATTCCTCCTAAGCATGATATCAATGAGTCTCTCAAAGACATGAGAATTTCCATTGATGAGTGCAAGGAAAGAACCGCCAGGATGCGTGCTACGAAAGATTACTTTATTAAAGTGTGTTCTTCCAATATCTATGAAAATAAAGATGAATATCTAAAAGTTATTAATGTGTCCCCTATTAAATCTTTGCTTTGCAATATGAATCTTGATAATGACGGAATTGAATATGATCCACCTTTACCTAGAAGGCGTTGCAAGAATTCAGAGTTTTTAGATTTTGATGCTAAAAGTGATAAAAGTGGGAAAACCCTAGATGTTGCTAAACCCACTATCTTCGATTTCAAGGAATTCAATTATGAAATTTTCTCTTTAATTGATTGTATTTCCTTGTTCCAATCTGTGCTAAATTTTCCTCATGCTTATAGTCAAAATAAAGCCTTTACTAAACATATCATTGATGCCTTAATGCAATCTTATGAAGAAACACTTGAGTTGGAAGTTTCTATCCCTAGAAAACTCTATGATGAGTGGGAAACTACTATTAAAATTAAAATTAAAGATCATGGGTTTTATCCTTTGTGTGATTTGGGTGCTGGTGTTTCCACTATTCCCAAAACTTTGTGTGATTTGCTAGATTTCCGTGATTCTGATGATTGCTCTCTAAACTTGCATCTTGCGGATTCCACTATTAATAAACCTATGGGAAGAATTAGTGATGTTCTTATTGTTGCAAATAGGAATTATGTGCCCATAGATTCTATCGTTCTTGATATAGATTGCAATCCTTCATACCCTATTATTCTTGGTAGACCTTTCCTTAGAACGGTTGGTGCAATTATTGATATGAAGGAAGGGAATATTAGATTCAAATTTCCATTAAAGAAAGGCATGGAACACTTCCCTAGGAAGAATAATAAAATTACCATATGAATCTATCACGAGAGCCACTTATGGATTGCCTTCCAAAGATGGCAATACCTAGATTTATCTTTGCTTTTATGCCTACCTAGGGGCGTTAAATGATAGCGCTTGTTGGGAGGCAACCCAATTTTGTTTTTTGTTTTTTGCTTTTTGCTTCTGTTTAGGAATAAATCTTTGATCTAGCCTCTGGTTAGATGTGTATTTATGTTTTAATTAGTGTTTGTGCCAAGTTAAACCTATAGGATCTTCTTGGATGATAGTTATTTGATCTTGCTGTAATTTCCAGAATCTTTCAGTTCACGAAAACAATTGTTAAAAATCACTAGAATGTGATACAATACTGATTCCAATTGCTGATCATCAATAAACAAATTGCCTAGGTTGTCCTATTTTGGTAGATTTGTTGGAGTTCCAGAAGTTTGCGTTAGTTACAGATTACTACAGACTGTTCTGTTTTCGATAGATTCTGTTTTTCGTGTGTTGTTTGCTTATTTTGATGAATCTATGGCTAGTAAAATAGTTTATAAACCATAGAGAACTTGGAATACAGTAGGTTTAAAACAAATATAAATAAAGAATGAGTTCATCAGAGTACCTTGAAGTGGTCTTTTGTTTTCTTTCGCTTATGGAGATCATGAGATTTCTGTTGAGTTTTGTGTTGTGATGTTTTCAAGTTTTGGGTGAAATCTTTTGATGGGTTATGGAAAAAGGAGTGGCAAGAGACTAAGCTAGGGGATGCCCATGGCACCCCCAAGATAATCTGAGGATACCAAAAAGCCAAAGCTTGGGGATGCCCCGGAAGGCATCCCCTCTTTCGTCTACTTCCATCGGTAACTTTACTTGGAGCTATATTTCTATTCACCACATGATATGTGTTTTCCTTGGAGCGTCTTATATGATTTGAGTCTTTGTTTGCTAGTTTACCACAATCATCCTTGCTGTACACACCGCTTGAGAGAGCCATACATGATTTGGAATTTGTTAGAATACTCTATGTGCTTCACTTATATCTTTTGAGCTATATAATTTTGCTCTAGTGCTTCACTTATATCTTTTAGAGCACGGTGGTGGATTTGTTTTATAGAAACTATTGATCTCTCATGCTTCACTTAGATTATTTTGAGATTCTTAAATAGCATGGTAATTTGCTTAAATCCTAATATGCTTGGTATTCAAGATTTGTAAAACTTTCTTTTGAGTGCGTTGAATACTAAGAAAAGTTTGATGCTTCATAATTGTTTTGAGATATGAAGATGGTGATATTAGAGTCATGCTAGTTGAGTAGTTGTGAATTTGAGGAATACTTGTGTTAAAGTTTGTGATTCCCGCAGCATGCACATATGGTGAACCGTTATGTGATGAAGTCGGAGCATGATTTATTTATTGATTGTCTTCCTTATGAGTGGCGGTCGGGGACGAGCGATGGTTTTTTCCTACCAATCTATCCCCCTAGGAGCATGCGCGTAATACTTTGCTTTGATAACTTGTAGATTTTCGCAATATGTATATGTGTTCTTTATGACTAATGTTGAGTCCATGGATTATACACACTTTTCTTCCTTCCACCATTGATAGCATCTCTAATACCGCACACTTTTCGCCGGTATCATACACCCACCATATACCTTCCTCAAAACAGGCACCATACCTACCTATCATGGCATTTCCATAGCCATTCCGAGATATATTGCCGTGCAACTTTCCACCGTTCCATTTATTATGACATGCTCCATCATTGTCATATTGCTAGCATGATCATGTAGTTGACATCATATTTGTGGCAAAGCCACAGTTCATAATTCTGTGATACATGTCACACTTGATTCATTGCATATCCCGGTACACCACCGGAGGCATTCATATAGAGTCATATTTTGTTCTAAGTATCGAGTTGTAATTGTTGAGTTTTAAGAAAATAAAAGTGTGATGATCATCAGTTTTAGAGCATTGTCCCAAGTCAGGAAAAGGATGATGGAGACTATGATTCCCCCACAAGTCGGGATGAGACTCCGGACGAAAAAGAAAAAAGAGAAAAAGAAAAATGAGAGAAAAGGAGAGAAGGGACAATGTTACTATCCTTTTACCACACTTGTGCTTCAAAGTAGCACCATGATCTTCATGATAGAGGGTCTCTCATTTTGTCACTTTCATATACTAGTGGGAAGTTTTCATTATAGAACTTGGATTGTATATTCCAATGATGGGCTTCCTCAAAATACCCTAGGTCTTCGTGAGCAAGCGAGTTGGATGCACACCCACTTAGTTTCTTTTGTTGAGCTTTCACATACTTATAGCTCTAGTGCATCCGTTGCATGGCAATCCCTACTCACTCACATTGATATCTATTGATGGGAATCTCCATAGCCCGTTGATATGCCTAGTTGATGTGAGACTATCTTCTCCCTTTTTGTCTTCTCCACAACCGCCATTCTATTCCACATATAGTGCTATATCCATGGCTCACGCTCATGTATTGCGTCAAGATTGAAAAAGTTTTGAGAATGCCAAAAGTATGAAACAATTGTTTGGCTTGTCATCGGGCTTGTGCATGATTTAAATACTTTGTGTGGTGAAGATAGAGCATAGCCAGACTATATGATTTTGGAGGGATAACTTTCTTTGGCCATGTTATTTTGCCAAGACATGATTGCTTTATTAGTATGCTTGAAGTATTATTATTTTTATGTCAATATGAACTTTTGTCTTGAATCTTTCGGATCTGAATATTCATACCACAGTTAAGAAGATTTACATTCAAATTATGCCAAGTAGCACTCCTCATAAAAAATTCTGTTTTTATCATTTACCTACTCGAGGACGAGCAGGAATTAAGCTTGTGGATGCTTGATACGTCTCCAATGTATCTATATTTTTGATTGCTCCATGCTATATTATCTACTGTTTTGGACAATATTTGGCTTTATTATCCAATTTTGTATTATTTTCTGGGACTAACCTATTAACCGGAGGCCCAGCCCAGAATTGTTGTTTTTTGCCTATTTCAGAGTTTCGAAGAAACAGAATATCAAATGGAGTCCAAACGGAATGAAACCTTCAGGAACGTGCTTTTCTCACCGAATATGACCCAGGAGACTTGGACCCTACGTCAAGAAAGAAACGAGGTGGGCACGAGGTAGGAGGGCGCGCCTAACCTCCAAAGGTGCGCCCTCCACCCTCGTGGGACCCACGTAGCTCCACCGACGTACTTCTTCCACCTATATATACCCACGTACCCCCAAACTATTAGATACAGAGCCAAAAACCTAATTCCACCGCCGCAACCTTCTGTACCCACGAGATCCCATCTTGGGGCCTGTTCCGGAGCTCCGCCGGGGGGGGGCATCTATCACGCAGGGCTTCTACATCATCATAGCCCCTCCAATGAAGTGTGAGTAGTTTACCTCAGACCTTCGGGTCCATAGTTAGTAGCTAGATGGCTTCTTCTCTCCTTTTGGATCTCAATAAAATGTTCTCCCCCTCTCTTGTGGAGATCTATTCAATGTAATCTTCTTTTTGCGGTGTGTTTGTTGAGACCGATGAATTGTGGGTTTATGATCAAGATTATCTATGAGAAATATTTGAATCTCCTCTGAATTCTTTGATGTATGATTGGTTATATTTGCAAGTCTCTTCAAATTATCAGTTTGGTTTGGCCTATTAGATTGGTTTTTCATGCAATGGGAGAAGTGCTTAGCTTTGGGTTCAATCTTGCGGTGTCCTTTCCCAGTGACAGTAGGGTCAGCAAGGCACGTATTGTATTGTTCCCATCGAGGATAACAAGATGGTTTTTTTTTTATCATATTGCATGAATCTATCCCTCTACATCATGTCATCTTGCTTAAGGCATTACTCTATTTTCACTTAATACTCTAGATGCATGCTGGATAGCGGTCGATGACTTTAGTAATAGTAGTAGATGCAGGCAGGAGTCGGTTTACTTGTCTCGGACGTGATGCCTATATACATGATCATACCTAGATATTCTCATAACTATGCTCAATTCTGTCAATTGCACAATAGTAATTCGTTCACCCACCGTAAAATACTTATGCTCTTGAGAGAAGCCACTAGTGAAATCTATGGCCCCCGGGTCTATCTTTATCATATTAATCTTCCATCACTTTATTATTGCCTTTGCTTTTACTTTGCTTTTAATTTACTTTGCATCTTTGTCACAAAAATACCAAAAATATTATCTATCATATCTATCAGATCTCACTCTTGTAAGTGACCATGAAGGGATTGACAACCCCTTATCGCGTTGGTTGCGAGGAGTTATTTGCTTTGTGCAGGTATAAGGGACTCGCGCGTAACCTCCTACTGGATTGATACCTTGGTTCTCAAAAACTGAGGGAAATACTTACGCTACTTTGCTGCATCATCCTTTCCTCTTCATGGAAATCCAACACAGTGCTCTAGAGGTAGCATGGTGGCGTTGAAAGACACCTCCATCGTTGATGAACACCGTGCCCTTACGGGTGCGGTGATTGGGAAGATTCAGTCAACTGAAAGTGGACTGAACGAAGCCTGTATCAGCCTTATAAGAGGTTAGGAGGTATGTTTTACGGGCTGTCGAAGGGTGTCATAGTATAGATAGTAGCCCCTGATACACTGTTCGGTGAGAAAAGGAACCGGATAGGGGATCATATCAAGAATCGCAGGAAGGCTCATTGAATGCTATCGATTTCTTTTCTGCTACAAGCAGGCGTTTGTGGCGGCTGCTGCCTCTCACACTGCGGAGATCTCCGGACTGAAGCAAAGTCTAGAGCGGGCCATGGAACAGCTCGACCAGTTGAGAATGCAGTTGAGAGATAAACAAGGTATGTACAAGGTTTGCTCACATTTAGTGCGGAATAAATTTTCAGTATGAAATAAGCTGCATAATTTGTTTTAGGGGTTATGAGCGAAGTCGAGGCCCTCAAAAGGGCCATGGCCGAGGCCGAGAAAACGGCGGCCATAGAGCGAACTCTTCATGAGAAACACGAGGCCAGAGTCATTCAAGCTGAGCAGGAGCTGCAAGAGGCCGTAAGGAAATGCGAGACCTTGGAGCAGAGTTTAATGGAGAAAGAGTCTGAACTCACCAAGGCGCATCAGGCCGCGGGCGATGCCCGAGGGGAAACCCAAATCGCCCTGCAGAGGATCCAGGATGCGAGAAAGATCACGGCGGGTAAGCCTTTTTCCATGTAAAGCAAGTATTTGAAAGGGAAACTATGTTTCTGATTTTGAATCCGGATTTCTCAGGGGTATTTGCTGAGCTACCTCGCAGCATATCATATGCCGCCCAATTCTACCGAGCCGAAGAAAGGAACACCGTGGATAGCTCTTCTGGTCGCAGTATTTGGCGCCACAGTACCCGACGCCTTTTGCCGATCAACTAAAACAGCTGATCGAATTGCATAGGGCGGCGGAACTAGCCATGAAAGATCTGGTTATCCGGCTATGGCCTGCCGAGCCGATTCCACGCAGCTTTTTCGGACTCGTTAAGCGGCTTGTAAGCGCTTGCCCTCGACTTGAAGTCATCAAATGGTCGGTCTGTATAGAAGGTGCGAGAATGGCCTTCGCCCTCGCAAAGGTGCACTGGGGGAAGATGGATGCTGAGAAGCTGATGACCGAAGGACCTCCAGAGGGGAAGGAGTACCGCAAGCCTGAATTATATTCTCAGAGTGTCCTGTAGGGATCCTACCTTGCAGCGCAGCTATGTACCAAGGACATTATATTTCCATGAATTCCAATCATGTTGTCCCTTGTAATGTTTGAACAAGGTCGTTTATTTGTCGCCTGTTATATAAAAGTTTACCCTCCTGTGCGGCCGTTTTATATGTTAAACGTGGGAGTTGGCCAGTCGTCGGCTTCTGCCCCCACATAAGAAGTACAGGGGTGTTCGGGATAAACCTAAGCACTCTTTATCCCAGTTTTGGGTCCTTCGAAGGAGGTGCTCAGCACAACGAACCAGGCAATCCGACTATAGGGCTTTATCACTCTCACTTAGCCATAGGAGCTTTAGTATGGTAGGTCCAGCCCCTCGTGTTTGGAAGGCCATACTAGGGGCACTATAAGAGCCTGATCGGAGAAAAACCGATCCCTCGCACGTTGCATTGATTTTGTGACCTCTCGAATAGCCGACCAGCTCTCGCCGTATCATGACAGTCAGTTTTCGGCTTTGTCTACTGAGGTGCTCGTCCGAATGAACCAGGACACAATCGCAGTAGTTCTCCCAGTGCTACCTTAGCCGATATAGCGGAACGTAAGGTACCAAAACATGGGAGCTGGGCAAACCCAACTATTGACCCAAGACATGATTCGGATCCGATGCATATAATGCTATAGGTTCGGGGTGCCGAACTTCCATCAAGGTGTTCGGACTTCTATTGTCGTGTTACAGGTAAATCGAAGCCCCTGGCATATTTTAAGGGATATCGTTGTATACGGGAGCCACTTGAAAAAATGATTTCAATAAGAAATAACAGAAGGTAAATGTCATATAAATCCACATGTTGTATTTGAAAAAGACGCCTATGCGTATGTGTACAAGTAATGCGGTAAAAGAAGGAATATGAATGCGGAACCTGCTGAGACCAGGGGAAGAGGCTGAGTGCAGATCTATAATATAGTCGGTCGGTTATTGTGGGGAATCTCTAAGGATTACTGAACGCGTTCGAGCTGCCTCCGTGTAGCCCGTCCTAGTTGGCGCAAAGGTGAACCTGCGAAGGAAATGTAAGAGATGTTTACGTGCCGAAGGGCGGTTGAACCACTGAGTTCGGCCTCTCCTGGCCTTCGCCGGATTGTTTAGTTGAGCTTTGGCCGAGCTGGGGTATCCTCTCGTGAAGTAGTTCGGAGTCCCTTGATGGTGTCCAGGAGCCTGGACGTCGATTCGTGGTTCGTCTGCAAGATGTTGCACGTTGTTTCTGCTGCCAAGGCACTGGTGTATTTGTTGGTTCCGAGGGAAGGTTCAGCCTTGCCATGAACTGTGATGATGTCGCGTGGTCCGGGCATCTTGAGCTTACGGTAGGCATAATGTGGGACCGCGTTGAATCGAGCAAACGTAGTTCGTCCGAGCAGTGCTTGATAATTGCTGGTATAATGCCTCTAAAAGTGGCTTTAGTGGTTTTGATCGCCAAATGATCGATGCCCATCTTGCGCAATGTGTCCTCGTAAAGTAGATTTAGACTGTTGCCTCCGTCCATAAGGACTTTAGTGAGGTGGAACCCGTCTATTATTGGGTCGAGGACTAATACGGCTGGGTTGCACTGATTGGCGTTGACCGGACGATCCGTGTGGTTGAAGGTGATCGACCCTAGTTTATATTGTGGGACGACTAGTTCCATTGGGTTGCCATCTTTAAGGATGCATATCCGGTGTGTGTTGGAAATCTAGATGGTATTTACCACATTCAACGATTGGATATGCGGGGGAAATTTCTTTTGCTCTCCTGTGTTCGGTGATCGGGGCTCTTCTTCGCTATCGTCGCTTTGAGACCCCCCTTTGTTTTTGGCGCCTGCCCTGCCGGCTTGTTTGTAGACCCAACATTCTCTAATGGTATGGGTGGCTTGCGTTTCTGGGGTGCCATGAATTTGGCATTGGCGATCAAGTATGCGATCCAAACTAGATGGACCTGGATTTATATTTTTGGGTGGCCCCTTCCGCTGACCGGACTTTGAGCCCCTGAGTCTGGCATTAACTGCCGTATTTTCAGCGTTTGCACCATATTTGCGGCGCTTGTGTTTGTTGCGTCGTGGTTTGCCGTTGCTATCTTTGGTATCTGAAGTGCCAATATTCCTTGATATGTTGTTGCTGCGAGCCATCCAGCTATCTTCTCCCGCGCAAAAGCGGGTCATGAGTGTCGCGAGGGCTGCCATAGACTTCCGCTTCTCCTGGCCGAGGTGCTGGGCGAGCCACTCATCACAGATGTTATGCTTAAATGCCGCTAAGGCCTCTGCATCCGGACAGTCGACAATTTGATTTTTCTTGGTTAGGAACCGTGTCCAGAATTGCCTGGTCGATTCCCCTGGCTGCTGAGTTATATGGCTAAAGTCATGGGCATCTGGTGGTCGCACATAAGTGCCCTAGAAGTTGTCAAGGAATGCATCTTCCAGATCCTCCCAACAGCCAACGGAGTCTGCCGGCAAGCTATTCAGCAAATGCCGAGATGGTCCTTTGAGTTTTAGTGGGAGGTACTTGATGCATGTAGATCATCACCGCGAGCCATGTGGATGTGGAGGAGAAAATCCACAATCCATACTGCGGGATCTGTTATACCATCATATGGTTCAATATTTACAGTTTTAAAACCCTCTGGCAATTCATGATCCATTACTTCATCAGTGAAGCATAGGGGGTGTGCGGCGCCTCTGTGCTGGGCTATATCACGACGTAGTTCATATGAGTCTTGTCTGCTGAGTTCGGCCCGGCCGGATTTACTTTTAGTGTATCCGGCATGACGGTCATCGTCCAGCGTAGGTGCGTGCCCCCATGATCCGTAGATCAATCTTGCGTGTTCTGCGCTGTTTTCCAATACATCTCGTAGGTCCCACGTGTTGCCCCGGGCCTTGGTATTTTTGTTTCAGCGGGGGCGGGGTGCAGGCTGAGCTTCAGGCTGAATTGCCTCTCTGTCCCGGCCACGAGGTGGCCGATCAGCCGCATCGTACGCTGGTGATGTAGGTTTCAATGCTTTCTCGTTGAGTCAGGGTAGCAACCTGCGCTTTGGGTAACCCTTGGAGGGGCGTTCGAATTCATATTCCTCGGCCGCAAGGACTTCGGTCCATCTGTCTGCTAGCAAATCTTGATCAGCTCGAAGCTGTTGTTGCTTTTTCTACAGGCTATTTGTTGTGGCTATAAGCCGGCGCTTAAAGCGCTCCCGCTCGATGGGATCTTCAGACACGATAGATTCTTCGTCGTCGAGGCTCACCTCGTCTTCGGCGAGAGGCATGTAATTGTCATCCTCTGCTTCTCCATCTACTACCCGCTCAGTAGGGCTGGCTTGTTCATCCTCCCGCTCAGTAGGGCTGGCTTGTTAATCTTTCTAGAGGGGTTTGTCGTCATCTTCGGCACTATCCGGAGTGTTATTGTCTCTTGTGCCGGTATCACTACTTTTGCTATGGCGAGACTTAGAGCGGCGCCGATGACGTCGGCGCTTGGGTTGCTTCTTGGAGGGGTCATCCTCCGCTGTTTTATCGCCATTGCCTTCCTTGGGGGTATCCACCATGTATATATAATACGATGAGGTGGCGGTCCAGCGCCCTGTGGGCGGTGGTTCCAATTTGTCTCCTGTATCGTCGTCCATACCATCGATGTCTTCAAAGTCGAAGTCGAGCATGTTGGTTAAATCATCGACAGTGGCTACTAAGTGGGTGGTGGGTGGGGAGCGAATTTCTTCGTCGTCCGCATCCCATCCTAGCTGGAAATAGTTCGGCCAAGGTTATCCTTACAAGGAGAGGGACCTTAATGAATTTAGCACATCGCCGAAGGGTGAGTGCTGAAAGATATCCACGGAGGTAAACTCCATGATCGGTGCCCAATCGGATTTGATAGGCACGGACGCAGGCGGTTCGGAGCCCGTGGCCGGGGATGAATCCAATGATTCGGCCGCACGGCTCTCGCGAGGGGTGAAGTCAGTATTCGTCTCTATCGCTACTAAGAGTGCGGCCTCCAAGGCGGTGTCTATCCACTCGTCCTCGGATGGCGCAATTTGCTCTGGATCGAGGGCCGGAGTAGTTGCAGGTGTGATCTCACGAACACTGTCCGACGGCAGAGCTAAATCATGCTTGTCGTGATTGTGCGGCGCACCTGACATGGGCTCGAATCCGTCGAAGATCAAGTCTCCACGGATGTCGGCGGTGTAGTTCAAGTTTCCGAACCTGACATGGTGGCCAGGGGCATAGCTCTTGATTTTCTCCAGATGGCCAAGCGAGTTGGCCCAGAGTGCGAAGCCGCGAAATACGAAGATTTGTTCGGGGAGGAAGACATCACCCTGGACTGCATCGTTACCGATGATCGAAGGAGACATCGAGCCTTACGGTGACGGCACAGTGGAACTCTCAATGAAAGCACCAATGTCGGTGTCAAAATCGGCGGATCTCGGGTAGGGGGTCCCGAACTGTGCGTCTAAGACGGATGGTAACAAGAGGCGGGGGACACAATGTTTACCCAGGTTCGGGCCCTCTCGATAGAGGTATTACCCTACTTCCTGCTTGATTGATCTTGATGATATGAGTATTACAAGAGTTGATCTACCACGAGATCGTAGAGGCTAAACCCTAGAAGCTGGCCTATGGTATGATTGTTGTTCTTGTCCTACGGACTAAACCCTCCGGTTTATATAGACACCGGAGGGGGCTAGGATTACAAAGAGTCGGTTACAAGGGAGGAGATCTACATATCCGTATTGCCAAGCTTGCCTTCCACACCAAGGATAGTCCCATCCGGACACGGGACGAAGTTTTCAATCTTGTATCTTCATAGTCCAATAGTCCGACCAAAGGATATAGTCTGGCTGTCCGGAGACCCCCTAATCCAGGACTCCCTCAGCTGCCCCCAGTGAGCCCTCGCGCCCCTGCCCTACCCCCCTCCTCCGCCGCCGCGGCCGTGGACGTGGCCGCTGTGGCCCCCGCATATATGTTTTTATTTCTGCATATATATATATATGATGTTTTTTTGCATCTATGTTGATGTCTGGATATATATGTTGTGCATATACGATGTTTTTTTGTTCAGCGTCATATATGATGTTTTTTTCTACGTATATATATGATCATATGAAATTTTTTGTTCATAGATGTGAATTTTTTTGTTCATATATCATATGATGTTTTTATTGTCCATAGATGGCCGATCATATTTGTTCATATGTATGAAAGTGAAGTTCTTGTCGTTAGTTATACTATTTAGGATTAGGGTTGTCGAGGAAGAAGAAAATAAGGTAAAAGAAGAAAAGAGGAAGAAGGAAGAAGGAAGAAGAAGAAGAAGAAGGAGAGGAAAAAGGAAAATAAGAAGAGGAAGAAGGAGAAAGAAGAAGGGGAAGAAGAGGAGAAAAAAACAAGAAGAGGAAGAAGAAGAAAAACAACATAAGAAGAAGGAATAAAGGAGATGAGGGTCGGGAACTAGGGTAGAGGGTTGAGGGTCTTCGAGGATCGCCGAGGGGTCGAGGGTCGCCGTGGGTTCGAGGATCGCCGAGGAAGAAGAGGAGAAAAAAATTAGAAGAGAAAGAAGGAGAAGAAGAAGAGGAAGAAGAAAAAAAATAGAGTAGAAGAAGAAGGAATAGAGGAGAAGAAGAAAAAATAGAATATATTATTCTATTTTTTTCTTCTTCTCCTCTATTCCTTCTTCTTCTCATTTTTTCTTCTTCCTCTTCTTAATTTTTATCGGGAACGAGGGTGTCGATCGTCGAGCGGTCTAGGGCCGGGAACTAGGGTAGAGGGTCGAGGGTCGCCTATGGGTCGAGGGTCGCCGAGGGTTCGAGGGTTGAGGGTCGTCGAGGGTCCACATGTTGCCTTGTGTCAAAGTATTGAAGAAATCCATGGCTTCATCATTAGTCGTAAGTAACCGGTACATGATGGTACGAAGTTTTGCAAAGTTGTTCTACAACGGAGTCCCGGATAGGATAATTCGCCTTTTGGTACGAATTTCAGCAAACGCCTTCCAAATAGCGATATTCCGAAGGCTCTGGCTGAACTTTGTACCAAAAAGCGAATTATCCTATCTGGGACTCCGTTCCAGAACAACTTTGCAGAACTTCATACCATCAAGCACCTGTTACTTTTGCCTAATGATGAAGACATGGTTTTGTTGAATCCTTTGACACTAGAAAAATGTGACATGAGGGGGTCGAGGGTCGGAAACTAGGGTAGAGGGTCATGGATCACCGAGCAGTCGAGGATCATGAACTAGTGTAGAGGGTCGAGGGTCTTCGAGGGGCCGAGGGTCGAGGGTCGTCCAGGGGTCGAGGGTCCCGATTTATCAGGAATGCCCCCAGTATGGATGTGCACACGTTGATCCAGGGGTCAAGGGTCGTTCAGGGGTCGAGGCTCTATATGTCATGTTGTTTGTCAAAGTATTGAAGAAATCCATGGCTTCATCATTAACTGGAAGTGACAGGCATATGATGCTACGAACCTCTTCAAAGTTGTTTCGGAACGGAGTTCCTGATAGAATAATTCGCCTTTTGGTACGAATTTCAGCAAAGGCCTTCCAAATAGCGATATTCGGAAGGCTCTTGCTGAACTTTGTACCAAAAAGCAAATTATTCTATCGGGAACTCCGTTCCAAAACAAATTTGAAGAGCTTCGTACCATTATGCGCCTGTCATTTCTGGCTAATGATGAAGTCATGGTTTTCTTGAATTCTTTGACACTAGACAATGTGACATATAGAAGGGTTGATGAGACCAGGAAAAATATGGACCATTTTTCGCACATCTAGAATGGCGCCATTTTGTTAAATCCCTTGTTGGTCCGGACATCGGACAATCATGAGAGATGCGGTCCGGCCCAAACCCTAGAAGCGCTACCGAGGCCACCCAAGTTTCCCAAGTTAAAAGAGCATTGTCGTCGAGGCCACCTCAAACCCTAGAAGCGTTGCCGAGGCCACCCCAAACCATAGAAGCGTCAAGGCCACTAATATGATTCCTTGTTGTGATTAGCTATCCAGGTCTACATTTGCCACAAATATATACCCATCTGTCATGTTTGTATATTAATTGCCATATTGTAATATTGGTAGAAACTATGGAGCACCGAGAATTGGAAGCACAAGAAGTGTTGGGGGACATAATCCTTGCAGGAGGTGATGTCTTGTTGTATCTCAGCGACATCGATGGTCTGGAAGGATAAGGTGAAGCAGGCTACCGGGATCGAACAATTGAGGAGGAAGGACATGATTATAATGGCTTAGTTGACCGAATGCCGATGGAAGAAGGAGACCGTCATGACGGCTCTGGTGACCGAACGGAGTCCTGCCAGGTATATATATTAATTAAGCCTGTGCTGACTAGCTAAATGATGCATTAGTTGTGTTTGTATGTACACATATTAACTCTCTTCTTTCTTCTTTTCTAGCCCTCTCGATCGAGAAAGACTTCGGTAACGAGATGAGGCCTGAAGAAAAGGTTGCGCCAGGACGAAAGGTTCACAATCACAGCAACCGCGCGCGATGGCCAACCGATTGAACCCATCCTGACCAAGGAAGCATTTTCTGCTCAGTGCGAGGTTCTTGTTAGGGACATGATCCCGATCAGCATCCACCAATAGTATAAGCCTAAGAACGAAGACCCTCAGGTGTGTTATGTCAACGATAGGAACAAAGATGATCTCTGAACCGTGCTGAAGGCAAATTTCACCCTACCGCCATAGGAGGATCTGGAGAAGCCAGCTATAGAGCCATTGGTCAAGGCTCATGCTCTTAAGAAGATGGCAAATCTATTCAGGAGGTGGAAGAATGAGTTGAAAACAACGTTTGTCGACAAAGAAAAGACTCCAGAGTTCACTGGCTGATTTGAGAAGATAAGACATCACTAGGACGCATTTCTGGACCACAAGACATCGGAGAAGAGTAAGAAGATGTCAGCGACAAAAAAGAAAAATTCTACAAAGAAGCAGCTTCACCATCGCACGGGTCAGGTGGCTACCTCAAAGCCCGGCCGTTGTGGAACAAGGCTGAGAATGACCTGCTTGATAAAGGGGTCGAACCATAGACACTGCACTGGCCAGACCATTCAAGGATTTGGTTCTTCGGGGTTGGGGGAACGTTGGACCCTAAAACAGGGAAGTGCATTTGGATGAACCAACAACTAGTAATACCCTTCATGAAGTTTCAGGAGTATACCACCGCAGCACAGCAAGGGACGTTCGTTCCCGACAGAGAGAACGACGAGCTCATACTGGCCCTCAGGAATCCTGTGCACCTTGGATGGACACGAGGCACACCAGGCTCCATTTCGTGGAAGGCTGGGTTTCCCGAGGCAGGTGGTTACAAAACCCGGGAGAGAAGGAGGAAAGTGGAGCAGACCGAAATGCAGATGCTGCATGCAAGGGTACAAGCGCTAGAGGAAAAGGACAGCCAGTGACATGTCGGAGCTACCCCGGAAGCTGCCCTGCCATCTCAGCGGAGAAGTAGCATGGATTCCACCGAGCTCCTTCAGCAGCTTGACTTCACGACTCCTGCTAGCTACTCCGTGGATTCTATCCCAGAGGCTCAACATTGCCACCTTATGACGCAACGGCAGAACTTCAAAATCAAGGCAGCTGTCGGCTTTGTTGCACTTCCTAAACCCGGTGCAACTTTTCACTGCGGTTCGAATCCAGAAGGATATGCTCCTGTGATGGTGGATGAAATAACAGAGGGATTTGAGGAGCTCGAGCTTCACCAACCTACCGGTGAAGGGGAGACTCAGCTGGGTCTTCCTCTGAAGACTCCATGTCTATGGCGGAAGGAGCTCATCAAACTTCCGAACTGGACGCCTCCGCCTCCTCCTCCTCATCCGGTGAGTCAGGGCACTCCGCCTCCTCCTCTGTCGAGTGATCAAGGGACTCTGATTCCTTCTCCGGTGCGTGGCGGCTCCGCCTCCTTCTCCGCCTGTGCCGGTGCGTCCGAGCAGCCCGCCTCCTCCTCCGCCTCGTCACCAAAAGCGGAAGACAGCCGCCGCCACTTCGGCTGCTCCGGCGCGTCGTACCACTCTACCTCCTTCTTCTCCGCCTCGCAAGCAATGAAAGAAGACAGCCAGAGCCACTCCGGCCGCTTCGGCATCTAGCATACAGCCATAGGCGGGAGGCAATACAGATTCGGTCCATATCTCAAGCCTCTAGAGAACTTACCATACGAGAGGACCGTGGAGGAAAACACGGAGGTCTGTGAAGAATATGTGAAGAACTTATTTGAAATGCAAAGAGCTAATAAACATCCACCTCTGGATGAGAAGATAGATGAGGTGAAAGTTCAGCGCACTTTGGATGCCCTGAAGCGACCACCACCGTCTCCACCGAAAACCAAGTATGAGCGTATTATTGAAAGGTCATATATCGAAGCGGAGCGGTCGGGAAGTACATGCAGTGATCAAAGGTTAGCAGAACAAAGAAGTGGGAAAACAATTCCCCAGCTCGGCGAAGAAGGTAACCAATCGTGCCACCCACTCAAGGTGTCTAGCAATATCGTCGCTAATCATCCGAGGATGCTGCCCAAAACTAATCCTGGAGATTACCTGCCTGACGATGCACATTTGGATACAATGGAGGTGGACGATTTCAAATACCGGCATGGGAAGCCTCTCGTCAAAACAATGATGCAAAGATTCCAGGACTGGTGCATGAAAAGCTGGAGCAAGTCTGGGCAAGATACATTGATGTTGAGAGTTAAAGAGGAGCACGACCTCGTTGGACTTGATCTGTAGTCTGTTCCATTTGAGGAGTTCTTCTAGTTTTTCAATCAATAGGCCCTCGATAAAATAATTGTCACTTGCTACTGTGTGTAAGTATTACTTCTTTAATTAAGTCTTTATATATAGCTCAGCTCTTTCATTGCATGTATATATAACTATCCTCACTATATTATGCAGATTGAAGATCGTCGAATGCAGAAACGTAGAAATCTATGATATCGGGTTCATTAACACAAATCTCACAGATGAATGGACGCTTAAACATGATGCCAAATAAGCCGAGGCCAAGCTTCTAAAATCATTGCTTCAAACTCAAAACGAAGATAAAATACTCTTTCCTTACAACTTCAAGTGAGTGTTACTGTCTTGTGCATATTTGGTTTCCAGTATTACTCGAGGTTATAGTAATGTAATTGATGAGTTGTGCATGCGTGCGCATCTTCCACTTTATTCTCCTAGAGATTAAGCTTGAGCAAGGACTAGTAATCGTCTTAGACTCGAGACAAAAAAATCCTGAGGACTATGCAAACATGACTAAAATGCTTGAGAAGTAAGTTTAATCGATCATTATCGCACCATATCCACAACATTGTTCCTTTTCGGATATCAAGTAATTGTTTTCTTTGCCCCACAGGGTTTGGAAAGTATTCACCGGACAAGCTCCGGGACTGCACGCGGAGCTGCGATTTACACACCCGAAAGTAAGTACTACTAGCTAGCTAGTTCGACGCATCTCCCATTAATTATAGCTACTTTCATCGATACCATTTATAATGCTTCATTATCAGTTTGATCGAACTCTATTTCTTGCAAGGTGCTTGTGCCAGGAAGCCGGGAATAATTAATGTGGATACTACGTTTGCGAGTTCATTTACAACGCAACTTGCAAAAATAAGCGGGGCTACTCTAAAAGACAATTTGAAGTGTGTAAGAAATAATATTCAGAATTTCATTTTATTACACCATCATTTGGGTTGAGTTTCATTCATATATATGTATTGCCCCCCTTCTTCAAATTAGACGTGGTAGATGCGGAATGAACTCCAACGACAAGATCGCATACGAGCAATTCAAGAGGAATTGGCGGGATTCTTTCTTGACCACGTCATCAATAAAGCCGGAGAATACCATGCGGAACTTGAGTTCATAAGTTAGGGGATTGTAAGAGATCTTAATATTGTATATATGTAGCCAGTAGCGTCAGATAGATATACGAAAACTTTGTTGTTCGACCAATCTCTCGGAGAAGGAGAGGTTGATCACTTCTCTCTTTATATGTTCATGAGGATCTTCTGTACTTAATGGTTTCCTTCATTTGCTTACTAGCTAGTGTGTCGAGTCCTCTCTATACGTATAGTACGTAATGTCGACCAAGCACGGAGATAAGAGAGGACACTTCTGTCTATTAGCTAGCTAACACAATATACGAAACCCCCAAATTAACACTACAAAATCCCCAAACCCCCCCCCCCCCCTTAAAAAACAAAAACCGCAACCCCTGAATTGCTGACGCGTGGATGCCTATTGGTCCTGATTGGTGCTACCAACCGGGACAAAAGGCCTCCCTTCCTGGGCAAGCTGCAGCGGCCACGTGGAGCCCCATCTGTCCCGGTTCGTACAAGAACCGGGACTAAAGGTATTGGGCTTTAGTACCAACCCTTTAGTCCTGGTTCCCAAACCGGGACAAATGGGCCTTTTTCTACTAGTGACAAAGGTCGGTCCATGCTTTTTGCTGAGGACAATGAATTTTTTTGTGCAGAATTAGTCATGTATTTGTCCTATTAGGAACAACCTAATCGGTGTTAGATGTATTATTTTTTCTTTGGACAAAATAGAAACAGGTTTATTTAAAACCTTGAACATTTGACTAGCGTAAGGAAAGGTATTTGCAGACTGTTGGATAAATTTTCTAAAAATAACGGTTTTCGGTGTGTTACGGGAGAAACGATCTCGTGTTGCAGAGGTAGTCCCCTCTTGAACAGGTTCCCTGGTTTAGTTTTTCACAATGCGAGCACACTGCAAATGATGATGAATTTTAACAACATCAATTATTGAACAATATATGAATGCAAATTAATTTCAACATCATAGAATTCAATACCTATCCATGAATTGTTGAAGATGCATCAGATCCTGAGCATTTGTTGACTCACTGGGAGAATAGATGTAGTAAACTCTGTTCTTGTTTGGAACAATGAATACCAATATCCAGTGATTGATACATATTAAGAAATCCATGAACTTACGAATTATGTCAAAATCTGAAAGACAATAAAGGGAAGCGTGGTTGTTTACTTGACTTACAATTCATGATATGGCCAGAGAAATGATTCTGCATGGGACGTGTTTTCGAAGAGACGGACGACCGTGTTAACGGCCTAGTCCCGTAGGTCCTTTGTCGGTGTACAAAAAGGGGGGTACACTTTTTTGTACCCCTATAACTGTGCACGGGCAATCTGAGCCACGGGCACCACCACACTGAGCAAGGCAGGGGAGGTGAGCCAAGGTAAGGCCGAAGCTCGAGAGAAGCGGAATGACGCCAAGACCAAGACCACAAGGAGCAAAGGGGACGAAGCGGACCCCCCCCCCCGACAAGATCCTTGCCGGGAGGTGGTTTTAGCAAACCCGGCAAGACCCTTGCCGTGCCAGCTCGCCCCACACCTACGGAGCGGGTCACCCTTGAGTCCACTGCCCCCATGTGGCAAGGATTCGGGAGGCATCCCCATGGTGGCATGCAGATCTATGTGAAGACATTCAAGATCAGATACACACTTCAGAAGATGATGATCCTTGGCGGGATACTAGCCAAGCAGGACCACAAGGCCCCCGGCAAGAGCCTTGCCGGGGATGACAGCAGGCACCACGGTAAGAACCTTGCCGGGGCCGCGGCAAGGCCCTTGCCATGAACACTCGTAGGGCCACCATCAGGCCCACGCCAGTCACACCTCTACCACCGTTCGCATGCAGCTGCCGACCCAACCAGCTGGGCAGGCACCTGCGTGGCGGCATGGAGATCTTCGTGGAGACCCACCGCTGCGCCACCTCAGCTGCCTGCCTGCCTACATGGCATCGCAGGCACCGCTAGCCAGGGCACGTGTCGACACAAGAGGGAGCGGCGACAGACGAGACATTGCTCTCCCCCGTCCCCGATAGAGCAAGAACACCTAAGCAAGGCGTATTAAATGCACCTTGTCATGTAATGCGAGGGATAACCTCGCATCACTGTACCCTTTCCACCTCCTGTGTGCCACTGTGGCAGCCCCTTTCCCTATAAAAGGAGGCCCCAGGCGACCAGGAAGAGGATTCGGCTTTTTGGAGCTCTTGACGCCCCATAGCAGATATACAATCCACCAAAGCAGGAGTATGGTTTTACGCATCCTTGCGGCCCGAACCTGGGTAAAGGAACCGTGTGCTATCTGTTTGATCCGCTCTTCTCATGACCCCGCACCCCGCAACCGTAGTAGGGTTTCTTGTGATCCCATAGGTGTCGTTCTCACCGACATCTTTGGCGCGCCAGGTAGGGGGCGTAGTTGTGAGAATCGGCTTTAGCAGTTAGTTCGACGCTTCTTCGTCGCCATGGCGCCCAAGAAGAAGACGACGGTGGCGGTTGGCCCGTCGAAAGCCGGACATCCCGTCCCGATGCGGGCGAGCAGCGGACCGGTCACAGAAAGGACCCGGGGCGCCGTTCACGAACACCAACACCGTCCCAGCAGCCGGAGTTTGGGAGGCGGCGATGTTCGTGCGCCTGGTAACGGGCCGCACGCCGCCAAATCCAAAGACGGAGCCAGGCCCTCTGCGGGTGGCGCGGGGCCTTCCAAGATCGCTACCGCCCCGCCCGAAGGCGATGCGAGGGCTTCCAAGACTCCCACGTCGGTGCCGACGGCGCGCTCCTCTCAAGCGGCGCGCGACGAACGGCGTAATCACACCGAAGACCTCGGGCGTCGCCACGGGAAGAGCCCCGAGCGCCACTCCCAGGATGTAGATGACCTGCCCGCTCGTCGAGGCGCTAGTGAAGATGGCATGCGACCGTGGGGTCGTGATAGAGCTCCCTCTGACATGGTCAGAAGTCGAAGCACGTCACGATACGTGCAGGTTTCGCTGCCACTGACGCCTGCAGAAGCCCTGGCGTGCGCATAGTTGCTCCTCGATTTTCCTCCCACTACGAGGAAACTCGACGAATGGAGAGCCACTATCCGAAGCCTTGTTGCGGTGGACAACAAAGACGAACCGGGTCCGGCGGAGCCCCCGGGTCGACGCTCCGACGAAGTCCCGTGTACCAGTGGCAGGAAAGCCGGCGGCGCCGCGACCATGGTGCACTCGCCTCCTCCTCGCCCGGTACCGCGGACGCCAGCCTATCGCGACGCTACGGGCGATGAAATCTCCATAGCGTCGTCCGACCCGCGGACCCACTGTGACCAGCGCCAGGTCCTTCGGGATCGAGAACAAGAAGACACTCGAAACACTATTGAGCGCCGGCGCGGAGTGCGCCACCAGTCAGACAGGCGAGCAGGGCCTGCTGTGAACCACCCGACACCGGAGAGCCCTGGAGGCCTAGCTTACGAGGTAGGCTGTCCGGCCTTTACCCGTGAGCTGCGGCAGTTCCAATGGCCCACTCACCGGACCTTCAAACCTGACGTGGGCGAAAAGTACGACGGCAAGGCCCACCTGTCCGAGTTCCTAAGCATCTACACCATCGCGATGCAGGCTGCCGGAGCCCGCGACGATAAGGTGCTTGCGAATTACTTTCCGTTGGCCCTTAAACCCAACGCCATGTCATGGTTGATGCACTTGCCCGTAAACTCTATTTCCTCCTGGTCGGATTTGTGCCATGAGTTCGTGGGCGCCTTCACTGGAGGTCACCAAGCTCATGGCCAAGCATGCGACCTACACGTCATTCTCTAGAAGGGAGGCGAGAGTCTCCGCAAGTATATACAGAGGTTCAGCCAGATACAGTACAATATCCCAGATGTTCACCCTGCCGCCATCATCAGCGCATTCCATCAGAACGTGCGTAACCGCAAGATGCACGAAGAGCTGGAAATGAACAAGGTGGAAGATGTAGCAGAACTCTATGTTCTTGCTAACAGATGTGCCCGAGCTGAAGAGGGAAGGAAGTACCCCGACGAAGATGCCGTCGTGGAAACCGACTCCTCAGACGAGGATACTGCCGCTCCGACGAAGAAAGGCCAGCGCCGCAACAGGAAGCGCAAAGGTAAAGCCGTGCTTGCCGTCGAGGGATCTGATGACACCGGCTCCACCAAGAAAACCAAGGCAGATGACCCTGACAAGGAAATTGCTGGATGTGTCACCTGCCGGGCCTTGGCGGCTGCCGAGAAGTCAGGAAACTCCGACAAGCGATATTGCAAGATCCATCGCACCAAAGGCCATGACCTCCAGAACTGCCGACAGGTGGAGCTCCTCGCTGAGAAGCAGAGAGCTGAATATGAGAGGCGGGACAAGGAGAAAGGCCAGGACGGTGCCGAGGGGTCCGGCAAGAAGCATGACAGCCAGGCGGGCCATCACGGCAAGGATAAACAACAGGAGAGGCCCGCCCGGGGCCGTGACAGAAAGCCAGAAGACGACGATCACGAAGAGGACGACGAACCCGGCGACCAAGAGTTTCAGAAAGCTACAGAGGCCATGTGCATCGATGGCGGTGCCTCGCTGCATACTTCTCACCACCGGCTTAAATAGTGGGCGCGAGAGATTACAGCGGCAGAGCCGTCGTTTGATGCCCAAAGGCCGCTGATGTGGTGCAGCACACCTATCATTTTTGACACTGAGGATCACCCTGATCGCACTACTGCGGTCGGGTGCTTGCCGTTGTTGGTTTCACCAACAATACGCAACCTCAAGGTGACAAAGATGCTCGTCGATGGCAGGGCCGGTCTGAACTTGATCTCGCCTGCCGTTATCGAGAAACTGCAGATTCCTAATGGAGACCTCGAAGAGACGGGCACGTTTCAGGGGGTCAACCCGGGAAGAAGCCAACCCAAGGGAAAGGTCACGTTGCCCGTGACTTTTGGAAGCAACCTGAACTACAGGACGGAGAGGATCGTGTTTGATGTTGCCAAGATCCCCTTGCCCTACAACGGGATCCTTGGCTGCCCGGCGCTGGCCAAGTTCATGGCGACGTTACACTACGCCTACAACACCCTGAAGATGCCAGGAGCTATGACGATCATCACCATCCCCTCCGATAAGAAAGATGCGCTGATTTGCGCTGACCAACTATACCAGCAAGCAGTTGCAGCAGCTGCCGCCACTAGGGCACTTGCTCCTGCCGCTGGGACCCCGGGAGGGAGGAAGAAGAAGAAGACCGGCGAGACCTCAGACACCCACTCCGCAAGCGCACCTCTTCGGAGTGTAGTGCCGCCGTCGAGGACGTGCCAGAGAGCTCCACCGTGATGATGACTCCAGTGACCGAACCGAGTCGGGCCAGGTATATATATTAGTTAAGCCTGTGCTGACTAGCTAATTGATGCATTCATTGTTTTGGTATGTACACATATTAATTAAGTCTTTGTTCTTTTTTCTAGCCCTCCGGATCGAGCACAACTGAGGTAAAGAGACGAGGCCCAAAGAAAAAGTTGAGCTCCGGATCGAGCACAACTGAGGTAAAGAGACGACGGCCAACCGATTGAACCCATCCGAACAAAGAATGCATTTGTTGCTCAGTGCGGGGTTCTGGTTAGGGACAAGATCCTGATCAGCATCCAGCAATGGTTAAAGCTGGCTACAGAAGACCCAAAGGTGTCTTACATCAATGATATGCAGAAAAATGATCTTTGGACTGAGCTGAAGTCAAATTTCACCCTACCACCAGAGGATGATCCGGAGAAGCCAGTTAAAGAGCAATTAATCAAGTCTTTTGCTCTTAAGAGGATGGCAGACCTATTCAGGAGGTGGAAGAAAGACCTGAATAGGTTTGTCGAGAAACAAGAGACACCAGAATTCAAGGGCAAATATGAGAAGATCAGAGATGACTGGCCTGCATTTGTGGCCCACAAGACATCGGAAAAGAGTAAGAAGATGTCGGCGACAAACAAGCAAAATGCTGCGAAGAAGAAGATTCACCATCGCACGGGGTCAGGTGGCTATCTCGTAGCCCGGCCTAAGTGGGCCAAGGCTGAGAATGATCTGGTTAAAAAAGGGATCGAACCAGAGACAATGAACTGGCCAGACCGTTGCCGGACTTGGTTCTTCGGGGCTGGCGGAACCTTGGACCCTGTAACAGGAAAGTGCATTTGGATGGACGAGCAACTTGACATACCCTTGAAGAAGCTTTGGTACTATATCAATGCAGCGCAGAAAGGGACGTTCCTTCCAGACAGAGAAAACGACGAGCTCACAAAGGCCCTCAGAAATCCTGAGCACCCTGGACGGACACGAGGTACGCCAGGCTCCATTCTGTGGAAGGCTGGGTTTCCGGACGCAGGCGGTTACAAAAGCCAGGAGAGGAGGAACAAAGTGCAGCAGTCCGAACTATAGGCGCTTAAAGCAAGGGTACTCGGGATAGAAGAACGAGAAGCAAATCGCAGCAAACGAACTGTCGAAGCTTCCCCCGAAGCTACCCCGCCATCTTAGCGGAGAAACAACGTGGCTTCCACCGAGCTGCTTTAGCCGGAGCATGTCTTGACGACTCCTGCCAGCTATCCCGTGGATGCTATCAAGGAGTCTCAAAATTGCCACCTTATGACACAATGGGTTAATATGAAGGTCAAGGCGGCTGTTGGCTCTGTTTATCCTTCTGAACCCGGCGCAACTTTTCACTACCGGCCGATTCCAGAAGGATATGCTAGGGTGATGGTGTATGAAATAACGGAGGGATTTGAGGAGCTCCCGCTTGACCACCCTACCGGTGAAGGGGAGACTAGGCTGGGTTCTGCTCTGAAGACGCCATGCCTATGGCGGAAGGATCTCATCAAACTTCAGAACTGGACGCCTCCTCCTCCTCCTCCTCCTCCGGCGAGTCAGCGCACTCCGTCTCCTCCACCGCCTCCTCCTCCGGCGAGTGACGATCAGGGCACTCGGCCGGCTCCTTCTCCGGTGCATGGCGGCACTCCGCCTCCTTCTCCGCCTGCGCCTGCGCGCCCGAGCAGCCAGCCTCCTCCTTCTCCGCCTCGTCAGCAAGGGCGGAAGAGACCCGCCGCCGCTCCAGCAGCTGCTCCGGCGCGTCGTAGACGTTCTCCTCCACCTCGTAAGAAAGTAAAGAAGACAGCTGCTCCGTCTGCTCGGCCGGCGTCTAGCAGTACAGCAAAAGGCGGGAAGACATATAGATTCGGTCCTTCTCTGAAGACTCCAGAGAAGTTACCATACGAGAGGACCCCAGAGGAGAACGCAAAGATCGCGTGAACCGAAGCGAAGGAATAGTTTGAAGGGTTGAAAGCACAGAGACATCCACCTCCGGAGGAGAAGGTACATCCGTTGAAAGCGAAGCGCACTCTGGCTGCCCTCGCAAAACCACCCAAGTCTCCGCTGAAAGGCAACTATGAGTGTATTATTGCAAAGACATGGGCCGAAGCGGAGCGGTCAGGAAGTACAGTCAGTGATCAAAGGTTGAAAGAACGACGAGCAGTTGGGAAACAAATTGCCCAGCTCGCCGAACAAGGGAATCAATCGTGCCCCCCGCTCAAGGTGCCTACCGACATCGTCGATCCGAGGATGGTGCCCGGTTATAGCAATCTTGACGATTACCTGCCCGACGATGTACATTATGATCCCATGGAGGTGCAGATACACATATACGAGTACGGGAAGCCTCTCGTCAAAGATGAAAAATCTCTAACAACGATGATGCGAAGATTGCATGATTGGTACTTGAAAATCTGCAGAGAGTCTGGGGGAGGAGTACTTTGTATGTGAGAGTTAAACCGGAGCATGACCTCGTTGGAATTGATCTGTTGCCTATTCCATTTGAGGAGTTCTATCAGTTTTTCAATCAATTGGCCCTCGATAAAGCAACGGTCACCTGCTACTGTCTGTAGGTACTACTACTTCTGTCATTAAGTCTCTCTAGATAGCTCAGCTCTTTCATTGCATGTATTTATAATTATCCTCACTATATTATGAAGATTGAAGATCGCCGAATTGAAGAAAAGACAAGTCGGTGATATTGGGTTCGTTAACACATATCTCATAGATGCAACTCAGGTTAAATTTCATGCCGCAGAAACCGAGGCCAGCTTGCTATGATCATTCAAAATAAATGAGCACAAAGATATAATACTCTTTCCTTACAACTTCAAGTGAGTGTTACTGTCTTGTGCATATTCGGTTTCCCATATATATTAGTCCAGGTTATAGTAATGTAATTGATGAGTTATGCATGCGTGCGCAGGTACCACTATATTCTCCTAGAGATTAGGCTTGAGCAGGGAGTAGTAACTGTCTTGGACTCTAGACGAAAAGATCCCCAGGAGTATGCGGACATGACTGAAATGCTCGAGAAGTAAGTTAAATCGATCATTATCCAACATATCAGCAACTTTGTTCATTTCCTGATATCAAGTAATTGTTTTCTTTTGTCTGGCAGGGTTTGGAGAAAATTCACCAAAATATCTCCGGGACTACCGAAGATGCTGCAATTTAGATACCCAAAAGTAAGTACTATAGTAGCATGTTCCGCGCGTCTCCTAGCTATTGATTCAAGCGCTAGTTTCATCAATACCATTTGGCATTTTTGCTTATCAGTTTGATTGACCTCTATTTATTGTAAAGTGGTTGTGGCAGGAACAAGGGAATGATTTATGTGGATACTACATCTGCGAGTCCATCCGCCACACGACCTATGAGCGGGGATACTCTGATGAACAATATGAAGTGCGTAAATAACAATATTCACAATTTTGTTTTATTACCATCATTTGTGTTGAGTTTCATTCATTCATATATATATGTACTGACCCCCTTCTTCAAATTAGATGTTTCGGCAGCGGGATGAACTCCTAGAACTAGATCGCATGCGAGCAGTTCAAGAGGAATTGGCGGCATTCTTTCTTGACCACGTGATCGCTGAAGACAGAGAATACTATGTGGACCATGCGTCCGTAATTTAGAAGATTATATTTGTAAGAGATAATTATTGTATATATCTAGCCGGTAGTGTCGGATAGATATACGAGAACTTGTTGTTCGACCAATCGCTCGGAGAAGGAGAGGTGGTCGATATCGCATCTCTCTGTATGCATATATGTTCATGACGATCTTCTGTTTCCTTCGTTTTCTTACTAGCTAGCTATAGCATGTCCAGTCCTCTCTATACGTATGTATAGTACGTAGCGTCCACCAAGCACGGACATAAGAGAGGACATTTCTCTATATTAATTAGCTATCTAACACAATATATGAAATACCTAAATTAACCCCCCAAAACCCGCAACCCCCCTCCTTTAAAAAAAACAAAACCCCCAGCCACAGAAATGCTGACGCGTGGAGGTCTATTGGTCCCGGTTGGTGCCACCAACCGGGACCAAAGGCCCTCCTGCCTGGGCTCGGCGCACAGGCCACGTGGAGGCCCATATGTCCCGTTTCTGGTTTGAACCGGGACTAAAGGGTGAGGGCATTAGTAACAACCCTTTAGTCGGGACTAAAGGCCCTTATGAACCGGGACAAAAGGCCGGTTTTCTACTAGTGCAACGATACGACAGAGTACGAAGGGCTGCTTACCGGTCTTAGGATCGCGGCGGACCTCGGAATCAAGAAACTCATCGTCAGGGGTGACTCGCAGCTTGTTGTCAAGCAAGTCAACAAGGATTACCAGAGCCCGTTGATGAAGGCCTACGTCGATGAAGTGAGAAAGATGGAAGAGCGTTTCGACGGTATACAGGCTGAACACGTTCCCCGAGCGGAGAACGATATCGCCGATTACCTGTCAAAACGCGCTGCCCTCAAGCTACCTGTGGAACCATGTACCTTTGTGCTTCAGCTAACTCAGCCATCCGTTGATCCATCAACAGAGCAGAACAAGAGGAGGAAATCAGGGCCCGGTAAGTACTTTCCCACCGAGCTCCCCGGAGCCGCCGGCAAGGATGTTGCCGGGAACACTAAGCCCGCCATGGGACGGCTAGCTCCGGCGGAGCGTCAAGGTCTTGCCGTCGAGACAGCCGCTCCTATGGCAGGGGAAATGCCTTTAGTCCTCGCCGTCGAGCCCCAGGCTCCAGCATGGGCACACCATACCGTCCGATTCCTCCAAACAGGAGAACTTCCTGAGGAGCAGGAAGAAGCGAAAACTAGCCCGTCGCTCTACCATGTACCAGTTCATCGGTGACGTCCTGTACAGGAAGAGGACGAACGGTGTGAAATTGAAGTGTATCCATCAAGAGGAAGGACTGGAGCTGTTGGCGGAGATACACAGAGGCATATGTGGATCCCACATCGGGTCAAGGGCCCTTGCCGGCAAGGCATTCCGGCAAGGCTTCTTCTAGCCCACCGCCCTCCAAGACGCGACGACACTAGTCACCAGGTGTGAAGCATGTCAGTTCCATTCAAAGAAGATTCATCAGCCAGCCAAAGCCCTTCGAACCATTCCTCTCTCCTGGCCCTTCTCAGTCCGGGGGCTCGACATACTGGGCTCTTTCCCCCGCGCTGTCGGGGGCTTTCAGTACTTGTACGTTGCAATCGACAAGTTCACAAAGTGGCCGGAGGTGGAGGCGGTGAGGAAGGTCACAGCTCAGTCAGCCGTCAAGTTCTTCAAGGGACTGGTGTGCCGTTTTGGCGTACCCAACAGGGTTATCACCGACAACGACACACAGTTCACAAGCCGCACCTTCATGCAATATACCCAAGACCTCGGCAACAAAGTCTGTTTCGCTTCCGTTGCTCACCCACGGAGCAATGGTCAAGCTGAGAGGGCAAATGCTGAAGTACTGCGAGCCTTAAGGACCAAGACCTTTGTGAGGCTACACAAGAGCGGAAGGCGCTGGATTGATGAGTTGCCGATGGTTCTTTGGTCGATCAGGACAACGCCAAATCGAGCCACCGGCCAGACACCTTTTGCCCTAGTATACGGGGCAGAAGCAGTTCTCCCCACTGAACTCATATACGGGTCACCTCGAGTGCTCGCTTATGATGAGCTTGAGCAAGAGCAACTGTGCCAAGATGACGCAATTCTTCTTGAGGAAGATCGTCTTCGGGCGGCTGTGAGAGAAGCACGCTACCAGCAAGCCTTGCGCCACTACCATAGCCGCAAGGTTCATGCCCGAAGCCTTGAGGAAGGCGACCTTGTCCTTCGGCGCGTTCAATCGGCCAAGAATTCCAACAATTTGATGCCAAAGTGGGAAGGCCCTTATCGGGTAATACGAGTCACCAGGCCCGGTGCAGTCCGCCTGGAGACCGAAGATGCTGTTTCGGTGAGTAACTCCTGGAACATTGAGCATCTTCGCAAGTTTTACCCGTAAGGCGCGTCTTGCCGGGCCCCCCGGCAAGACACCTTTTTTACAAGCATTGCCGATGATGCATGCAACCCTTGGTACAAAGCCAGGCGTAGACCCTGAGCATAAGTAAGTGAAGCGTCGGCGCCCTAAGTTATAGCATGCATGCTAGGTCGAGTCTCGTCCTTGGTTAGGGTTGATAGTGCTTAGCGGTGACTAACCCCCAGCTTAGAGGTCGAGTGTGCGTCTCTTTGCCATTCTTTTGTCTTCCTTGGTTCGCAGGAATCACATATATCCTTGTCGGATCACTTGAGGACGAAAAGGAGAAGAGGGACACACCAGTATCTAGACCCCGGCAAGCCAGTACTGCCGGGGGCTGCAAGAACAAAGATTTACCCACAGCAACCCAGAGTCTCCGGGGGTTATAGCTTCAGATAAGTTCTTCATCCCTTATCATGCATTCCCTTATGCACTGAGGTATGTAAAACCTCGTTTCTCCCTAAAGCCACCGTGCTCCCCTGACTCTAGGCGCTAGGGCTCGTTCCTGGGGCCAGGTTTGGTCGTAGTCGCGGCAGCGAAAGGATGAACGAGGAGCCTGAACCCGCCTCATCCCTGCCTCCGCCAAAGGCATGAGAAAGGTCGAGCGAAGTGGGGAGACGGCAAGGCCTGCTGCCGGGCAAGGAAAGGTTTATCTTAAAGATATCAAGGATTTACTCCTTGTCGTTGGTCCTGCCCACAAACAAATGACCCGGCAAGCATCCCTTTTTCATTAAAAACATTCCACTCAGGTACAGTCCATAGGGAATGAAAAACATGAATGATGGGATTACAAGTTTTAAACTCAGCTAAGGCCCGAAGGCTTACAAACTAAAAAGAGATAAGGTGCCCGTAACCCCTTTCCTGTCCCTGTCCTCAGGAGGCAGGTCAAGGAGGCGAAAAGGACAGAAGGGGCGCCTAGGCGAGGTACGAGCAGCAGAAGGCACCAGGAAAACATCCCGGTGGCCACCTCCACGGGAAGTTGGTGATGATGATGATGGTAGAAGAGCTAGAAGACGAGGCAGCGAGGCCGGCAATACGCGACGAAGGCATCGATGCCCGCATACTCCGAGCTGACGGCCCGCCATCCGCCTTCTTCGCCTTCCCGCACTTCCTACGCCAGCCACCCAAGGAGACGGCCACGAGGAGTTGGTGGGGGCTCGGTGAAGATGTTGCTGCTGCCAACATCGCCCCAGGACAACGGGACCGACACCTAGTCGGACCCATCATCCTGCCGCCTACCACCCTCGTCGCTGTTGTCGCTGTCCTCCTCGTCACTCTCGCCCGGGGAGGAATCTTCATCATCAGAGGAGCTCTCCACACAGCACTTCAGGCGAGTTACAAAATTGCCGAAGACCTTGACGGAGAGAAGGCCACCCTCCATCATCTTAAAATGGAGAGTGAACCCCTCCGCCAGGCGATGGATCTGAGAAAATGTCTTCCATCCCCGGCGAAGATACATTACATGAGGAGCGGGAAAGTCGACGCGGACCCGCATGCCGCTGATCCCACAGCCCCTCATGTGCAGCCGCAGTGACTCCGAAGGATCGAGCTCCATCTCCCGTGCGAATGGATTCGGGAGACGAAGGCGACGGCGGCGGCCGACGCAGCCTGACGAAGAACTCGCAAGGGTCATCCCCAACGTGGCCCTCCATGGGGGGGGGGACTGCTAGCGGAGGCGAGGCCGGCGCGCCGGCCCGTCCTCCTCTTCCCCGAGCACCTCTGCCTCGCCCACGGCCTCGCCCCCTCCCCCTTCCCCTCGTGGCTGGCTCAGCCACCGCAGGTGCAGGAGAAGGAGGGACACGTTGTGGAGCGGCGAGCCTTGCCGCCACCGTTGAAGGACCAGGATTCCCTCTCTCCGTGGCGGAAGGAAGGGGGAGCAGAAGCTGGAGGAAGGAGGAGATGAACGAATGCGGGACGCCATCCCTCACTCCCGCTCTTTATGAAGGAACGGGGTGGGGGCTCCGCTGCCCCGCTCAGCCAATCAAGACACGGAAGGCGCAGGGAACTGGGACCGAACCGCCGCACCAGCCCGCGGCGGCCCGGTTTCCCGCCTCCACCGTTCGCCACCCCAAGCGCATGAAAGCCGCGTGGCAGGCGTGCAGGACCGAGGCGACGGGTGAGGCGACCTTCTCCCTACCCCGTGATCGTAGGGAGTGGACGACTTGAAGACCACGCCTCGGCCCTGTTCAGTAAATGAGCCGCGCCCCCACGCCTCCCTCCGCTTATGGGGAAGGCGCGAACCGCCCCCTTTACTACAACGTGATGCATGCGTGCTGAGCTCAGCGCCACGCATGCCGCCCACGTCACGCATGCCTCCCCACGCCGCGCTAGCGCGCGAAGAAACTTACCGCGGTAAAAACCGCCCGCCTTCCCGCGCACCGTTTTTGGGCCTAGCCAAACGACGTGATTGCGCTTACGTGTGGCCCAGGCCCGGAGGCTCCTGTCGGTGTAGAAAAAGAGGGGTACACTTTTTTGTACCCCTATAACTATGCACGGGCAGTCTGAGCCACGGGCACCACCACATTGAGCAAGGCAAGGGAGGTGAGCCAAGGTCAGGCCGAAGCTCGAGAGAAGCAGAACGACGCCAAGACCAAGACCACAAGGAGCAAAGGGGACGAAGCGAACCCCCTCGGCAAGATCCTTGTCGGGAGGCGGTTTTAGCAAACCCGGCAAGACCCTTGCCATGGCAGCTCGCCCCACACCTACGGAGCGGGTCTCCCTTGAGTCCACTGCCCCCATGGGGCAAGGATTCGGGAGGCATCCCCGTGGTGGCATGTAGATCTTTGTGAAGACATTCAAGATCACATGCACACTTCAGAAGATGATGATCCTTGGTGGGATCCCAACCAAGGAGGACCACAAGGCCCCCGGCAAGAGCCTTGCCGGGGATGACAGCAGGCGCCACGGCAAGACCCTTGCCGGGGCCGCGGCAAGGCCCTTGCCATGAACACCCGTAGGGCCACCATCAGGCCCACGCCAGTCACACCTCTACCACCAGTCGCATGCAGCTGCCGACCCAACCAGCTGGGCAGGCACCTGCGTGGCGGCATGCAGATCTTCGTGGAGACCCACCGCTGCGCCACCTAAGCTGCCTGCCTGCCTACATGGCATCGCAGGCACAGCTGGCCAGGGCGCGTGTCGACACAAGAGGGAGCGGCGACGGACAAGACAGGGCTCTCCCCCGTCCCCGATAGAGCAAGAACACCTAAGCAAGGCGCATTAAATGCGCCTTGTCATGTTATGCGAGGGATAACCTCGCATCACTGTACCCTTTCCACCTCCTGTGTGCCACTGTGGCAGCCCCTTTCCCTATAAAAGGAGGCCCCAAGCGACCAGGAAGAGGATTCAGCTTTTTGGAGCTCTTGACGCCCCATAGCTAGCTCAATAACACAGATATACAATCCACCAAAGCAGGAGTAGGGTTTTACGCATCCTTGCGGCCCGAACCTGGGTAAAGGAACCATGTGCTATCTGTTTGATCCGCTCTTCTCACGACCCCGCGCCCCGCAACTGTAGTAGGGATTCTTGTGATCCCATAGGTGTCGTTCTCACCGACATCCTTACCATGTATTGTTGATGCATTCGCAAATTCAGGATCTATGAAATACACACTCTCCCTTTTTCTTCGCTGCGCGTTCAATCCCCTGAGAGGAATAACATGCAGTTTATCATGTACAACCTTTTATGGAGAAGTTGATCAGAGTTTGTTAAGTACTTACAAAATCAGGCATCTAACAAGAGTAGCATCGAGCACGTTGAAGTTGAAGAAGATATGTAAGTCCTCGAAACTCACATCGATGGAACTAGCATCGTATCGGAAGTGATCTCTGTTGTTGTGGACTAGCAAACCATACTGACCTGCTGACATTAGATCCATGCAATATTGATGTAACTTGCGGCAACTAGAGCTGCACTCATCAAAGTATTTACCAACAAGAAATGGCTGGCCATGGATGTAATTGCGGGCTTCGAGTACATCTACTTTACTTTTAGCAAGCAACAAACATACTTCTTCATCATCCATGGCGTCAGAAATAATATTACGCCCCGATTCAAACAAGCTGCTGTTAATTTGGTTCTCGGCGATGAGTGCTTTAAGTAAGAGGCAATCGTTCTCTTTCCTCTTCACTTTCCCGCGGCGCTTCCTCGGGGGTGTAGCCTTTTTGGCCACTTCCTTCTTGGTACTTGGAGCATTTCTGGCAAAACATCTAGTTGCCTAAAAGGTAGACTGCCAAGCAGATGGTGAAGCTTGGATGGACTGATTAGCAGACGGTTTATCTATGTCGCACCGCTCAGCTGGCGGTGCTACTATGACGGACTGTTGGGCTGTACGAGCAGAGGCATCAGACACTGACCATGCGTTGAAGCTATGTCGGGTTTCTACACAGGTGGTGCCAACTTGTCAGTGTGCTGAGGAGGCCGTGCCAACACATCAGTTTGCTGAGCAGGAAGTGTTGGCATATTGGTATGCTGATCAGGCGACTGCGGACTGACGGACTGATGAGCAGTCGGTTCTGGACCTACAGACTGCTTAGCAGGTAGTTCCGAAGCATCAGACTGCTTTGTAGTCTGTTCGACCAGGTTGGTCTGCTGAGCATGTGATAACCAACAAGTATAGGGGATCGCAACAGTTTTCAAGGGTAGAGTATTCAACCAAAATTTGTAGATTCGACACAAGGGGAGCCAAAGAATATTTGAAGTAGTAGCAGCTGAGTTGTCAATTCAACCACACCTGGAGATTAATTATCTGCAACAAGTAATCATTAGCGAAGTAGTTTGGTAGTTTTGATAATAGTAACAGTAGTAACTGTAATGGTAACAGTGATAGCAGTAATTTTGTAGCAAGCGTAACAGTGATGATATCAGTAGTAACTTAGCACAAACAAATAAGATAAATTTGTAGGCCTTGGATCGGTGACTTATTGGATGATATTCATCATGAAACAGTTATAACCTAGGGCAATACGACACTAGCTCCAGTTCATCAATATAATGTAGACATGTATTCCGTAAATAGTCATACGTGCTTATGGAAAGAACTTGCATGACATCTTTTGTCCTACCCTCCCGTGGCAGCGTGGTCCATATTGGAAACTCAGGGATATTAAGGCCTCCTTTTAATAGAGAACCGGAACAAAGCATTAACATAGGGTGAATACATGTACTCCTCAAACTAGGGTCATCATTGGGAGTGGTCCCAACAATTGTCACTCCATGGTTGTCGGATCATACCACATATTCAATGACTATAACTTGCAAGCTCGGATCTAGAACATGGATATAATTGTAATAACATAAACGGTTCAGATCTGAGTTCATGGCACCCGGGCCCAAAGTGACAAGCATTAAGCATAGCAAAGTCATAGCAACATCAATCTTAGAACATAGTGGATACTAGGGATCAAGCCCTAACAAAACAAACTCGATGATACGTCCATTTTGCATCATGCTTTTATATTGATATTTATTGCATTATGGGATATTATTACTCATTATGTCACAATAATTATGCCTTTTCTCTTTTATTTTACAAGGTTTACATGAAGAGGGAGAATGCCGGCAGCTGGAATTCTTAGCTGGAAAGGAAGCGAATATTAGAGACCTATTCTGCACAACGCCAAAAGTCCTGAAACTCCACAGAGTCAGTTTTGGAATTTACTAAAAATATTGGGAAAAGAAAGCACCAGAGGGGGGCCACCCACCATCCACTAGGGTGGGCGTGCCGTACCCCCTGCGCGCGCCCCTGCCTCGTGGGCCACCTGGAAACCCCTCGATGGCCATATTATGGTATAAGGTGTCTTTTGCCTTGGAAAAAATAAGAAGGAAGCTTCAGGACGAAGCGCTGCTGTCTCGAGGTGGGACCTTGGCGGAACCAATCTTGGGCTCCAGCATAGCTGTTCTGCCGGGGAAACATCCCTCCGGGAGGGGGAAATCATCACCATCGTCATCACCATCGATCCTCTCATCGGGAGGGGGTCAATCTCCATCAACATCTTCACCAACACCATCTCCTCTCAAACCCTAGTTCATCTCTTGTATCCTATCTTTGTCTCAAAACCTCAGATTGTTACCTATGGGCTGCTAGTAGTGTTGATTACTCCTTGTAGTTGATGCTAGTTGGTTTATTCAGTGGAAGATCATATGTTTAGATCCTTTACTTACATTAATACCCCTCTGATTATGAACATGAATAAGATCTGTGAGTAGTTACATTTGTTCCCGAGGACATGGGATAAGTCTTGTTATAAGTATTTATGTAAATTTGGTATTCGTTCGATATTTTGATGAGATATGTGTTGTCTTTCCTCTAGTGGTGTTATGTGAACGTCGAATACATGATACTTCACCATTGATTGGGCCTAGGGGAAGGCATTGGGAAGTATTAAGTCCGGACTCGCCATGAAGTACGTCATGGATCATCTGTGTCCGGGGAGATCGAAGCCGAAGAGTTATTTCCGCTTGGTGCAGCAATTTCTTGACGTGGTGCCACGTGTCGATGCTATGAAGAGGTCAGCGTGCATAGAGGGCGCTCGGCTGGCTCTCACCCGTGTCAAGACATACTGGGCAGATATGGAGCCCACCATTGTTGCGTCCCGGGATTCGGATAAAAGCCGAATACCTTCCGAGCACTATTTTGAGGAAGTCCTCGAAGGCGCTCGCGTAATAGAGATGCAGTGCTCCAAGGATGCTATATTATGATAGCATATGTAATCATAAAACAGTATTTTGATAAATTATAGTGGCATTTTTTAGACTTGTGCCTTCAAGTATTAAGAACACCTCCTGTGCGGCCGTTTTAATATATATATATAAATTCTGAAAGATTGCAGTCTTTGGCTTCAGCCCCCACGCACATAGTGCGGGGGTGCGCACAGAAGACGTATTTTCACACTTAACCCAACGTCTTGGTCCTACAAAGGAGGTGATAGCGCAGCGGGCTAGGCAACCGGACTATAATGCTTTAACACTTTCACTTAGCCATAGGAGCTTGACAGTGGGACTCTTTAGGTAGCCCCTTAGTGGCGACTGCGCTTGCCCGAATTCGGGGCGCATACGTGCCTGACCGGGAAACGACCCTTCGTCAAAGCGGAGGAATCCGATAAATTCCTATGAGTCATCGAGTGGCGACCAGTCTCGCGCTACATCATGACAGTCAGTTTTTGGCTTTCTCTACTGAGGTGCTCGCGTGGCCGAACCGAGGCACAATCGCAGTAGTTCTCCTGGTGCTACCTTAGCCGATAGAGCGGAACATAAGGTAGCCGAACTCAGGAGCCGGGCAACCCAACATTAGACCAAAGACATGATTCGAAGCTGATGCATATAGTGCCAGAACTCGCGACGCCGAACACTCCCTAAGGTGTTCGGTCTTTATGAGTGCGGGTGAAACAACACCCTTTATTGAAAAAAAAGAGAGCCCCTAGTGTCCCGGTACGAGCAAAAATTCTGGCGTGGCCACATGCCAAAACGCCAGCCTCCTCCTTGGTTATAGTAGAAAAAACCAGGGGATGTGTAGCAGCAAGAGACAGTAAAAAAGGTTTACGCAAGGTCTTAATCTAAAAAGAATCCTTAGGACGGGTCCCTACTGCACGTCTGCGCCTATGTCTCCGCTGTGTCGTGTCCTGGACGGGGGCCGCACGACGTTCATCTGTAAAAGAAAGGAACTGAATTGAAAATGGGTCATGCGGAACAAAAAGATAATAAACAAAATATAAAGTAAAAAAAATAAAGTTGAGCTTTATTGTCTCTACATATAGCCCCCGGTACGGGGGTATGTGGCGTTTAATCCTGCGTTGATGATGGACTTGTACCGAACTCATTTAGTCCGGGTCTGTGGCCTCTAATGACTTATATCGAAAAAGTCTTGCGGCTGGCGAGGCCACTTTATTGTGCGGCTGTTTAAGCGGCCGCGCAATCCTCCATTTGGAGGAGGCGTATTTTAGTGCGCTCCCTTTAAAGAGATGATGCCTCGTGGACCTGGCATCTTAAGCGTGAGAGATGCGTAGTGCGGTATTGCGTTAAAGCGAGCGAAAGCTCCGCGTCCCATTAGTGCTTGATAGCGACTTGAAAACGGGACGACATGGAAGGTCAGCTTTTCACGACGGAAGTTATTGGCAGAGCCAAATATGACTTCAAGCCGGAGAAAACCCATACAATGGGTGTCCGGGCCCGGTGCTACCCCTTGAAAGGAGGTTTTGATGTGGCGGATTCTTGCTGGGTTTATGCCCATGCGGTGGATTGTATCCTGATATATCAGGTTTAGTCCACTGCCGCCGTCCATAAGGACATTGGTAAACTGGAATCCGTCAATTATTGGATCGAGTATCAGGGCAGTCCGGCCTGCGTTTTTGATATTTCTAGAATAATCTAGCTGATAAAAAATGATTGGTTTTAATAACCAGTGGCGGGAACCCTGAGGGATAGGTTTTATTGTGCGTACCTTTATGGGTGCCACACGTTTTGTTACGTGAAGTGAGTTCACTGTTTTAACTTCCTGTGGGAAGTTCTTTTGTTTCCTGGTGTTCTGCTTGTGGGGTTCGTCCTCTTCTTCGCTTGGTGTATCGAGCCCCTTGTGTTCGGCGTTAAGCCTTCCGGATTGTTTAAAAACCCAACAGTCTCTGTGGGTGTGATTAGCAGGCTTCCCAGGAGTACTGTGTATCTGACATATTCTGTCCAGGATTCTGTTTAAGCTGGACGGATCATCCCTATTGTCCTGAAGGGGTGGTTTTGTCTGGTTTTGTCGTGAGCCTTTGAATCCGGCGTTGACTGTCGTGCTCTTCGGACTTTTTTCTTTGGTTCGGCGACGGTCCTTGTTTCGTCGCGGTTTTCCGTTTCCATCCCTGATTTCGGATGTACTTGGGTCACTAGGGCTACATCTTGCCAACCAGCTGTCCTCTCCTGTGCAAAAGCGGGTCATGAGGCTTGTGAGTGTGGCCATTCTTCTTGGCTTTTCCTGGACGAGGTGTCTGGCGAGCCATTCGTCTCGGACATTATGCCTGAAAGCTGCTAAGGCTTCGGCATCCGGACAATCCACTATCTGATTCTTTTTAGTAAGGAATCTGTTCCAGAACTGCCGAGCTGATTCTCCGGGCTGTTGAGTTATGTGACTGAGATCGTCTGCGTCCGGGGGGCGGACATAGGTCCCTTGAAAATTTGCTCGGAAAGCATCCTCGAGCTCTTCCCAACTACCAATTGTGTTTTCGGGAAGGCTTTTAAGCAAGTGCCGGGCTGGCCCTTTAAGCTTAAGGGGTAAATATTTGATGGCGTGGAGATCATCTCCTCTAGCCATATGTATGTGGAGGATATAATCCTCGATCCAGACTCCAGGGTCTGTTGTTCCATCGTACGCCTCTATGTTGATGGGTTTGAATCCCTCTGGAAATTCATATTCCAGAACATCTTCGGTGAAACATAGGGGGTGTGCGGCGCCCCTGTATTTGGGTGTGCCGGATTCTGATGATGGCTTTTTTGCATTGCTTGTGAGAGCTTGCTTTCTTGGACCATAAATGGACCTGGCTGGGCCATGATGCGAGTCTTTAATTGGGTCGCATGCCGCATTGAGTGCGGTGCTGCTTGCCGTTTTATGGTGGCCGTGGGGTCGTCTATCCGACCGTGTGGCTTTTTTATTTTTTTGAATGTGAGGGTTCTAGGGCCTGTTTATCGAATTCGGGCAGTAGTTTTCTCTTCGGATAGCTTTTAGTGCGGCGGTTGCCGCCGTATTTGTCTGCAGTCTTGATTACCTTGTTCCATCTTATTCTGAGTGCATCTTCCGCCTACTTTAGCTTCCGCTTCTGCTTTTTCAGGCTGTGTGCTGTGGCAACGAGCCTTTCGTGGAGATTCTTCTGCTCCGTGGTCTTATCCGGCGTGAGATCGTCCGGAGTTCTGTTATGGCCGGAGGAGGGCTGCCTGTCCTCTCTATCCGTGTTGCCCTGTTCGGACGGTTGCTCTGAGGCATGCTCGTTGTCTACCGGCTCATCCTGCTCTATGGCTGGGTCTTGATCGAGGCGGGGCTTGGCTCGGCATTTTCGTCGCCGCTTTGATTGATTTTCGGGGGGTTTATCCCTTTTTTCGTCCCCTTTTTCCTCGTTGTTGTTTCGTTTAGGGGTATCCACCATGAATACATCGTGAGATGGGGTGGCGGTCCAGCGCCCTATAGGTGCTGGTTCCGGTTCGTCTCCATTGTCGTCGTCCATACCGTCGAAGTCTTCGGATCCGAAGTCAAGTATGTCGGTTAAATCATCGAGAGTGGATATTAAGTGGGTGGTGGGTGGGCTTTGAATTTCTTCGACGTCCGAATCCCAACCTCGCAGACCGTAATCCGGCCTGGGCTCTCCAGATAAAGAAAGAGACTTGAGAGAATTCAGGATATCACCGAAAGGTGAGTGCTGAAAGATGTCCGCGGCGGTGAACTCCATTATAGGCGCCCAATCGGATTCGATCGGCAGGGGCATGGTAGGCCCGGAGTTCGGAGAAGAATCCGACTCCTTGGAGTCATGGGCCGTGCGGAGTGCGGGGCTGGCGTTCGGCTTGATCGCCTTCAAGATTGCAGCCCCCGAGGTGACGTCCAACCGTTCATCCTCAAAGAACGCAGCGGGCTCCGAGTAGAGGATCGGGGCCGGTGCGTGTGCAGCCTCCAGGGCACTATTCGGAGGCAGAGCTATATCATGCCCCTCGAGTTAGTGCGGCGCGCTTGGCTGTGGCTCAAACCCGTCGAAGATCAAGTCTCCGCGGATATCTGTCGTGTAGTTTAAGCTTCCAAACCTGACTTGATGGCCAGGGGCGTAGCTTTCGATCTGCTCCAGACGACCAAGCGAATTGGCCCGCAGAGCGAAGCCGCCGAAGACAAAGATTTGTCCGGGGAGGAAAGTCTCAGCCTGGACCTCATCGTTGTTGATGATCAAAGGAGCCATCGGGCCTAAAAGCAACGACACAGAGGAACTCTCAATGAAAGCAGCAATGTCGGTGTCAAAACCGGCGGATCTCGGGTAGGGGGTGCCGAACTGTGCGTCAAGGTCGGATGGTAACAGGAGACAAGGGACACTTTATTTTACCCAGGTCCGGGCCCTCTCGATGGAGGTAAAACCCTACTCCTGCTAGATTAATATTGATGATATGGGTAGTACAAGAGTAGATCTACCACGAGATCAAGGAGGCTAAACCCTACAAGCTAGCCTATGGTATGATTGTGTATGATGATGATTGTCCTATGGACTACAACCCTTCGGTTTATATAGACACCGAATAGGGTTAGGGTTACACAGAGTCGGTTACAACGGTAGGAGATCTTGAATATCCGCACGCCTAGCTTGCCTTCCACGCCAAGGAAAGATCCTTCCGGACACGGGTCGAAGTCTTCAATCTTGTATCTTCATAGTCCTGGAGTCCGGCTAAAGGTATAGTCCGGCTATCCGAACACCCCCTAATCCAGGACTCCCTCTGCTGGCTTCTCCATCCTCCTGCGCTGAATCTTGCTGGAGGGGGTTATCTTCGGCGCTGTCTGGAGTGTTATTATCTCCTGTGTCGGAATCACCGTTTTTGCTCTGGCGGGACATAGAACGACGCCGCTGACTTCGGCGCTTGGGTTGCTTCTTGGAGGGGTTATCCTCCGCTGATCCATCGACGTTGCCTTCTTTGGGTGTGTCCACCATATATATGTCATCGTACCCAAAATGCCCTAACTAGAGTGATCGTCGCTAGTCGAGGACGACAGTTTAATTACAATACAAATAATGTTTCGTCGTGCATAACTCAAAGTTTCGTCATACAGAAAGTATGGACTAAACGGACACATTGTCATATATCGACAATCACTCCAACATCTAGTGACATCCATCCAGGTCAGGGAGATAGTCCTCGAGCTCAGTGAAAGGCTTCAAGTCAAGAAACTGAGAGGCTACCCGTGTTGAGACGTCTTCCCGCGACATTTGTCCTTCTTCGTAGAAAATCCCTGTTTTTCCGCCAACCTCCTTCATGATGATTTGGGCAAGTTCGCGCTGGATGTGATAGAACTCAGCTCAAAGTCGATGATCCTCGATATCTCCTACGTTCTTTGCCCATTGCAGAATATGGGCATCGCCGGATGTAGGTGACATGCGAAGTTTCTGGTTATCCCGTATGTACTCCAGCATGTGGTGTAGGACATAGAATCCATCATTAAGAGAATCACTCGGTTGCTGGATGCAGCAGAAGTCGGTCTTATGACCGAAGGCGGGCCTGCCATTCCTTCTGTTCTTGTCCTTGACCTCTCCACCTTGTGCGTCGTAGTAAAACATGGCACTGTCGAAAACATCCTTGATGTGGGTGTAATACTTTTTGTTAATGTTCTTCGACGAGTCCAAGTAAAGAGCGTGGGAGTATCGGGGGTAGATGATGTTGAGGACGGCGCGCCCGCCGTTGTGCAAAATAAGTACACCTCAAATTAATTAGCCTCCACCGTGCAAATGAATGATTGAAATCGAAGGAAGGATATCCGCGCAGATGACATACAGGGGATGATAAGGCACGAGAATCGCCTCCTTGTCCTTATTGGCGAGCATGAAATTGACGATGTATTCCCTAGCGTATTCCCAGTGCTTTGCGCAGACTCCCAAGAAGCCCTTGTGCATGAAGTACAGGTCAGCGACCCAGATATGAGGTATCTGCTCAACCCTGATGATGTATTTCATGTGCAAGGCATAAAGGCGGACAAACATAAATCTAGCTTCTTCATATGAAACATGTCGAATATGTAATCTAATCGAAGGAAGAACTTATCCGCGGGGAAGAAGTCGACGTACGACGATTGCCGCGGAACGTTAACCATGTAGAGTGGGTATCCTGTATCTTTCGAGGCGATGAGGCCTTTCTCTATCCGCAGCATATCGTCATGAAGTCTCCTTAGATCGCTGAATCTAGCCCCTAGCACTGCTGCAGGTAGGATTGGTTGACCGGGGATATGTCATTTATCAGCATCGGGGATATCTATACAGTCTTGAACCCGAGGCTGCTGAGGTTGTTGGATCATAGAATCAGCTTTCTTGCCTTTCCTCGATATCTTCCTAGGCTTCTTTGCCAGAAGGTCATCTATAATATGTTGAGCCTCCGAAGGCGGCAACTCAGGCACTGACTCATGACGCTCAAACCCTGAGTAGGTGCCAGTATAGACATACTATTGAGTGCCATCGTCATCCTCATCCATGGCGACGTCATCACCGACTAATGGAGCCTCTTCCTTACCCCGTCCGCTATTACCCAACCCGACACCCGACGCTAACTGGGTAGGTGGGGTGTTGATGTTCATACCTTGCTAAGACTGCGTGCTCGTGGGTGTGCTCCCAGCCGCCTCCAAACGAAGCAGACTCTTTTGCCACAACAGGACCCACCCATTGCAACACTCACCAAGCCGCCGCGGGGTCTTGTCGTCATCCGCCACTAGTACCAGAGGCGGCAAATTCTCATGGCCCGGTTTGACACTGGCCACGGAAACCTTGAAGATGTTCGGCAGGATCGGTCGGCTGTGGCACAATGGTTTCTTCGGCTTCATTATCGTCGTCTTCCCCACGTCCACCTTCTGGTCGCTGATGGTGTACAATATGGTGCACGGGGTTTCGTCGGCCTGTAAAGAGAAGTCTGCGACGCGAGACATCTGAAAGGCAACGAAAACAGGATATTATACATTTATCGAGCTCAGCCAAAGATGAAGCACCTCCGAGCATGTCCGGTGCCGGAGCAGGTGCAGGAGCCGGTGCGGGAGCAGGTGCAGCTGCACGTGCTGGTGTAACGCTAGTCGAGCTGGTCCCCAAGAAGTCAGCAAGGGGAAAGTCCGCTGCATTTTTTTTGGATTTTGCCTGGTCCAATTGAAAACAGTCGGAACCAAGGAAGTAGACATATCTACAACCACCTGTTTTGCGGCAGCTACCGCTGTTGCAACTGTCTGAGATGATTTCTTCTCAACCACAATCTCAACCTTCTTGTCGATGTTCTCTTCAGTTAACCTCTGTCTTTCCTTTCTCTCCTCCGTGGTCTCACACTGGTACTTCTTCCACGTGGCGCCGTCTTCCGACACAATGCACGCGTCCATACGACGATCGAGTCTCCACCGGGAGTCGTTTCAATATGTTCATGCCCGGTTGAATGGAGTGTCCCACTTGGGCCTCGCCAACGCCTCAGACGGCGAGTCGCTTTTGGCTGCAATCCTATGCTGCTCTCACTGCAAAAGGCACAAGGATCGTTTACAAATATGACTAACGTGTAGTCAAATTCATCAGGAACTAAAATTACCAGCAGTATCATGAACTCCATCGTGACCCGTTCGTCTCGAAAACCTTCTTCATTGGGTCCCAACTGTGTCGGTCCCTGAGGACGTCACGCTCCTGCGGGATGGTGAACTCCGCCAAGGGGTCTGGGATGCCCAGACTCGCGGATTTCGCGTTTTCCATGTCCCATATGGAGCTCTTCCCGCCGTAACCACGACTTCCGAGGTGGTGGCACCTAATGTTCCTCTGTTAAAGCTCCTTCATGTACTTCGACTTTTTTTGGCATCTTCGGCCTCGCAAGCCGCCTTGAATATTTCAAAGTGCTCTGCCGTGATTGTCGGATTATCCTTTACAATCTCGGAGTAGGGTTCCTTTTTGTCGATCTTTGCTTTCACCCTTGCTTTCCAGGCAGCCAACGCGTCGCTAAACTTGGACATGGCATGTTTGTTTATCTTCTTCATTGCTGGGTCCTTATCTAGATCTTTATAATCCTTTTCATTCCGTCTCGGGAACGAGAATATCTGGTGTAGCTTCTTTAGGAGGGAGTGCCTCATATTATCTATATTTTGTAGTTTCTCATCGTTGATGGTGGCGGTTGTCCGTATGATGCAGCCTATTTCATTGTCGTAGCACGCGCGCACTTCCTCGGGCGCGGTTGGCTCAAAATTGTCGTCGTCCACCTCCGTGACCACCAGTCTAGTAGTCCTGAGTTTGTTAGGAAGTCGTTGCCTCTTTGCTTTCGGTTCTACACCGGCTCCGCTCCCCGAGGCAGCGCCAGCCTCAGTCTCAGCGCCGGTCTTGATGCCGGTCCGAGTCTCAACGCCGGTCTCAGTCTCAGCGCCGGTCTCAGTCTCAGCGCCGGTCTTTGTGTGAGTCCCAGTCCCCGATGTGACCGGTGGGCCCAGCAACAACATCGGTTGATCGTAGGCAAGGCTCAAAAATTCTTTTGTTGCGAGGTAGACGTCGTCGCAATAACCAGAACCCTGTCCTTCATCGTTGCTAGCCATGTTTCCTACGATTAAATCTAGTCAATTAATTCTAGACCTAATAAAATGTATATTGACATAAAAAAGGCCTATGTTTTGCAGGAAAGTTGACTCCTTCCCGGTGCAGAAAATCCCGGGCACTCGATATGTCCTAGTTTGTAGCACAAGTCATGCCGAAATTCACGGAAAATTTCGGCATGACCTTTGCCAAAAAGTGGACAAATCGAGAACCTAAAATTTGCTAGAACGGCAATGAATCAACATTCCGGCAAAAACATAGGCCACTCAGCTTCATTCCCTGGAAACAACAAAAGGCCACTTGGGCACAATCGAAACATGGGCAAACACTATTGAGGAATTTGCATATATCCTGACCACTTCAAATTTGCATGTCCTAGCATTTGACACTTCAAGAAAATATACACAAATCTCATGCTCTCTCAAACTCAATTCAAAAACGAAATATAGATTATATTTAGTTAACTACTGAACTAAACCTTACTCTAAACTAAACCCTACTACCCTAATTAACATCTAGTTAAACAAGCTCAATTCAAAAAACTAAACCCTACTGAACTAATTAACATCTACATTATCTACTACTTAACATATATTATTACCCTAACTAAAAAACATCTACTATTGACCATACTTCCATAGTTAACATGTACCATCACTACTACTAATTAACATCTACCACTACTACTAAAAATCATTATGTATGAACCCTAGTACTAATTAACATCTACTACTACTACTAATTAACATGGCATTGGAAGAAAAAGTAGAGAGAGAGGGGGTGGGGGAGGGGTGGGGGCTTACAGAGAGGGGAGAGACGGTGGCGGGGAGGTGCTCGGCAGCGGAGGTAGGGGCGGCGAGGGCGGGCTCGGGATTGGGAGCCGGCGGTCCTGGGCGGGCTCGGGGGCGGTGAGGTCGAGGGTGGCAGCAGTGAGGTCGAGGGCGGCGGCGGTGAGGTCATGGGCGGCCCAAGAGGCGGCGGCGGTGACGTTGGGCAACCTCGGGTGGCGGCGGTGAGGATGAGCACGGCGTCGACGCCGGCAGGAGACGGCAGCTAAGTGGGGGTGACGGAGAAGTGGGGGAGACGGCGGTGAAGTGGTGGGGCAAGGGATTTGGGGGAGAAGTGGCGGCCAGGGGGAAACCGTTTTTGCGTTAAGTCAAAAATAATGGTAGCGCGTTAGGGAAACGCGCTATAGCTAAGTTAGCTATAGCGCGTTTTAGAAAACGTTCTACTGTTATGCCTTCATCCTTTTTCCCTTTTTCGTTTATTTTTCTTAAAATTTTATATTTTTCCTTTCTCCTTTTTTTATTTCTTTCATTTTCATTTACTTTTCAATTTGTTTTTCATTTCATTTTATTTTCGTTAGCAGTAGCGCTTTACACATAAACGCGCTTCTATAAGAATATTAGCAGTAGCGCTGTTTTTTAAAGATTGCTACTACTATGTGTAGCCCATCGTCTTAGTGGTTGGAATTTTAGTAGTAGCTAGTTTTCGCTAAGACACGCTACTGATATATTAATCTGCAGCATGCTTATTTTGCACTCACTACTACTGTCTAGCGGTAGCGGGCTTTTCTAACAAACTCTACAGCTAAAGTTCTGTGTATAACATTTTCCCCAGTAGTGGTGGAACGCGGAATCAACGAAAACCACATAATTATCGTGGAGTTAACCAACAACCACAAGCTGGATGTCAAGAACATTGGGGAGACCATCTTCAAGCTTCACGAGAAAATCAAGCACCTCCAAGCCCAGATCTATGACCTGCAAAACCAAAACCATGAGTATGAATATAGATTCAAGATGTTTAGTTTGGCTGCAGATTTCAGGATCCCGGAGACTCGATCATCCTTGTATGATGGTGAGCCTATGCCTTGGAAGATGTACGACAAGCCTACATCATCAACAACTCCATCATCACCACCTCCAAAGAAGGAGACATAAACACATGGGTATGGGCACTCCCCTTGGCAACTGCCAAGCTTGGGGGAGGTGCCCCGGTATCGTATCACTATCACAGTTCTATCTTTACCGTTTTTCTTAGTTTGATCCTTTTGGTTATATCTTGATCTAGTAGAATAAAGTTTAGTATGATCTAGCTTTGAGTTTTTGTGTTGATCCGTATCTATGTAATCGAGTCCTTGAGCTATATATAATAAAGATTAATCTTGAGTCGAGGGCTTGGTTATCTGGCTATGATCTTGAGGGAATAAAAGAAAAAAAAGAGAAAAATAAAAAGAAATAAGGAGATCATATTGATCTTATGAGTAATGACTTCACATATAAAGAGTATGACGAATAAAAGTTGTTGATAGCTAATAAACATAGTTTTGGTTACTGTTGCAATTAATAGGAAGTAATAAAGAAAGAGAGGTTTTCACATATAAATATACTATCTTGGACATCTTTTATGATTGTGAGCACTCATTAAAATATGACATGCTAAAATGTTGATGGTGGACAAGGAAGACAATGTAATGGGTTATGTTTTTATATCCGAATAAATTATATTGTCATGGATCATCCAACATGTTGAGCTTGCCTTTCCCCCTAATGCTAGCCAAATTTTTGCACTAAGTAGAGATACTACTTGTGCTTCCAAATATCCTTAAACCCAGTTTTTCTATGAGAGTCCACCATATCTACCTATGGATTGAATAAGATCCTCCAAGTAAGTTGTCATTGTTGCAAACAAAAACAATTGCTCTCTAAGTATGCATGATCTATTAGTGTGGAGAAAATAAGCTTTATACGATCTTGTGATATGGAAGAAATAAAAGTGGTGGACTGCATAATAAAGGTCCCTATCACAAGTGGCAATATAAAAGGACGTTCTTTTGCATTAAGATTCTGTGCATTGAACCATAAAAGCACATGACAACCTCTGCTTTTTCTGCGAAGGGCATATCTATTATTTTTGTCTTATACCTGATACAAGAGTCATGGTGATCTTCACCTTTCTTTTTTACACTTTATCGTTTGGCAAGCCATATGTCTTGGAAAGATCCTGATATATATATATATATATATATATATATATATATAGATAGGACAAATGTTTCCTACAAGCAGTGATAGTTACCACCACTTGTGTTTTGTATGTTGTATGTAGTATCTGTCGATACGGAGAGTATGTACGTATAGTATGTAGTATATAACAATGTTTAGGTAGTATATATACTAATTTTTAGGTAGTATGTACCATATTTTGGGTATGCTCTTTTTTACGTACAAATATGTACGTATTTCACAAATATAACAAAAACTATGGACTAATATGCAATTTTTTCGTGTAACTTGCTTTGAAATATCTTAGATATAGTATATAAACATCTTAAGAATAATAAAATAGTATATATAGTACCACTTGGTAGTATATGAGATATGTGGGGTAAATACCACCGGCTGGTAGGATGGATTTTCCCTATAGATATATATATAGATATATATATCCAATCGGATGTTGGTTTTCATAAAGCATTATTGGTGATGTTACCATTGAGGTAAAAGGTTGGGAGGACAAACTATAAGCCACTATCTTTCTGTGTGTCCGATTAAAACTTTATTCCCATAAGTATTGCGTGAGTGTTAGCAATTGTGAAAGACTAAATCATAGTTGAGCATGTGGACTTGCTGAAAAGCTCTTATATTGACTCTTTCCGATGTTATGATAAATTGCAATTGCTTCAATGACTGAGATTATAGTTTGTTAGTTTTCAATGAAGTTTCTAATTCATACTCGATATTGCGAATAGATTGTTACTTTACAATAAGAAATCATATGACAATATATATATATATGTTGCTATTCTAAGAATGATCATGATGCCCTTATGTCCGTATTTTATTTTATCGACACCTCTATCTCTAAACATGTGGACATATTTTTCGATATCGGCTTCTGCTTGAGGACAAGCGAGGTCTAAGCTTGGGGGAGTTGATATGTCCATTTTGCATCATGCTTTTATATCGATATTTATTGCATTATGGTCTGTTACTACACATTATGTCACAATACATATGCCTTTTCTCTCTTATTTTAAAAGGATTACATGAAGAGGGAGAATGCCACAGTTGGAATTCTGGGCTGGAAAAGGAGCTAATATTTGAGACCTACTCTACACAACTCCAAAAGTCCTTAAACTCCAGGGAAGTAAGTTTTGGAATTTATGAAAAATATTGGGCGAAAAAGCACCAGAGGGGTGCCACCCACCGTCCACGAGGGTGGAGGGCACGCCCTACCCCCCTGGGCCCGCCCCTGCCTCATGGGCCACCTTGAAACCTCCCGATGCCCATCTTCTAGTATAAGGTGTCTTTTGGCCTGGAAAAATAAGAAGGAAGCTTTTGGGACGAAGCACCGCCGTCTCAAGGCGGAACCAATCTAGGGCTCAGGCGGAGCTATTCTGCCGGGGAAACATCCCCCCGGGAGGGGAAATCGTCACTAACGTCAGCACCATCAATCCTCTCATCGGGAGGGGGTCAATGTCCATAAACATCTTCACCAGCACCATCTCCTCTCAAACCCTAGTTCATCTCTTGTATCCGATCTTTGTCTCAAAACCTCAGATTGGTACCTGTGGGTTGCTAGTATTGTTGATTACTCCTTGTAGTTAATGCTAGTTGGTTTATTCGGTGGAAGATCATATGTTCAGATCATTTATGCACATTAAATACCCCTCTAATTATGAACAAGAATATGATTTGTGAGTAGTTATGTTTGTTCCTGAGGACATGGGAGAAGTCTTGTTATAAGTAGTCATGTAAATTTGGTATTCGTTTGATATTTTGAAGATATGTATGTTGTCTTTCCTCTAGTGGTGTTATGTGAACGTTGACTACATGACACTTCACCATTGATTGGGCCTAGGGGAAGGCATTGGGAAGTAATAAGTAGATGATGGGTTGCTAGAGTGACAGAAGCTTAAACCCTATTTTATGCGTTGCTTCGTAAGGGGCTGATTTGGAACCATATGTTTCATGCTATGGTTAGGTTTACCATAATTCTTCTTTTATAGTTGCGGATGCTTGCGAGGGAGGTTAATCTTAGATGGGATGCCTTTCCAAGGAAGGGCAGTACCCAAGCACCGGTCCACCCATATATCAAATTATCAAAGTAACGAACGCGAATCATATGAGCATGATGAAAACTAGCTTGACGATAATTTCTATGTGTCCTCGGGAGCACTTTCCTTTATATAAGAGTTTGTCCAGGCATGTCCTTTGCTACAAAAAGGATTGGGCCTCCTTGCTGCACCTTGTTTACTTTTGTTACTTGTTACCCGTTACGAATTACCTTATCAGAAAACTATTTGTTACCGATAATTTTAGTGCTTGCAGAGAATACCTTACTGAAAACTGCATGTCATTTCCTTCTGCTCGTTGTTGGGTTCGATACTCTTACTTATCAAAAGGATTACGATAGATCCCCTATACTTGTGGGTCATCACTCTATTACATGATGAATCTCATTCAACTCCTCACCGACCAACGAGCCTACAAAGGAATTACTCACTCCCGATGGGGTGTATCATGGAATTGGCGATGGTGAAGGGTTGGTGATGACGTAGAACATAGATCCCCCTCTCAGGAGCCCCAAACGGACTCCAGATCTGGCCTCCCGATGAAGAACAAGAGGTGATGGTTGCTCCGTCTCGTGGATCGTGATAATTCTTTTTCCCTGATTTTTCTGGAAAAATAGGATTTCATAACGTTGGTTTCAGGGTCTGCGGGGCCACCAGGTGGGGACAACCCACCTCGGGGCTCCAAGAGAGGGGGCGCGCCATGTTGGGTTGTGCCCACCCAAGTGCCCCTCTCCGGTAGGTCTTGGCTCCAGAAATTCTTAGTAATTATATAAAAATTCCTCGCAAAGTTTTATTCCATTCCAAGAACTTTTATTTCTACACAAAAACAACACCATGGTAGTTCTGCTGAAAACATCATCAGTCCGGGGTTAGTTTCATTCAAATCATGCAAATTAAAGTCCAAAAAAAGCAGAAAATCCTGAGAGAAAGTAGATACATTGGAGATGTATCAACTCCCCCAAGCTTAAACCTTTACTTGTCCTCAAGCAATTCAGTTGATATCTGAAAGTGAGAAAGAAAAACTTTTACGAACTCTTTTGCTCTTAGAAATTAGAATGCTGACAATAACTCGTAGAAATTAGAATGACTCATATCAATGACATAATCAGCTAGAGAACAATAATAAGATATCTCAAACAGCAACACGTTGTCAAAACAACCATGATATAATATGACAATAGTGGTATCTCGCTATCCCTTTCTGAGACCGCAAAACATAAATTCAGAGCATATCCAAAGTTCAAGTAGCGACTGAACATTGTGATGCACCCAACATTAGCTACACACAACGCATAAGTCATGACAGCTGTGCTCTCAAGTTCTGGCGCTTATTTTAGAAGGTGATTACACAACATAAAAATAAATAGATAGTCCCTTTGCAGAGGGAAGCAGTGATTTGCAGAGGTGCCAGACGTCAAGTTTTTAAAACCGACTTAAATGATGTTTTGAGACATGCACCCTTCTCATTCACTTCACGACCATCAGTTGTCAATAGCTTCCATGCTAAGCATGCTAGTAGAGGTTCCCAAGCGATAAAAGTAAAAGTTTACACCCCCTCCACCATCAATGACACACCCCAGCTTGTCCGAAACAATGTGTGCATCCATACCAACAACACTCCCGGGGGAGTTTTGTTTAATTGTTTGCATATTTTGAATTCGGGACTAGGAACCCCTATTACCGCCCTTTTCTCGAGCGATGGCGAGTGAATAAACACTCGACCTGAGAATAACCCGCTTAGCATGGAAGATACCAACCACCTCCTATCGTTCCATGAACGATCCAGGCACACAAAAAACGATATTTGTTTGATGTTTTTGGAGGTGGCACATGCAAATTTACTTAGGACGGTAGGGTAATACCGTATGGTGGACTCATCTGGAATAACTTTGGGTTCACGGTTTTTGAGGTACAACTAGAATTCCCACTTAGTACATGCAAATACTAACAAATAGATTGCGAAGCGGCCAGCTAGAGTGCAACAACGGTCATAAACATGCACTATGCATAAGTAACACTTCTAGGGAAAACCCTAGCAGCAGCGCGGGTTTTAGACCTATCAGTAGCGCGGGGTTATGCGCTACTATAAGGCGCTACAGCTAACGAATAGCAGTAGCATGCCTCCACCCACGCTACTGCTAAATCGACTTAGTAGTAGCGAGTTCCAGGAGGAGCGCTGCTGGTAATTAGTAGTAGCACTTCTCCCTACCCGCGCTGCTACTATTATTTCGTATTTTATTTCATGTTGTATTCGTACACCTTTACACAAGTTTTCATACAACAGGAATTTAGAAATTGTTTTTACATCATAATGAGTTATTACATCATGGGGTGAAAGAACCGTGTGGACTAGTTTCAAGTGGATGGACATCCACTTGAAACTAATCCGCGGTTCTTTCACCCAATGATATAATAAATATCATCATCATATCATTAACAACTTATCATCATCATCATCATCATATCATTGGTCACTACTCGTAATCACAAGTACTCCTCACATCTTCAACTCTAACACATTGTATCACATAATAAACATATTGTACCTCATAGGACCTACTACATTCTCTTAGGACCTACTATATTCTCTAAGGTAAAATAGCAAAAAACAAGATAGCCCCTGACTCTCCATTATGCAGAATGGAGATTATCCTATCTCCAATTCTTGCTTTTCGCTTAATGTTACTTCCAAGAACCTCCTTGCGAATGTCCAAACATTTTTTCCATTCTTCGATTAGCATGTTTTCACCGTTTTAGAAATCTGATATGCACAGGTGAGCTCCTTAGAATGACCTGGCTATAGGTTCATAACTACAAGGAGACCATTCTGATACATCGGATGAGGCACACAATCCATCGGGATTTTCTGTTGAAAAACATAGTAATAACTTCGCAGTTAGCAATGATGTACTAGTTTTAGAAGTATGCAAAAGATGCACGGATGTCATAATAGTGAAAAATCTTACCAGGGTATCTCCATTGAAGTTACCGCAGTTCAACACGTGCACTAGTGGCACGTATTCACCATAATTTGGAGGAGTTCGATAATAGGTATTGTAATTCTCAAAAAAAGTACAATAAGCAATCAGATGATTTTTCTCCTTATAAGGTAATTCGGAGCCATCAGTGTAGTGGGTTTTGTCTACCATCTTCTGCACATTCTTTGAAGATTCAAAATAAGCTGTCGATGGAAATAAGCTGTCAACTATTTTGAAATAAACAACATAAATTAGTTACTAACTATGTGAGAAACTCACATTGCGGTAGAATCGGAAGCGTATCAACAAGGACCCAAATGTCCATATTGTCTTGCTCGATGTCAAGATCACCAAGATCCATGGTGACAATCATACCCTCATAAAAACATACATTTTGCAAAGTGCTTCCCAATTTTGGCAATCAAAATGGGTTACACTCTGAGAATTGTACAGATTTACTTCAAAATCGATATCATGATGGGTCCTTAGGTGTATTTTCTTTGTTTGAAAATTTTCATGGTCTTCAAAACCCGTCCTCTCCAAGACATAGCGTCTTACATGGCATGGGATAAGCTAGACGAATTGTAAAAGATGAAAATTAGACATTGAAATAGTTGAAGTCATGCTTAATTACGAAAAAAACACTTGTCATTGTTGCGTACCGTTTCAACATCAAAGGTCTCCTCGAGCTTAATGCTGAAGCGCCGATCTTCATACAGCTCAACGAACCTGTCGCACATACCTCGATCATCATGGCACCAGTTGCACTCCCCCGGGAGACTGTCGTCGTCTGAGTACGACATTTCCTACGATCATAATTCAAAGATTAAACTTGTACATATTTTAGCACAAGTCATGCCAGAATGCACGGAAAAATCCGGCATGACCTTTGCTACAAAAGGACATATCGAGCGCCTGAAATTTGCTGGAACGGAAATTAATCAACACTCCGGCAACACATAGGCCACTCGGAGGTGTAACCAAAACATGAAATAATTGCTTAAACTAAAAAATAACAGCAAATATGGCATGTTCAACTAGCTCTATTAATTCAACTAGTTCTTACTAAAATAAACTTAGTATAAAAAGAAAAAACTAGTTCTTTCTAAAAATGAAGTAGTTCAACTAGTTATTAATATACTTACTATACTAGTTCAACTAAAACTTAACTAGTTCAACTAAAACTAAACTAGTTCTATTAATTCAACTAGTTCTTACTAAATATAAACTTAGTATAAAAAGAAAAAAACTAGTTCTTTCTAAAAATGAAGTAGTTCAACTAGTTATTAATTTACTTACTATACTAGTTCAACTAAAACTTAACTAGTTCAACTAAAACTAAACTAGTTCTATTAATTCAACTCGTTCTTACTAAATATAAACTTACTATAAATAGAAAGAAACTAGCACATCTACTACTACTAATTAACATCTAACTACTACATCTGCTACTAATTAACATCTACTACTCCTAATTATACAACTAGTTTACCATCACTACTAGTAATTAATATCCACTACTTCTAAAAATCATTATCTATGAACCCCAAATTAACATCTTCTACTACTAAAATCATCTACTAACTAAGCAAAGAGAGAGGGGGTGGGGGAGGGGTGGGGGGCTTACAGAGGGAGAGACGGTGGCGGGGAGGTTCTCGGCGACGGAGGGGCGGCGAGGGCGGGCTCGGGATCGGAAGGCGGCGGTCCTGGGCGGCGGGCTCGGTCGAGGGCGGCGGCGGGCTCGGTCGAGGGCGGCGGCGGGCTCGGTCGAGGGCGGCGGCGGTGAGGTCAAGGGCGGCGACAGTGTGGTCGAGAGCGGCGGCGGTGAGGTTGAGGGCGGGCGGGCGGCGGCGGCGGCGGCTGTGAGGGCAAGCACGCCCGGGCTCGGGCGGCGGCGACAGGAGTAGGGGAACAGGCCGGTGGGGGGAAAGGAGGACTTAGCGAAATTTTGATCCGGGGGGTGGTTAACTCGATCTAACAGTAGCACTCGTATAGCAAACGCGCTATAGCTAAATTATCTATAGCGCTTTTTAGAGAAAACCGCTACTGCTAATGGAAGCAGTTATTTCTTTTGTTTAGTAAAAACATCAAAAATATATATTGGTCATCATTGATCTTTTTGTGTATAATCTAAATAGTCAACAGGAATCCTCACTGTACCTGTATAGGTACAGGCGAGGATTCATACTGCAACCATAAATCATACACAGATAGTTCAATGAAGACCAAGTGCTCGAGATAGGTTGAGAAGCAACTTATTTAAGGTGGTAAACACCTTGTTCGCTTAGTAGTATGGGACTAAACATAATTAGTTGCGGTGATACTTAGCAGTAGCGAGTTTTGAGGAAAACCGCTGCTACTAAGTTCTTTAGCAGTAGCGCGTCCACGGGAAGGGCTCTACTACTATATCTAGCCTGGAGGCAACACCGTGGCAATTATAGTAGTAGCGCTCTTGTCACCTAGAGCGCTACTTCTACTCAGTCATTAGTAGCGCTCTTTTCTAAAGCTCGCTGCTGCTAATTAGCAGTAGCGCCCGTTTTAGACCGCGCTGCTAAGATTCTGTGTATAAGGTTTTCCCTAGTTGTGTAACATTGGATACTAGCATGAGTAGGATATGAACACCATGAACATAAATATCATAGAGGCTATCACTACAAAAAATACACATCCGTGACATTTTGGGCCGAACGAATTTTTTTAGTCATACTTATGACACTTCTACGACAATAATTGTGACAAAACACGGTATCATCATAGATGTGGTGGGGTCCTACTTCTATGACAAAAAATCATGACAGAAAATGGCCTTTTCGTCCTGGGCGGGCCGGAGACGCAGCTGCATGACAATCTTTGGGTCGTCCTTGACGGAAAAAACCGTGGTAGAAGCGAGGGCGAGGAAAATATCGGGGTGTTCACGGTTACGGTTGGTGGTCGGGGCCGAGCGATGCGCGTTTCTCTCGTACACGCAAGAGCATGGGTGCGAGGCGTTGGGCTCTAACTGAACCCGAGCGAGGCATTGGGCTCTATAAACCCGAGCGATTGCACTGCAGGCTACGCGTTACTGAACCCGAGCGATCGATCAATGCCTGTTAACTGAACCCGATCGAGCGATTCCTTCGCTACTGTTGCTAACTGAAGCCGATCGATGCTGCCTCTGGATGAACAGTGAGCGTTGATGGGGGGGTTTGGATGAACAGTTTCTGGTGGGGGTGGATGAACAGGACCCCGTTGTGTTGCCTTTGGATGAACAGGACCCCGATCGATCGAGCCGATTGGGGCTGGATGAACAGGACCCCGTGGATAGCAGGATGAACAGGACCACCCCGTGGAGGGCAGTATGAACAGTAGAAGGAAGAGGGCTGGATGAACAGTAGCCCGTGGAGGGGTGGTTGAACATGTGCCCGTGGAGAGGGCTGGTTGAACAATAGCCGATGGAGTAGCGCGCGGTCGAGGCTGGATGAACAGGAGCTCGTGGATGAACAGTCACAGGTGGAGGCTGTAGGAGGTCGACGGTGGATGAATAGTAGCCCGTGGACGCTGGAGGGGGTCGATGATGGAGATGAATAATATCTCGTGGAGTCCCGTTTTGCGGTACGCCACACCCCTCCAGATGAACGGGACCCCCGTTTCGACGGTAGCGCTCCAACACAAGTCTGTTTCCTCCATTTTGTGGTACGCCAAACACCTCCCAATCAATAGGACCCCCGTTTTGACCGTAGGAGGTCTGTTTCCTGCGTTTTGCGGTACGCCAGACCCCTCCTGATGAACAGGATCCCGTTTCGATCGTGGCCGGTCGAACACAAGGCCGTTTCCTCCGTTCTGCGGTACGCCATGCCTCGTTTCCATCGGTTGTTCCTTCCAAGCCCTCCCGATGAACACGACGACGCATTCCATTCCGACCCAGCCAGTTGGCTCCCCATGAACACGACGATGACGCTGTTTCTCCATTCCGACCCATCCATGTACACGAGACCTGGCCGTACGTACGCGCGAGTAGGCGTTCGAGACCCCGCCCGTATGTACGTACGTGGCCATATTTACTTTCTTGCACCCTGGCCGTTGGACGTACGTGTACATGCTACGTGCACGCCTCTACTACGACACGTGCGCGCCTCTACATCGACCAGTATGTATGTACATGTTCACGACCAGAATGACAATGGTACGTACGCTTCGACTAGGTGTGTCCCGACTGTCAGGCACTTCCTTGCCTGCGAAGATGTAGCTAGTGGGTCCCAACAGTCACGGGGGCGAATAGTTTTTTTCTTTTTTTGCCCGGATGCATGATAGCAGTAGCGCTGTTTTGCTAGACCAGCTTTATAGCTAACTTAGCTATAGCGCAATTTTCCCACACGCGCTATAGCTAACTTGCCTACAGCACCGGTCCGCTAGCTCCCCTCTTGCCTACCTCTCACTCACGCCGCTCGTCGATCCCCTTTTGTCTTATGCCACCGCCAATGTCGCACTGCCCACGCTGTCGCCGATGCCGCCCTGCCCACGCTGCCGCCGACGCCACCCCACCCACGCCGTTGCCGACGCCGGACTTGACCTCAGCTCCGACCTTGAGGCCGGCCACCGACCCCCTCCCGGTCCGGTATGGCCCCTCGCCCCCTCTTCCTTCCTCTCCGACCCGTCAGCCCCGTCTCTCTCTCTCTCTAACCCCCTCCCGCTCTGGTTTGTCTCTGCAGATAAACAAGGCTCAGCGACCCCGGCGACCCCGATGCCGGCCACCGACCCCGACCCCTCAGCGCCTCCCTCCGTGAAGCAGATGGCGACGCCCAGCAACGCTAGTGAGCACTTCGTCGGCAGGTGCCTTTCCCTCCCCTCCGCCCCCCGCCCCGTGCGTACGAGCATAATTTAATTGTTGTTAGTGTTAGTTAGTGTTAGTGTTAGCCCAGTGATGGTGCTTAGCTTAATTGTTGTTAGTGTTAGTTAGTGTATTCTACTAGTTTCTGTGGTGATTCGAGCAAGTTTTATTTACTGTTACTACTGTTCTGACTAAATTCAGTTAAATGAATATAAGCTTTGACAGAGAATTAAAATGAGCTGCACATGAACTACATCGTCAGGAGAGGGCATGTCACTGGTCACGCGGTCGCGGACCCATACTACATGCATGAGGGCTTCTTGTCAATCAACTACGCCAACCGTCAATATGCGAGTCAGTACATCGAAGAATTCTTGGTCAGCAATAAGGACAAAGAAACGATTCTCCTCCTTATCATCCCAGGTAAGTCATCCGCGGATATCACTATAACACATACATCCTTTCGTGCATTTCAATAGTTACTTTGCACGCTGAAAGTGCAACTATCCCTAGGTGCTTTTGGTAATTTATAACAACATATAGCTCATTGAGCTAATGCAATTCCAAGACAATTATTTCAGGAAAGCTCAATGATTGGCATGGCATGGATGGTGAAAGTGGAACCCTCAAAATGCTAAGGACAAAGGATTGGCTCAAGCTCAAAAGTTCAAGACTCTTCATTTTATATTTTAGTGATCCAAGATCACATTGAGTCTATAGGAAAAGCCAATACTATCAAGGAGGGATGAGGTGTTGCTTAATGAGCTCTTTGCCTTATGTGCTTAATGATATGCTCCAAAATCCTCAACTACTTTCCCATATCCACATATGACCTAAACCCAAAGTCAAACTCGGACCTACCGATTCTTTCTATCCGGCGCCACCGAGTTTCTCATATGTCATAAACCACTGCCAAACCCTAGCAAATCGGTTTCACCGATAGGGATTTCGGTCTCACCGAGATGGGATTGCAACCTCTCTGTTTCCTTTTCGTAACTTTTCGGTCCCACCGAAAGAGCGGATCGGTCCCACCGAGATTGCAATGCAAACTCTCTGTTTCCCTTTTGTAACTTTTCGGTCTCACCGAAAGAGCAAATCGGTCCCACCGAGTTTGCCTGACCAACTCTCTGGTTAGCTAATTACCAAATCGGTCTCACCGAGTTTGTGTAATCGGTCTCACCGAGATTACGCTATGCCCAAACCCTAACCACATCGGTCCTAGCAAGATGCATGTCAGTCCCACCGAAAATCTCTAACGGTCACTAGGTTTACCATTTCGGTCTGACCGAGTTTGTTGATTCGGTCCCACCGAGATTGGTGGATTGTGTGTAACGGTTGGATTTTTAGTGGAGGCTATATATACCCCTCCACCTCCTCTTCATTCGTGGAGAGAGGCATCAGAACACACCTACACTTCCAATTCATATGTTCTGAGAGAGAACCACCTACTCATGTGTTGAGACCAAGATATTCCATTCCTACCATATGAATCTTGATCTCTAGCCTTTCCCAAGTTGCTTTCCACTCAAATCTTCTTTCCACCAAATCCAAATCCTGTGAGAGAGAGTTGAGTGTTGGGGAGACTATCATTTGAAGCACAAGAGCAAGGAGTTCATCATCAACACACCATTTGTTACTTCTTGGAGAGTGGTGTCTCCTAGATTGGCTAGGTGTCACTTGGGAGCCTCCGACAAGATTGTGGAGTTGAACCAAGGAGTTTGTAAGGGCAAGGAGATCACCTACTTCGTGAAGATCTACCGCTAGTGAGGCAAGTCCTTCGTGGGCGATGGCCATGGTGGGATAGAGAAGGTTGCTTCTTCGTGGACCCTTCGTGGGTGGAGCCCTCCGTGGACTCGCGCAACCATTACCCTTCGTGGGTTGAAGTCTCCACTAACGTGGATGTAGGATAGCACCACCTATCCGAACCACGGGAAAAACATCCGTGTCTCCAATAGCATTTGAATTCTCCAAACCCTTCCCTTTACATTCTTGCAAGTTGCATGCTTTACTTTCCGCTGCATATATACTCTTTGCATTCTTGCTTGAATTGTGTGATGATTGCTTGACTTGTCCTAAAATAGCTAAAATCTACCAAGAACTAAAATTGGGAAAAGGCGTAGCTTTTATTTGGTCAAGTAGTCTAATCACCCCCCCTCTAGACATACTTCCGATCCTACACACGCATGCAGGCTAAACTTGATCGTGTATTTTGCGTAGCGGGGGTGTCGTGCCGTTCTCATTGTTCTTTACCCACATTACTCCCGGGCTCTATATTTGGACCCGTCGAAGAACATACAGAAGAAAGATTACACACACATAAAGTATGTTCTATACAGAGCTATGCTAGGCTTCAGCATGCGTGGTGGCTACATCCAATGCAAAAAAACAAATAAGGTCGGGCTTTGTTTCAGCCACAAGACTGACTTCTGTTGCATCCAGCAACCAGCAAGAAGTGAGAATGATGGATTCTACGTCATCCATCTAATGATGGAGTACAGAAGGGATATGCAATCACTTTGCATGAAATCTTCATCCGATACCCACATCCAGAGATGGGCCGAAGCCTTTGGAGCCGTGCCGGATATTTGACTATGAAATGATTTAAACCGGATCCAACAGGAAATTGCGTCCATCATCATGAAAGATGTCCTTGAAGAGAATGGGATGTTTTACGGGTCCAAACCCACATTGCCGTACAGCGTCAGGACATGACGCCTTTCACTAAGCTTGGGTTCACCCTTCCAGATATGGATAGATGGGAAGAGTGCACTGCTTAAAAACAATGTGTTTGTTTACTTACTTGTTACTTTCTGTACGACGAAACTTCGAATCTCTGAGTACGACGAAACTATTAGATGTATGGTGCTGCGCTCTAGTTAATTACTTTCGATACGATGAAATTTGTTAACTATGTTTACTATATATGTTGCTTCTATTTCATAACTATTTTGTTGAATTCGCTTCATGGTATATATATGTATGTGCATCTCTGACACGTATATAGATCAACGATGGCGAGGAACTGGTATGTCGTGTATGTAGGGCATGTTCCAGGTGTGTATGATGAGTGGCCAGAGTGTCAGGCCCAAGTCTCTGGCTTCTCCGGCGGAAGCCAGAAAAGGTTTGATAGCAGAGTGGAAGCCGAAGCTACTTACATGAGATTCATGGCACAACAGGGTATTCCGAACCAGCGCCGCTGCAAAAACTACTACATAATACCGCTTTTGATCATCTTGATCGCTCTTATCTTCTATGCGGTCATATCATAGTCTACATAGATGATGAAACATGAGTATGTGCCCATGTAGTTGCATGTATTGAGAACTTGTAATGACTTGTAACTCTATTTCGAGACATGTGTTCGACCATGATTGATGATGATGAGATATTTGAGACATGTCAAGACTTCTAATAACTTTGCCTCATAGATGTCTCACTTGCTTTTCAATGAATATGCATGTTATTGTATAAACAATGGATCTGTTTAATTGCGTACAGAGCCAAAATGCAAAAAAAAATACAAAAGTTAGCAGTGGCGTGGGGGTAAAGATTACCAGTAGCACTCAAGTAACAGTAGCGCTGGCTAGCTCCACGCGCTATAGATAAATATCAGTAGCGTTGGGTGGAAGCGCGCTATAGCTACTTTATCTACTACTAGCGCTGGTTTAAACAAGCGCTACTGCTAAAAAATAGTTGTAGCACCATAGCAGTAGCGCGCCTACCCGCGCTACTAATAGTAAAAAAACAGCGCTACTGGTAAGGGTTTTCCTAGTAGTGCACGTCGCGCTCGTGCTGAGCACCGGGCTGCCCTTGCCGCCCCGTTGCTCAGACGGCTCCCGTCGCCGGGCCACTTCGTCATTCCCCGTCGCCTGCCGCCAACGCCACCACCGTCCTAGTGGGGAACAAGCAGCAAGCATCCTCACTGCACCCCTCTGTGCGGTGGGATGGCCGCATCGCCACTGGATCGCTGACCCCGGCCAATTCTTCATCCCATGCATGTCGTGCTCCCATGGACGCGCGAGCCTGCGCTCCTCATGGCGCACGAGCTCCTGTGCTATCGCCCGGTCGACGACCTCTATGAGGACTGGCTCGACCGCATCGCCAAGCTCGTCCGCGCTGCAGGGGCTCCCCTGCGCCCTCCCTCTCTCTGCCTCGCCCTCCGCTAGCCACGGGCGACGTGGCTCACGGAGCACCTCCGCCACATCTACATCAAGATGGTGCCCTGGCGCCAAGGCGCGCGGCTCCACAGCATGACCCCTCGCGTCCAGCGCCCGCACGTGAAGAGAGAAGCTGTCAAGAAGTCCCTCCGCCGCAAGAAAACGCTCTTCCACTCCTCGCACCGCCGCGCCAGGATCGTTTGCCGTGGCAAGGCCCCGCGCCACTGGCCGTGGAGGCGCGTGAGCACCAAGGCCAAGCTCCACCTCCAAGGACGGTGACCACAGCTGGCTGCCGCGCCTTCACCCCCGAGCTGCGTCGCGTCTCCTGGCCGGGCAAGTTCAAGCCGGATCTGCCTCCTCACTACGAAGTCACCCCGACCCCGTGGAGTTCTTTGCAGCTCTACGAGCTGAGCGTCGAAGCAGCCAACGACAAAGAGGAAGTCATGGAGAACTGGTTCCTCATGGCTCTCAAGGATGGAGCTCGCTCCTAGCCCTGAACCTGCACCCAGGCTCGATCTCCTCCTGGGATGAGATGTGCAACCGTTTCGTTGCCAACTTCTAGGGCACTCGCGACCGCCCGCCGGCCGCGGGTGACCTGCTCGGCGTCAAGCAACAACCTGGAGAGACGCTCCAGAAGTACATCCAGCGCTTCAACAACGTCCACCTCAAGATCCCCAACGTGATGGACAAGGCCATCATCCCTGCGTTCTCTGATGGCGTACGCGACATCAAGATGTAGGAAAAGCTCGCTATCCATGAGGAGCTATGCACGTCTCTGTATTTCTCCAACCTGGCGACCAAATGCGCTAGAGCTGAGGAGGGGCGCCTCTCCCTTCTCGAGCTCCCGGCTGCGGACCCGGAGGAGAAGAAAGCCAAGGCCAAGGACGTGAAGCGCAAGGGAGCAGTCGTGCTCGTAGCGGAACTGGACACCAAGCGCGACACAGACCAGCCGGAGTCATCCAAGAGCAGCAGACCGTTCTGCGCCTTCCATAACCTGAATACCCACAACACCAGCGACTGTCAAGAGCTCAGAGCCATTTGAGAAGGGTGCTTCGGTCGAAGCCCCGAGCACGGAGACCGGGTCTACGACCGAGGAGGACGTGGTGGCGGACGCTGGGACGACCGTGGCCCGCGCTAGGAGTGGCGCGACCGGCCTCGTGAGGACCGCTGGCAGGATCAGCCTCGCGAGGGTGCCTGGAGGGATCACCCTCGTGAGGATCGTCCTCAAGGAAACGCTGGACTCCCTCCGGTGCCGCCACCGCCAAGAAGGAATGCCGACAATCACTGTGATGAGGGGGCTAGGGGCTACCAGGAGCCGCGTGCTATCGCTTGCATCTTGGGAGGAGCCCAGGCCCCAGCCTTGTAGTGTATATTCAAGAAGTTTGCTCGTGAAGTGAATGCAGTCCTCCCCAAGTTCAAGGCCACATGCCCGCTCAAATGGACCCAGTGCCCCATCATGTTCAACTCGGCAAATCAGCTCAAGTGCGCAGCTACCGCTGGCGCCCACCCGATGCTTTGTTCACCTATGCTCAGCAACGTGCAAGTTACCAAGACCCTCATCGACGGTGGCGCAGGGCTCAACGTCATATCCCTTGACACATTCGACAACCTTCAAGTGCCATATGACCAACTTCAGCCTACCAAGCCTTTCTCAGGAGTGACCGATGGTTCTACCACACCGATAGGGGAGGTCCACCTCCCTGTTACCTTCGGAGAACGCAAAAACTACCGCACCGAGCTCATCGACTTTGACATCGCGCACATCCGTCTGCCGTACAATGCCATCCTTGGGTATCCAGCCCTGCCAAGTTCATGGCGGTGACCCATCACGGCTACAATATCCTCAAGATGTCGGGAAGCGGCGGAATCATCACAGTCCCATGCACAGAAAGAGATGCGGTGTGCTCCCTCGAGCGTGCCTTCCAAACTGCAGCAAGCAACGACCCCGACAGCAAGGGCGAGGGCCCTCCTGAGGCCATCCCCAAGAAGAAGCAGATGCGCCGTTTAGGACCTCAGGAGGGTGGCATCGCAGCTAGAACCTCGTCAAGATCAGCGCCTCCTCTAGGGACGCCACGCTCCATCGCATAGGAAGGTGCGTCCGGCGCCCTTCTCGGGCAGGGCTCGGGGGCTCTCTTCTGGAGGGCCGACATCACGAGGGAGGCGCTTGGACACCACTTGGAGGTGTGCTTCACGGCACGTTTTCCTCAGGAGGGCACAAAGCAAGGATCTCCCACCGTTCAGGAGTTCATCACCAAGACCACTCGGGAATTACAAGATGCAAGGGCCATGCGCAGCGACCGCCGCTCACGAGGCGCAACTTCCCATCCAGGCGAGGATGCCAGGCTGCACGTCTGCATCGACATCCCAGGGCTCAACAGGGCTGCTTCTCAGGGGCTTTTCTGGCCTTCAAGCGTGGGACGCTGTGAGGGCCCACCACACAGCTACGTTCGCATGCCTTTTGGCCTGCCGAGCGTGTCGTCCGCCTACCAGCGCAACTTGCGGCGCATCCTGGTGGCTCCGGAGGCTAGGCACCACACCGTCCTGATGGAGATGGAGACGGTCCTCAAGGAACCACCTGAGCCCCCAAAGCCTCCCGAGGCTCAGGGACGCAGTGGCTCGTGAGGAGCAATCCTTTCGCCGTGCACCTTCAGTTGCCCCAACTCTCCTTCATCATCAAAACCAGGTGACCTTTTCCAAGTTCATTTAGCTGGGAGCGCCCCTCTGGCTGCATCATTCCCAGGACGCATGGGTCCGTCCCAATGGCATGTATCCCTTTTATGTCTTTGGCTTACCTTGCTGGGGGCGCCCCTCGGGCTGCATCATCCCGAAGTCGCTCGGGCCTGACCCAGTGGCATGTATCTTCCTTGCATTTACTTAAGCCTGCTGCTTTCCATGCTTAATCTACCTATGATTACTACCTACTCGATCGCCAGCCATCATGGGGACCACTCGCCGGCCGTCTTTCTTCAGGACCCTTCGCGTGAGTAAGTTGAGCATGTCTTATGTGCTCGGGCCCGTCCCTGCAGCGTCGATAAATCCAATGGCTGAGCTCTTTCTGGTGGGCTGGCCCCGTTCACGTCACCTCCTAGGGCCATTGGTGCTTGGCTTTCTCAAGCGATAATCTCAGGAGATTCCTTCGACGCAGGTTGTCTGACCACCCCGCAGAACCAGCACAACAAACAAGAACCAAGACCAGGCGCAACCCGCCTTGAGGTAGGGCCTCGTGAGTCTCGCGCTGGCTCAGCTGTGCCTAGATACACCTCGGGTAGCCCTGCCGTGCAAGCCACGTGTCAGGGCGGGGCTGTACACGCCCCGGGGGCTCTCCGCAGAGGGGGCCCCCCTCCCACGCACAAGTGTAAGCACCGTGCTCCGTGCTGGCCGTCTACACTGCCGAGGAGTGGCTATGCCCGTGCACAAGCAGAAGCGCTATGCTCCGCGTTGGTGATCAACAAATCAGGGCGACCACACGGCCGTACCATCCTTAGGGAGCCAAGAGCTCAGTGTCCGGCCTCACCGCAAAGCCTCCCCTCGGGAGAACTACGCGAGGGGGCTGGGCACGGGAGCTGCGCTCGGGTCACGCCCAAGCGTACGCCACCCAACCAGGCCCCTCAAGCCTGGTCGTCGCACGCCCCTCCCGAGCCGAGCCTCGGTGAGGGCAAAGGTATGGAGATTGTTTGCACGTCAAGGGGGACTCCTGAGCATCACGACTCAGGATCCTAACTGGTCACGTAGCCCCTCCCTCCTCGGTCCGTCGTGGTCTCTGGTCGGCCCAACGGCGGTTGAGGTATGCGCAGGGCCAGGCTCTGTCGACGTAGAACGTCAACCTATCCTCGCGTAGCCTCCCTATAAGCTGTTTGCGCGTCAAGGGGGACTCCTGAGCATCGCGACTCAGGAGCCTAACTGGTCACGTAGCACCTCACTCCTTGGTCCGTCCTGGTCTCCTGTCGGCCCAACGGCAGTTGATGTATGCGTGGGGCCGGGCTCTGCCGACGCAGAACACAAAGAAAATAGGAAGAAAATTGCAAAATCTCAAAGCAAATATTACAAGACATATTGTTCTCACAATATCAAACGAAATTTTAACGCCTCCATGAGGCCTGATGCATGCTACAAGAATGAAACAGGAAAGCACCCGCAGTTCACCCTTGGACACCGCCATCACCCAAAGAAGGTGCTCCTCCCTTGGTAGCGTCGCCTTCACACGCATCGCCAGCCGCAGAATCTGTGGCATCGCCGGTCGAGGGCGCCAGGACGAAGCCGCGAAACTTCTTCAGCAGGGCCTCCACCTGACCTTTCACGGCTGCGGCGGTAGCCGCGTAGTGTTCATCAGCTATAGGCTCCAGCAGCTCGTCGAGACGAGCATTGGGGTCGCGAAGGTACAGATGGCTAAAGACACGCGTCAGCGCAGCTGAAGAAAGGACATGAGCCTATGCCTCAGCCATGGGACCGATGCCCTCCACGACTTCCTCAAGCGCCATCACCAAGTGGGGAAGTAGCTGAGAAGGGCCATCCTCGTCGGTGGTCAGCGGCTTGTCCAAGCCCTTCACATACAGTGACTTCAGCTCCACGCTTGACCTCTTCTTAGGAAGCGAGAAGGCCACGCGGTCCTCAGCCAGGACCTTCGCCTTGGCGTCAAGACCAGATTCCCTCACCTTCGCCTCCCGCTCTAGCTCCTCCACCTGGCAGCGCTCCGTGGCTTGCGCCTTCGCAAGCTCCCCCAACTCGGCGTCGCAGCCCTTGATGGCGTCCTCCCGAGCCTTCATCTCCTCCTCCCTCGCCTGTCGGCCATGTGTTTCTTCTGCATGCTAGTCGCGCAGGCTCTTCAGCTCGTCCTCCAGCTCTCGGCAGCGGTCGCGGGCGGCCTCGGTGTCCTTCAGCGCCGCCTCGCGTTCGGCCACAGCTCCGGCGGCGGCCTGCTTCTCCTTCTCAGAGGCCGCCACGGACTGGCTCAGCGACGCTCGAACTACCGAGTCAGAGTGAAGCCAGCCAGAGGCTAGCTCAAGGCGCCCAGCTACCAGACGCGGGTCCACACCCAGGAGGTCTTCCCATAGCTTGGACATCTCCAAAAGGACATGCTCCAAGACGGTGGAGGAAGCAGAAGAATTTGGGGCCAAAGGCGCAGCAGGAGGAGGAGGTGACGTCGTTTGCTGAAATTGAATACCATGACTAGTTACCATCCTATTTTTGAAGTTTTGCCAGAGAGCAGCAGCCATTTGCTCATGATCAGACACAATTGTACCATCATCCAACCGCAGAGAAGCAATGGAGTTATGCCTAAATCTTTCAGAAGCCATAGCATGAAAGAATTTAGTGTTCTCCTCTCCCACTTTAATAAATCTTATAGTGCACCTCTTCTTCCAATACAGAAACTGAAGGTGCAGCAAATGCTCCAAATGCAACTTGACCAGATTACGAAAGTTGAACTCATGCCTATAAAGTGGCCTCAATTCCTCCAAGTAATCCAAAATGAGAACCATCCTATTACATTTAGCAATTAATATTTTCATTTTGGAAACATTCATCTGCCAACTCTTAAGATCCCTCCTCAAGGTTTTAAATTTGTCAGCAATCATGGCTGAGATGTTGGTTTTGCTGGATGCAGTAGCCCATGAAGCAGACACACAATCCATAAAACCCTGCAGCTCCACCCAGTAATTTTCAAAATGTAAGATATTACACTTAGGGATGGAAGTGTTGATGGCCACCACACAAGGTACATGGTCTGAAGCAGTCCTGGCCAGGGGCAACACCTGGGTGGAGGGGTAACAAGTGATCCAGTTTGAGGAGGTGAAAAACCAATAGAGCTGCCCTAGTAGAGGATTAGCCTGCATATTGGACCAAGTGAAAGATCTCCCCTTAATACGTAACTCAAGCAAGCCAAGGTGCCCAATAATCTCATTAAAAAAGAAGATATCATTAGCATCGCCACCAGCGAGATTTCTGTTGTCTGTGGATCGAATAAAATTAAAGTCTCCGAAAACAAGCCAATTTTCAGAGTCAGGGATGGAGAGATTATAGAGCCAGTCCACAGAATCATCCCTGGCCTGGCCACGACATGGCCCATAAACATTAACCAACGTACATTGCTCATTGTTCTGTTTGGAAGTAAAGTGCAGAACAACGCCAAACTGCTTGACCTCAATTAATCTCGCCGTAAGGACAGAGGAGTTCCACAACACAACAATGCCGCCCGAAGCCCCAACAGAAGGGCTATAAACAAAAGAATCAAAACGACGAGGGCAAAGTTTTTTGACAGTTCTGGAGTCAATACACTCCATTTTCGTTTCCTACAAACAGATAACAGAAGCCTGACTTTCATCCACCTTATTACGAACAGCATGCTGACGGTCATCAGAATTTAAGCCCCGAAAATTCCAACACATAACACGCCAACTTCTAGTAGACCGAATATCCATGGAACATAGAGTTTACAACTTTAACAGCATGCCCACATAGCAGGCAACACATAGAGCAGTTCAGAAATGCAGCAAAGCCAAACAAAAGAAGTTTGCAAAGACAACGAAAGCATACGGGTCCCAGAGACAAAGTATTTAGATAAATCCTACAATAACTAGTCCATTTATGGGTCGACCACACCCCGCTTGCACATCCCGAACTAATCATGGGAAGATTTGTCCTTAGCAGAAGAAGGATCCGCCATAAGCGCATCCACAGTGAGCTTTTCAGTAGAGATACCCAGATCCGCTCCAATTTGCTGAATATGACGAAGAGGTGTTGGCGGTGGCACTGAGGGCATGCTACGGGTAGAATCATCATCCGTCAGAGGCTTGGAACGGGGCTTCTTCTTCTTAGGTTCAGTCATAGGCAAGGCTTGAAGCACAGGCTTGAAACCATCCCTTCTTGCAGAGCTACGGGTGCAGCGGCGCAGTTCAGAGTCCACGACTGGAGGACGACCATGCTTGGAGGCCTTGTTCTTCTTCAGAGAAGGAGCAGAGAAGGAGAACTGCTCATCAGGGGAAGTCGCAAACTGCAGGCCTGGGTCGTGCTCCAACTCCATCTGGCTGTTAGGAAACAGAGCCCGAGCAAGTCCCCTGGGAGGTGGGAGAGCAGACAATGGGGCGACCATGCTAGCCGAATCAGCAGTGGTAAAATCTGAAACCCAATGAACCTTCTCAAAAGCCAGGGACCACGATTCTTGGAAAGGAGCAGTGGCCCAAAAGAAGACTGTAGGACCGGCTTTGGAACTTGAAGAGTAGAGCAGCGCCCCAAAAGAGTATCGATAGTACGCCTCCAGGCCATCTCAGGAGGCAAAGGCGGGCCATAAACTACATGAACTCGACCAACAACAAGATCTTGCTGCGGCAACACAGGTGGCTGGTATGGCACTATAGCCAATGCATCAGGATCAACAGATGGCTCACCTATCTGAAGGACATTTTCATCCACTTCCACAGCAGGCTGAATACCAATCTGAAGATCACCCTCAACGAGAACTAGTTCCACTGGTGCAATGTCAAGCTGGGCAGCCAAAGCAACATTTCCATTATCAACAGGAGCTTGCACAACTACAGCTGGAGGATCTTGCACAATCGCCACATCATGTAAAGGAGGATCAGCCTGAACTTGACAATCCGACTGGCCAACATAGCCCGAGAAATCCTGCTGGTTAATGACCATAGACTCCTGATCAGGAACGGGCTCTAGTTGCACTACATCCTCCTGGGCATCCTGCTCATTGTCATGCCAGCCCCAGCCACCACCCTGATTATGCATGGGAGGCGGGGGAGGCGGCACGTCGTTCTACCCAAGACCTGGATAAGGCGGAAGAGCAAAGAGATTATCTTCATGTATTAAGTGACCAGGCAGGGGGTGAGGATTGCCGTCAATAGGCATGGGATCTTCATCTTGCGGCATTTGCTCAGCAAAAATAGCTCCTAGGATATAACACGGCGTTGTCCAAGAAACTTTAGCACCACCCCAGGCAGCATAATCAGAAAACACCACGTCCCTAGGAACCAGGATATCCTCAGGGAAGGAGGCAAACACAACAGATCTAACAAGGTATGGATTATCACTAATCCAATGGTGGAACTTTCCAAAGGTATTAACAGCAGCCCTGAGATTCTCAGTATTACGGAGATCCAGGGGGACACCTAAGAACATCAGACATCCATTACGAAAACCTTAAACCCCACGAAAACCCTCGCCATGGTCATGCTTCATAAAGCGAACAAATCTATCCTGACCAAGATCTTGAGGAGGTAGTTGAATCAAAGCAAAACGCTCGCCAGCATCTCTGACCTCAAACAAACCCACTCCAGAAATCCATGGCTGAGCAGAACAGACATGAAAACCCATGTGGTTGATAAGCTCAACCACCTGCTCACGTACCTGACCCATCTGATGGAATGGTGGAGTCGGCATAACCTCAGCAATCATGAAGCTCTCATGCGAACTAACAACAGGCGATGGAGGCGTAATGAAAGTCCGAGGAACGCGATGAACACCTCCGTCAATGATGTGATGGCCCACGGGCACATAACGCTGCGGATCCAGGGCGAAGTTGGCCATGGGCGGTGGCGAGGAAGGGAGCGGTGCCGTCGGAGGAGGCAGATAAGATGGGGTGTGCGGAGCACAAGACTGCGGGATGGTTAATGGTGACGTGATAGGGCAAGCCTGCAGAGATGGCGGCAGCGCGTGCTTCCCGACGCAAGGAGAGACCTGTCTATTCGAGATAGTGGGACGCTTCCGTTTCCAACATAAACCTTTTTCAATCGCAATAAACTCGCAGTCTTTTCTTGAATAAGCAGGATCTCCACATGCCAGACATCCAACGCTGGAGGGGCGGCTGACAGATAGGTGGCCCCCCAAAGAGCAACGAGAACACGTAAGCACTTGGTCAACCATGTCTTTGACCATGGTCTCGAAAGCGTCCTGAGCCTCTTGTGTGGACTGGATCACCACTACAAGAAATATGTCAACTTGTGACCACCACTATTGGTCACTGAAAGGTCACAAATTTCCATTTACGACCTTTTTGTGACCAAAAACAGAAGGTCAAAAGCTGGCGGTCGTAAACTGACTATAGCGACCTTTCTTCTGGAATGGTCAAAGACGTTTACGACCAAAATATTTCTACTGTGGCGTTTTGGTCACTAGCAACCTCCCCAGGCCACGTAGGCATCCAGCGTGGCAAGCTGACATGGCACAAGATTCAGCCCGGTCCAATTCAATTTTCCACATGGGCCTAGCCCAACAATTCGGCCTATTTGTGTTTTTTCTGGCTGTTAATTTTTGGTTGGGTTCATGGGCCAAGCCCAATATTGCAGCCTTTTTATTGTTGGGTCGTGGCCTTTTTGTCTAAAGGAATTTAGTTTTTTTCCAAAAGAAGGGTCCACTAGTCAGATGGGTCCCAGTTGTCAGGTTCTAGTAAAAGGTTTCAATTTTCAGGTAAGTGGGTCCCATCTATCAGACTCATATTCTTCATATTTAAAGCAGTATTCAGATTCGCAGAGACAAAAAACACACATAATACTTAAACAAGAGCAACCAGATCACATAATACAATACTTTACAAGCTCTATCTGTGCCAATACAAAGGGCCATGTACAATACAATACTTTACAAGCTCTACAAGTGTAATATAGTACTACTTCACAAGCTCCTGGACTCGCTGGACTCTCTCATATTTCTATGCAACTTCAACAGGACAAAAACTTCGGTAGTCAGGGCTGGAACCATAGTCAGATAAACAACACGCCGGACTCGCTCAACGGCGATAGTCAGGGCTGAGACCAAACAAAACAGCAACATGGCTTCCTCTGTCATCCTGTTACATGAATCAGAAAAGAATGAGAAAAACTGGTTATGAATAGACCATTCAAGAATAGACCATTCAACATTCAGCACTACAACAATGCTTTTTGTTGTCGAGCTAGTTAAAATGAGATAGTAGGTTGTGCAATATAAGAAACAGAGAAACAATATGAATATGCATGGCACATATGAAGGTTGTGCAAAAAAACTGCACTACAACACATTGCGCCTAAAACAAAATACCATTCTACTATCCCGACCATACATTCAACTGGCAAGATCTAACAATACTCGTCAGCACACGCATACTAAACTTCACAAAGGCAGGAGAGAATAAAGGGAACCAAGGAAGATACCTGTGGATGATAGTGTCGACGATGATCTGGATTGAGTTAGCATTGATGAGGAAGTGGATGGTGTCCATGGTGTGCTTTAGATGCACACAGCCATGAGCTTCTTGCCGCTGTTGCATCCGTTCGCTCGATGATGGGTACCAATGCATCCAAGTAGAACAAAACCACCAACATTAACCCACAGCTTCAAGTACAAGCAAGTATATATCAAGTGACAGTGAAAACAAGTTGAGAAAAACACTGTAAATATATATTTCATGTCATGCAGAATTCAAACCGAATAAACCTATGCATACGAAGCTGAAATATTACAAAGAAAGCACTCATCAGGTAGCATGCATACAAAGTCTGTGTGTTGGCAGTAGTAAATACTCTCTATGTTAGCAGTAGTAAAACTCATGCAGTACCAAGTTAACAACTTTGAGTCAGAAAAGCTAGAAGTGTCTCTTAAGAGAGACCGGAACTTAGAATTAAGGCACATATCATATTCTGAATAGCATCAGCACCATGGTAGTAATAATTAACATTAGCAGGACATCAATGGGGCACAACTTAGTTAACTACAGACGGATGGACACACAATTACCTTCTCGAGGCAGGGGCGAGCGTCCTTGAAGTCGAGGAAGATGAGCGTGAGGGCGGCGCTAATGGCACTCCAGGACATGTTGAGGCCGAGCAGCAGCGGCACAAGCATGCCCAAGGTGATGGTGTACATGCCGAAGGTGATTTTCTCCCCGGATTCAATGCATGGAACAGCTCCCTTCCGTTCCCAACAGCAGCAAGGTACTGGTGCTACTGCCGTGCAAAGAAAAATCTTGTAAGCATGATAGAAGGTTGGGATGGCAGGAAGTGAAAATCCTGTCTAACAACATGAGCAGAGCACTAGTTATAAGCATGATAGAAGGCTGGGTGAAGAATATACAAAACTGAACCAATCAATTCAATTCAAAGGGTGTATCTTGTGTAAATGATGCTAGCAATCTCAGTTTCATGCATATATATTATATATAGTAGAAATTTTATTAGATGATCCTAACTCCATACTTAACAAATATTCATTCCTCAAAATACTCAACAGAGAATATTCCCTGCCACAAGCAGCAAGATGAGCGGGGTTTGGGCGAGATCCAGCGAGGTGCAGGGCTGCTCGTTGGGTAACTAGTACCTGGATGTATGGAGTGAGGAGGGAGAGCTGCAGCATACTAATCTTGGGCGTGAAGAGTGGAAACTACCATATATTACCCAAGAAATGAACCCAGCTTTGACATGCATGCTGCAATTCAACTCCATTGGTTGTCACAGAGATAAGATGAAAATCAACATTTTTTTGTTTGCCACTTATGGATGAAGCTACTAATCAGGATTAAATGCAGACAGTAGTAGTTGTGGCATAGCAGTATATATATTAATTTGACTAAACTGAACCAACACCACAAGTCTGCATACAATGAAGTTACTAGGTAGGGATCATATAACATGAGGCAGATGGATGATTAGCAAACATGCTGGGCGGCCAAGAAATGAACAGCATATAAAATACTCCTACTGTAGTAGTTAATATGATGAGAGACAAAGGACAACAGTAGTTAAGATGATGAGATAAAGGACAGCAGCATGCAGAGTTCCTGATGCACCGGAGTGGCCCAACTCGGCTGCACCACACTGAGGCACTGTTGTTCCATCGAGCTCGACCATGTGCAGGCTTCATCATCGTCGTGGAGGTCCCGGTGGTCGTCCTGGTCCATGGAGTGTGAATCTTATTATTTCATTTCAGAGAACGTTAAACACAAATGGCATGTATATGGATCACTCTGGACAAGCAAACTTCGCTAATAAATATGAACAAGGCCTACTATAGCATAGCAGGTAAGGAGTTAGATTAACTCAAGTATTGGTGACTAATAGGCCTATTATTTCATTTTAGAGAAAGCCTGAAACACAAATGGCATGCATATAGATACCAAGGACAAGCAAACTTAGCTAATAAATATGAACAAGGTCTACTATAGCATAGCAGGCAAGTATTGGTGACAAATAGACCTATATTAAGAGTAAACATAACTAGCTCGGAAAACAACTCTATATTAAGAGTATCATGTGTGAATGTGATACAGTAAAAAATTGCATGCTATGTACATCAAGTTAAAAGGCACAAGTTATACAGTAGCCTAAAGCAGAGCAAATGTACAGCAAGTTGATAAAAGAATGCCCAATCATGGCATTTGATTTCACAAGAGAAGAATGTGTAAGGTGCAATGTTGTGTACACTTTGTAATTCTATAATAATTTGTAGTGCACTGTGGCTAGAAGCCAGAGTACACTTGAAGCTACGAACTATGCAACAAGCTAGAAACTCCAACAACAAGATGAAACTCAACTTGAAGCTACGAACTATGCAACACTGGATGGCGTCGGAGCAGTGGTGGAGGGGCGTCCTCCATGGGCGCCGCCTCTGCGTCCACCACCGGGAACATCTCGTTCAGGTCCTTGGCCCACAGCGCCTGCACGCACCAGATTAGATCACAACGCGGCGTCAAAGCTAGAGATTGATGCAACTTCAATTCAAAACTGGATATCAAAGAACAATGTAAAGAACAATGAGAAAGCAGTAAAGTCATTTGGTAACTAGCTGTCTGAACAGTGGAGCATAAATGTCCTGAATACCACTGAAGCCTTGAGAGATTCTTTACATGCTGTTTAACAATAAGGATCCAATTACATGCTGCTTTAGCTACAAATGATGAAACGATCATGTAGATAATTAACACACTACCAGTTAGATTTGGTCCATAGAATTTTTGAGTTGATTGGCATGATGAAAACGACAGCAGATTATTACCAGGTTTAGACAACTGAGCAGACTAATGAAAATAACTAGTAGTAATATGCACCTAAGTTAACACACCTAACTAAATAAGAATCCGGGAACATTGACCACTTGGGTTAGAATTAAGAGCAAGCAAGCAGTACTATCTATGCATAAAAATCAAAACAAGCAAGCAGAACTCTCTGCAGTTAGAAATCAAACCAGCCGTACGTGCACACATATGCAGCACAGAACTGTAGTACTTGTCTACGGTGAGGTCGCACAAGAACAAAATAGATTAGTGCTATAGTAGCTTGGTTCCAGCAACTAGATTAGTTAGCTACGGTGCAAAATATTACATAGGCAGGCACATGTATCACTGCGCCCAATGCCCGTGTCACAAGAAGAGGAGAATATACGGGGCAACCAAATCCACAGATATCTATTTCGAAAGCGCGAGGCCGCAGATCTGTGATTGGGATGCGAGGGGCACATCGATCCTGCCGTGAGTCTAGGGAGGATTCGAGAGGATCTGCGCGAGAAAATGAGGCAGGTACCTCGTGGGGCTGGAGGACGTAGGGGACGAAGGCATCGAGCGGGCCGTGGACGTAGGGCAGAGCCTGGCGTAGGCCTTGGGGTAGCCCAGCGCGTCGTCCACCACCCTCTCCTCCTCCGTGAATTCCGTCATCGATCTGCATCAGACGCGCCGGCCCCTCCGCATCTGAGAGGGAGAGGGAACATGGTGAGGCAGATAGGGAGAGATGCGACGTGGAGGAGTGGAGGGGGTCACCTGAGTCATCGGATCACCGGAACAACGTCGGAGCCACGCCGGCGACGCGGTGGCTCAAACCCTAGAGGACGGGTAGGTTCGCGATTGGCCGCAGGAGGACGCTCCTGTCGGATCCCGTCGACGCCGTCGCCGTCCTGATTGCCGGAGTGCCGTGGCCAGCATGGGGCAAAGCCACCACTAACCCTAGATCTCCTGCAGGACAGGAGCGGGTGGCGTACGGGAGGGTAGTAGGGGCTAGGGGAGGGGGGGAGGGGGCGACGGCAGGGGCTAGCGGAGAAGGGGGTCGACGAGGTATGAGAGGCGGCGGCGTCATTCTCGGGAGGGAAGGGGATCGAGGGGAGCCGGCGGCGTTCTCCGGAGGGAAGGGGATCGAGGGAGGAGACAGAGTGTGCGGGAGGGAAGGGAATCGAGGGAGGGCGTGGAGAGGGCGGCGTGGATCAGGACGGCGTGGACGGCTCAGATCGCCCACAGGAGGGTGATCCGGGAGAGACGTCCTGATTGGTTGGAGACATGTATCGTTTAAAATAGTCTCTAAGTGCTAAAAACAAAGGGATTTATGAAGTAACTACCAATAATATTTTGAAAAATCGCACCACAAAATTTTTCACTCAGGGGTTATACCACATTTTATGGATGATAACCAACTTGTATGCATTTTCGACCTTTCTAGCTTTTTTAGCCATTTAAGCCAACTTGTACCAAATTAGGATGAATCGGGTCAAATTCGAACTACATCTACTTCATAGTTTGCTAATTATTTTTTCCAAAAATAATTTTTAGGTACACATGTATATATTTAATTAGATAAATACTACGAGTTTAGTAAGATTCCACCCGTAGGTACGAACGATGATGCCCGCGATTTTGACCGTGTTTTGAAATTGGCATAAAGAATTCAAAAAAATCAAAAAAATGGAAAGCCTTTGCATTGTGTCACTATATGTGACCTAGTGTCCAGGAAAAATAACAAACTCGCAATACTGTAAATACCTTAAAAAAGTCTTCTTAGAAATAAGATATCATATGTGAAGTTGCATGGCTTTCAAGCCAAATGACCAATAATTTGGCCACATTCATGGCATAGCTTATTTAAATAATCTCATATTGTGCACAAGGGTGCATATTGGAATGGCAAACAATGTTGCCTAAGGAAGCTTTCATTTTCTTTGGACGAAACAACCATTTTCCATTTTTTGAGTGCCCAAAAGGAGGTTTTTTTGTGAAGGACCTCCCAAATAATTGTTGTAAAATTGGACCAAATCATTTTTCTAAAATACTAGGCCATATTTAATGCACAACTGACCAAATGGTTGGGTGTAAAAAGTTTTTATCCACCTCTGGTGAAAAAGACAAATTCCAGCCGATTCAGCTGGAAGCGGGTCAAATTTGAACTGTACCTGCCTTGTAGTTTGCTCTTTATTTTTTCCCAAAATCATTTCTAGGTACATAAGTATCTATTTAATTAGAGAAACACCAAAAAAATTCCAAGATTCAACCACTAGCTAGGAACGGTCATTCCTGCCGTTTTGACCGCATTTTGAAACGGGCATAAAAAATTCAAAAAAAATCAAAAAATTGGGAAACCTTCGCATTGTGTCATTATATGTGGCCCAGTTACCAGGAAAAATAACAAATTTGCAATACGGCAATTATTTTTAAAAAGTGTTCTAAAAAATGAGCTATCATGCGTGAAGATTCATGGCTTTCAAGTCAAATGATCAATCTTATGGCCACATTCATGGCATAGTTTGTTCAAATGATCTCATATTGTGCAATGGGGTGCATCTTGGAATTCCAAACAATGTTGCCTAAGGGAGTTTTCGTTTTCTTTGCACGGAAAAATCATTTTCCATTTTTCGATTGCCCCAAATGAGGTTTTTTTGTGAAGGACCTACCAAATAATTGTTGCAAAATTGGACGAAATCATTTCTATAAAATACTAGGCCATATATAATGCACAATTGACAAAATGGTTGGGTGAAAAAAGTTTTGATCCACCTCTGGTGAAAAAGACAAATTGTCGTCGATTCAGCTGGAAACGGGTCAAATTTGAACTGTAGCTGCCTTATAGTTTGCTCTTTATTTTTTTCAAAAAATCATTTCTAGGTACATAAGTATCTATTTAATCATAGAAACACCAAAAAAATTCCAAGATTAAACCACTAGCTAGGAACGGTCAAGCCCGCCGTTTTGACCGCATTTTGAAACGGGCATAAAAAATTCAAAAAAATTCAAAAAATTGGAAAACCTTCGCATTGTGTCATTATATGTGACCAAGCTTCCAGGAAAAATAATAAACTTGTAATACGGTAATTATTTTAAAAAAGTGTTCTCAGAAATGAGCTATCAAGTGTGAAGATTCATGGCTTTCAAGCCAAATGATCAATCTTATGGCCACATTCATGGCATAGTTTGTTCAAATGATCTCATATTGTGCACAAGGGTGCATATTGGAATAGAAAACAATGTTGCCTAAGGAAGTTTTCATTTTCGTTGGACGAAAAAACCATTTTCCATTTTTCGAGTGCCTGGAAGGAGGTTTTTTTGTGAAGGAACTACCAAATGATTGTTGCAAAATTGGACCAAATCATTTTTATAAAATACTCGGCCATATTTAATGCACAATTGACAAAATGGTTGGGTGCAAAAAAATTTTATCCACCTCTCGTGAAAAAGACAAATTCCCGCCAATTCAGTTGGAAGCGGGTCAAGTTTGAACTGCAGCTGCCTCATAGTTTGCTATTTATTTTTTCAAAAAATAATTTCTAGTTACATAAGTACCTATTTAATCATAAATACATGGTTTGGTGGCGATACATCGAGGTTTGGGCGGTGGCCGAGGGCCCCAACTCTAGAGCGCGTAAGCTCGCATGCCCGCCGCGTGGTCACCGCGTGACCGTGGCGTTGCCATGTGTTCTGGGTGGCCTAGACATGTCTAGTGGGTTGGGCACTCTCCATGTAGGTGCTAGGAAGAAAATTACAACCTAAGATTCTCACGAGGAGACCGATCGGTGCTCAAACATGAATTAGCAGCCAAGTGTTTGATTAGCGGTACAGGAAATGTACATGGCTAATGGGCGTGAGTTTTGGCTGAGGATGATCAGTTACTAAGAAGACCGTCTTCACAAATTTTCAGCTCAAAAGGAGGAGCCTAGCTGGTACTTGCTTTGCAAACCACCACATTGGACATAAATACGAATGTTGAAGCTCGGCTCAAAATAATGAATGGATTGAGCTGGCATTTGGTGGAGGATGGTTATTTGGGCATAGGAAAGCACTGTAGAAAATGGATACTATTTGGACATGCCAAAGTGGCACTTCCTTCACAAACTGTTACTCTGAACAGAATAGGAAAATGAATATTTTTGAATTATTTTTGAACTAGGCAAGGAAGGTTTTTACATATTTGATGAAGATATGACCCAAAGAATTTATGAGATTTTTTTGGGAATTTTGGGAATGACAGAAATATAGGTTGCTTCACAACCTAGGGCAAAAACTGCCACATGGACATGCCACATAGGCAAAACTGATGAGGTGGCGCCTAGTCATAGCAACCCACCACAATTTACAAGGCTATGACCATCTATATTGGTCGTTAACAACTAGAAATAAGGCAGCGGACTAGCGCTGTTTGCTTTATGACCTTTTCGTGTGAGGAAATTACGACCTTTCTGGCCAAAATGGTCGCAATGGTTTAGGGTTTGGAGCCCCCCGAACAGCTTTTGACCAATTGGTCTGAAATGGTCATAAATTTATGACCAATTCTTCGAGGGTCACTGACAGAAGGTCATAAGTTGACATATTTCTTGTAGTGCACCAACGTTGAGGGGCTAAAAGGCCCAACTGGAGAAGTAGGAGAAGAACTGGGCTCCACAGTAATTGGGCCGCCACTCAACGGAGAAAAACTTGGCCTGGGAAGACAGGTGAGCGAAGGCCAGTGACAACCGAGTCCGAAGAACCCAACATGGCGGAGGGGCCCATCATGGCATCATTCAAAACATTAGCAAACCCGCCCGAAGAACGCGCCGGAGATGGAGCTAGTGGTTCCGGGGAAAGCGATCGGATAGGAGCGACCGTCCCAAAGGTGATCGACAGCGAGGCAACCGTCCACTGAAGGTCCACCGGCGGCGAGGGGTGAATGACAACGCGTTCCTTGGGGGGAAGATCATAACCAGAAAAAGAAGCTAACTCAAGACAATTCTGAGTAGCCGGATAGCGATACCCTTTGCACACATCATAATTCTGGAACGTGGCGAAAGATAGCCTTTTACGAGTAGAATTAGTAGATCTGATCGCAGACTTGACAGGGGGCTTATGCATAGCCAACATACCAAGATTAGCACGCCTCTTAGAGGCACTAACAAGAATCCACTCAGCATCACACTCCTTCTTCCAGATCAAAAACTCACGCCACCAATTTGGCCCACCATTAGCCCAGAGATGAAAATAGCATTTAAACTCAGGACAAGCATAAGAGCGTGAATCAACAATATGAAAACCAATCTCCTTGCAAGACACCACAAACGAGAAAACCTTATCCTTGCTATATGTCACCATAAGATCAATTGCTGAACCCCCTAGAGCTGCCTCAAGTGCCGCAGCCACAGAATCTTCATCAAGCCGGAAATCATGCCGACTGAAAGAGACCACCAGGACAAAAGGACGGGATCCCTCCAAAGGATGGATCGAAAGACCAGAAGATCTGAAAACCTCATCGGCAAAAGCCAGACCACGAGAAAAATCCAGATCCAGAGTAGCACCACCATCAGAACCCATAGAGAATGGGGTCCAAAGAGAGAGGAGGGAAATCCAAATCCAATGCACGGAAAAGATCCAAAAGGTACCAGAGGAACGGGGAGATCACCGGAGAGAGTCGCCGGAGGGTGGGTGGGTGGGAGGGAGCGCCATACGGAGTCCTATTTTGGAACAACCGCGATATGCTACAAACTACTATATATGTATTCGATGATGGATTATTAATTACCTATTAGTTATTTGCTTATTGAATGCAAAAGATGAACGTGGTTTGTGCTACAGACTACTATATATGTATTCATGATGGATTATATGATGATATTTGCTACAAACTACTACAAACTACAAATTTTAGGTGTTTTAGTTGTTATATGATGTTCTTTGCTACAAACTATATATGTATTCGGTGATGGATTATTAATTACCTATTAGGAAATGCCTGACAATGAAAGGGAATTCGCTATGTGCGAGTACTGCGAAGATGAGCGTGGTCTGTGCGGCAGGCATCACCTGGTAGAAGGTCGGCGTTTCAGCATCAAGCTACAGGAGACCTTCGATGTTGAAACGGTAGGCAACAATGACAAGTGTTTTTTGTTATTTTTTGCACGACTTCTCCGCTTCTTAAACGTGTAATTTCCGTCTTTTACAATTCGACTAGCTTATCCCATGCCATGCAAGATGCTATGTCTTGGAGAAGATGGGTTTTGAACATCATGAAAGAATGGAGACAAAGATAATTCAACTAAGGACCCATCATGGTTATGATTTTGATGTAAATCTATACAATTTTGTGAACTCATCCAATTTTGGTTGCCTGAATTGGGAAGCCCTTTGCAAGGCGTATGATTTTCATGAGGGTATGCTTCTCACCTTCGGTCTTGGTGATCCTGACATCGACGAAAATGATATGGCCATTTGGGTTCTTGTTGACACGCTTCCAGTTCTACCGCTGTGTGAGTTTCTTAAACATATTTACTAAGTAATTTATATTGTTTATTTCAAAATATTTGACAGCTTATTTCCATTGACAACTTATTTTCAATCTATAAAAAATGTATGGAAAATGGTAGACAGAACCTACTACTACAATGATGAAGCACAATTAACTTATAAGGAGCAAGATGGTCTTATCGCATTTTTTACTGATATTGAGAATTATAATAGCTATTATCAAACTCCTCCACATTATGGTCAATACGTGCTACTAGTAAACGTGTTGAACTATGGAAACATCAATGGAGATATCATGGTAAGATTTTCTACTATTACGACATCTGTGCATCTTTTGCATAAATTCTTCTAAAACTAAACTATATTGCTAACTACAAAGTTATTACTATGTTTTTGAACAGAAAATCCCGATGGATTGTGTTCCTCATCTGATGTTGATGAGAGGTCGCGTTAATGTTATGAGCTTACGGCCACCACGGCTAGGTCAGCCGCAGTATCCACATCAGTCCTATCCATACCAGATTTCTAAAAGCGAGGAAGCCATGATGATAAATGATTTCAAAAAATGTTTGAACCATCGTAGAGAGCTACTTCGAAACAACATTGTGCGTAGGCCAGGACTTGGAGACAGGATGATTTCCATTCTTTATTATGGAGAGTCAATTTTCCTTAATGCAGCGTCAATGCCTATCTTGTTTTATGATATTTTACCTAAGAGAGGGTAGAGTAGGTCCTATGAGAGGAGTAGGTCGTAGCTAGAATGTGGTATTATGTGCTACAATGTGTTAGAGTTGATGATGAGGAGGAGTTGTGATTATGAATAGTGACCAACTTGTTATATGATGTCTCATTGACGAACATTGTTTGATGGTGATGACAAGTGGTAATGAATATGCTATTTAAACAGACTAGTTCATGATGAGTTCTTATTGTATAAAAGATATATATGTTTAAACATGTACATTGCCAAAATTCTAATAAAATATAAATGTTTGAAGTGGCGCGGGCCTAAAAACGCGCTACTGCTACAAAATAGTTGTAGCGCCATAGCAGTAGCGCTGGTCGCACTACTGGTAGCTCATAAACCAGTGCTACTGGTAGTGAACCGCCATGCGTCGACCAAGGCCGCAGACTATTGGGGCATGCGGCACTCCGTACTTGACCTTTGGCTTCGCCTTGAAGCCAAGCCCGAGCACGCCTTGGGCCCGGGGGCTACTATCGTCGTTTTGGGAACGGGGGTCCCCAGACTTGCCTGCCTGCGGCCCACGGCGTGGCTGTGCTAGCAGGCCTGTATGCCCCATCTTCATCAACAAGGCATTCAAGACGCAATAGTTCGGGGCCCGAGATTTAGGGCTCTAGCTTATTATCTTTTGCACCCTCTCTATTTTCCCTTTTTTCCCTCCCGTGGGTAACATTATCAGATAGCACCCGTACACTTTGGTACATTTCATATTTGCCAGGGCTTCATAGCACCCCGCACTAGACCAACATAAGTCAGAACACTTTTTATAGTATAGTTCGGCACCCCGAATTTAGCACTATATGCATTGGCTCTGAATCATTTCTTTGGTCAATAGTTGGGTTGCCCGGCTCCTGTGCTTGATACTTTGCGTTCCGCTATATCGTCTAAGGTAGTAAAGGGAGAACTATTGCGATTGTGCCTTCGTTTATCCAAAGGAGCACCTCAGTAGAGAAAGCCGAAAACTGACTGTCATGATGCGGCGAGAGCAGGTCAGCTCTTCGCAAGTCGCGAAGGATCAGTACTTCCTAATCAGGCGCTTATAGCACCCTAGTTCTGATACTAGGGGCTGTGCCAGCATTTTTATTGTCAAACTCCTATGGCTAAGTGAGGGCGTTAAAGGCACATAATCTGATTGCCTGGTTCGTTGCGTTAAACAACTCCTTCAAGGACCATATAATGGGATCAAGAGTGTTTAGATTCCATCCCGAAGAATTCCGTACTACATACGTGGGGGCAAAAGCCGATGATTGGCCAAACCTCTGATTTCATACAACACGGCCGCAGAGCAGGTAAAATCTTTAACATAACAAACATTATATTACAAACTCACTTTGTTTTATCGTACAAGGTAGAGACAACTTGAATGCATTTATTCAAAGATAATGTCATGCGAACATTGCGTTGCTACAATACAAGACCCCTCCAGGATGTCTCCAAAATACCGCTCGGGTGTGCGGTGCTCCTTGCCCTTGGGTGGCCCCTCGGTCACAATCTTGATGGTGTCCATCTTCGCCCACCAGACCTTGACACGGCCAAAGGCCATACGCGCGCCCTCGATGCAGACGGACCGCTTGACGGCATCCAGCTGAGGACAGGCATCCACCAGCCGCTTCATGAGGCCAAAGTAATTGCTGGGTATAGTTTCGGCTGGCCATAGCCGGATTATTAAATCCTTCATGGCCAGTTCGGCCACCCTGTGCAGCTCGACCAGCTGTTTTAGCTCATCACTGAAGGGCACCAGATGTTCTGGCGCAAGATATTGCGACCGGAACAACTTCTCCGTGGAGTTCCCTTGTTCGGCTTGGAAGAACTCCGCGGCGTCAGATACACTACGTGGCAGATCAGCGAAAGCCCCTGGAGAACTCCGAACCCGGTTTAGTAAAAGATACTTCATCTTCCCATATTTGCTTTGCAAACTAAATTCCTTACCCGGCGCGATCTTCCTGGCCACCTGGATCTCCTGGAGGGCGCCCTGGGCGTCATTTCGGCCCTTCTCCATGCTCTGACCAGCCTTGGCGAGTCCGGTCTCTTGAGCCGACGCATCTCGCTCCAAGGTCTTGCACTTCCTCATCGCGTCCTGGAGCTCTTGCTGGAACTCGTTGACCCGGGCCTTGACCTTCTTACGAGCGGCCTGCTCCTTGACAGCCTTCCCCTCGGCTTCGGCCAGGGCCTTTTTTAGTGCCTCGACCTCGGTCGTCGCTCCTATACATATCATGACACTTCGATCAATATATATCATTTTACTCTTTTCGAATATATAACGGGTTATTACATACCTTGTTTCTCCTGGAGCTGCATACTCACCTGGTCGAGCTCCTCCTCGGCCAGCTCTATTCTGTACTTCGCTCCAGAGACTTCGGCAGTATGTGAGGCCGCGTCCAGCAGTGACGCCTTCGTATTCATTTCACACATATTTAGTTAGTTTCCTGCAACAGGGGATTGGTCCTATGTCTGGCTCTTCTTTCCGAACACCGGACAGTGTCTCAAGGGCTACTGTCTGTATTGGGATCTTCTTTTTTCGTTGCTTACCTCAAAACCTATCAGCAGGCTGCTACAGGCTTCGGTTAGTCCGCTCTTGGCGGACTGAACCCTTTCAATTACCGTGCCCATAATAACACGGTACTCATCCACAATGGAAGCGCTTCGCAGCGCTTCTAGTTGATTATCTGGTGCCCCTGGTTGGACAGGGGTCACCGGCGGATTAGGCGTACACCCTTCTTTCGAAGGAGGTTGCGTGCCGGATTCCGGAGCCGCATCGGTGTCCAGAATCGAGTCCGGCTGAGGGCCGAACTGAATACGACCCTCGTCACCAGTCTCCATGGGGATTGCCTCCCCCTAGTGTCCGGCGATGGGGGTTTCTCCTTTTGGCGCCTCCTGAACCTCTCCCCGACTTGGGAAAGTCCTACGGGACAACACCTCAGCGTCGCCCTTGGTATTGGGGGAGTGAGCGGTCGGCGGCGACTCGCTGGCCATCGCCTTTGAATCCAACGAACCTCCTGACAAGGATCGCTGGAAGCTGTCGTGGGCCGGACTCCAATAGCATAATTAACCATGTTAATACAATGAAGAGGAGAGGCTAGAATTATGGGCATGTATGAGTCTTAGCACTTACGATGCAGACCAAGGCTTAGTGTGGGGGTGTCGCTCCGGACTGCTGTCGACGTCCCACGCGAAGTTATCCACGAGGGAGCCCTTCCCTTTCTTGGACGTCTCCGCCTCCAGGTTTGTGGAGGCCACCCTCTTCTTCTTTCCCTCATCAGGGGGAGGGTTGTTCTCCTCCTCCTCCTCCTCCTCCTCCTCCTCGTTGTCGTCATCCTCGGCGGAGGAGGAAAGGGTCACTCCGTCTTCGAACGTCACGTCCGAAGCACCCTTTCGACGGGGGCCCCCTTGGCCTTCTTCTTGGCCTTATTTTCCGGCGGCCTATAGGGCGCCGGAACCAGCATCTTCGCTAGCAGCGGGATGAATGGCTCTTCGGGCAGCGGAGCCGGACTACGGATCCGCTCCGCTCTCTCCGTCCACACCTGAAAAAATATAGCAAAGGTTAGGCATACTCCTTGAATAAACAAGTAGAAGGTACGCCTTAAGAAAAGGAGAACTTACCTCATTGGCGGGATGGGTGTGATTGTGCCCACAGTCTGAATATATGACCGGCGGCTTCTCGTTGCCCTTGAGGAGCAACTTCCAGGCATCTTCGTTAGTAGTTCCGGAGAGCTCTCCCATGGTAAGGTGCTTCTCCGGATCAAATTCCCATAAAGGGAAGCTTCGGCTTTAACACGGGAGAATCGGGCAAACCAACATCACCTGGATCACGTCGACGAGCTTGATGTTTTTATCCACCATACTCTGAATTCGCTTTTGTTGCGCTATCATCTTGTCTGACGCTTACCAGTTGGGGCCTTTCTCCTTCCAGGAGGTGAGCCGCATTAGGGCTCCAGCCTTAAACTCGGGAGTCGCCGCCCAAGTGGCGCCGCGCGGGTCTATGATGTAGAACAAGTTCTTCTGCCGCTCCTTGACAGTCTCCACAAAAGTGCCAGTGAACCAAGTGACGCTGTGCATCTTGCTCACCATGGCTCCTCCGCACTCCGCATGCTGACCATCCACCACCTTCGGCTTCACGTTGAAGACCGTGAGCCATAGGCCGATGTGGGGATGGATGCGGAGGAAGGCCTCGCACACGACAATGAATGCCGAGATGTTGAGGAAGGAGTTCAGGGCTAGATCATGGAAATCTAGCCCGTAATAGTACATCAGTCCGCGGATGAAGGGGTGAAATGGAAACCCTAATCCGCGGATGAAGTGAGGGAGGAAAACTACCCTCTCAGTAGGCTTCGGGGTGGTGATGACTTGCCCCTTGGATTGCATACGGTGGGCGATTCCTTTCGCCAGGTACCCGGCCGCGCAAAGCTGGGTGATGTCCTTCTCCTTAACGGAGGAGGCTATCCACTTGCCTTGGCCTCCGGATCCGGACATGATTGAGCGCTTACTTGAGGTGGAAAAGATGGGAACTTGGGCGCTGGATCTCGAGAATGGAAGGACGGATAGGAGGAGGAGGCGTGGGTGAAGAAAGGGGATTATTATCTCCCTATAAAGGCAGTGAATATTGAGTGCCTCCCCACTCACCTTAAAACTCGCCAGTTCCCAAGGGCTGTGTAAACGGCATGGTTGGGTTACCCACGCCTGTATTGATGATAATCCCGCAATAAGGGGACATGATCTCTGCTTCGACAAGACGTGCCAATGGAAACCGTGTCTGGAAACATGGAGCACCAGACGAAAAACGGTTCGAAATTATGACCGGGCAGACATGATGTCATGTTGTAAAAAGTTGTCAGCGGATTGGACTCGTGGAATATTATATTCTCTCTGAAGTTGTGTGTGGTGTATGTGTTATAGGTCCGGACACGTTCAATACGTCCAAAGACTATCTTGGAGTTCGGAAGGAGGAACCCGCCTTGCAATTTCGAAGACAGATCCACGCGCTGGATACCTTCTCATTTAAGCCAAGTTCAGGGGCTATTGAGGGAGTCCTGGACTAAGGGGTCCTCGGGCGTCCGACCTGTTAGCCATGGGCCGGACTGATGGGCTGTGAAGAAAGGAAGATCGAAGACTGCACCCGTGTCGGGATGGGACTCACCTTGGAGTGGAACGAAAGATTGGCAACCAAATATGTAGATTCCCTTCTTTGTAACAAACCCTATGTAACCCTAGATCCTCCCGTTGTCTATATAAACCGGAGGACTTAGTCCGGAGGGTGGAGATTCATTACCATAGTCATACAAGCTAGACCTCTAGGGTTTAGCCATTACGATCTCGTGGTAGATCAACTCTTGTAATACTCATATTCATCAAGATCAATCAAGCAGAAAAAGGGTATTACCTCCATAGAGAGGGCCCGAACCTGGGTAAACATTGTGTCCCCTGTCTCCTGTTACCATCGACCTTAGACGCATAGTTCGGGACCCCCTACCCGAGATCCGCCGGTTTTGACAGCGACAAAAAGGTTGAAAAATATCCCCGGTCGCCGCGCCCACGGAAAGGCCTATGCAAATGGTTCCCTCTAAGCGCTTGTGTGCACAAACAGAATAATTTCGTTTGAAATGAAGATGTACTAATTTTGAAATGAAGACATGAGTTCATCGTTTCACCTCTAATTTTTTCCCACATAAAGCAATCACAATTATACCACGAGTTTGATTTGCAGGCGCATTTTAGGTCTCGTGTGTTGTATGTAAGACATTTGTTGGCATTTATCGTGCATTTTGGCATAAAAATCAATTCCTAGCCGGACTGCATTTCCTATCGAAAGGGATGAGGATTGTCGTTCGATCTGGGTGCATCCAACGGTGCATACATACGATCCATGGGGTTTGGGTGCTGGCCAATCAGAACGCACGACTCAGATCGCGCGTGCAGCAAAGGTGGGGCATCGGCCAAGGTTTGCTAGGCACACTGCTTTCGTGAGTGAACCGTGTGCTATTTGAAACATCTTTTGCGAGGGGCTATTTGCAAACATTTATATGTGTTGTCGAAAGGGATGAGGATTGCCGTTCGATCAAGGAGAATCCAATGGTGCAGACGTCCGATCCGTGGGGCTTGTGTTTTGGCCAATCAGAACGCATGACTAAGATCGCGCGCGTGGCAGAGGGGGGCATCAGCAACGGTTTAGTGGACACATGGCTTTCGTGAGTGAACCATGTGCTATTTGAAATCATTTACATTGCCCAGCATCATATTTTTGTTTGAATGAAAACATGAGTTCATCGTTTCGCCTCCAATTTTTTTTCCATGGTAAGAAATCATGATTGAACCCTTTGCTTTGATTTTCTGGTACATTTTACTAAGCGGCAGGCCTCACTAGCAATCTCAAACTTTGAATATGCAAAAAAAAGATCATTTGTATGTATATATATAATAGTCGCAACTACACGTGCGTGTTAGCAAGATCATTTGTGTGTCGATTTGCGAGTTTTCATTCATTATGCGAGAAACGGGAAAAAACTTCAAATTGTTCGGCCACAGGGTGCGGCCAGAGGCGTAGGCCTTTTTGGTATTTTAATTTCAGGAAATGCATATAGAGTCTGGAAAATAACGAAAATCATTGTGCCACTATCGCATGCTCTCACGATCACATGGAAAAAATGGTAAAGTTTGGCACAAGTTTTGGTGCTCGCACCTTCCATACTAGAGCATCTCACAAGAAGGATCATAGTTTCCAAAAGGAGGGGCGACACTTCGGACTACAAATCGTCAGTTGCTAGCTAGCTACATCGTTCCGGCCCATTTCAACGTTTGCTATGTTTAAGCCATTCTTTGCACTTACCTTGCATTGCATTTTATTGCATATAATTAATTATGGTCAAAAACCGTACTACAACTACATGTGGGTGTTTTAGTTAATTAGGCTATATATGCTTAGGCTACTCATAGTGGAGAGTGTCATATACTAGTATCATGCATATATATATATATATATGTATATATATATATATAATTATTTGCCACATCAGTATAGTTGCTATTTCCGAGGGCATGACATCGCTGGTTAATATATAAACCACCACTATGGCCAGCCTTATACACCGGGGATTATAATATACTATATATAGTATCATGCATATGATAGTAGCTAGTGTATGATACTACGTACGTACCTTCAACATGCATATATAGTATCATAGAGTTGTATATATCATAGATGACCTTATTTATGGCCATGCATGACACAAAGTAGTATAGCATTTATTATATATATGTGTGTGTGTGTGTTACGATATCTACCTATGTTACTGCTTCTTTGCCACATCATCATATTTGCTATTCCCGAGTGCATGATACCGGCTATGATACCCCCACTGTGGCCACCCTAAGGCTGGTCGTAATATGGGAGTATCAAGCGGTATCATGCATGCCAACTAGTCTTTTTGGATGATGTGGCACACCGTTAAATGAGGAAAGAGAGGGTGTGGTATCGTACCATGATATCGTATCATATTAAATGTTGTATTACTTTGTGTCATGCTTGCCAATTAATAAGGCAACCTAAGATACTAACTTACACTACGAGGAAAAGGGCTATAGATGAAATTGACACTAATGGCGCACCGGACATGTGGTGCTCCACTACTATATATACTAATGGTGCACCATGTGTTGGTGCTCCATTAGTGTCCAAATACTAATGGCGCACCACATCCACGGTGCGCCATTAGTAACAAGATTTTTTTATTTTTTATTACAAAACTAGTCATGGCGCACTAGGGGATAGTGCGTCATTAATAGTTAAACTAGTAATGGCGCACCACATCCACGGTGCGCCATTAGTACTTTTTTCTCATTTTTTTCAAATTTCTTTTCATTTTTTTCATTTTTTGAAAACTAGTAATGGCGCACCATGGGAGTGGTGCGCCTTTACTAGTTAATGGCGCACCACTCCCACGGTGCGCCATTACTAACTATGACACCCCAAAATTGTGACCTTGTTTTATTAATTAAAACTTTCCCAGGAAATTAAATTTTTTCATTTTTCTGGATTTTCTTTTGATTTCAAAATCATTCCTTTCTTTGTTATGGAGTTTTTACCCAAAGTGAAAACTTTTCAAATATATTATTGGACTTGTTTAACCTCTCAAGAAAACTTTTCTTTTTATCAGTGAAATTAATTATATAATTATTATTTTGATCTTCATTTCTTTAAAATTGGTTTCCCATAGTTTTAGGGTCCCAATTGTACTACAACCACTTGATAAATTTATTTAATATTTTCACCAAAACTTGGATATGTCATGTGATGTTTTTAAATCACTTTTATGCAAAAATGTATTTCGTTCCTTTAATATTTTGAGCTCTACACCAATTTTTCAAATCTGGTCCAGTGGGCAATTTTGCACTACAACCCATTTAAATATTTATTTCTATCCTCCGCCAAAATTATGGGATGTTCATAGGAGTATATTATTCAATTTTATGCAAAAACCCTTTTATGTTCTTTGAAAAATTTGAGTGAAACAACCTCTTTTTCATTCTGGTCCAGCTTGGTGGTTTGTACTGCAACCCCAATTTATCTTGCTCTTTTACCCATGATCTATTTTCCTACATGTAGACTTCCGTATAAAACCCTTACGTCCAAGAGAGTGGACCCATTGGAGGATTTTAATTGCATGCAATCATGCCTTTTTCTTTCTGTCCAAAACTGAAGTTTGGCAAAACTTATACTAATAAGTTTGAGCTTTTGGCCTGGTCTCAACTTTTTCACCCGAGCTCAACTTTTTCTTCGGGCCTCGTCTCTTTACCTTAGTTGTGCTCTATCTAGAGGGCTAGAAAAAAGAACAAAGACTTAATTAATATGTGTACATACGAAAACAATGAATGCATCAATTAGCTAGTCAGCACAGGTTTAACTAATATATATACCTGGCCGGACTCGGTTCGGTTACAGGAGCCGTCATCACGGTCTCCTTCTTGCACCGGCATTGGGTCACCGGAGCCGTCCTCACGTTCTCCTTCTTGCACCGGCATTAGGTCACCGGAGCCAGCTTCTTCACCCTCTCCTTCCACACCATCGGTTTCGTTGAGAAACAACGAGACGTCATCACTTCCTTCTGCGATTATGTCCCTCAACAACGCTTCTTTTGCTTCGTCTCGGGCGGTGTCCATAGTTTCTACAAATATTTACAACATGCAATTATTATTCAAACATGACATATGGATATATTAGTGGCTAACGTAGATCTAGCTAGCTAATGACAATAAGGAATCATATTAACTAGTGGCCTCGACTATGGTTTCGGGTGGCCTCGACTATGGTTTTGGGTGGCCTCGACAACGCTTCATGGGTTAGGTGTGGCCTCCAGAACGCTTCAAGGAGGGGGTAATATCGACCCCCCACGTGTTGAAGCTATCGGGAGGGGGTATATCGACAACGAAGACACTACATCTATGTCCCTCGACGACCCTTGTTCCCGATAAAAAAATGAGGAAGAAGAAGAAAAAAAAAGAGGAGAAGAAAGAATAGAGGAGAAGAACTCCTCTATTCTTTCTTCTTTCTTCTCGTCCTTTTTTTTCTTCTTCCTCTTCTTTTTTTATCCTCTTCTTCCTCTCATGTTCGAGAGGATCGCCGAGGGGTCGGGAGGTTGCCTAGTGTCAAAGGATTCAAGAAAACCATGTCTTCATCATTAGGCGAATGTAAGAGGTGCATGATGGTACGAAGCTCTCCAAAGTTATTTTGGAACAGAGTCCCAGATAGGATAATTCGCTTTTTGGTACAAAGTTCAGCAAGAACCTTCCAAATATCGTTATTTGGAAGGCCTTTGCTGAAATTCATACAAAAAGGCAAATTATCCTATCCGGGACACCATTCCAAAATAACTTTGGAGGACTTCGTACCATCATGCCCTGGTTACTTCCAGCTAATGATGAAGCCATGGATTTCTTCAATACTTTGACACTAGGAAACCTCTCTCAACCCCTCGGCGATCCTCGACCCCTCGAACCCTCGACGACCCTAGAACCCTCGACCCCTACACGACCCTGGAACCCTCGACCCTTGATTCCTAGACCCTATAGAACCCTCGAACCCTCGATCCTGAAACCCTCGACACTTGACCCCTTAACGACCCTCGACCCTCTACCCTAGTTCCCGACCCTCGACCCCTCGGCGATTCTCGACACCCTCGTTCCGGATAAAAATTAAGAAGAAGAAGAAGAAGAAGAAAAAAGAGGAGAAGAAGAAAGGAATAGCTAGAGGAGAAGATCGAAGAAAAAAAAAGTAGAAAAGAAAGAGGAGAAGAGGAAAGGAATAGTGGAGAAGAAGAGAAAATAGAATATTCTATTTTCTCTTCCTCTCCACTATTCCGTTCTTCTTCTCCTCTTCTTTTTCTTCTTTTTCTTCTTCCTATTTATTTCTCCTCTTCTTTTCCTCTCCTCTTCTTCTTTCTTTCCTCTTCTTAGTTTCTTCTTTCATATCCTTCTTTTTCTAAAATTGTAAATTTTGCATATATAAAACTTTTCTAAAATTGTAACTTTCTATATATGAACAAAAAACTTTCTATGAACAAATAAACATTTTTAACATATATATTTAGCAAATTCTATCCACATACATCACATACACACATACATTATAGCCACATACACATATACATCACATTTGAGCAAAAAAATAAACAAATAAAAAAACATATTGCAACAAATGAAAAAAACATATAGCCACATACATTATATATATATCTATATGAAAAAAAATAAACTAATAAAAAAATTGGTGGCGCCGGCGGGGCAGAGGGGCATGGCGGCAGCGGTGGCGCCGGCGGGGCAGGGCAGGGGCGCGAGAGCGAGGCAAGGCAGGGGCGCGAGGCAGGTGCTCACAGAGGGGTGGCGGAGCACGGCGGGCGTCGTCGGGGCGCGGGGAGCGGTGCCGGTGTCGGGGCAGATGGCGTCGAGGGCGGCGGCGACGGCAAAGTTGAGCAGCCTGACGGCGTCGGAGGCGGCGTCGACGGTGAGGTGGACCAGGCTGACGGCGTCGGAGGCGGCGGCGACGACGAGGTGGAGCAGCCTGACGGCTCGGCGGCGACGGCGACGAGGCAGAGCAGCCGGCGTCGGGCGGAGAAGAAATGGATGGATTTTGGAGAAACTGCTAAGTGCTGATAATATAGCAAAGCCTTTAGTCCCGGTTCGTGGCACAAACCGGGACTAATGCCCCACTTTAGTCCCGGTTTGTGCCACCAACCGGGACCAAAGGCCTCTTTTCAGCAGCTCAAAGGGCGGGAAGTGGCGGCCTTTGGTCCCGGTTGGTGGCACCAACCGGGACTAAAGGGGGGCATTAGTCCCGGTTTGTGCCACAAACCGGGACCAATGCCCCCCTTTAGTCCCGGTTGGTGCCACCAACCGGGACCAAAGGCCTTGTGCTGCCCTGCGCCCAAATGTTTAGTCCCACCTCGCTAGTTGAGAAGGAGTCGCACCTGTTTATAAGGTGCAGTGCGCCTTCCCTCTCGAGCTCCTCTCGAAAGCAGGCTTTCGGGCCTAACCTTGCAATGTGTGCCTGTGGGCCTACTGGGCCTCCCGCGGGCCTGAATCCTGGCCCATGGTAGGGTTTCTAGTCATATTCAGGCCGTGGGTGCCCAGTAGGTGGCACTTTTTTTTGTTTTTTTTTCTACTTACAACTAAATACTTATAGTTTTGTAGTGATTTCTTTCTTATTTTAGGTGACAAAAATTATAAACTTTCTATTAGTGCCATTAGTTTTAAAATTTGAATTTTTTAAAATTTGTGTGAATCACTAGTTTATGAATAACTTTACTATAAAAATTGATTTTTGAGTCAATTTTTTTCCTGCAATTTAATATTACTGTCTTTTATCATTATACTCAATTTGGTAATTTTAGTTAGTCATAACAAATATTATAGGCATTTTTTTATTTTTTGCTATTTATTTTTTCATTTCTACATAGAACTAAATATTTATAGTTTTTTAGTGATTTCTTTTTTCTTTTAGGTCACAAAAATTATAAACTTCTTTGTTAGTGAACATAGATGCACTTATAGAGAAAATTAAACCTAAATTCATAATCAATTTCTATGAATTTCAGAGAAATTCATTATGAATTTAGGTCCAATTTCCTCTATAGGTGCATCTGTTTTCACTTTGAGAGGAGCTCAACAACGCAGAGAGGGACGGGCTTATAAATAGGTGTGGGCGCCCTTCGGTTGGCGAGGTGGGACTAAACTCCGGGTGCAACGAGGGCCAACCCTTTAGTCCCGGTTTGTGGCACAAACCAGGACTAATGGTCATGGGCCAGGGGCAAGCCCTATTTTTTCCAGTTTTTTTGTGTTGTTTTCTGCATTATTTATTTCCTTTTGTTTTTTGCTTTATTTTTTAATTCTTTTTGCTTTTAGTTTTAGAAAAATTATAAACTTTCTGTTAGTGCCATTAGTTTTCAAATTTGAAAACACTTTTTTAGTTTTTTTGTTTTCTTTGTTGCTTTATTTATTTTATTTTCTTTCTACTTACAACAAAATACTTATTGTTGCTATTTTTATTTTTTCCAGTTTTTTTGTTTTGTTTTCTGTATTATTTATTTTCTTTTGTTTCTTGCTTTATTTGTTAATTCTTTTTGCTTTTAGGTCAGCAAAATTATAAACTTTCTGTTATTGCCATTAGTTTTAGAAAAATATAAACTTTCTGTTAGTGCCATTAGTTTTCAAATTTGAATAGTTAAAATTTGAATTCTTTGAAATTTGTGTGAATCACAAGTTTGTGATTAACTTTACTAAAAAATGAAAATAGATGCACCTATAGAGAAAATTCGACCTAACTTCATAGTTTTCAAATGAACTCTGAAAAAGTTGGCATAGCATACTCGTTTGTTACAAATTTAGCATGGTATCATCATAATAGTTGCGGGAGAAAGTCTTCACTTCTTCTTCGCTTGTGTCATTTGCTTATTGCGCCATAACCATGGATAATCTTCATCGTTTATCAGGATGCTTGGGTCAGCCTTGACATTGAAGGGAGGAATTTCATGAAACTTTTCATAATCTTCAGACATGTCTGTCCTGCCCTCCACTCCCAGGATGTCCCTTTTTCCTGAAAGAACTATGTGGCGCTTTGGCTCATCGTATGATGTATTCGTTTCCTTATCTTTTCTTTTTCTCGGTCTGGTAGACATGTCCTTCACATAGATAACCCGTGCCACATCATTGGCTAGGACGAACGGTTCGTCAATGTACCCAAGATTTTTCAGATCGACTGTTGTCATTCCGTACTATGGGTCTACATGTACCCGGCCTCCTGACAGATTGACCCATTTGCACTTAAATAAAGGGACCTTAAAATCTTGTCCGTAGTCAAGTTCCCATATGTTCACTATGTAACCATAATATGTGTCCTTTCCCTTCTCGGTTGTTGCATCAAAGCGGACACAACTGTTTTGGTTGGTGCTCTTTTGATCTTGGTCAATCGTGTAAAATGTATTCCCATTTATCTCCTATCCTTTGTAAATCAATAAAGTCAAAGATGGTCCCCTGGACAACAAGTACAACTCATCACAAACAGTGTTGTCACCTCTGAGACGTGCTTCCAACCAACTGCTGAAAGTCCTAATATGTTCACATGTAATCCAGTCGTCGCACTGCTCCGGGTGTTTGGGGCGCAGATTGTTCTTGTGTTCATCGACATACGGGGTCACCAAGGTAGAGTTTTGTAGAACTGTGTAGTGTGCTTGAGACCAAGAATGCCCGTCCCTACATATTATTGAGTCCGCTCCTAGCGTGACTTTTCCAGTCAGTCTCCCCTCATACCGCAATTTAGGGAGACCTATCTTCTTAAGGCCAGGAATGAAGTCAACACAAAACCCGATGACATCCTCTATTTGATGGCCCATGGAGATGCTTCCTTCTGTCCTAGCGCGGTTACGGACATATTTCTTTAGGACTCCCATGAACCTCTCAAAGGGGAACATATTGTGTAGAAATACGGGCCCCAAAATGACAATCTCGTCGACTAGATGAACTAGGACATGCGTCATGATATTGAAGAAGGATGGTGGGAACACCAGCTCGAAACTAACAAGACATTGCGCCACATCACATCTTAGCCTTGGTACGATTTCTGGATCGATCACCTTCTGAGCGATTGCATTGAGGAATGCACATAGCTTCACAATGGCTAATTGGACATTTTCCGGTAGAAGCCCCCTCAATGCAACCGGAAGCATTTGCGTCATAATCATGTGGCAGTCATGAGACTTTAGGTTCTTGAACTTTTTCTCTAGGATATTTATTATTCCCTTTATATTTGACGAGAAGCCAGTCGGGACCTTCATACTGAGCAGGCATTCAAAGAAGATTTCTTTCTCTTCTTTCGTAAGAGCGTACCTCGCAGGACCTTCATACTGCTTCAGAGGCATGCCGTCTTTTTCGTGCAAACGTTGCAGGTCCTCCCGTGCTTCAGGTGTATCTTTTTTCTTTCCATACACGCCCAAGAAGCCTAGCAGGTTCACGCAAAGGTTCTTCGTCACGTGCATCACGTCGATTGTAGAGCGGACCTCTAGGTCTTTCCAGTAGGGTAGGTCCCAAAATATATATTTCTTCTTCCACATGGGTGCGTGTGCCTCAGCATCATTCGGAACAGCTAGTGCGTCGGGACCCTTTCCAAAGATTACGTGTAAATCATTGACCATAGCAAGTACGTGATCACCGGTATGCATGGCGGGCTTCTTCCGGTGATCTGCCTCGCCTTTGAAATGCTTGCCTTTCTTTCGACATTGATGGTTGGTCAGAAGAAATCGATGATGTCCCAGGTACACATTCTTCCTGCATTTGTCCAGGTATATACTTTCAGTGTCATCTAAACAGTGTGTGCATGCGTGGTATCCTTTGTTTGTTTGTCCTGAAAGGTTACTAAGAGCGGGACAATCGTTGATGGTCATGAACAACAACGCCTTTAGTTTAAATTCCTCTTGTCTGTGCTCATCCCACGTACGTACACTATTTCCATTCCACAGCTGTAAAAGTTCTTCAACTAATGAGCTTAGGTACACATCAATGTCGTTGCCGGGTTGCTTAGGGCCTTGGATGAGAACTGGCATCATAATGAAGTTCCGCTTCATGCACATCCAAGGAGGAAGGTTATACATACATAGAGTCACAGGCCAGGTGTTGTGACTACTGCTCTGCTCCCCGAAAGGGTTAATGTCATCCGCGCTTAAAGCAAACCATACGTTCCTTGGGTCCTTTGCAAACTCATCCCAGTACTTTCTCTCGATTTTTCTCCACTGCGACCCGTCAGCGGGTGCTCTCAACTTCCCGTCTTTCTTACGGTCCTCACTGTGCCATCACATCGACTTGGCATGCTTTCCGTTTCTGAAAAGACGTTTCAACCGTGGTATTATAGGAGCATACCACATCACCTTCGCAGTAACCCTGTTCCTGTGGGGTTCGCCATGAAAATCACCAGGGTCATCTCGTCTGATCTTATATCGCAATGCACCGCGGTATAGGATGCAGTCATTAGGGCATGCATGTATCTTCTTCACCTCCAATCCTAGAGGGCATACGACCTTCTTTGTTGCGTATGTACTGTCGGGCAATTCGTTATCCTTTGGAAGCTTCTTCTTCAATATTTTCAGTAGCTTCTCAAATCCTTTGTCAGGCACAGCATTCTCTGCCTTCCACTGCAGCAATTCCAGTACGGTACCGAGCTTTGTGTTGCCATTTTCGCAATTGGGGTACAACCCTTTTTTGTGATCCTCTAACATGCGATCGAACTTTATCTTCTCCTTTTGACTTTCGCATTGCGTTCTGCCTCCATCATTGAGGAGAAGTAGAACACGAGAGGTCACCGCCGCTTGTGTCCCGTGAAGGCCAACGCAGAGGCGACGCCGGCGTACACAGCAGGTGTCTTGCCAGATCCTTTTGTTGCGAGGACCTTCGTCGACCCCGCATGGGCTCCACGGAAGAGGGGAATGTTACGATGAACTCGAGCCGGTGCCGGCCATGGCAAAGTAGTGGCCGGTGATGAACTCGAACCGGTGCCGGCCACCGTCTTCGGCACCAGCCAATGATATCTGTTGGGCAGTGGGAAAGCGAGCCGTCCTTTGTGCTGAAGCATATACCTCCGGGGCTCCCGGCAGTCCGGTGATCGTGCTGCCGGACATGAAGAACACAAATCGATCGGCAGGCGACCATTTAGGCCAGGTATTATATACATGTGTTGTCCAGAACTAGCACCGCGTAGTTCATTTGAATGTAATGAAATCCATCATGTTTGTATGAAAATCCGGTATTTTATATGATTTCTGTCGTTGTTTATATGAAATATCATTTTGTCTACATGTTTGCGTGAATTTCGTCCGGTTGGTGGAGTTGATGTCATAATGTGTGCGGCTACGGTTGCATGGCGTAATTTGCGGGTCACCGGTCGGTCTGCGGGCGGCTCGGGCGGCGTTGTGGGACACAAAACATAGCTCATGCGAGCTCGTCTCCAACGTGCGCGCTGTAGGATGCATGGCAGCATGAGCACCCGAGCCATTCCTCGTTCATCGGTGGCAAAGGCACCGGTGGACAAAAGGGTCGCCAATATTTTGGCTACCCCGGGCAAGATCCAAACAGCCCCTCCCAATAGATTCAAATCCCTCATTCGCCGTGGAATTTTGCCATGTGTTGTTTTCATGGACTAGCAAGATGCCCGTGCATTGTACGGAACATCAAGATGCATTTTTTACAAACTCCTGCATGCTTACAAGGGATAATTAATGTCCTCCTTTGCTAGTACCATGAGGCAAACACCATTAATATTGCATCAATTAGTGTTAGTGGCCTTGTATATCTGCAAATTGTAATTTTGATAGTGGCCCCTTGTATTTAAAAATGGAGGGAGAAAGATGAGAGATAAGGTGAGGAGGAGTGGGGCGTGGTGGTGACTGGTGGTCGGACTAGGCGGAGGCATGGGGATGGACGGCGCATTATGTCTAGGTTTGTATCTCTCTCACACACAACCACGTAGGTGCGGGATGTGCACGAAGAGAAGAGGTGCACGCACGGCCCACATACTCCCATCTCTTTCCCAACCACACCTGCGCGTGTACACGGTGGAGCTCATTTCTGTATGAAAAAGGCAGCCCACGTGGTAATTTGGCACGTGTACTGGTTGTCCACTTGGTGGAGGGAGGATCGTCTACCACGGGTGAACAAACAAATTGCGACTTCATGTGTTATGTTAAAAATAGAGGCAAACCATGTGGGGCCTACCTTAGAGGCAAGGATCTATACACTGGAGTACTTTTGATGTGTCCCGTCAACTCGCAGAATGAGGAGAATCTTGCTTAGTACGCCGTCTCCCCCGCCCACAGGCGCGGTGGCTCGCCGGATGAGGTGAAGCTTGCTTACGAGTAGTAGTAGTAGTACTACTACTGTACACCTTTACGCCCTCTCCCTCGCCCACGCGCGTTGTGGCTCGCAGCACGAGGAGAAAATTTTACTACTACTCCCTCCGTTTACTCCTCGTCCCTACTACGTAATTTGGTTAGTACTCCCTCCATTGACTTATACAAGGCCACTATAAAAAATACATTTTGCATCTATATAAGGCCACAAATAGTAATCGAGACAAAAGTTACTACTCCCTCCTTTCCGGTTTATTGCTCAGTTTCAAAATCTCTCCAACCAAGGTAGACAGTGAGTGGTCAAATTAATTTCGTAGTTTGCACAACTAATTAGTATGCTCGTTTTTCTGAAGAAGTTATGTTTACCGAGGCATTAATTAGAACGAATGCATGAATGACCACAAAATTTCCATGAACTTGTACATGCATTGGTTAGTTTCCTCTTGACACTGCTTGCATCGGGTGATCTAACGCACCTCGAAATCCAACATGTATTGGTACTACTACTAGTATAGTAGAATTGAGACCTATAAAACGGAAAAATGAATGTTTTTTAGATGAGCCCTATAAACCCTACTGGGTACGTACTCCGTAAAAACAGATTTTTCCAAAACTAAGTCGCTCCCTTTCATGAATTCTATAGTATACTCCTCCGTCGACACTCCCTTTCATGAATTATGTACTTCGTGTCGCCGACATGTGGGAGATATAGCAACTGGGTCGACGTTTCAAGCACCAAATAACAGTGCAGACCAGCAGGGGGACGCACCCCACTCCTACCGGCCCAGTAGTATTAATGAGCAATGAGACATCAAATCACAATTCCGCACCTTCCCAGACGGACGAAGCAACCATTATTTCACACTTCGGTTCGCCATCACCTCAAACCACGTAGTATTGCTTCTGACTCAAGACACTACAAGAAATATGTCAACTAGTGACCTTCTGTAAGTGACCCTAGAAGAAATGGTCATAGATCTATGACCATTTCAGACCAATTGGTCAAACGCTGTTCGGGGGGCTCCAAACCCTAAACCATTGCGACCATTTTGGTAAGAAAGGTCGTAATTTCCTTACATGAAATGGTCATAAAGCAAACAGCGCTAGTCCGCTGCCTTATTTCTAGTTGTTAACGACCAATATAGATAGTCGTAGCCTTGTAAATTGTGGTGGGTTGCTACGACTAGGAGCCACATCATCAGTTTTGCCTATGTTTCATGTCCATGTGGCAGTTTTTGCCCTAGGTTGTGAAGCAACCTATATTCTGTCATTCCCAAAATTCCCAAAAAAATATCATAAATTCTTTGGGTCATATCTTCGTAAAATATGTAAAAACCTTCTTTGCCTAGTTCAAACATAATTCAAAAATATTCATTTTACTATTCTGTTCAGAACAACAGTTTGTGAAGGAAGTACGGCTTTGGCATGTCCAAATAGTATCCATTTTCTACACTGCTTTCTTATGCCCAAATAACCATCCTCCACCAAATGCCAGCTCAATCCATTCATTATTTTGAGCCGAGCTTCAACATTCTTATATGTATAGTGTGGTAGTTTGCAAATCAAGTACCACCTAGGCTCCTCCTTTTGAGCTGAAAATTTGTGAAGACGGTCTTCTTAGTAACTGATCATCCTCAGCCAAAACTCACGCTCATGAGCCATGTACATTTCCTGTACCGCTAATCAAACACTTGGCTGATAATTCATGTTTGAGCATCGATCTGTCTCCTCGTGAGAATCTTATGTTGTAATTTTCTTCCTAGCATCTACCTGGGGAGTGCCCAACCCACTAGACAGGCCTAGACCACCCAGAACACATGGCAATGCCACGGTCACACGGTGACCACGCGGCGGGCATATGAGTTTACGCGCTCTAGAGTTGGGGCCCTCGGCCACCGCCCAAACCACGACGTATCGCCACCAAACCATGTATTTATGATTAAATAGGTCCTTATGTAACTAGAAATAATTTTTGGAAAAAATAAATATCAAACTATGAGGCAGTTGCAGTTCAAATTTGACCCGCTTCCAACTGAATCGGCTGAAATTTGTCTTTTTCACGAGAGGTGGATCAAAACTTTTTACACCCAACCATTTTTTCAATTGTGCATTAAATATGTCCTAGTATTTTAGAAAACTGATTTGGTCCAATTTTGCAATAATTATTTGGTAGGTCCTTCACAAAAAAAACTCCTTCTGGGCACTCGAAAAATGGAAAATGGTTTTTTCGTCCAAAGAAAATGAAAACTTCCTTAGGCAACATTGTTTGCCATTCCAATATGCACCGTTGTGCACAATATGAGATCATTTGAACAAACTATGCCATGAATGTGGCATAAGATTGATCATTTGGCTTGAAAGCCATTGATCTCCACACATGCTAGCTCGTTTCTGAGAACACTTTTTTATAATAATTGCCGTATTACAAGTTTGTTATTTTTCCTGGGAACTTGGCCACATATTTTGATACAATGCGAAGGTTTCCCGATTTTTTGATTTTTTTGAATTTTTTATGGCCGTTCCAAAATGCGGTCAAAACGACGGGAATGACCGTTCCTAGCTAGTGGTTGTATCTTTGAAAATTTTTGGTGTTTCTCTGATTAAATAGATACTTAAGTACCTAAAAATGATTTTTGGAAAAAATAAAGAGCAAACTATGAGGCAGCTGCTTTTCAAATTTGACCCGGTTCCAACTGAATCGGAATATTTTTGTGTTTTTCACGAAAGGTGGATCAAAGTTTTTGACACCCAACCATTTGGTCAATTGTGCATTAAATATGGCCAACAAATATATGGTAGCTCTTTCACAAAAAAGACTCATTTTGGGCACCCGAAAAATGGAAATTGTTTTTTTAGAAGAGGTGAATCAAAAGCTTTTGACATGCAACTATTTGGTTAATTTTACATAAAATATGTTCTAATATTTTAGAAAAAAATGGAGTGGTGCTATTTTGGAACAAATATTTGGTAGGTTCTTAAAAAAAGCATTTATGCACTCAGAAAATAGAAAAATATTTTTTATGCAATAAAAATTAAAGCTCTATTTGGCAACATTGTTTGCCATTTCAATATGCACACTTATGCAAATATGAGATCATTTTGACGAACTATGCCATCGTTATGTTTTTAAAAAGAATGAGAGATTTGAGTCCAATTTTTTTGAAATTCAAGCATGAGATATCCGACCAATGAGACGCGAGGAATCACCTTCACGCGGATCATTAGATTGGACGCAATATGAGCCGTCTATCGCGCACCCATCCAACGGTGGAGCTTCTCCCGAGTAACAAAAACCCTAACCCACCAACCCACCCTCCTCGATACCCACCGCCGCCACCCCCACCCACCCACTCCTGACCCACCCTCTCCCCCTCCCCTCAATCCCCCAGATCCTGACGCACCCATTCTCCGTCTTCCCTCCCTCCCAATGCGGCCGCTCTCTCTCTCTCCCAACGCGCCACCGTCCGCACCTCCCGACGCGCTGCCGTCCTCCGCCTTCCCCCGCATTCCGCTCAGCCACCGCGCTTTCCTCCTCCCCCACCCTCCATCATGGTGAATCACCTCCAGATCGAGAAGGGGAGGCAGCGTACATCGCATCCACGCACCAGATTGAGCAGCGGCGCTCCCAGATCGATCCATCTCCGTCGTCCTCGCGGTTGACGCCCATGTCCTCCTCAAGGATGGCCGTCTCCATGCTCCACCACCACCCTTTCCCTCCTCCCTCACCGCATCCGACATGGTGCTGGGATCTTCCAGATCAAGCGCCGGCAGGGTAGGCGCCTCCGCCGCCCAAGTCCAAGACCCCGCCTCCTCCGCCGGCAGGGATCTTCCAGACCAGCGCAAGGTCTTCCGCGTTGCTGACCACGTCGGGGTCGCGTTCTCTGGCCTCACCGCCATCTTCCTCCACGAGTTGCAGCCCATCTCGCCAACCACCTACAGACCCAGACCGCCACCAACGACAATGCATGCGTCATGGCCTGCGGAGCCACCGCCGCCAAGGACCACCTCTTCAAGGTACGCACACAACGCGCCCACCATCCTTGCCATTTCAGAGAGACCATATGCATCAGTCAGTATGGAAGCATCTATAATTTCGAGTGTCTGAACATTGTTCCTGCTCTCTGTCCGTCTGTCTGAGGGGTCGAAGGAGCAGTTGGGCCTGGTCACCATCGCCATGGAGGAGATCCTCCGGTTCGCGTCGTCCGTCAGGGTGTCGTCGTACCAGATGGTGCAGGAGGGTAGGAGGGCTAGTTCATGTAGCTTACTTCCTGTTTGTCATTTTGGTGGCTTGCCATTTTATTTACAGCATTGTGGACGATGCCATTATCCTACTTTTCACATTTATATTAGTCACTTAAACAAGGCTGGGTTAAGTTGAGTTGTTCTGCTGCTGATGGCAATACAAGCCAATAGATCTCACATGCCAAAATTCTATAGATTTTGCTAGGTTAATGTTGAGTTGGGGCTGCTGCCTGCATGTCCAAAAATTCAATAGATTTACAGCATTGTGGATGATGCCATTATCCTAGTAATTAAGCAGAGATATTTACTTGTGCAGGCAAAGGTACATACTGTTGATGCCACTGGATTGATCAGTTAGCATCTATACAAGGATGAATACAGTCGTTTAGTTAGTTTCCATGATTGGTTTATTTGTGATTCGTTCTATCTCTGATGGTTACCTTGCTTGTGTCTGAACCTGTATGATAAGCTAATATATTTTCCAGAAATGGCTTGGGAACCTGTTTGGTTCCGACTAGCCACCTATTACGCAGCTAGTTCCATGAGTATTTAGTCTTCTGTCCCCTTTTCTGGTACTTATTTTCCACATAATGTTCATCATGCATCATATCTCATGTCGAAGTACTTTGTTGTGATGCTTTGTTTTGGGGTCAGTCATTAGTACTCTGAACAAGAGCATAAACATATATGATTGTGTTATATTAATTGATTGCATGCCCTCTTGGATTCTATTTTTGCCTGCTGCATGTGCGCTGATAGTTTTTGCATAGTGTTGGCCGCGCGGTCTGGCCAGCGATGTCGGGTCGTTGGTCGGACAAACGATCAGATTTAGTTTTGGTAGATTTCGTTGATTGCTGTTATTGTGTTGACGCAACCTCGAATGCCTTGCCCCTTACGCCATTGCTCCTCTTTCTTATCCGCTTCGATTGCAGGTATGCAGAGCCAAATCGTGTGCCACCATTGCCGAAGGGTGCTGGCCTACCCGTCAGGGCCCCCAGCGTGTGCGGCACCATGTGCCGAGCCATCACCGCCTTGCTACCCCCAGCGCCAGGTACTGTGTGTAGCCTAATTTCCTTTCAGTTGTTCTGCTCTTTTCGTGTTGGTATCGCCTCACAACGTGTATAACCATCCCGAGGTTCAACTCTGGGAATGTTGCTTTGGAAGTAGGATGGAGTTTTGCATTGTATGATGAATGTTATAAAAATTATGTAGAAACATTTGTCAGGAGTACATGCTAAACTCAAAAGGGATTCAAATTTCATTCTTCCCACATGCATGTTTAGTATGGTCAGATCCTTTTCTATGTTTACTTCAGTTCAAGCTTCTGCGCGCCTAGGTTCACTATCTGCTGGTTGTAGGATACTTACTCCTTGGCTGATAATATCAGCGTGATGGATAAATCTTATGTTGCACCTGTCATTTGTTCTCAAGAGGCCAAGTGGTTTTCTGCAAAAAGCATAGAGAAGTATTGTAAATTCACAGGAAATAACAAAATTGTTTAAAGTTTATTTGGGTTGGATCTGTATATACACTATTTTCTTAAAACACAAACATGTACATTCACATCTGAATAGATGATACATTATTTTGGATTTGTACATGAAATTTTTTGCACTGGATTGGTGGTTCGTTTTATGTACTGTTTGAATTATAACAGAATAGCATTAGTAGTGCTCTGATTTAGTTCTCATCAAAATCAACAACCCTCTCTTGTGTTCCTGTTATGAGAATTTTTCCTTCAAGGATATGCCAGAATGTGTACACTCTAATCTCTAATGATGTTTGTCTTTGTGTTTAGGAGCTCCAGGTCTACAAAATTTGAAGTTCGAAACCATATAGCTCTACTCAGCAAAGAGTCGTCTCTTCTGTTTGATTGTAATAGAATGTAAATATTGTAATATTGTAATAGTAGGCATATCTGGGTTGTAATAACTATATACAAATTGTAGTAGACTCAGTTAGTTTTATTTCATGAACTACGTTTGTACTGTTCTGTTTGAAATATTGATTATGTAAGTGATTTCAAAACGTGTGGAATGGAAACCTAACTTGTGGGATTCACTTATGAAAATAATCTAAGCAGTTTTGAATTTTCTGTCAAGTGGGCCCAATGTGTGAGAAGATGACAAATGGGACCAGCTCCAAAATATAATGGCCCAAACAATGTTAAAAGGCCCTGGCCCAGAAATAAATAAAATGCTGAAATGGGCTTGGCCCGTGTAACTTATAGAAAAAAATAAATACTAAAAAGGCTAAATTAATGGGCTCGGCCCATATAAACACCGAATTGGACCGGGCTGATTCTTGTGCCACATCAGATTGCCACGTCGGATGCCTGCGTGGCCTCTGGAGGCTGCTAGTGACCAAAACAAAACAGTAGGCATATTTTGGTCGTAAACGTCCATGACCTTCTCACAAAGAAGGTCGTTAATTTCAGTTTACGACTGTCAGCATTTGACCTTCTCTTTTTGGTCAAAAAAAGGTCACAAATGAAAAACAATGACCTTTCAGTGACCAATAGTCAAGGTCACAAGTTGACATATTTCTTGTAGTGAGAGGGACACACGCATCGCCTTGGTACATCATGACACGTCGGACTGCATGACAGGCCATGCTCCCCTGTCGATCGCTCGGTAAAATCAACTCATTTTTACTATATCTCCTCTGTATCGGTTTACTACATGGCATGCACGTCGTTCTAGCTTGAGAATTTAACGGGCTATATATGTGATGAACAGTACTCTAGCCTTTTAGAAAATGTATACTTTTGTACAGTAGTACTATCGATAGATTGCGCCATGGAGCAAAAATTGAAATTAAAAAAGGTGGTACATATAGAGAGCGCTCGTCGCCAAATTATGCATATAGTACTATTAAAAATGCTAGTACATGCTTAATTGGGGGGCTAAATTCTATTAAAGAAATACTAGTAGTATGTACATACTGAAGAGTTAAAGTAACGAGAAGAAACATAACATACTTCTACTGGGGGCTCAACACAACACACCCCTCAAATTAAACTAAGCACACCTAAAATTAAACTATGCAACTAATCCGGTAGACACTTCATTAGAAGTTTATGTGACACCCCAAATTTTTGACCTTGTTTTATTAGATAAAATTTTGCCAAGAAATTAGAACTTTTATTTTCTGGACTCCCTTTTGAGTTTAAACCATTTCCTCTCTTGTTATTATGGAGTTTTTCCCCAAAAAGAAAACCTTTCAAATATGTTATTGGACTTGTTTAACCTCTCAAGAAAAAAAATCTTTTATTAGTAGAACTAATTACATAATTAATTTGCATGATCTTTATTTTCTTGAAAAATGGGTTTTCAAGGTTATATGGCCATATTTGAACTACAACCATTTGATAAACTCTTTCATAATTCCAACAAAAATTTGGATATGTCATGTGATTGTTTTAAAACACTTTATGCAAAAACATCTTTTATACATGAAATATTTTGAGCTCTACACCCAATATTCTTCTCTGGTCCAGTGGGCAATTTTGCACTACAACCCATTTAAATATTTATTTCTAGCCTCCACCAAAATTATGGGATGTTGGTAGTAGCTTATGATCCAACTTTATGCAAAAACCCAGTGATGTTATTTGAAAAATATGAGTGAATCAATCTGTTTTGCATTCTGGCCCAGCTTGATGGTTTGTACAACAACCATAATTTTGCTTGCTCTATTGCCCTTGATCCTTTCCCCTGCTTGTAGACCACCTTGCAAAACCCCTAAGTCCAGGAGCATGCACCCATTGGAATACTTTTGGTTCATGAGATGGTGCCATTTACCTCCTGTCCAGAATTGAAGTTTTGCAAAACTTGCACTTACAAGTTTGTGACTCTTACAAACTAACCTCACCACCCTCTTGTGCATCCAAAGAGACCTCAATCTGGAAGAATTGGACACTCCAAGAAAAGCCTAGGTGCCTGTGGCATTTTGTCAAACACCTGGAGTGCATGGACAGAATTGGCATGAGTGTTTGTTTGCATTGTGAACTTGGTCACCTAACCTAACCACCATGTCCATTTACCTTCTTGCTAACTCTAACCAAGCCTTGTTTCCTGCCAGCCTCACCCGTGACCTCTAGCATGCACTGGCAATTCGCCAGACACATCCCGGGCGTGCTCTAGGCGCGCCCAGAGCGTGCGTTTTGCATGCACATGCACCCAAGCCGCCGCGTCGCGCCCACTTCACGCCACCAACCCCTGCTCGCCCGCAGAGCCGCCCCCGACCTCATCCACTAGCAGGAAACGCCCAAGCTCTTCCCTGGAGCCGCACAGGGCTGCCGTCAGGTCGGCCATGACGGCTAGCGGTCGGCCACATTGGCTCCTGCCCAGGTCGGCGTCGCCCGAGCCACCCCGGCTTGACACCTGCCCCTGGGAGCCGCGCAAGCTTATCCCCTCGCTCGTTAGCAAGCTCTCGTCGCAGCCATGTCGCCCTCACCACTACAGAGAGGCAGTTGGCCGGCGACCTTATCCTCGACCGCGGAACCGCCATGGTTGCACTATAAATAGTACCCCCGAGCTCCTCCGGGCCTCACGCAGCCTCTTTCACTCCCTCACCGACCCACCCGTAGCAGTAGGAAGACCAGGGGGGTCGTCTTCTTCCTCTCCGGCAACTCCTGCCGCCGCCACTGCCCCGGCCATTCCGGCGCCGCCAGGGCCTCCCCCTCTCCACTCTCTTCACCAGGAGATTCCTCTCCCTCTCGTGAGTCCAACCCCCTACTCAATTTTGCTCGGGACTCGCCGCAGGCGAAAACTCACTTTGCCCGACGGCCACCACCCGCTGCGGAGCTCGCCGCCGGCAGCTCCGACCACCCGAGGGACCGTGACGACCACCGGAGGGACCGCCTCGACCCCATTAGCCCACGGGAAGCCTCCGTTTCTTGAGAGGTGCCGCCGTTCGCCGGCGAGTGTTGTCGGAGTACCGCCTCCCGCTCGGGCAAAGGAAGAGGAGGGAAAGGGGCCTGCTCAAACCTGACCAGTGGGCCCCCTGGACCCACTGTCCATGACTCCCGCACCGGTCCACGTGTTTAAGTGAAAGCGTAAACCACCCCACTACGTTTCCTCCGCTCCGAAAACATATTCCTGTCTGAAGCGTTTTCTTTTATATCTTTATTTAAAAAACAGATTTTGACCAAATCTTTGACAGGCTATAACTTTTTGAATATAACTCCAAATGAATTGATTCTTTTTCCTACATCTCTCGAATACTGTCTAGTGTATTTTCAGATTTATTTGAAAAAATTTCAAACAACTTTTTTGTGCTGTTTTGAAATTGTGTGTTAATTCAAATTTATTGAAAATAGGATTTTGGAGAGCGCAAGAAAACTTTCAAAAGTTTTGGGATGCACCCTGCCTCTACACAACCTTGAAGGCAAGCATTCTTAACCCTGGCACAATATTTCTGGGTGTGATAGTAAATCGATTATAACACCCCCCCCCCCTCGATACGAAGGACCCGTTATATTTTGTGGTGATACGATATTTTGCATAATGCATTATTGGAAACTTCCTTGCTGTTGGGAGTGAATATACTTGTGATGGTAATTGACCTAGTGTGCCTTGCATGCATGCCGTAAAGAGATCTGGGAAAGCCTCTGCCATGGGTAGGCGTGAGCTTGTCTCCGGTCTTCGTCAGGACGATTATGTTCGGTATGGCATATTAAGGTATAATGAGTGGTGATTCTGTTAGTTGAAATAATTTTGTTATACATATCATGCAGGGAATACTTAAGCCTCTAGAGTCGGCCGTAGATCGAGTCTTGTTCAGGTAACCCCCATACGTGTTCCGTGCTGCCACTAGTCCCTGCCGTAGGTGGGGTATGGTTCAGTAAGTTGTTAACCCTTGTCTTGGCACACACCGTACAGAGAGGCCATGGTGGAAGATACCGGCTGCATCCGGTAGGCGTGCCACCTGGTCCGGGAGCATGGGTGTATCCGGTTGGGACCGAGAGGGGGCACCCCTTAGAGTGCGCGATAGAAATTTGATCCCATGATACGCGAGGTTGTAGCCCCCCCACTTAGAGTTTTGCTTAACAAGTGTCGCGGGTGGTTCCTGACAAAAGTAAAGTTAAGCTGGTGTGTACAAGTCAGGCGTGTTTTCGACTAAAAGACCGTAGACGGAATTAGTCCCGATGGACTAAAGAAATCCGTTACTCGTGGGTAAAGAGTACACCCTCTGCAGAGGTACTAAATATATTCGAATAGCCGTGTCCACGGGTAAGGACTACAGTCTAGGATGGGTCAAGTGTCGGTCTTAGTGTCGGTCTTCGGAGGAGAAACTATTAAACCAGAACATATGGATTTTTACTTGTGATATATGATGGTTATGATTATTATTGTTGTCGACTAACCAAATGTATTGTTTGAAATAATGAATATCCCTGGGACGGTTCGACCTCCCGGACATTCACGATGATTATTTATTTACTTTATAAGCCCTTTATGTGGTGTCGCTCAGACGCCCGACTGTGGCATGTCTGTTATTTAATTACCTTATAAGCCCTTTATGTGGTGTCACTCAGATGCCCGACTGTGGCATGCTTGTTATTTACTTTATAAGCCCTTTATGTGGTGTCGCTGAGACGCCCGACTGTGGTATGCCTGTTAATTAACTACCTTATAAGCCCTTTATGTGGTGTCGCTCAGACGCCCGACTGAGGCATGCTCGTTATTTACCAATCATTTCGAGACGTCGCTTCAGACATCCGATCGGTGCATTTTATTACTATTTTGTTATTGCCTATTCATGTTGCGTATGAATAACCTGCATGCATGCATCAGGGATTTCATTGCCATGACTGACGTTGTGATTATAGAATGTTTTTAGAGCATGATTATCGGTTGCTATATTATACCCGTGTTCATAATGTTTGCTAGTACATTCAAAAGTACTCACTGGCTTGTCCCTGGCTATTGTCTCTGCCAGATTGCTTGCTTGGAGAGGAGCGTTGCGATGACAGTCTCAGCACCTAAGCAACGGTGATAGCAGCCTCGCGAAGATAGGAGTTAACCTGGTCAGCTATTCCTGTGCTAAATGGAGTTCCATAGACCGTGGTGAACCACAAACCGCTTCCGCCATCAACCACTAGAAACCCTTTTGTTGTACTCACATGCCAGAATGATCTTGTACTACATATTATGTATTTTTGCTTGGAATTTCTGTATCGAGTTGGTTCCTCATCAGCTAACAGTAATCCTGGGGCTGGTGAGCACAAGGGCCATTTTCTGGAAATTATGTCCCAAAAATCCGGTCCTGACAGTTTAGAACCACCATGAGCAACGACACTGCCACCTTACTCGGAGTCCTCGTCCACGTCCTCGACTTCATCCTTGTCCCTCTTCGTCTTGGCTGATACTTCTTTGGTTGAGCCACACACTTGGTTGTTGCTCTTCATCCAACCCATGTAGATATTGAAACAAAGGTAGCCATCCATTGCAGCGAAGTGCATGTGGTCTATATCTAGTACATTCCGCTTCCATGCATGACGATGAAACATGTAATGAGGTTTCTCTAGTTTACGGTATGAAGGATGAACCATGGCTCCTGCCAGGGTCAGCATTGAAGGCTGACGAGAGGGCACCAGCCAATTCTTATGGAGGTCGAAGGGGTTGCCTACAATGAGGCCTATCCGACCCAGGACTTCTTTGTCATTCTTAAAGTCTACAGTAACAAATTTCACTATTTTGTCCTTGAGGAAGTTCTTAAAATCCTGGCACTCAACGTCAGCATGGCATATATGGTAGACCATGCAAACATTATGTACGCAAACCTGGATCACGGCGGGCTTCTTCCTCTCTTCTTCCTTTAGATCATTCACTCGTCCCAGGACTGTGGTGTACTCAACATCTAGCCCAGCGACCCACTCATCATCTGAGTTTTCGAACACGCGTCTGAAGCGAGAAAGGCATCCTTTCACCGTCGCGGAAGAACGGGTGTAGATGACGTTGAACTCATCGCCGTTGATGGATCTAACCTTGTACTCACCGCCGATCGTGGAGATTTGGGACGCCATGGATTTGGAAGGAGGGTTAGGATGAGTGGAACTGCCGTAATGTGAATGGACGGGACAACTAGGAGTGAACCGCCATAGTATTGATGGACGTGCGGGGACAAGTAGGAGCGAACTGCCAACGTGCAAACGGCAGGGTAGTGGCTTTCCATTCTCCCATGATACGGGCTTCCCAGAGCCCTTGGATCTGAGATCGAACGGTTGCATGGCGTGATTCTAGACCTATGGGTGAATATCATATCTTGGAGGGTTATTCTACATATTTTCAGCAACTTAGCATGCGACCATTTGATCTCATATCCAAGGGCTGCCAGCAGCCCGTACCATGGTCGCGCCTACCACGACCGTCGCGTCGCTCGCGCGATCTCGCCCTTGGAGATTTAACACGGTGTGTTAGGCTATCTAATGTTGGCATTTCATACATAGTCATCACTTAGTCACTCATACTACAACAAGGTTGGCTATAAGGTTGGCTATAAGTGTATTTTTTTACTCCTCTCTATCTCTTTCTTCGTACTCCCTCCGTCCCATAATATAAGAACGTTTTTTACACTAGTGTAGTGCCAAAAACGTTCTTATATTATGGGACACAGGGAGTACTAGTATTTATTGCATTTGCCAAGGAGTGACCTCGTCCAATGAAATGGTGTTGCTAAGTTTGCTTCATTTAATTAGCTATAGACTCAAAATTGTCTTTTCACCTAGGTACACGCGCTTAGCACCGTTTCTTCCTTGGGTCACCAAACTCTTCTTGATTAACTTGCCACATCAGACTTTATGCCTATGTGGCAAGTTTAAGTACCTGCAGGAGCAAGTAAAAGTAAGTACAATAGTGCGCTTTACATGGCATTTTTGCATATGTGGAGGAAAGAGAGGCAAGGAAAAAGTGGAGAAGTGGGATGTCATGCAAGAGCCAGACTCTCTACTACATGGTGGAGCATTGGGAGGGGCACCTGTATGGAGGTGGTCAGGAATCGGGAGACTCACGCTGGTCATGGCGCCGCAATAAAAATTAATATGGCAAGTCAAATCACGGGGCCGCACTGTCCAGCAGTAACGCGCTGTCAAATCACAAAGCCCTACGTTTGCAGCAGCCTACTCCCTCATCTTCTCGCGTCTCTGTCGAACCGACTAGGCGGAACAGCCCCGCCGCCAACCGCGCAGGAAAAGCCCTGCCCTCGACTTTTAAATACAATTACATCCGCTTAAGAATCCAATAATATACTTTTTGTGACATAGTAACTCATATTTAGTTAGTCAAATGGATGACCTAGAACTACGTGCAGGCCCTATAAACCGAGACGCCTAAAAATAAAAAACCAAGACATAGAGGGTAGTTCAGCACGTATCTTTTTAGATCAATATAGTCGGGATTCACCAAGGAGCAAAACCAAGTGGTAGGCTGCTCCTGTCGTGTTGGCGTAGCAACTCAAGCAGGGTCAGTCCACACACGAAATGGTGACACACTGAAGAGGACCCCTTTGGCCGACACGTGGCTCATCCACCGTCTTGTTCCACGTGTGATGCACCAAATTACAGTTCGGAGCAGCGGTTGGAATTGGAGGCACCCCGGTGGTAGCGCCGCAGTAGTAGAAAATGAGCGATGAGGGGTCAAATCACAAAGCCCCACCTTTCCCGCATTAAGCTGGACGGACGAAGCAACCATCATTTCATTCTAGGGCGCAAGCGCATAAAGAAAAGAGAAAACAATGATGTGTGCGCCAGCTACCTAGGGCACCCCAGGGTAGGGGTCTCCACTACAGGTCCTTTTTTTTGAAATCGCCTCCACTACCAATCGGCTTCTCCCTCGTCCTCTTGAAGAAAACCGATGATGAGTAAGGCGGTAGGGTTTGTAGGAGTACTATGGCGTGCGGGGCCACGTCGTAGTAAACGGGTTCGAGTCAACGCCTTAAATATCTGTGGGCTGCTAGTTTTATGGGAACGAGGAAGCATTTTGGGTTCCGGGACCAGTGGAGATATAGTACGTACAAAAAATTATGGACGTAGGTTCGACCGAAAGGCAATGATGCATGGGCCCTGCATTTTGATATACCCGAGGCCGCGTGAAATTTGCAACTCTACTCAAAACTAGTAAGGTACACATGTAAAGCTTTGAGTCATATATGCATGATGTAGATGTTGTGACACCCAAAAATTTTGACCTTGTTTTATTAATTAAAATTTTGCCAGGAATTAAAACTTTTATTTTCTGGGCTCCCTTTTTATTTCTGAACCATTTATCTCCCTTCTTATTATGGAGTTTTCCCCAAAGTGAAAACTTTGCAAATATGTTTTTGGACTTATTTAAACCTCTCAATAAAAACTTTCCTTTCATTAGTAGAACTAATTACAAAAATTAATTTGCCTGATCTTTATTTTATTGAAAAAAATGGTTTTTACAGGTTATATGGCCATATTTGAACTACAACCTCTTTAAAAATTTATTCAATAATCACACCAAAATTTGGAGATGTCATGTGATGTTTTCAGATCACTTTTGTCCAAAAATATCTTTTACTCTTGAAATAATTTGAGCTCTACACCAAATTTTCTTCTCTGGTCCAGTGGGCAATTTCGCACTACAACCCATTTAAATACTTGTTTCTAGCCTCCACCGAAATTATGGGATGTTAGTAGCAGCATATGATTCAACTTTATGCAAAAACCCAGTGATGTTATTTGCAAATTTTGAGTGAATCAGCATCATCTTCATTCTGGTCCAACATGATGGTTTGTACAGCAACCATATTCTTGCTTGCTCTTTGGCCCTTGAGCTTTCTCCTGCTTGTAGTGCACCTTGCAAAACCCTTAAGTCCAGGAGAGTGGTACCATTGGATGACTCTAAGTGCTTGCAATCATGCCCTTTTCTTTCTGTCCAAAACTGAAGTTTTGCAAAACTTGCACTAACAAGTATCTGCTTTTGGCAAACTAACTTCACCACCTTATTATGCATCTAAAGAGACTACCATCTGGAGTTTTTGACCACTCCAAGACCTTCCTAGATGCCTCTGGCATTTTAACAAACACCCTGTGGGCATGATCTGTTTTGGCATGAATTTTAGCACTGCACTGTGAGCTTGCACCTATGGTCAAACCAACTTGTCCACCAGCCTCCCAGATGCTCCTAACCTAGGTCTGCTTAGTGCCAGCCTCGCCCAAGCTCTGTAGCATGCAATGGCATTTCGTCGAGCACGCGTTTTGCACGTGCCACGCCCAAGCCGACGCGTCGCGCCCCTGGGCTTTGCCCGCCCTGCCAAGCCATGCCACTCACTCCCCTTCTCACCACAACGCGCCAAGATGCCCTCGCCACGTCCCCGACAGTCCAGGAGCTTGCCGCCGCGGCCGCCGACAGCCCCTGCTCCGTTCAGCGCCGCCCAAGCCTCACTCACTCGCCACCTGGCCCCTGGACCAGCACGAGCTCATCCACAAGTGTGTCTGCTAGCGCTCGTCGCCGCCACGACGCCCTGCAAGCTACAGAGAGGCGGTTCGCCGGCGTCCTCATCCACCGCCGCGGAACCGACCCCGATCACCCATTTAAGGAGCCCCGAGCTCGTCTCCGCACGCAGGCAACTCCAAGCCATCCCCCTAGGACCCCCTTTGGCAGCCACTCGACCCGGAGAGGTCTCCTTCCTCATCTCCGGCGGCAGGGGCCGCCGCCATTGCCCCGGCCAGAACGGCGCCACCAGGGCCTCCCCCTCTCCATTCTCTCCACAAAGAGTTTCCTCATCCTCCTGTGAACCATTCCCACTACTCGATTTTGATCGGGACACACCTCGGGAGAAAAATCACTTTGCCCGACGGCCTCCGTCCGCCGCGAAGCTCACCGGCGGCAGCTCCTTCCATCCCCGAGACCCTATCGACTACCAGAGTGACCGTCTTGATCCCCTAAGCACGCCGATGGCCTCCGTTCCCCGAACGGTGCCGTCAATCGCCGACGACGATCGCCGGAGTTCCGCCTCCGCTCAAACCTGACTAGTGGCCCCCCTGGACCCACTGTCAGTGACACCCCGCGCCGTCCACGTGTTTAAGTGAAGGCATAAAACTCCCCAGTACGTTTTCCCTGCACCGAAAGCGTATTCTGTCCGAAGCATTTTCTTTTATATCTTTCTTTTAAAAACAGATTTGACCAGAAATTTGACTGTCTATAACTCTTTAAATATAACTCCAAATGAATTAATTCTTTTTCCTACATCTCTCAAATTCTGTCTAGTTTATTTTAAGATTTATTTGAAAATTTTACAAACAACTTTTTTGTACTGTTTTTGAAATATGTGTTATTTGCATAATTTCAAAAATAGGATTTTTGGAGAGAGGAAGAAAGCTTTCAAAAGTTTTGGAGAGCACCCCACCTCTCCACACCTTTAAGGCAAGCATTTTGAACCCCGGGATAATAATTTTGGTGTGTTAAGTTGACACGTTTATAACACCACCTTATTTCGGAGTAATGTTATTTCATGTGATATGATCATTTGCATGGATGCATTATCGTGATTTCCTTGCTGTTGGAAATGAGCATACTCGTGTGATGGTAATCATCCTCACGTGCCTTACATGCATGCCGATAAGGAATCCGGGAAAGCCTCTGCCTTGGGTAGGCGTGAGCTTGTCGCCGGCTCCGTCGGGACTGTTATATCCGGTATGGCATGGTAAGGTATAATGGGTGGTTATTTGTTGGTTGAAGTATTTTTGTTGTGCTAACCATGCAGGGAACATTTATAAGCCTCCTGAGTCGACCATAGATCGAGTCTTGTTCCGGTAACCCCCATGCTTGTTTCGTACTACCACTTATCCCTGCCATAGGTAGGGTACGGTTCAGTAAGTTGTCAACCCCTTTCCTAGCACACACCGTACAAAGAGGCCATGGTGGAAGATACCGGAGGCATCCGGTAGGCATGCCACCTGACCCGGGGGCATGGGTGTTTCGGTTGTAGCCGAAGGGGTAGCTGCACCAGTTTGCGCGCGGTATAAATTATTGTGATCCCATGCTACGTCGAGGTTGTAGCCTCCCCACTTAGAGTTTTGCTTAACGGGTGTCGTGGGTGATTTCCAGACACTGGTAAATTAGGCTGGTGTGTGCGGATAGTTGTGTTTTCAATCAAAAGACCGTAGACGGAATTAGTCCCGATGGACTAAAGGAATCCGTTATTCGTGGGTAAAGAGTACACCCTCTGCAGAGATTAAACCTATTCGAATAGCCGTGTCCATGGTTAAGGACTACAGTCTGGGATGGGGCAAGTGTCGGTCTTAGTGTCAGTCTTCGGAGGAGAAACTACTAAACTCGAAAATTTGATTATGACTTGTGATATATGATGGTTATGGTTATTATCATTGTGGACTAACCGTTTGCGTTGTTTGAAATAATGAATATCCCCGGGACAGTACCACCTCCTGGATATTCACTATGATTATGTTATTTTATAAGCCCTTTCTGTGGTGTGGCTTAGACGCCCGACTGTTGCATGCTTGTTATCTTATTTACTTTACAAGCCCTTTCTGTGGTGTCGCTTAGACGCCCAACTGTGGCATGCTTGTTATCTTATTTACTTACAAGCCCTTTATGTGGTCTCGCTTAGACGCCCGACTGTGGCATGCTTGTTATCTTATTTACTTTACAAGCCCTTTATGTGGTGTCGCTTAGACGCCCGACTGTGGCATGCTGGTTATCTTATTTACTTTACAAGCCCTTTCTGTGGTGTCGCTAAGACGCCCGACTGTGACATGCTAATTTTTACTATCCTTTCGAGACATCGCTTCAGACATCCGATCGCTGCATTTTATTACTATTCTGTCATTACATATTCCTGTTGCATTCATAACCTGCTTGCATGCATAAAAGATTTTTATCTATGATTGACGAGGTGATCATAAAATATTTCAGAGCATGATTATCAGTGGTTATATTATACCTGTGTTCTATATGTTTGCGAGTACATTCAAAGTACTCACTGGCTTGTCCCTGGCTATTGTCTTGGCCAGATTGCGTGCCTGGAGAGGAGCGTTGCGATGACAGCCCCGGAAATTAAGCAACGGTGATAGCAGCCTCGCGAAGATAGGAGTCAACCTGGTCAACTGTTCCCGTGGGAAATGGAGTCCCATAGACCATGGTGATCCACAAATCGCTTCCACCATCAACCACTAGAAACCATCTGATGTACTCATAGGCCACAGTGGTCTTGTACTACATATTTTGTGCTTTTGCTTGGAATTTCTATAACAAGTTGGTGCCTCATCAACTAACAGTAATCCTGGGGCTGGTGAGCACAACGGCCCATTTTTCTGGAAATTAAAGCCCGGAAAACCGGTCGTGACAGACTTGGTAATAGAGCCAGGCTGACCATTGGCTAATCCTATCTTGGCCAGGTCAATAAACCTAGGCAGGCCAACCCACCAAGCCATAACCGAACCCCCAGCCAAGCTTCTCATGCAAGATAGCCACACAGTGATCCGACACCTTTTGGCAGTCGGTGCCCAACCTATCAACCCAACCTGTCGCTCATGCGCCAGTGACCGGATCCTGAATAGTCTTTCTCGCAAGCGTGCGAAGGAAGACTCCGTTCACTTTTCTATAAAAGGGCACGCTAGCCTCAACCCAGCACAGCACGGCCACTACCCCAAACCAAGCCACAATGCCTGGTCCTGTCGTGCACAATAAGACCACAGCAACCACCTTGAAGGCTTTGTGACCATACTCGCAAACCTCACCCGTCGTGCCTATGCGTTACAAGAGCCCCCAGAACATGTTGTGTACCAAGGATCCATGAGCGGCGAGAGCCGTCAATTCTGGGCCACTGTGCACATATACGGTAGGGGTTTGTCGCCCGTGCACCCCTACAGGTTCACTGGAAGGACGACTTCCTTTGAGCCACAAGGCATTCAACTAGCTGCTCGAGAAGCTATAGTTCATCTCCGGCACTTGTCGCCCAGGGTTAATTGTCGCTCATTCCACTACTACCCCAGACGTGAAGGGTATGGTAGACCACCCCAAGTTGCCAACGGAGATCATGAGTCAGATCCTGCATTATTACACATAGTGCGCTATGTAAGTGCACTAGAGGAACTGTGCGATCAAATCACTATTGATCTAATCGCAACTCGTGGAGAGCTAGTTCGTCGAGCCCCGGCAAGAGAAGAGAACGAGCCCAACGCCGACAACCTAGTTGTGCTGTTTGGACACCCGATCGAGTCCCTGAGGTCTACCCCAGCCATCGGCCAAGGTGTTGCGATAACCCCAGAAGTGCTTCATCGCATATTGGGGAGACACTCCAACGGGGTTGTGGCCAACAATCCCCGTGATGGTCATCGTCGTTACCCCGAGCCTGCAGCCCCTCAACCCACTCCAGCTAGTTCCGACGGTGAGATCCGTGGAGGAGCCTCAACGTCCACCAGGCACGCCCGCATGGATGTAAACAAGGTAGACTAAGTAACCCGAGTTGTATCAAGTCCCAGTGTACCCTCGCTTTGTAATCGTTTGGCCTTGTAAATAAACGCCGCCTGCCATTGTGCCTCTGCAGCCTTGCATGGATATGCCAGCATTCCTATCCCAGGCAGAGTTACCGGAAACCTCCCCGACAACCCGCACAGTAACACGCCACTTTAGTGAAATATGTGTATCTGTGGCTTGACCCCGACCCGTGGAGCAGAGCTGGAAATTTCTTTACCAATCACCACGGTAGAAATGACCCAGTTCCGATGCTATAAAGAGACCACCGCGCGGCCTTGCCAAACACCTCTCACCTTGTACACCACCCTCACAACCATTTCTTGCCATGCCGAGCCCTAGCATTCATCTGAGAACCCCAGATGCAACCCCGGGTAGTTTTGTCAAGATATTGTGGGACTTTACCTGCAGTACCATGGGCGTTACCCAGCCACCCCAGTACGAGCTGTTCAAATCGAGAATCACCTCTTCCACCTCGAGATATTGGGCAGCAGTACACATCCCTCCCGTAAACTCAAACCAAGACCCGATGGAGGTCTCCTTCGTAGGGAAATCTATGCCAACTCCGCTTATGGCCAAAGAAGCTGCTGCATACGAAGCGCTTGCTCGCCTTCGATTCGCGGTACCCTATGCCAGTGAACGAGGGTATTATTACTTTCCAAGCTGTGCAGAACCCGGTGGAGTAACATCTTTTCTCGGTGGACGAATTGAGAGAGACCCAGTCTTGGCCAACCTTGTCCAGTACGTCATCGCTCAAGAGCATTTTACCCAACGTGTGATGAGTTATCTCCAGAGCCTCGCAGATTTAAAACCTCAGATCGTCATCGGCAGATCACTAAGGCCCGACCAGGAGAAACGCATTCATCGGCTGGTCAATCCCCTTCCCCCGATAGAAGAGGAATGTGTTCCAGTACCAGAGACGTTTTCTCAGGACCCCGTCCAGTTACCGTTCCCATTTTAGACGTCGCTGTTGTGTTCATTGTTGCAACATCTATTTTTGTGTGTGACTTATGCGTGACACCCTGAGTTTGTGCGACAAGTCAATTATTTGGCTTCTACTAATGTGAGTAGTTTTTGTTGTGGTTTATGCTCCTTTAAATTAACAGTTTTCCCTCGCAGAAGTCCTGGAGTGAATTTTCTTTTCCCTGAGTTGCTACATCGTACACCTTCTCACGGCGTGGATTATTTAGTTTCACACGGCACCACGGCAGCAGACTCACAACCGCCCGAACACACACTCTGCTTGCAAAAAAAAAGCGTAATCATGGCGTATTTGTTTTTCAAAACAACCCTCATCTAATCTCGAGGACGAGATTTTTCTTAAGGGGGGTAGTGTTGTGACACCCAAATTTTTTGACCTTGTTTTATTTATTAAAATTTTGCCTGGAATTAAAACTTTTATTTTCTGGGCTCCCTTTTTATTTCTGAACCATTTATCTCCCTTCTTATTATGGAGTTTTTCCCCAAAGTGAAAACTTTGCAAATATGTTTTTGGACTTATTTAAACCTCTCAAGAAAAACTTTCCTTTCATTAGTAGAACTAATTACAAAAATTAATTTGCCTGATCTTCATTTTATTGAAAAAATGGTTTTTACAGGTTATATGGCCATATTTGAACTACAACCTCTTTAAAAATTTATTCAATAATAAAACCAAAATTTGGAGATGCCATGTGATGTGTTCAGATCACTTTTATCCAAAAATATCTTTTACTCTTGAAATAATTTGAGCTCTACACCCAATTTTTTTCTCTGGTCCAGTGGGCAATTTTGCACTACAACCCATTTAAATACTTCTTTCCAGCCTCCACCAAAATTAAGGGATGTTAGTAGTAGCATATGATTCAACTTTATGCAAAAACCGAGTGATGTTATTTGCAAATTTTGAGTGAATCAGCATCATCTTCATTCTGGTCCAACATGATGGTTTGTACAGCAACCATATTCTTGCTTGCTCTTTGGCCCTTGAGCTTTCTCATGCTTATAGTGCACCTTGCAAAACCCTTAAGTCCAGGAGAGTGGTCCCATTGGATGACTCTAAGTGCTTGCAATCATGCCCTTTTCTTTCTGTCCAAAACTGAAGTTTTGCAAAACTTGCACTAACAAGTATCTGCTTTTGGCAAACTAACTTCACCACCTTCTTATGCATCTAAAGAGACTACCATCTGGAGTTTTTGACCACTCCAAGACCTTCCTAGATGCCTCTGGCATTTTAACAAACAGCCTGTGGGCATGATCTGTTTTGGCATGAATTTTAGCACTGCACTGTGAGCTTGCACCTTTGGTCAAACCAACTTGTCCACCAGGCTCACAGATGCTCCTAACCTAGGTCTGCTTAGTGCCAGCCTCGCCCAAGCTCTATAGCATGCAATGGCATTTCGTCGTGCACGTTCCGTTCGTGCTCTGGGCGCGAACAGAGCACGCGTTTTGCATGTGCCGTGCCCAAGCCGACGCGTTGCGCCCCTGGGCTTTGCCCGCCCTGCCAAGCCATGCCACTCACTCCCCTTCTCACCACAACGTGCCAAGATGCCCTCGCCACATCCCCGACAGTCCAGAAGCTAGCCGTCGCGGCCGCCGACAGCCCCTGCTCCATTCAGCGCCGCCCAAGCCTCACTCGCTCGCCAGCTGGCCCCTGGAGCAGCACGAGCTCAACCACAAGCGTGTCTGCTAGCGCTCGTCACCGCCACGACGCCCTGCAAGCTACAGAGAGGCGGTTCGCCGGTGTCCTCATCCACCGCCGCGGAACCGACCCCGATCACCCATTTAAGGAGCCCCGAGCTCGTCTTCGCACGCAGGCGACTCCAAGCCATCCCCCTAGGACCCCCTTTGGCAGCCACTCGACCCGGAGATGTCTCCTTCCTCATCTCCGGCGGCAGCGGCCGCCGCCATTGCCCCGGCCAGAACGGCGCCACCAGGGCCTCCCCCTCTCCGTTCTCTCCACCAAGAGTTTCCTCATCCTCCCGTGAACCATTCCCGCTACTCGATTTTGATCGGGACACACCTCGGGAGAAAAATCACTTTGCCCGACGGCCTCCGTCAGCCGCGAAGCTCGCCGCCGGCAGCTCCGTCCATCCCTGAGACCATATCGACTACCGGAGTGACCGTCTTGATACCCTGAGCACGCCGATGGCCTCCGTTCCCCGAACGGTGCCGTCAATCACCGGCGACGATCGCCGGAGTTCCGCCTCCGCTTGGGACAGAGGAAGAGGAGGGAGAAGACTAGTCAAACCTGACTAGTGGGCCCCCTGGACCCACTGTCAGTGACACCCCGCGCCGTCCACGTGTTTAAGTGAAGGCGTAAAACTACCCAGTACGTTTTCCCTGCACCGAAAGAGTATTCTGTCCGATGCGTTTTCTTTTATATCTTTATTTTAAAAACAGATTTGACTAGAACTTTGACTGTCTATAACTCTTTAAATATAACTCCAAATGAATTAATTCTTTTTCCTACATCTCTCAAATTCTGTCTAGTTTATTTTAAGATTTATTTGAAAATTTTCCAAAGAACTTTTTTGTACTGTTTTTGAAATATGTGTTATTTGCATAATTTTGAAAATAGGATTTTTGGAGAGAGGAAGAAAGCTTTCAAAAGTTTTGGAGAGCACCCCACCTCTCCACACCTTTAAGGAAAGCATTTTGAACCCCAAGATAATAATTTTGGTGTGTTAAGTTGACACGTTTATAACACCACCTTATTTCGGAGTAATGTTATTTCATGTGATATGATCATTTGCATGGATGCATTATCGTGATTTCCTTGCTGTTGGAAATGAGCATACTCGTGTGATGGTAATCATCCTCATGTGCCTTACATGCATGCCGATAAGGAATCCGGGAAAGCCTCTGCCTTGCGTAGGCGTGAGCTTGTCGCCGGTCTCCGTCGGGACGGTTATATCCGGTATGGCATGGTAAGGTATAATGGGTGGTGATTTGTTGGTTGAAGTATTTTTGTTGTGCTAACCATGCAGGGGACATTTATAAGCCTCCTGAGTCGACCATAGATCAAGTCTTGTTCCGGTAACCCCCATGCTTGTTTCGTACTACCACTTAACCCTGCCATAGGTAGGGTACGGTTCAGTAAGTTGTCAACCCCTTTCCTAGCACACACCATACAGAGAGGCCATGGTGGAAGATACCGTAGGCATCTGGTAGGCATGCCACCTGACCCGGGCGCATGGGTGTTTCGGTTGTAGCCGAAGGGGTAGCTCCCCCAGTTTGCGCGTAGTATAAATTTTTGTGATCCATTGCTACGTCGAGGTTGTAGCCTCCCCACTTAGATTTTTGCTTAACGGGTGTCGTGGGTGATTTCCAGACACCGGTAAGTTAGGCTGGTGTGTGCGGATAGGTGTGTTTTCAATCAAAAGACCGTAGACGGAATTAGTCCCGATGGACTAAAGGAATCCGTTATTCGTGGGTAAGGAGTACACTCTCTGCAGAGATTAAACCTATTCGAGTAGGCGTGTCCATGGTTAAGGACTACAGTCTGGGATGGGTCAAGTGTCGGTCTTAGTGTCGGTCTTCGGAGGAGAAACTACTAAACCCGAAAATTTGATTATGACTTGTGATATATGATGGTTATGGTTATTATCATTGTGGACTAACCGTTTGCATTGTTTGAAATAATGAACATCCCCGGGACGGTACCACCTCCTGGATATTCACTATGATTATGTTATTTTATAAGCCCTTTCTGTGGTGTCGCTTAGACGCCCGACTGTGGCATGCTTGTTATCTTATTTACTTTACAAGCCCTTTCTGTGGTGTCGCTTAGACGCCCGACTATGGCATGCTTGTTATCTTATTTACTTTACAAGCCTTTCTGTGGTGTCGCTTAGACGCCCGACTGTGGCATGATGGTTATCTTATTTACTTTACAAGCCCTTTCTATGGTGTCGCTAAGACGCCCGACTGTGGCATGCTCATTTTTACTATCCTTTTGAGACGTTGCTTCAGACATCCGATCGGTGCATTTTATTACTATTCTGTCAGTACATATTCCTGTTGCATTCATAACCTGCTTGCATGCATAAAAGATTTTTATCTATGATTGATGAGGTGATCAATAAATATTTCAGAGCATGATTATCAGTGGTTATATTATACCTGTGTTCTTAATGTTTGCGAGTACATTCAAAGTACTCACTGGCTTGTCCCTGGCTATTGTCTTGGTTAGATTGCGTGCTTGGAGAGGAGCGTTGCGATGACAGCCCCGGAAATTAAGCAACGGTGATAGCAGCCTCGCGAAGATAGGAGTTAACCTGGTCAGCTGTTCCCGTGGGAAATGGAGTCCCATAGACCGTGGTGATCCACAAATCGCTTCCGCCATCAACCACTAGAAACCATCTGATGTACTCATAGGCCACGATGGTCTTGTACTACATATTTTGTGCTTTTGCTTGGAATTTCTGTAACAAGTTGGTGCCTCATCAGCTAACAGTAATCCTGGGGCTGGTGAGCACAACGACCCATTTTTCTGGAAATTAAAGCCCGTAAAACCGGTCGTGACAGATGTTCGTTTAGTTCTTATAGTTCATCTCATTCAAAATCAATTAGTTTTATAAAAATGTTAAGATTCATGGGGTTGTGCATTGTAAATCATAAAGTAAAAAACAAATAATGGCAATTCATTTAGAATAAAATAAACAATTATGATAAAGAAGATTCTAGAACAAAGGAGAAGTGCTTGTGTTCTGTGGTTTGTGCATTATGCTTAAGTTCAACCATGGAGTCTTCTAAATTGTACATGTGGCAGATCTGGTGGAATGTTGATAATATCCAACGGCCAGTAGTGCTCGAATTTGCCTATCTCTCCATTGTCGGGTTAGCTTCATCCAGTGACCATCTTTCAAAGTTATTAGCACACTATATAGTTCTTGTGCCATAGTTGCATGTTTTGGAAAAAGGCTACTAGTGGGTTGTACTATCTATTTAGAAATAGAAGATGTATACATGGAAGTTGTAGGGAAAGAGATGACATGGAGCATCTCCATTCCTATGAGTAGGGATTGGAAAAGAGATGTCATTTGGTTCACATCATAGGAACTTTTCTATTGAATCTAGAGATGACATGTATCTCAATTCCTATGAGGAGGGATTAGAAAAGAGATGTAATTTGGTTCATATCATAGGAACTTTTCTATTATGCTAATGTTTATTTTCCTTTGAAATTAAGGGAGTATAGGAATCCATTCATATGAACCAAGTGGCTCTAAAGCTATAGAAATGATATCATGTTTATTTCCTTTCAAATGTGGAGTATATGAATCTATTCCTATGAACCAATTGGCTCTAAAGGAAAAAAAATCATATCATATAGAGTTCCTATGATATTCCTCGACACAAAAGGATGCTTGAAATTGCTGCGGGTGATAAGATGGTCTTTCTTTGTAGACTCCTCACCCATCTTTATAGTTACCTCTCGAAGATGAATGAATTGATATATACATGGTATTCTACATGTGCAATTTGGTACACGAAAACTCGGTAAAAGTTTGCGAAGTTCGAATTTTCAATAAAGCTATATGCACTGCATTTCGGAACGGAGGGAGCATACGGCAGTTGCTAACACTCACATGGAAGATTTGTGTGTAGGAGGAGTGGCTGTTCTGTTAAATGACATGGCAAAACTGACATTGTCAGATGCCGATCTAATGGTTCTTACGGCATTCTTCAGGAAAAGGCTTGTGGCGAACGTTTATCGGATAATGATTTACGGACACATGCATTGCATTTATACGTGCCCCCCTCTCTCTCACGCACACGCACCCTCACGAGTCATGACTCTCTCGAGTCCTCTCGCAGACTCGCACATCGCACCCACCGTCTATTTGCAGGTAGAGTCACGCACATATGTGCTCTTCACACCCTACCCTCAGAACTTCTAAAAATAAAAAGACGGCGCGCACATTTTATTTTAGCTCACATGTCACACACTTATACTATTCCTCTTGCGGCGAACGTTCTTTGGGCATAGTATATTGTACTCTCATGAAGAGAAGCAGTGCACGCACGCACTAGTTCTCTCACACCCACTCGCGGGTAAACGTAGGAGCACATTTTTGAAGCTGGTACAACAAAATCACTCCACTATATATAAAAGCAGGAGCCTTAGCGCTTGCTTTACTAGGGTTCCTCTCGTTCACTCTCTCATGCTCTCCAGATCTAAGAAACACATAGGTGGCCACACTCTCTCTCCGCTCACGGCTGGTCACAAATCTGGCCGGACAACCTTGACCGGGGCAGGGGTGTAGGTGCATCGTTCACGCTGTTGTCGGCGGCGAGGGAGGAGACCAACGGCTGCCCGCACGTCCCGATCGGCGGTCGTGCCGTTCTCTCCGAGAGAGCACCGGCTCGGGAGGTCCTCTAACCCCTTCTTCCTCCCTGCGGTATTGTGGCCAAGATGCGGCCTCCCGACGCCGTCTTCGCCACATGCCAACGACCCTCAGGTATATATTCCTTCGAAACATGCCTTGCTCTACTGCCCCAGCTCCCTTCGTGTGGATCCTTTTCTACTTCCGTCCTCTATTCCAAAGCCACCTAGACTTCTACTATTATTAGAAGTAAAGCTAGTTCATACAGTCGACTCAAAGCGTTGGTTCAAACAGGCAAGAAAGTGGGAAAGCTGTAGCATGAATCTAGGACTTGGTTCTAAAAGGAAACGGGGGAAAGTAGTAATATCTGTCACTGTTTAAATAACTGTATTTCATATTTGCGCAAACAGGGATGTCTGTCTCCATATCATTTCGGGATGTCTGTCTCCGTATCGTTTCTATCCGCATAATCAAAAGCACACACCTCAGTTTCAGTACAACTGCGCAAAATGAGATGGCTATCCCTCGGTGCCGTCGTCTAACCTCCCGTCTTCAAGGTATCCCTACATTGGTAGTAACTAATGTAGAATGACCAACACAATCTAAAAGAAGCTGATTCGTACGTTTTACTTCCTGATTCCAGTGCAGGGATGAGCGAAAACAACTTCATCCAAGTCCGGAATGCGCTTTCTACCAGTTCATCCATGGACCGAGGACTAGCTGGCACGGCTGCAAGGTGGTTTTTGGACAGGTGCGCGGACAAGAAGCATTGTGGTCTGCTTATTTCTGCAAATCACAAGCATTTCAGCTGGTCAGTACACTGCATGGTTCAGTTCAGCATTCCAGCTGAGACCACAATTATAATTGGTTATTCTGGAATGAGAGAACCTAACCCTGGATGGTGGCAACAAATAAAAACCAGAGTGAACTCCAGAAATTTAAGCCTGTCGGGAGGCCCTTTGCTCAGAGAAGCCTTGCTTGTTTTTTCCTGATTTGTAAACCTTCTCACAACTTTGTCTTTTGGTGTGAACTAGTATATGTTTGTTATGTTCTATGAATCATTGAGATGTATAAAATTGCTTAACTTATGCTTTTCATGTTTTTTATGAATACGAGTTTAATGTGAGTGTTCCACATGAGCGCTGGACTAGTGTGTGAACGTTTGGAATTTATTATGTTGTGGCCTCAATTAACTGCATGAACCATTGTAACAAGATACATAGTTGCTTATATGTCAGACAGCAGATTGTTTATTGTTAGTTGGTCGATAGCCTAGTGTTGAAGCGAGCTAAGCCAATGTGCCGAGTTTTGCACAACTGCTTACAAGTGGGGTAGCACCAATAGTGTTTACAAGTACTTATGTATACATCGGCGCACGGTTCTCGAAGAGTGCTCTATTTCATCAAAACACACAATGCTCGTATGATAAACCGTGACAACTTATGTCTTACCATGTCATATTCATGAAAAAACTAGTGAGGACGCATCTGCATTACTAGAAAAAGGGCTACTAATGGCGCACCTAATTTGGCCATTAATGGCGCATTAGTGGTGCGCCATTACTAGCTCGCCATTAGTAATATTTACTAATGGCGCACCACTGGTGCGCCATTAGTATCTGGTATACTAATGGCGCACCACTGGTGCGCCATTAGTATAGGGCACGGTGCGCCATTAGTATGCCTCCCAGGGGCCATGTATAGCCAGGTGCTTTGGCATACTAATGGCACACCACAACGTGATGCGCCATTAGTAACCTCGGCATACTAATGTTGCACTGCTTAGGGATGCGCCATTAGTATCCTCTGGAATACTAATGGCGCACTGTTATGTGATGCGCCATTAGTATGAATATTAGGTTTTTTTAATTTTTTAATTTTCTGTTTTTTTGCACAGGTTACAAAATGTATAATTGGACAAAATATAGACAGCACACATCAACAACAGATTCATCGAATACAATAGAAGATTAGTCTCTGAATACAATTCATCATATTAGTCTCCGAATACAATTCATCATATTAGTCTCCGAATTGAAAAGACCGAACAAAGATAGAACATTATATTACAAGTCTCGAGACCGCGAGTAGCGAGTTTGTTTTCACATTACAAGTCGATATCGATTATCTAAACTACCATCACATAGAAGAGAGGTGCGGTCATCACGATGAAACTCGTCTTCATCCGGTTCCTCCAACGCTCCCTCCCCTCTCGCGCTAGATAGCGGGCGTATCTAGATTCGGCCTCGGCCCTAGTGGTGTACCCTTTGTAACTGTTTCCGCTGAATCGGTGAACCTGTCTTCGACACTCCTCCCAGTCGTCGTAGACTCCGGGAACCTTACCCTTGTACGCGACATACGACGGCATCGCTATGCACTAGCCAAACGAAACGTTAGTACCAATTCACAAACAATACATAAGTAATATATAAGTATGCAACAGAACGATCGGAAGAGAAAAGCAAGACATTAATAGCATCGATTACATCTCAGTTGAACGACTCTCGAAACCAAAGAAACATACTACAAGTTCATTAAAGTTTAATTACAACATGAGCCAATCAATGTTTTAGAACTAGACACATCATCACTGCTTTCGACTCGACTCAAGGGGCCGGAACGTGGAGGAAGCCGCCGTCTATCGTGGGAGTCATGAAATTACGGGCGTTGTCATCCTGCATTTGTAGCATTCCGTCTATCTCACTGTTGGACGGTTGATTTCTGAGGTAGAACTGCCCCGAGGTACGAAGGACATCTTGATGGATGATTTCCGCAAACTCCGACTGGATGCGAAAGAATTCTTGTCTGATGTCCGCGTCCTGGATTGCCGACACGCTCGCGGCCCAATCTTTGAGTTTACTCGGTAGCAGAAGTTGATGATGGTCCCGTACGATCGCCCGCATGTGATGGATGGCGTAGTAGGCACCCTTCTGACCGCCAGGCGGCTGCTTGACGCAGCAGAATGTTGTATTGTGGGAGAACACGTGCTTGCCGTACTTACGAATAGGCCTGTTGAAGGTGCCTCCAGATTGGGCGTAGCCGGGGAGAACATCATCAAGAACCTTCTTGACATTTGTGTAGTCTACGTTCGACTGACGGTCCGGGTCGAAATACGTGGCCATGGAATATTTGGGGCTTAGGAGGATGAGCGTGCAATGTGTGTCACTGCAGAAAACACGGAATGTTAAAAGAAAAACGATCGAAATCTAAGAATTCGTACGTTACGGGGCGGTTGAGGGGAGGACTTACTCGGGAAAGTAAGGCACGAGGAAGTTATCCTTATCTGGGTTTGCCAGAATGACGCCTTCGAGGTCAGAACTCACGACTTGCCGGTCCCCAGCGCTGCCCAAGATCTTGGCACGCATGTAGAAGGGGTCGACTATCACGATGTCCAGGGTCTTGTCGCGAATGATCCGCATCTCCATACTCAGCGAAAATAGCCAAACGAAGGTGTAGTGCAGCGGATGAAGGTTCAATATAGCGTGGATGTCATCAAACCGCAGGACGATCGTACTCCCGATGGAGTTATCCACAAAGCCCTTGCCCTCTGGCACCTTGGCCACGAAAACCGGGTATGCCACATCCTTCTCTCTGAGACGCCGCCTCTCCAAAGAAAGAACACTGTCATGCAGACTCCGCATAGCACCGGCTGCAACATCGAGCATATTTCTCGGTAGCATCGGCCTACCCGCCACATGCACCCTCCTCATTAAATCCTCAGGTGAAGGTGGCCCGTCCTGAGCACGGATCGTACTCGGTGCCGGCTGGCCCGCACCCTTGTTTGTCTTTCTTTTGCGTTCCTTCTTCTTCTCCTGTAATGGGACCGAGTTCTGCTCACAGACCACCTTCTTGAGTGTGTTGGGGCTGAGAATATTCCGCACCTCGCCTATCTGAGGCTCGGTGAAGTCGGCAGCTGGAGGCGTCTCCTGAGAGCTGAACGACAGACGATGCCTGTTGCAAATTGGCTTCTCCGCGGTACCAGCTAGATCGCGCATGTCTTTTGTTGGGTTGGGTTCTTGAGAAGGAGGCCCCATGAAGTCGCCACCGTACCCATGATCGGCAAAGTACCGATCGACGTTGCCGAATGTATCGTCGTCGTCGTCGTTCTGATCCTGTGCCATATGCATGTTTGGATCCAGTGGCATAGGGATGTCCGACACCGTTGCGGCGGTCTTGCCATGGGGCCGACTTGGCGCCGGCACGACTGGCGGTGTTGTCTTTGGGGTGGTGTCCCCCGCCCCCAAACGAATCTGGCTCTTCGGCCAAAGCAGGGGCCAGCTCAGGCAGGCGCTGAGGGTCATCACGTCATCATCGTCGGCCCCGACGGGTCGAATCGGGGGTAGCAACTCGTCGCAGCCTGGCAGCACCCGAACCAGTAGAACCCTAAACAAGTTGGGTGGCATCTGGGTACCGTGGAACAAGGGGTTGCCCGGTTGAACGATTTTTCCCTTGGCGACATCGACCAACTCGTTGTTCATGAAGTGCGGGAGAGTGCACGGAATGTCGGTGGCGCCCTGCGAAAACATGTAGGGCGTCAGGGATGCCCAGTCGAAGGCAAGGAGATGAAGTCCTCGGCCGAGAGAGGCTTAATTAGTTACTGTGATGATGGCGTCGACCTCGGCTAATGTCGAGGCACCGCCAACGGCGGGCGTGCAGTTGACGGAGGGGCCGCTTGCTGCAGAGGTGCCGGCCGGCGTACACACGGGTGCATTAAGCTCCCGTGCCGGCGTTGGTGATACCAATGTCGCCTCCGCCGGAGACACCAATGTCCCCGGCATCGCGTTCTGCGAGTTGCTGTCCGTGAAGCTAGGAATCGGGGGCGGCCCCTGTTGGTCGCCCGCAATCCACGCACTCAACCCCTGGATCAAGGTAGGCACAATGGCGGTGATCGTCGCTCCGAGTTGTTGTTGCACTTGCTCATGGACAATCTCCGGAATCCGCGCCACCTGTGCCTTGAGTTCTTGAACCTCGCGCGCCTGGCTTTCTGAGCTGGTCTTTTTCTCCTTTCGCCCACCAGTGTTATAGTATGACCCCCATTTTGTCGACAAGCCTTTGCCGGCCACACGACCAGCTGACGTCGGCTTACTGAGCTTATCCTTGTTCTTCATTACATTCAACGCCCTATTTAGAGTGGTGTCCCAAGGGTTGCTCTTAGTTGACCCCGCGCTACTGCTTTCAGTCGCCCGCGGAAGGAATGTGAACCATTTAGAAATTTGGCTTCATTAATTAGAATGCAACCATATGGAGCTAATTACGCGGGGGTGTATTCCTTACCAGAACAAGCTCAAGCGCCCTGGTCTTCGGATCCGTGGTAAGCTCCTTTGTTTTCGGGTCCTTCTTGTACTGGGCCCTGACATAGTTCCTGGTCTGCTTGTCACCGTATTTATCGAAGAGGGGCGGTAGGCCTTGCTCGGCACGGTCCGCCTCCTCCTTGTCCCATATAGTCTCCGCCACTCTGTAACCGCCGGGACCGAGTGTGTGTTCCCCTAAGTTCAGCTCCCGGATTTCTTTCCCCCACTGACTTGATTGGGAGTGTGCGGTGCTCGAGCAATTGATCTTGAAGTCGTTGTAGTCATCTTCGGTGATCGAAGGATTTTTCTCCTTGATCTTCTCATAACTCTCACCTTTCTCGATCATTCTCTTCACATTGCTTTTCCAAGTAGACAGGGCCTTGCTCATCTTCGTGAGGGCAGCATTGTTAACTTTATTCCCTTTGAGGCTTGTGTTTTCAAATTCAGCGGGGAACTTGTATCGTTCGTGCAGCTTCGTGAAGAGGAGGTTGCGCAAATTCCCTCGGTCAGGATGCCTCAGGTTCTCGGTGTTGATCGAGACGGTGCTCCGGAGAATGCACCCGAGCTGAAGCGAGTACCCCTTGACTATTCGTTCGGGCGCCGTTGGATTCCCGTCGGAGTCCACTTCAGTAACTTCCTCCTTGAGGGTGCGGAGCACGGTCGGGCGCCGGTCCTTCCGTTGCCTCTTTTGGCTGCCATCTGTGCGTGCGCCGCCATCATCAGTGGTGGCATCCTCGGCGGCACCATCAGTGGTGGCATCAGTGGGGTCATCCTCGGCGGTACCATCAGTGGTCTCAGGATCGGTGGGGAAGGCGGTGTCCTCATACAAGTGAGGTTGTTCCTCCATCTCCTGGGACAGCTCCCAGAATGCCTTGCCGCCCGAACCCCCGGCCTCATCGTTGTGGGCCATGTTTCTCTCTAAATAGAAACAAAGTTTGGTCAAAAAGTTGTTTATTGTCAAGGAACAAGATCATGGTCTCATCATTTAGGGTTTGTCGACACCGAGGCATCCTAAAATCTAAGCTTTTATCATTGAGGGTTTTTCGACGCCGAGGCACCCTAAAAGCCTAAGCTTTCATCATTTCGGTTTTTATCGACACCGAGGCACCCTAAAAGCCATGCATTAGTCACAAGTACGCCGGGGCACTTGATCCTACTTAATTAACTACTAAGATACCCCGGCCCATGCATTAGTCACAAGTACCCCATATGTCCTATTTTTAGCAAAGTCATGCTAAAATTCACGGAAATTTTCAGCATGACCTTTGCTGAAAATAGGACATATGGAGTACCCGAATTTGCCGGAACGGAAGTTAATTGACATTCCGGCAAACTCAAGGGCCTCTCGGGGTACCTGCAAAATTTCAGCATGATCCAATGCTCTATTTACAAGACAAACAACACGTGGCAAAGCCAGTGTTAAAAAAAGGCATGTGCTGATTCAGTTCTACCATCATGCTCACAAAAATATGGTCAATCATTGGGCCAGACCCATCAATAAACGTAGGCCACCCTACATTGAGACTCATTGAGGATCACACTTGTTGCTTCGATTTGAAATTTGTTGTACGTCTTTATATAATTAACAAAGCGTGTATAGTTTTTTCCTTCAAGTGCTGAACATAAATTCAGATTGCATGACTATATAGAAGGTCTATATATTCGGATTACATGAACATAAATGCAGCATCCATTCTTTATCAGATTGGAGAAGAAAATGATTGATAAAGAAATGCTTCTATATATTCAGATTATATATAGAAATGCTTCAGTGAGCGTATAAAAAATAACTTGTTCCTAAACAACCTAAATGTTACATCAAAGGTCTTCAGTTCCTGTGCATGACAAATTCCTAAGCAAAATGTTAGTGTACCTGTCCTGTGCCTTCAATCAAACAATATAATGTGCAAGGAACTAAGCTTTATGTGCTATTGTAAAAAAAACTACCTGAATTATATTCAGAGGTTTTTTTAGGAATTAATTCAGAGGTTAGAAAATTAGTATATTATCTGAAAAGGTGAAATGAGATGACTGAACTTGATTTTCCTATCTATCTATGAGCAAATGTTCCAGAATGGAACTGAATTATCTGAATCAAGGACTGAACAAATCCACATGGCAAATCAAACTACTTTTACTCTTGTATAAAACTGCAACAGTTTCAGGCAACTACCAAATTCTAAATGAAGTACTTTTACTCTTCTGTAATATCCTTTTTCCAAGCACGATCGGATTAGCACTCAACTAAAGAAAGATTCTACATATTTTCATGCAGTAAAATAGTATCTACACCAACATCAGTTTAGACTACAAGAGTTTCAGTAAACTGTTTCTTCAGACTACAACAGTTTCAGTAAACTATTTCTGGGACTAAAACAGTTTCAGTAAACTGTATCAAGCACAAGCAGATTAGCACACAAAAAAAAGATGCAATGCAGCAAATAGCATCTACACCAAAATCTGAATGTTGTTCATGACAAATTTCTGAGCAAATCGTAGTGTACCTGTCCTGTACCCTGACGAAACCCGTGAAGGACCTCTGCTGATGCTCGAACTCAACCCGTATGAACACCGGAGGGCTCGACGCGAACGAGTAGCCGTGGAACTAGAATGGCGCGTGGGCGTGGCAGTGCGGCGCCGCGAGCTGGAAATGTCGGGGACCTACAAGCGATAACAGTCAATGAAATTATCAAGACAAGTCTAACAACTGAATGAACCTGTTCTGAGAGGTAGGTTTAATTGCAGTGCTAGGACTATTGAGATATAAGAACTAGTGTAAAAAAAACTATCACCAGAAGAAATGCGAAAAATACTGCTGTACTTAATAATAGGTTGTCATTGCTTAGGATGCACTGCCACTGAAGCATTGGGTACAAGACTGTTACATGAAAGTAAATGCAGCAGTTGAAGCAGAGATTGGTGTACAAGCAAGAACAGAGCAAGTTCTTCTTATCCTCTGCAATTATAATAGGAGCCAATCAAATGGATAAAAGGAGAATTGGTTGATTGGGCATGAAAACTAAAGCAGCAGCAGCCAAATCTTCTCTAATTTAAGAAAAAGAAGAAGTAGAAGAAGAGAATATATGCTTGTTTTCAAAGTCTGCTATTCTAATAATGGAGCTAAACTACACAGCACATGGCAAGTCTCGGGCAACATAGAAATTTTCTAGATAATTGCTTCCTGTGTAAACAAAATGAACGTCTCCTTTTGTCCAAACAACTAAACCTCCTGATTTTATCTGATAAAAAAGGAAGACCAACAAACAAGATTGAGACTTGACTCGGGCATGGTAATTGTGTAATCGAAAAACTAGATAATTGTCATGGACAGAAAGAAAAGAACAGAAAATTCAGTAGATAAGACTTGATGGAACATTTCCATTGGAATTGAGTGCAAAGTGGCAAAATATGGCTCACATTCTATCCAGACCCCTCGTCTATTTCTCTCCAGACCCCCCACCCACATCTCGTTCTGCTCTCTCTCTCCCTAATCTCTCTGTACTGAAGACGCCATGGCTCCACCCTCAAAAAGAAGACGCCATGGCTCCTCCTCCCTACTTCTCCTCCTCTTTTCTTACTAATCCCTGACAAAAGTAGAGCAGGGCACCGCCGGCTGCGAAGGGAACCGCCCCGACCCCGCAGCGGAGCAGGGCGGCAGTGGAGCGGGCGAGCAGGCCGACGAAGGGCAGCGGCGGGAGCAGCGCGGCTTGGCAGGGCGGCAGGCGCGCGCGGGCCTGGGAAAGGACGCGAGCGAGGCTGGGCAGAGCTACGGTGGTGCAGGCGAGGCCGGGCAGGACCACGGCGACGCGGGCGAGTCCGGGCATGGAGGCGGGCTCGGGGGCGGCCGGCGGCGCCGCAAGCGGAGCAGGGCGGGCGCGGGCCACCGGAAGCTTGCAGGGCGGCGGGCGCGTGCAGCTTGCGGGGGGGGGGATCCGCACGAGGACGGATCCGGGGCCGCGCGGCGGCGGGGGAGGATGGGAGGGGAGGGGAAGGGAAGGGCGGCGGTTGCTTACCTGCGCTTGGCGGCGGGAGGGAAGCGGCGATGAGTAAGCCGGCTACGAGGGCGGCGGGGCGATGGCGTCCAACGAGGTGGGGCGACGGGGAGAGCGGCGCCGACGTCGGGGTGGGGTCGAGTCGGCGGGGCAGCAGCGTTGGGAGAGGGGAAGGGGATCGAGGGCGAGGGCGAGGGAGAGAGAGGGGAGAGAGAGGGGAGGGAATATGGATGGGGGGGCACAATACTAATGGCGCACCAATCCCTCGGTGCGCCATAAGTATATACATGCTAATGGCGCACCTCGACCTGGTGCGCCATTAGTATTTTTTTTATTTCCGCTCGAACCAACAGGTTATCTCCCACCTGACCTTATCCACATCAACTCCCCTCTACTAGCTCGACTGGTCAGGTGCCAGTTCTCACACCAGGAGGTCCTGGGTTCGATTCCCAGGCTCCACAAATTTTTTTGATGCATTTAAAATGTTGTTTGATACTTATTTGTGTTTAAATATGTTCAAACTTGTTTAAATCATAACAGTAATTTTTTTATAAGACAGTAATATTTTTTAAAAAAATATCATCAAACAGTAATGCCGGTGGAGCGGGGGAGGGTGCGGGGGGTCGGTGGCGGCGGTTGAGTAGGGGAGGGGTGCGGGGGGGCGGTGGCGGCGGTTGAGTAGGGGAGGGGTGCGGGGGGTTGGCGGCGGCGGTTGAGTAGGGGAATCGAGGGTGCGGGGGGTCGGCGGCGGCGGACGGTGGACCGGGGGGTGCTCGGCGAGGGGGACCGGATCTGGCGAGGTGGGATAGCGATCGAGATGGAGGGGGATCGAGATCGAGTGTCCATGAAATTTAAAAATATTCATGATAGTTTAAAAAGTGCCCATGAAATACAACCGAGAAATGAAGGCTACGATTTAAATACGATCGATCTTAGCTAGCTATCTGTTAACAATCTTCTTGCCCTTCTTTTTCGCAAATGGAGTTCTTCTGTGGAACGGACGTCCTTTAGGTAGGGTGGTCCTGCTTCTTCTTGTGGTGTATGCTGCTACTTCATCATCGTCGTCATGTTCGATCCTCGGGTCGCCGTACTTGTCGAAGTCTTGCTCATTGGCTACTCCATCCATTCGGATGATCTTCCTTTTGCCTCTCCTCACGACAACACGACTGGTCTTTGACGGGTCGGTAATGAAGAAGCATTGGTCCACTTGGGAAGCCAGTACCCATGGCTCATTTTTCGCGGTGACGTTTGCGCCCGCGGTCTTGGATTTGGCTTCGGGTATAACCATGGTGGTGAAATACCGGTCTTCTTTTAGGACGCTCTTGGCCCATCTGACACGGAACATCGGGACCTTATCTCCAGCGTAGCTCAGCTCCCAGATCTCCTCGATCCTTCCGTAGTATCTGTCCTTGTCGTTACCGGTGTAGGATTCCATCGTTACCCCGGAGTTCTGATAACCATCGCTCTTCATGTCTTTGGCCTCGGTGAAGAATGTGTAGCTGTTGATATCGTACGCCTCATAGGTCATCAGGTTGTGCTCGGCGCCCTGTGACAAGGCGAATATGAGTTGTTCTTCCGCGGAAGAATCCTCATGTAAAGGGAGCGACAGAAGCTTCAGCTTGAACCAACGCGTGAAACATGAGTTGTGCTCTTTGAGTATATCTCCGTCGGTCATTGTACGTCTTCTTAATAAAGGTTTTGTGCTCTACAACCCAAGTATCGACCACGTCTATGTGTTGTAGCGCGACTAGGTTTGCTCTTTCAAAGTCGGCGAGTCGACCCTCGAAGTCGACATGAATTTCGCGGCGACCCTCACGGTGACCCCATCCAGCGAGCCTGCCGAGGTGCCTGTTGACGGGCAGACCAACGGGGTTCTCGATGCCTAGATAATTCGTGCAGTAGGAGATGCACTCTTCGGTCAGAAAGCCCCTGGCTATGCTTCCCTCTGGACGTGACATGTTGCGAACGTATCCTTTGATGACACCATTCATCCTTTCGAACGGCATCATGTTGTGCAGGAACGTCGGCACGAGTTGGATGATATCCTCATCTATATGGACCAGCAGATGCACCATAACGTCGAAGAATGCGGGCGGGAAGTACATCTCAAGCTCGCATAGTATCACCACGATCTCTTCCTGTAGCCTTTTGAGTTGCCTCACGTCAATCGACTTTCGAGAGATGATGTCGAAGAAGTTGCATAGGCCAAATAGCGTTTCATGGACGTGCGCGTCCATGATCCCACGGATTGCAACTGGAAGTATCTGCATCATCAGCACGTGACAGTCGTGAGACTTCATCCCGCTGAACTTCTGCTTCGCTGGGTCTAGGTATCTGCTTATCTTCCCCGCGTAACCGTAAGGAAGTTTTACTCCTAGGAGGCAGGTGAAAAACTGCTCGATCTCCTCCTGACTTAGAGTGAAGCGCCCGGGAGGGTAGTCATTTCCAGTCTTCTTGGCCTTTTTGCCTTTGCGACGACTTTCTGTGTCCTGCTTCGCCTCATCATCATCATCATCATCATCATCATCATCATCATCATCATCATATATAGCGTGAAGCTCTTGCCTGATGCCCATTGATTTCAAGTCTGCCCTTGCTTTCGGCCCATCTTTGGTCCTCTCTGGCATGTTGAGCAGGGTACCAAGCAGACTCTCGCACACGTTCTTCGTGATATGCATGACATCAAGGCTGTGAGGCACACGGTGGATCTTCCAGTATGGCAGGTCCCAGAAAACAGACCTCGTTTTCCATACCTTCAGCAGCGGCTCTGGCGCCTTTCGCTTCTTTCCCGGCTCTGGCGCCTTTTGCTTCTTTCCCGGCAGTGGGCAGTCTTTCCAATTTTTCAACAGCTTGTCTATTTCCTCGCCGCTCCTCGTACACGGGCGTTTTCGGGGTTCGGTTTCACCATCGAACAGATCCTTGCGTTTTCTCCACGGGTCATCGTCGCGAAGCCACCTTCGATGTCCCATGAACACGGTTTTCGAAGACCCGGGATCTCTATCTAGCTGGCGATACGTTGTGTCATCCATGCACCTTACGCATCCAGAAAATCCATGGACTACCTGCCCCGCGAGATATCCGTAACCGAGATAGTCGTGCACCGTCGTGAGCAGTGCGGCTCTCATAGGGAAATATTCTTTCTCTGCGGCGTCCCACGTATTGGCTGGCGTTTTCCACAGCGTGTCGTTCCCTGGTTGTTTCGGCCCTTCAATTAGCATACTCATGTGAATGTACTTCCTCTTCATGCACAACCAGGGGGAAGGTTGTACATCCACACAAACACAGGCCAGGTGCTATGTTTGCTTCTCTGGCTGCCAAACGGATTTACTCCATCGGTGCTCGCGCCCAGCATGATGTTCCTTGGATCCTTCCCAAATTCTGGGTATTCAAAATTCAACGCTTGCCACTGGCTCGCATCCTTAGGGTGACTCAGCATCTTGTCTTTTTTATCTATCTCCAGATCATTTGCGTCATCTTCTCGCTTCTTCTCCTCCCTATCCGCGTGCCAACGCAGGACCTTTGCTACCTTAGGATCCGCGAAATACCGCTGCAGACGAGGAGTGATCGGAAAGTACCACACCACTTTTCGAGGAGCTTTCTTTCTCTTCTTGTATCGAGTGACGCCGCACACCGGGCATATGGTAGACTCCACGTGCTCGTCCCGATAAATGATGCAATTGTTCATGCACACATGGTATTTCACGTGCGGTAAATCCAGAGGACACACGATTTTCTTCGCCTCCTCCAAACTGGTCGGGCACTTGTTCCCCTTTGGAAGTCGTTCGTGCCAGAATGACATGTTCTCGTCGAAGCATGCGTCAGTCATTTTGTGTTTTACCTTCATCTCCAGAGACATGAGCGTTACTTTCAGGCGGGTATCCTCGGGCCTGCATCCTTCATACAATGGAGTAACTGCATCTAACTCAAGTTGATCCACCTTGGCTTTCTCTCGGGCGGCAGCTCTTGCGTTATCCGTCTGCTTGAGAAGCAGCTCTTGAATATAAGGGTCTTGCACCCAGCCCATCGATGGTCCACTGTCGTCTGCTCCGCCGGCATCATCATCTTCATGATCATGCCCGTCGTCTGCTCCGGCATCTTCCTCATCATCATGTCCTGCATCTTCTACATGATGACTGTGTACAGCATCACCGTCATGATCATCTCCTGGGGATTCTTCGTCTTCTCGCCCGCCCGAGCCGCGGTGGTTGTCTTGCTGCCCTTCCTCATTTCTTGCCCGGCCCCCATGGACGACTTCGTAGTCATCTTTATCACCTTGCCACCGATAGCCATCCATGAAACCACGCAAGAGCAGGTGGTCCCGCACCTGCCCGGAATCCGGGTCCGCAATAAGGCTCTCCAGCTTGCATCTTCGACACAGACATCTTATCTCCGTCTCGTTCTTTTGAAGCATCTCGGCCTTTGCGGACCTCAAAAACCTATTCACGATGCCTTCGGTCATCGTGCGGACCATGGTTGCCTTCGGGGTAGAGCAAAACAATATTTTAGAACCAAGAAAATTTTTGGCATGACTTTCCCTAAAAATAGGACCAAAAAGAATGCTTAATGCTAAAATTATCGCCGAAACGGAAATATTGGCAACTATCGCATTTCAAATATTGGTACACCTCCAACCACAAACACATATGCAACACCACAAACATATGCAACACCACGAACATACATAGATCTAGCTAGGCCATAAAAAGTGCATGTGCACATTGTTGTAGGGAGAACAACATAAATATAGCTTCCCCCTTACTTACCTATCAAAACAAGGTAATTTAACCACTTAATTTGAATGAATCTATGGTGGAAATGAGGTGAAAAAGAGGAGGCACCCGAGACAAGGAGGAGGTGGAGAGAATGAAGTGGGGGAGAAAGTGAGTGTGGGTAGGAGAGGCTGCCCAAAATATCTTGTTGCTGCCCACTTACTAATGGCGCACCAACAACAAATGCGCCATTAGTAATCCAGGTTACTAATGGCGCATCTACATCTCATGCGCCATTAGTAGTTTTGCAACAAAAAGGAAAGAAAAAATATCATACTAATGGCGCACTGCTTTACAGTGCGCCATTACTAGTTTGAACTAGTAATGGCGCATGGTGGAGCAGTGCGCCATTAGTAGTTTTGCAACAAAAGGAATAAAAAATATAATTAAAAAAACAACATTAGTGGCGCACTGTGGGACAAGTGCGCCTTTAGTAGTTGCAACTAGTAATGGCGCACTGTGCCCGGATGCGCCATTAGTAAGTTTGGACAGGCGCGCTAGTTCAAAAAAAAATTGATACTAATGGCGCACCCTTGACTAGGTGCGCCATTAGTAGTTTCAACACTAATGGAGTATCAAAAGGTGGTGCGCCATTAGTATATACTAATGGCGCACCTCTTGTCTGGTGCGCCATTAGTGTCAATCCCATCTATAGCCCTTTTTCTAGTAGTGCTGGTTCGGCAACAATTACGATGGTTCTCACACGATTCACGAGCACACAAAAGTAGCAACAGTCCCCATAGACAAACAGAGTACTAGCCCCAGAGGGGTCGATAACAGGCAAGGTTCGGATAAGTAGACACAATCCAGACTACTATTAAACACTATCTGGGGCAACTATTTCATGCCTCGATCTAATTTGGGCTGGACACAAGACCAACCTTGCCATGAACATCATCGAGGACGTCCCGCAGCAGCTCAATCCTGTGAACCTTCATGAAGACAACCTTGAGGCCTTGCCACTCATAAACTTGTTTGTGGAGACATGCCACATCATCTTCCTGCGTAAGCTTGACAAGAACAGTATGCCTCACAAACGAAGGATTAGCTTTGAACTTCTTGTGCTTCAGTAGACCATGGACAACACGCCTGACAACAGTGATGCTGGAATACAACTCTTCATTGGTATAACCGCAAATGGCTTCCAGGATCCAACAACCTAAGAACTCTGTTTTCCCAGTGCGTATATTCAGGTCGTCCGCCTCATAGCGAGTGACATGTACAACCACACAATCCTTGTCTGCATCAGGGCTCTAATTGAAACAGAAACAAATTCTGAATTACTTTTCAGTATAAGAAACACAAGTTATTTAAACCACTATGTACAACATGGCATCGAAGCTAATAAAATTTTGCATTATTAATCACCACATACTTCCTTTTCTAAAAAAATCACCACATAATTAGATGAAAAACCACAATCCATATCGGCAAAGAAGGAAATCACCTTGGGCAGCTCAGCGGGGGGGGGGGGGGACCACATCCTCGAAGGGGAAAACTGCTACTATAGTGCCACGGGGGCTGTAACCTCAAACGGGGCGTTGACCATCTCAGTAGTGGCCGTGAGCGTATCTGGGGTCGGCTCGGTGGTTGCCTCCATCTTCATGGAGCTCTCTGTCTCATGGGGATCAGCCTCCCGCGTCTGCTCCAATATCGGCAGATCTTTGCCTAGTTCTCCTTGGTCCATCATGAAACTGACGAATACTAGGAGACCACTGAAAGGAAAACACAATCGCAATGACAATGAAACAAAAAAGAGAGTGAGGACCGGTTACTGCTTTGCAAAAGTTTTTTTTTGTCTGAACGAAAATATACCAACATCACGGATCCGCTTACCTTCCCTTCGTTCGGAGAGAAGAACAGTGGCAGATGCGAGTGTTGCCTTTCTTGAAGACGGTGAGGGAGAAGGGGATTCAGGGAAGAGTGAAATGATGATTTCTCCGTCCGTCAAACTTAGACTGCGGGGAGGTGGGGTTTGGTGATACGCCAGCTCGTTACTGCCGCGCTACAACAGGGGTGACTCTCCGCCTGCATACTGCCTTCTAATTTGGTGGATGGCATTTGGTCCCGCGCGCTACATGGCCCGCATGTCGGTAAACAAAAGTATAACAGCATTCAGTAGAGGCAGACGTTTCAATGACCTAGGAGGAGCCAGAAGTGGTAGAGTGTCTCCACTGTACTAGTAGTAGTTGTTTTTCTGGGTAGCTGTAGAGTGTCTCCACTGTATTAGTAGTAATTGTTTCTCTGGGCCCAAGACAAAACAGCCCATCCACACTAGTAAATAATAAAATCAATTCAAAAGCCCATATATTTACTGAATGAGAGGCGCTACCCACACCCAGCACACCGCCCCCCCCAAAAAACTGGGTGCTCTTCTTCCTCCTCGCTCCCACCCACCTCACGTCAGCTCGCTCCACTCGTACCCCCAAATTCCTCACCTCACTCCTACAGAAAACCCCAGCTCCCCTTCTTCCTCACTCCTACAGAAAACCCCCAGCTCCCCTTATTCTTCGCTCGCACTACAACTAGGCTCGCCATTCGTTACTCTGCTGAAATCCATGAGCGCGACGCGACGCCCTCGAGGAAAATGGAGTTGGCTGACCCTAGTGCCAAGAAGATGAGGCTCCCGCCAGAGGCGACGCCTGTTGTAGATCCCTCACCCGACAGCGCTGGGAGAAGCGGCAACCCCGCCCCCACCGGATCCCAGGAACCCATAGAATCTTGGGTGGACCGCATCAGCGATCTACCGGACGCCGTCCTTGGGGAGATCATCTCGCTTCTCCCCACTAAGGATTGCTGCCGCACCCAAGTCCTTTCAATTCGGTGGCGCCCTCTATGGCGCACCATGCCCCTTAATCTCGACTATCTTCAGCTATCTCTCTTCAATGATTTTGAAATCCCTAGATCCATCATCTCCTCCCACCAGGGCTCCGTTCAAAGCCTCTGCATCCCGTCATGCTACCTGGGCAAGCATACCATGCCCTGCATGGTGGACGCCTGGCTGAAATCCCCTGAATCTATATTATATAATTAAGACAAGAGACAAATAAGCCGCCACGTTCATCCGCATAGATTAAATTATCTTATCCATTAATTTCTTATTTTAACGGTTGAGATTTAAAGGTGTAACATTACATAAAAATATTGTGTAAAGAAACAATGGAACAGTCACGTACAAATAGTGTCGATAGGCAACACTGCTGGAAAAAGGGCCTTTGGTCGCGGTTCGCAATTGCCATTAGTCGCGGTTGCGCAACCGCGACCAAACAGGTGGGACTAAATGCCCCCCCCCCTTTAGTCGCGGTTGCTTAAGAACCGCGACTAAAGGCCCGTCCACGTGGGCGCCAGGTGGCCGTCGGGGCGGAGGACCTTTAGTCGCGGTTCCTCTGGCCAACCGCGACTAAAGGCCACCGCAGGTTTAGGGTTTTAGCCCCCCCCCCCTAAACCTGCCCCCCCTAAACCTGTTTTCTGTTTAATTTGGATTTTTTTATTTCTTTTATGCTTTATTTTAATTTTGAAGGAGTTTCACATATTCTACGCTACTACATACATGCATATGAATGTACAATTTCAAACAAATTTGAAATTAGAACCAAAAAGAATTCAAGAGGAATATACAGTATATATTAAATATCATCGGATGACCATATACAATTTTGAACAAGTTTCCATACATAATTTAATGCATATAAAGTTCTACGTCCTCATAATGGTGTTCTCCTTTAGGATGGAGGACTTCCCTCCTGAACCATCCAGCTAGTTCCTCTTGAAGTGGTCGGAAGCGAGCTTCTGGACTAACCATCATCCGGAGGTTATTCCTCTGAGCATTGGTATCACTCGGAACCCGCTCAGAGGTGTATCTCCGGATCATCTCACAGACATAGTATCCACATAGATTGGTCCCCGCTGGCTGAATATCCCCACTATTCTTAGCCTTTGACTTTTTGAATTCTAGCTCTTTTTTGAATTCACCGACATTTGTATCTACGAACCGTCTCCAAACCCTACGAGGCAAAGAAAATTAAATGAACAAGAGAGTTATTAGTTACTTGATATTAGGAAATGAACGAAATAGGCCGATCGATATAGAGCGCAAATGAATGAAAATAATTACTTCTGCAGCATTCTTCTCATGCCGCCCCAAAGCTTTGGATCCATATTCAGAGAGTCGTGGACGAGACATTCTGAGGTGTCAACTTTAATTACTAGCAGAATCCAGTGGAACCTGCGGACACGATACATGCACAGTACGTCATGCATAACTCATCGATTAGCCGGCCACATACCATGCATGGAGTAAACAAAAGAGAATGTGCTCAAGACAGAAACACTCACCCAAAATGGTAAGGAAATAGAATATCACTTTTGAGTTCCTGCTTTGTAAGAAACTGCCACAGGTCTGCCTCCATGTCGGCGGGGTGATGCTGCAACACATATCCATTAACGATGTGTGGGTCAATGAACCCAACATCATGGATGTTCCTTACTCTGCATTCCTTAATCTTCATTCTGCATGTATAATAGCGGACACAACAATATAGTTAGGACATATATATAGTGCAGGCAATTTGAACGAGATGGGGTAGAAATAAATCACTTAACGAATGTAGCAACTGATGATAGATTTGTCGAGCTCGCGCAGATTGAAAAGCTGGAACAATTCACTCAGATGAATTTGTACATAGTAATGTTTGAAGTGATGCTCATATCTAACTTCCGCATAAACATATTCTTTGGCGTTTTTATTTTTTATGTAACCCTTGTACCATTTCAGCAGACCTTTCATTTGTGGAGGTAGATCCTCTTCCTGCGCAGGCTCGACGAGAGGCCCATTCTTCACATATGTAATTACTACCTCCTTCACTTGCGCCTCATCAAGGCCTAACAGTTCACGAAGAGTAATACCTAAGTTGGCCGCTTGTTCTCTGGCACTCGTTACAGTCAATCCATGTGCTGCCGCAGCTGCTATGATATCGGGGTCATCCGGACCGGCGGCTTTCACTATAAGCGGGGCAATCGATTGTTTACTTTGTTCCCCGAGCTGGGCAACTCGTTTCTCGCTTTTTTTACTTTCTAATTCCGTTTTCTCGGCCTCCTCCAAGGCTTTGTTCTCCTGGTTCTCCGCCCGCTCTTTCTTCTCCTTCAACATGACTGCCTGCCTACGAAGTTCACGTGCATAGTCGTCAGGCAGATTCTTCGCGGCTTGGGACGGTGTGCTCAAAAATGACTTAGCCCACTTCTTTTGCTCATCAGAAAATACTGGCATGGGCTCGGGCTCTCTTTTCTTCTTGCAGTCCGCCTTCCATTTCTCAAGATCAGCAGCAGCGGCCGCGGCAGTTTCCTCGGCACTACGTTCCCAAGGCCTTGTGGGGAGAGGCTTCAGTGATGGCTCCGGTACCTTTGTGGTCTTAGGTACATAAGGGTCCGGGTTAATAATCCAGGACTGCTTCTGCTTCTTTGCCGGAGGTGGATTGGGGGGCGGCGTCTGATCACCCGCCGGACGAGGACTGGGGGGCGGCGTCTGATCACCCGCCGGACGTTGTGGACTGGGAGGCGTCAGCTGACGTGACGGAGGTGTAGGTGAACCGCCACCACCACCACCACCACAACCGCCACCGCCACCACCACCACCGTAGGGGGGTGGACTTGTTGTCCTTGGCGCCTCGCCTGGAAACTTGATAAACTTCTTTTGCCATAGAATGAAATGGCGCTTGACATTTCCAAGTCTTTTCTCCCCTTCAGGTGTAGCAATATCAATCTCCAGGTCCTCAAACCCTTGGACTGTGTCCTCCACCGTGACACGAGCATAGCCATCTTGAATGGGGTTGTTGTGGTGGAGTGCTCCAGGTAAACATGGTAAAGCACTGCCGATGGCTACCTTCATGGACATGTTCCCGATAGGATAATACAGATGACATTCTTTCATCTCCTTTATATCGTCCACGGGGTAGCGAGGAGGCTCCGGTGCAGTAGTTTCGACCACCAGAGGCTCCGGTGCAGTAATTTCGATCGTCGGTGCATCTGCACCAGCCGGTGGGGCCTCCGTGGAAGCCACGCTGCTTCTCCGCTGCTGGCTTCCGAGATCCGCTGGATGATCTTCATGCTGCGCCCAAGCTGCATCTCTTTCGGCTACTAGTACACTCACGGTTTTCTTCATCACATCCATTTCCGATGCCAACCGCGCCACAACATCTGCTTCCCGATCCATCTTTCTCTTACGGCTTCTGTAACCGTACGGGTCATCGTTCTGGGGGAACCCTATTTTCCACGGAATGTGCCCCATGCCTCGTACACGTCCTCCGTGTTCAGGATTCCCGAGGGCTTTTGTCAGTGCGTCGTTCTCTCTGTTGAACTTGATCTTCCCCTCTTGAGCATCCCTCATTGCGTCAATAAGGGCTTGGGTGGGTTTAATTATTTTGCCCTGGTAAACACACTCCCCTGTCTCCGGGTTCAGCGTTCCCCCATGCCCGTACCACCAGCTTTTGGCCCTTGGGTCCCATCCCTCCGTACCTGGACGGATTCCTCGCGCCCTCAGCTCGTTCTCCATCTTCTCCAACCTAGGCTGCCAAAGGCGATACCCTCCTGGCCCCATAATATGATTGTACTCCTTCTTAGCCGCATTTTCCTTATTTTTTTCGATATTTGAATGAACTGCTCCGATTTCTTTTGCTTCACAAATTCTGGCCAATCATGTTTCAGTTTCTCATATTGTCCTTTGAAATCCGGAGTCTTGTTCTGCTTGACAAAGTCATGGGCTAGATTTTGCTTGAATTTCCAGAATGCGTCGGCCATCTTATGAAGAGCGAACTGTTTGACTAGCCTCCTCCTCTCCTTGTTTTCCTCAATCTTGTTACCCTCCTCATCGAATTTGTTGTATTCCGGAGGTAGAACGAAATGTTCCATAAGCTTCTTGAAGCAATCTTTTTTTGTTCTCTTATCGACAAAAGTGAAACCAGCAATTCGTGCCTTCTTTGGCTCATTCCACTCCTGGACGGTGATCGAGACGTTGTCTCTAACAACGGCTCCGCATTGGCTGACAAACTTGATGGCGTTCTTGCGGGGCTCCAGCGGCCTGCCGGTTGCACTGTCGACAACCTCGATGGTGCATGTTTCTCCTTGTTTCATCGTCTTGGTTGCGCCACGCTTTGACGACGTACTCGATTGTTTCGACGATCCGGCCGAGGGCTAAAATAAGAAAGAGAGTCGCGCATGTTAGTACACACATATTTATTCAAATCAGTTAGTTTGTATCACCAGAGGCTCAATGTATATATATACCTCGGCGCCGGAGGTGGTTGCTACTTCCATTTGAAGATCGTCGTTTATCGACGTTTGTTCGGCATCATCTTGCTGATGGCGCCCTTCATCTTCACCGTCAAGGTTCTGATAAGAAGAGATAACCTCGATGGTGCATGTTTCTCCTTTTTATCTTGGGCGATCGTGTAAAATGTATTCCCATTTATCTCGTACCCTTGGAAAGTCGTTATAGTCGAAGATGGTGTCTTGGCCAACATGTACAGCTGATCTACAACATCATTGTCATTCATTAAATGTTTTCTCAACCAACTGCCGAAAGTCTCCATGTGGGCCTTCCTAATCCAGGATTCAGGCTTCCCCGGGTTGTCCGAGCGTAAAATATTCTTGTGTTTCTCAAAGTACGGAGCCACCAAGCTGGAATTGGTCAGTACATTGTGGTGTGCTTCAGTCAGAGAATGGCCGTCCATACATATCGTTGATTTCCTTCCGATCGTGCCTTTTCCACTTAGTCTCCCCTCGTGCCGCGATCGACGAAGGCCAATCGGCTTAAGGTCAGGAACAAAGTCAACACAAAACTCAATTACCTCCTCATTTCCATAGCCCTTGGCGATGCTTCCTTCTGGCCTAGCACAGTTACGAACATATTTCTTTAATACTCCCATGAACCTCTCGAAGGGGAACATATTGTGTAGAAATACAAGACCGAGAATGAAAATCTCTTCGACTAGGTGAACCAGGAGGTGCGTCATAATATTGAAGAAGGATGGCGGGAACACCAACTCGAAACTGACAAGACATTGGATCACATCGTTCTGTAACCGTGGTAGAACTTCTGGATTGATTACATTCTGAGAGATTGCATTGAGGAATGCACATAGCTTCACAATGGCTACTCGAACATTTTCCGGCAGGAGCCCCCTCAAAGCAATCGGAAGCAATTGCGTCATAATCACGTGGCAGTCGTGAGACTTCAGGTTTTGGAACTTTTTCTCTGCCATATTTATTATTCCCTTTATATTGGACGAGAATCCAGACGGGACCTTCATACTGCTGAGGCATTCAAAAAAGATGACCTTCTCTTCTTTGGTCAGAGCGTAGCTGGCACGACCTTGAAACCATTCCGGATGCCGGTCATCAGGGTCTTTCAAACGTTGCTGGTCCTGCCGTGCTTCCTTTGTATCATTTGTCTTCCCATACACGCCCAAGAAGCTTAGGAGGTTCACGCAAATATTCTTCGTAACGTGCATCACGTCGATTGCAGAGCGGACTTCTAGGACTTTCCAATATTCTAGCTCCCAGAATATAGATTTCTTCTTCCACATGGCTGCGTGCCCGTCAGCTCCCTTCGGAACTGATTGTCCGCCAGGACCCTTTCCAAAGATGACTTTCAAATCCTTGACCATATCAAATACCTCAGCACCAGTGCGTTCTGCAGGCTTCGGCCGGTGATCTGCCTTGCCGTTGTAATGCTTGCCTTTCTTTCTTACTGGATGAATTTTCGGAAGAAATCGACGATGCCCAAGGTACACGTTCTTCTTACAATTTGGCAAATGTACACTTTCAGTCTCATGTAAGCAGTGCGTGCATGCATTGTATCCTTTATTTGACAGTCCCGAAAGGTTACTAAGAGCAGGCCAATCGTTGATGGTTACGAAAAGCAACGCTCGTAGGTCAAATTCCTCTTGTTTGTGCTCATCCCACAGACGGACACCAGGTCTGCCCCACAGCTGTAAAAGTTCATCAACTAATGGCCTTAGGTACACATCGATGTCGTTGCCGGGTTGCTTCGGACCTTGGATGAGCACTGGCATCATAATGAACTTCCGCTTCATGCACAACCAAGGAGGAAGGTTGTAGATGCATAGAGTCACGGGCCAGGTGCTATGGCTGGAGCTCTGCTCGCCAAAAGGATTCATGCCATCTGTACTTAGACCAAATCTTATGTTCATTGCGTCAGCTGCAAAATCTTTGAACTCTCTGTCGATCTTTCTCCATTGCGTTCCATCTGTGGTGTGTCTCAACTCCCCATCCGACTTACGGTCCTCTTTGTGCCATCGCAACAACTTGGCATGCTCTTTGTTCCTGAACAGACGTTTCAACCGTGGTATTATAGGAGCATACCACATCACCTTGGCGGGAACCCTCTTCCTGGGTTTCTCGCCCTCAACATCGTCACCAGGGTCATCGCCTCTGATCTTATAACGCAATGCAGTGCATACCGGGCATTCATTCAAATTCTCGTATTCACCGCGGTAGAGGATGCAGTCGTTGATGCATGCATGTATCTTCAGAACCTCTAAACCTAGAGGGCAGACAACCTTCTTTGCTTCGTACGTACTGGCGGGCAACTCGTTATTCTTTGGAAACATATTCTTCAACATTTTCAGCAAGTTTTCAAATGCCGAGTCAGCTACACCTGCCTGTGCCTTCCATTTCAGCAAATCCAGTGTGCAGCCCAGCTTTTTCAGACCATCATCGCATCCGGGGTACAACGACTTTCTGTGATCCTCTAACATGCGATCCAAATTCTCCCTCTCCTTTTCAGTTTCGCAGCGTCTCCGTGCATCAGCAATGGTCCGACCAAGATCATCAACGGTCTCATCACGTGCCTCTTCTTCACCTTCACCTTCCCCTTCACCTTCCCCTTCACCTTCAGCATCCTCCATGAAAGTATCACCGAAATCAGCAAGATAGCTTTCATCGATGAAATCATCCCCTTCTTCATCTTCTTCCATTATAACCCCTCTTTCTCCATGCTTGGTCCAACAATTATAGCTTGGCATGAAACCGTGCCGAAGCAGGTGCAGGTGAACTTCTCTTGAGGAAGAGTAACCCTTCTGATTCTTACAGTCAACACATGGACAGATAACAAAACCCTTCTGCTTGTTCGCATTAGCCACTATGAGGAAATCTTTCAAACCCGTAGTGAACTCGCGGGAGAGTCGGTTACCGTACATCCATTGCCGATTCATCTGCATTATTATAATATAAAATATATAATTAACCATCATGCATTTGTTAAACTAACTAGCTATAAACAATAGAAATTAAACAATGAACAACACACATGCATATTTTATCAATGACACACATGCATGAAAGGTTCAAGTTGCTAACCGCGATCGAGGAGGAAAAAAATAAATGAGGAACCTCAAGTGTGGCTCTTGGGGCATTTCATCAAACACCTTGTGTGCATAAGAGGAACCAAAAGCAAACCTACACCCCCTTGTGAAGCTTGTGAAGAGAAGTGGCACCAAATGGCTAAGTGAGTGCGCTGAACTGGTATATATAGGGGAGGAGCTTTAGTCGCGGTTGGCCTGGCCAACCGCGACTAAAGCCCCTCACGTGCACCAGCTGGCCACCGAGCGCCCTGGGCCCAGGCCTTTGGTCGCGGTTCGTCTGCCGAACCGGGACTAAAGACTTCATTAGTCGCGGTTCCTACAGTTCCGCGACTAATGGGGCTGGACGGAAGCCTCTTTTTCTACCAGTGCAATATTGATGCAATCAATTATGGGACAGTCCGGTTCCTATTGGTATCCTATATTGCCAATGATGACCGCTTTGACTGCTTTGCTTCTTTGTATTTAGGCAAGTACTAGAAAACAAGATTTTTTTTTAATCACGAGCAGTCCCGTTGCCATAAAAAGGAAAGTCAAGGAGAGTCCGATCTATAGCATGCATGTCCACGTATTGTGTTTGCATGATTGATGTTATGCTGACATCAGCATGTATAGAAATCCATCATTGCAAAGTTAAGAAGAATTGACGGTGGAGATTTACAGTATAGATGTTTGAACCACGTGCATTAATTACAGATACATGCACCAGACCAAATCGGACGACCCAACAAGAAAAAAGGAGACCAAAACATAATACGATTGACTCATCTCCGTGTAAGCTGAGAAGTGCACATCTCCCCATCACTACTATAAAAACAACTATAGCCAATATGAACACTAATGGCGCACTGTACATGTGGTGCGCCATTACTAAATACTAATAGCGCACCATGTGTTGGTGCGCCATTAGTGTGCAAATACTAATGGCTCACCACATCCCACGGTGCGCCATTAGTAAAAATAATCTAAATTTTTTCAAAACTACTAATGGCGCACCGTGGGAGTGGTGCGCCATTACTAGCTTGACATAGTAATGGCGCACCACACCCACCGTGCGCCATTAGTAGTTTTGAAAAAAAAATGTTAGTAATGGCGCACCGTGGGTGTGGTGCGCCATTACTAGTTTAACTAGTAATGGCGCACCACCCCACGGTGCGCCATTACTAACTTGGCCTAAAAATTCCCGAATGCACCCCCTGGACCGCCTTTTCAGTTTAAAAAAAATAAAAGAAAATGATAAAAATGTCAAAAAAATAAAAGAAAATAAGTTTTCAATGTGAAATGTGGTCTAGTTGTTGGGAAATTTACAAATATGAATTTCGACTTTATTTGCAAAATCTCTCTGGAAATTTGTAAATTGGGCATAACTTTTAAGATCCTCAAAAACCTAACAGAAAAAAAGATACGGAGCAAAGCAGTCAAAGCGGTCATCATTGGCAATATAGGATACCAATAGGAACCGGACTGCCCCATAATTGATTGCATCAATATTGCCTATCGACACGTCCTTATATCTGGGTCAAGAAAAACAAACACCTCCATATTTGTACGTGACTGCTCCATTGTTTGTTTACGACAATATTTGTATGTAATGTTACATCTTTAAATCTCAACGTTAAAATAAGAAATTAATGGGTAAGATAATTTAATCTATATGGATGAACGTGGCGGCTTATTTGTCTCTTGTCTTAATTATATAATAGATGGAAGATGGGTTGTATGCTGTTTTCCACAGATTTGAGGCTGACTTGTGCGCCTACTACAGAGTGACGCATATGCTTTCATAAAAAAAAGGTTGACGCACACGCAACATCCTATCAACTTAGTCAACACACGAGAGCAGTGACTGTTGGATGTCCATCCAACGGCTGTTGTGCTTCTTCAATCTCTGCTATTCATTCTCCAGCCGCTCAAACAAGCGCCGGCGGGACTGCTTGCTCCCTCCTCCCGCGGCCGGCTATGCTGCCGCGCAGGCCTCACGGCCCCACCGTACTCCCATCGATGGCCTAGCCATTCCTCTACTCATCCACACATGCTATTATTCTCCGGCGACGGCAGACAAACCAGTAAACCCTCGTACTCCTCCGCGCGGGAAACAACTGCCGAGTATTCCCTCGCTCCTTGTTGTTCCCTTCCTAGGCCTCGCCATCGTCCACCGCCCTGGTGCTCTCGGCGCGGCCTGGTCAAAGTGGTCAATGAACGACATCCGTCGGAAGTGGACTGTACGTGGAGAGGTTGACAGCTGGGTCCACGGCCGCACGCAAGGAAATGCCTCCTTATTACGCGCAAAATAATGATTCCTCCACCTGACAGCTAGGACCCACAGGAAGGGCTTCTGTATTTCACGAAAAAATGTTCCCCCCGCTGACAGGTCGGACCTACCAGCTATATCTTCGCACGCAAGGAAGTGCCTCCTTATTACGGCCAAAAAAATGAATACCCCCTGCTAGCTGGGACCCACCATATTGATGGGCTGACTTGTGGGCCTACTAAGTTGACGGGGACGGAGGGCTTTGTCAACTTAGTCAATACTCCAGTGACCGTATGATGTCCATCCAACGACCATAGTGCTTCTTCAACCTCTGGTCTTCTTGCTCCAGCCGCCCAAAGCAGCGCCGGTCGTGCCGCTTGCTCCTGCTTCCCGTGGCCGGCTGTGCTACCGCGGAGGCCTCACCGCTCCCATACTACTCCCACCACTGGCCAGGCCATCCCTCCTCTCACCCACACCCCCTGTTATTCTGCGGTGACGGCAGCCTCACACCGCAGTCGAACTAGTGAACGCTCGTACTCCTCTCCGCGTGGGCATCCACTGCCGTGTCTTGCCCGGCTCCGCGTCATCTCCTTCCTAGGCCTCGCCGTCATCCACCGCCGTGGTGCTCTCGGCGCGGCGTCGTCAATGTGGTCACCAACCGACTTCCATCGGAGGAGTACTGTACGTGGAGAGGCTGACAGCTGGGTCCACGGCAGCCGCAAGGAAGGGCCTCCTTATTACGCGGAAAATAATTATTCCTCCACCTGACAAAGGGGACCCACTAGACGGGCCACCAGTATTTTGCAAAGAAAATTGTTTCCCCCTGACTGCTGGGACCCATCGGACGGGCCACCGTATTTCGCGAAAAAACATTCCCCCCGCTGTCAGCTCAGATCCACCGGAAGTGCCTCCTTATTACGCACAAAAAAATGAATACTCCCCCGGCTAGCTGGGACCCACCTTGGTGGGAGGCTGACTTGTGGGCCTACTAAGTTAACGGGGACGAAGGGCTTTGTGAACTTAGTCAATATGAACGATTCTAGCTCCAGTGACCGTACGATGTCCATCCAACGGCAGTAGTGCTTCTTCTACCTGTGGTCTTCTTGCTCCAACCGACCAAAGCAGCGCTGGTCGTGCCGCATGCTCCTGCCTCTCGTGGCCGGCTGTGCTGCCGCAGAGGCCTCACCGCCCCCTATTATTCCCACTGCTGGCCAGGCCCTGCGGCGATGGCAGCCTCACACCGCAGCTGAACCAGTGAACCCTCGTACTCCTCTCTGCGCGGGCTTCCGCTGTCGCGTCTTCCCCTGCTCCGCGCCGTCCCCTTCCTAGGCCTCACCGTCGTCCACCGCCGTGGTGCTCTCCGTGCGGCGTGGTCAACGTGCTCAAGGAACAACTTCCATCGGAAGAGTATTGTAGTAGGAGAGGCTGACAGCTCGGTCCACGACCACAGCCTAGTTTTTTTGTGATTTGCCAAGTAAGTCGCTTCGTCAGGCCTATTGGGTTGCAAATCTTTCAAGACGAGGAGAGCTTTCATTTGGCTGGCCGAGAAAATGGCCCATCAGTAATGAGAAATGGGCTGTACATTTTTAAAACACATCAAATCGGCAATTAGTTTCAAATATCTTTTTTTTCATTTCAAGATTTTAAATTACATTAATTTTTATGCGTGGAGAATTTGTTGGATTTTATATTGATATACATTTATTTTTAACATCAGTTTGAATGTGAGTCGAAATTTCAGGATTAAAAACAGTTCGGACCGCACTGAAATATGCAAAATTTCGTATAATTTTTTAACCGTGGCCACAATATGGGCTGCAATGCTAACAAAAAGAATATGGGCTCCAAAAAAACCTTAAGAATTAGCAAATGGGCTGTAAATTATTAGAAATAATGGTAGATGGGCTGTATGTTGTTTTCCACAGATTTGAGGCTTTCCTAAAAAAAGATTGACGCACAAGCACTGACTGTTCGATGTCCATCCAACGGCCGTCGTGCTTCTTGAATCTCTGCTCTTCCTGCTCCAGCCGCTCAAACAAGCACCGACGGGACTGCCTGCTCCCTCCTCCCCGTGGCCGGCTGTGCAGCCGCGCAGGCCTCACCGCCCACCGTACTTCCATCGCTGGCCTAGCCCTCCATCTACTCACCCACACCTGCTGTTATTCTCCGGTGATGGCAGACGAACAAGTAAACCCTCGTACAGTTGTACTACCCTCCGTGTGGGAAACAACTGTCGAGTCTTCCCTGCCTCTGTGTCGTCCCCTTCCTAGGCGTCGGCGTCGTCCACCTCCGTGGTGCACTCTGCGCGGTGTGGTCAATGTGCTCAACGACCAACTTCCATCGGAAGAGTACTGTGCGTGGAGACGCTGACAGTTGGGTCCACGGCCACAGCAAGGAAGTGCCTCCTTATTACGCGCAAAATAATTATTCCTCCACCTGACAGCGGGGACCCACCGGACGGGCCACTGTATTTCGCAAAAAAAACATTCCCCCCTGACTGCTGGGACCCACCAGCTACACCTTCTCATGCAAGGAAGTGCGTCCGGGCAAAAAAAACAAAACGATTCGCCCCCTGACTGCTGGGACCCACCAGCTACATCTTCGCACGCAAGGAAGTACCTGACAGTTAGGACCCACCTGGTCGAAGCGTACGTAGCATTGTCATTCTGGTCGCGAATGTGTACGTACATATATACTGGTGGATGTAGAGGCGCGCACGTGTCGTAGTAGAGGCGCGCACGTAGCATGTACACTTATGTACAGCGGCCAGGGTGCAAGAAAGAAAATACGGCCACATATGTGTACATACGGGTGGGCTCTCGAACGCCTACTCGCGCATACGTACGGCGAGGGATCGTTGACATGGCTGGGTGGGAACGGAGAAACAACGTCGTCGTCTTGTTCATGGGGAGGCAACGGAATGCGTCGTGTTCATGGGGAGGCAAAGGAATGTGTCGCGTTCATGGGCAGGTAACGGAACGCATGGGCGCCAACCCACTGGGTCGGAACGGAATGCGTGGTCGTGTTCATCAAGCGGGCTTGGATGGAACAGGCGATGGAAACGAGGCTTGGCGTACCGCAGAACGGAGGAAACGTCCTTGTGTTCGACCGGCCACGTTTGAAATGGGATCCTGTTCATCCGGAGGGGTCTGGCGTACCGCAAAACGGACGAAACGGACCTCCTACGGTTGAAACGGGGGTCCTGTTGATCGGAAGGGGTGTGGCGTACCACAAAACGGCCGAAATAGACCTCCTACGGTCGAAACGAGGGTCCTGTTGATCGGGAGGGGTGTGGCGTACCGCAAAACGGACGAAACGGACTTGTGTTGGAGCACTACGGTCGAAACGGGGGTTCTGTTCATCGGGAGGGTTGTGGCGTACCGCAAAATGGGACTCCACGGGATATTGTTCAATCTCCACCGTCGACCTCCTCCAGCCTTCATGGGGTACCGTCGACCTCCTCCAGCCTCCACGGGCTCCTGTTCATCCAGCCTTCACCACGCGCTACTCCACCGGCTACTGTTCAACCACCCCTCCACGGGCACCCCTCCACCGTCTACTGTTCATCCAGCCCTCCACACCACGGGGTCCTGTTCAACCAGCCCTCCACGGGCACCCCTTCACCTTCTACTGTTCATCCATCCCTCCACACCATGGGGACCTGTTCAACCACCCCTCCACCGTCTACTGTTCATCCAGCCCTCCACCACACCACGGGGTCCTATTCATCCAGAGGCAACGCCATCGTTCACTATTCATCCACCCCCCCTCCCCCGCAACGTTCACTGTTCATCCAATCGATCGGCTTCAGTTAGCAGCAGTAGCGAAGGAATCGCTCGATTGGGTTTAGTTAACAGCCATTGATCGATCACTCGGGTTCAGTAACACGTAGCCTGTAGTGCAATCGCTCTGGTTCAGTTAGAGGGCAACGCCTCGCTCGGGTTCAGTTAGAGCCAACGCCTCGCACACACGCGCGTACGTGTACGAGAGAAACGCGCATTGCTCGGCCCCCGACCTCCCACCGTAACCGGGAAATCCCCGAAATTTTCCTCGGCCCCCGACCTCCCATCGGTCCAAACGCGCATCACCACGGTTTTTTCTGTCATGGACGGCCCAAAGAATGTCATGCAGCTGCGTCTACAGCCCGCCCAGGACGAAAAGCCCATTTTTTGTCATGATTTTTGGTCATAGAAGTAGGAGCCCACCACATCTATGATGCTATAGGGTTTTGTCACAATTATCGTCATAGAAGTGTAATATGTATGACCGAAAAAAAATTCGTTCGGTCCAAAATGTCACTGATGTGTCTTTTTTTTCTGTAGTGTTGGACGTCTCCGCCTCCAGGTTCGTGGAGGCCGCCCTCTTCTTCTTTCCTTCCTCAGAGGGAGGGTTGTGCTCCTCCTCCTCCTCCTCGTCTTCGTCCTCGGCGAAGGAGGAAAGGGTCACTTTGTCTTCAGATGTCACGTCCGAAGCGCCCTTACGACGGGGGCCGCCTTTGGCCCCCTTGGCCTTCTTCTTGGCATTCCTTTCCGGCGGCCAATAGGCCGCCGAAACCAGCATCTTCGACAGAAGGAGGATGATTGTCTCTTCGGGAAGCAAAGCCAAACTATGGATCCGCTCCGCTCTCTCCATCCATGCCTATGAAAGTACATGAAAGGTTAGGCATCCTCCTTGAACAAATAAGTAGAAGGTACGCCTTAGGATAGTGGAACATACCTCATTGGCAGGAAGGGTGTCATCGTGCCCACAGTCCGAATCTATGACCGGCGGCTTCTCGTTGCCCTTGAAGACCAACTTCCAGGCACCTTCATGAGTGGTTCCGGAGAGCCCTTCCAGGGTCTGGTGCTTCGCTGGATCGAATTCCCATAAAGGGAAGCTTCGGCGTTGGCTTGGGAGAATCCAGCGAACTAGCATAACCTGGATCACATCGACGAGCTTGACGTCTTTATCCACCATACTCTGAATTCACGTTTGCAGCGCTATTAGCTCATCTGTCGCTGACCAGTTGTGGCGTTTCTCCTTCGAGGAGGTGAGCCGCATTGGGGCTCTGGCCCTAAAGTCGGGAGCCTCCGCCCAAGTGGTGCCGCGCGGCTCTGTGATGTAGAAACACTGCTTTTGCCACTCCTTGGCAGTCTCCACAAAAGTGCCCGTGGGCCAGGTGACGTTGGGATCTTTCTCACCATGGTGCCTCTGCACTCCGCGTGCTGGCCGTCCACCACATTCGGCTTCACATTAAAGACCTTGAGCACTAGGCCGAAGTGGGGCTGGATGCGGAGGAAGGCCTCACACACAACAATGAATGCCGAGATGTTGAGGAAGGAGTTCGGGGCTAGATCATGGAAATAAAGCATGTAATAGTACATCACTCCGCGGACGAAGGGGTGAAGTGGAAACCCCAATCCGCGGACGAAGTGAGGGAGGAAAACTACCCTCTCAGTAGGCTTCGGGGTGGGGATGACTTGCCCCTTGGAGGGCAGACGGTGGGCGATTCCTTTCGCCTGATACCCTACCGCCCGGAGCTGGGTGATGTCCTTCTCCTTGATGGAGGAGACCATCCACTTGCTTTGGCCTCCGTATCCAGACATGATTGAGTGCTTCCTAGAGATGGAGAAGATGGGAACTTGGGAGCTAGAGCTCAAGAATGGAAGGATAGAGAGGAAGAGAAGGTGTGGGTGAAGGAGGGGGATTCTTATTTCCTTATAAAGAAAGTGAATATTGAATGCCTCCCCACTCGCCTCAAAACTCGCCTACTCCCAAGAGTTGTGTAAATGGGACGGTTGGGTTACCCACGCCCGTATTGATGAGAATCCCGCAATAAGGGGAAACGATCTCTGCCTTGACAAGACTTGCCAATGGCAACCGTGTCTCGAAACGTGGAGCGGCAGACGAAAAACGGTTCAAAATTATGACCGGGCAGACGTGATGTCATGTTACAAAAAGTTGTGAGTGGATTGGACTCGTGGGATATTATATTCTCTCTGCGGTTGTGTGCGGCGTGTTTGTGTTACAGGTCCGGAAACATTCAATACGTCTGAAGACTATCTTGGAGTTTGGACAGAGGGACCCGCCTTGCAATGCCGAAGACAGACCTACCACTACTAGGGAAAAGCTTATACACAGACGCTTACTAGTAGCGCGGGTTTATACCCCTCGCTACTGCTACATACTAGTAGCGTGGGTTTTTAAACCTCACTACTACTAAGTTGATAGCAGTAGCGCTGATTTTTAACCCTCGCTACTACTAAGCGGTCTCTACCATGCCCCCCGGGACATGCGATAGTAGTAGCGCGGGTTTTTAACCCTCGCAACTACTAAGTTGATAGCAGTAGCGCTGGTTTTTACCCCTCGCTACTACTAAGCGGTCTCTATCGTGCCCCTAGGCCATGCCATAGTAGTAGCGAGGGTTATAAACCAGCGCTACTACTAAGTTTTTAACCCCTCGCTATCGTGCCCCTATAACTTTTGCATACGATGTCAGAAAAAAACGTATAATATATCAAAATGTTCAGCACAAAAATCCGCATCCGATGGAGACCGCCTACGGCCTGTTTGCAAATTTTTAGAATCCTCAAATTCTAAAAGGAAAAAAAGTTATGCTCAAATTTCAGTTTTTTTTAAATTTTGGTCAAATCGGGTCAAACTTTGGTCAAACTACTTATTCAAGAAGTATTAGTGTTACTAAATAGTTATTCAAGAATATTAGTGTTACTAAATAATTATTTCAGTTTTTTGGAATTTTGGTCAAATCTGGTCAAACTGTGGTCAAAATGTGGTCAAACTACTTATTCAAGAAATATTAGTGTTACTAAATAATTATTGTGTTTAGAACAATAGTTTTGAACTCAAACAGTGAAATGTGTGACTTCATGCTCAAGCTAAACTCCCGAGGGTTAATAGGATTGACATCTTACTATTGTCAGGAAAACAACAAGTGTAGACTTGGAATCGAGGGAGAATAGAACCCGGAAGTTAAGCGTGCTTAGGCTGGAGTAGTGAGAGGATGGGTGACCGTCCGGGAAGTTAGATGATTTGGAATGAGGATGGGTGATTAGAGATTAAATTGAGCAGTGATGAGGGGTGATTAGAGATTAGTGGTTAAAATAATTCAAAAATTTGAAAATCCGGGCAAAAAAATCGAAAAATATTTCTTTTCAAAGCACGGGTTAGTAGTAGCGCGGGTTTTTACCCACGCTACTACTAACGGACGTAGTAGTAGCGCGGGTGGCACCCGCGCTACTGCTATACGTTAGCTGTAGCGCCTTATTAGTAGCGCCGGCCACCGCGCTACTAATAGGCCCAAAACCCGCGCTGCTGCTAGGCTTTTCCCTAGTAGTGTACGCGTCGGATACCTTGTCATTGAAGTCAGGTTCAGGGGCTACTGAGGGAGTCCTGGACTAAGGGGTCCTTGGGCGTCTGGCCTGTTAGCCATGGACCAGACTGATGGGCCATGAAGATACGAAGACCGAAGACTGCACCCGTGTCCGGATGGGACTATCCTTGGCGTGGAAGGTAGGCTTGGTGGCCAAATATGTAGATTCCTTTCTTAGTAACCGACCTTGTGTAACCCTATATCCTCTTGGTGTCTATATAAACCGGAGTACTTAGTACCGGAGGGGAGAGACTCATTACTATAGTCATACAGGCTAGGCTTTTAGGGTTTGGCCATTACGATCTCGTGGTAGATCCACTCTTGTAATATTCATATTCATCAAGATCAATCAAGCAGGAAGTAGTGTATTACCTCCATAGAGAGGGCCCGAACCTGGGTAAACATCGTGTCCCTTGTCTCCTGTTACCATCGACCTTAGACGCACAATTCGAGACCCCCTACCCGATATCTGCCGATTTTGACACCAACAAGGGGCCCCAAACTTGCCTGCCTGCGGCCCATGGCGTGGCTGCACCAGCGGCCTGGTACGGCCCAACTTCACTACCAAACACTCAAAAGCCTCGCGAGGGGCCAAACCTCGTGAGGCTGTCGGTGGAAACAACACCTATGGGATCACAAGAATCCCTACTACAGTTGCGGGGTGCGGGGTTGAGAGAAGAGCGGATCAAACAGATAGTACGCGGTTCATTTATCCAGGTTCGGGCTGCGAGGATGCGTAAAACCCTACTCCTGCTTTGGAGGATGTTTATTTGTGTTCTTGAGCCAGCTATAGGGCGTGAGGAGTTCCAAAAAGATGAATCCCTCTCCTGGTTGCCTCGGGCCTCCTTTTATAGGAAAAAGGGGTTGCCACAGTGGCACACAGGAGGTGGAAAGGGTACAGTGTCGCGAGTTTATCCCTCGCATTATATGACAAGGCGCATTTAATGTGTCTGCTTAGGTTTCCTCTTGCTTTACTAGGGACGGGGGCGGAGCCCGTCCCGTCCGTCGCCGCTCTTCCTTGTGCTGACACACGCCGTGGCCAGCAGTGCGTGCGATGCCATGTAGGCAGGCAACCAGCTGAGGTGGCGCGGTGGCGGAGTCCTGACGAAGATCTGCATGCCTCCATGCAGGTGCCTGCCCAGTTGGTTAGGACGGCAGCTGCATGCGAACGGCGGTGGGGGTTCGATCGGCGTGGGCCTAGCGGTGGCCCTGTAGATGCCCTCGGCAAGGGCCTTGCCGGGGCCCCGGCAAGGGCCTTGCCATGGCGCTCGCTGTTCTCCCCGGCAAGGGGCTTGCCGGGGGCCTTGTGGTTTTCCTTGGCTGGGGTGTCGCCAAGGGTCGTTGTCTTCTGGTGCACATCTGATCTTGAATGTTTCTTCACAAAGATCTACATGCCACCACGGAGGCGCCTCCCGAGCCCTTGCCCCAACATGGTGGACCATGGAGGAGGCTGTGGACTCAAGGGTGACTTGCTCCGTGGGCGTGGGGCGAGCTGCCGTGGCAAGGGTCTTGCCGGGGCTGCTAAAGCTGCCCCCGACAAGGATCTTGCCGGGGGGAGAGCCCGCTTCGTCCCTTCGCTCTTTGTGGTCTTGGTCTTGGCGTTGTTCCAGTTATCCTGGGCTTCGGTCTTACCCTGGCTTACCTCCCCTGCCCTGCTTGGTGTGGCCGTGCGCGTGGCTCTGTCTGCCCGCGCACAGTTATAGGGGTACAAAAAGTGTACCCCTCTTTTTGTACACCGACAGCAGCCCCCGGGCCTGGGCCACACATAAGCGCAACGCGTTGTTGGGCTAGGCCCAGAACGGTGCGCAGGCAGGCGTGGCGGTTTTTACCGTGGTAAGTTTCTTCACGCGTTGCGCCTCCCACGACTCGCGCGCGTGGTGTGGCGTGGGGAGGCGTGCGTGACGTGGGCGGCATGCGTGAGGTCGGGTTCCGCACGCATGCGTCACGTCGTAATAAAGGGGCGGCTCGCGCCTAACCCGTAACCGGAGGGAGGCATGGAGGCGCGGCCCATTTACTGAATGGGGCCAAGGAGAGGTCTCCTAGGCGTCCACTCCCACGATCACGGGGTGGGGAGAGGTCGCCTCACCCGTCCCCTTGGTTCTGCATGTCTACCACACGGCTCTCATGCGCTTGGTGGGGCAAACGGTGGAGGCAGGAAACTGGGCCGTCGCTGGTTGGGGCAGCGGGTCGGTCCGGGTTCCCTGCGCCTCCTGTGCCTTGATTGGCCGAGCGGGGCTGCCGAGCCCCACCCCCGTTCCTCTATAAAGAGCGGGAGGGGCGGTGACGGCATCCCACACTTCTCCATCTTCTTCTTCCTTCTGCTTCTGCCCCTCTCCCTCATTCGTCATGGAGAAAGGAAATCCCGGTCCTTCGACGGTGGCGGCGAGGGTTGCTGCTCGACAACGCGTCCCTCCTCCTCTTGCGCCTGTGGTGGCAGAGCCGGCTGCGAGGGAAGGGGGCGGGGTCAAGGCCGTGGGCGAGGCCGCAGCGCTCGGGGAAGAGGAGGACGGGGTGGCGCGCTGGCCTCTCCCCCACCAGCGGTCCTTCCTCCGATGGAGGGCCAGGTCGGGGACGACCCCTGTGAGTTCTTCGTCAGGCTGCGCCGGCCGCCGCGTTGTCACCTTTGCCTCCCGACCCCATTTGCGCGGGATATGGAGCTGGATCCGCCGAAGTTGTTGCAGCTGCACATGAGGGGCTGCGGGATCAGCGGCACGCGGGACCGCGTCGACTTCCCCGCTCCTCATGTGATGTATCTCCGTCGGGGATGGAAGACATTTGCTCATATCCACAGCTTGAGGGATGGGCTCACTCTCCACTTTAAGCTAATGGAGGGTGGCCTCCTTTCCGTCAAGGTCTTCGGGCACTTCGGGACTCGCGCAAGGTGCTGTGTGGAGAGCTCTTCTGATGGCGAAGACTCCTCCTCAAGCGAGAGTGGCGAGGAGAACAGCGACAACGAAGACGAGGGTGGCAGGATCACGGGTCCGACTAGGCGTCGGGCGCCGCTCCGAGTGGTGCCGGCGACCCCATCATCCGTGTTTCCGGCGCCTTGAACTTCTTGGGGTCGTCTCCTTGGGCGACAGGCATTGGGAGGCTGCGAAAGAGGAAGAGGGCGTGCAGCAAGGCCGTCAACTCGGAGTACGCGGGCACCGACGCCTTCGACGCGTGCTGATGTCCTGCCGCCTCGTCTTCGAGCTCTGCCTCTAGCGCCGTCACCACCATCCAGCCCTCGCACAACCACCAAGATATTCTCTTGGTGTCTTCTAGGCGCCCCTTTTGCCCTTCTCATCTCCTTGACCTGCCTTCTGAGGAAAGGGATAGGAAAGGGATTATGGGCACCTTATCTCTTTTCAGTTTGTAAGCCTTCGGGCCTTTGTTGAATTTAAAACTTGTAATCCCCTTGTTCATGTTTTTTCATTCCCTACGGACTGTACCTGAGCGGGATGTTTTTAATGAAAAAGGGATGTTTGCCGGGTCAGTTGTCTGTGGGCGAAACCCACAGCAAGGAATAAATCCTTGGTATCTCTAAGATAAACATTTTTTTGCCCGGCAACAGGCCTTGCCGTCCCCCCGCTTCACTCGACCTTTCTCACGCCCTTGGCGGAGGCAGGAATGAAGTGGATTAGGCTCCTTGCTTTTTCCTTCCGCGGCCGCGACTACGACCAAACTCGGTCCTAGGAATGAGCCCTAGGGCCTAGAGTTATGGGAGCATGGTAGCCCAAGGGTAAAACGAGGTTTCACATACCTAAGTCCATAAGAAAATGCATGATAAGGGATTGAGAACATATCTGAGCCTGCAGCCCCCGACAACCTTGGCTTGCCGCGGGTGAATCTTCGCTCCTGTACCCCCCAGCAATACTGGCTTCCAGGTTCCAGATGTCGATCCGTGCCACTTCTCCCAAGGTAGTTCGGCAAGGATACTTATGTGTCCTGTGAAACAAAGAAGACAAAGAAGAACAGATAGACGCGGACTCGACCTCTAAGCTAGGGGTTAGCTGCTGCTAAGCACTATCGACCCTAACCAAGGACGAGACTCGACCTAGCATGCATGCTATAACTTAGGGCGCCAGCGTTTCATTTATTTATGCTCAGGGTCTGCGCCTGGCTTTGTACAAAGTGTTACATGCCTCACCGCCAAGGCTTGTACAAAAGGTGGCTTGCCGGAGGGCCCGGCAAACCGCACGCCTTATGGGTAAAACTTGCGAAGATGCTCAATGTTCCAGGAGTTGCTCACTGGGATCGCATCTTCGGTCTCCAGGCGGACTGCGCCGGGCCTGGTGACTCTTATTACCCGATAAGGGCCTTCCCACTTCGGCGTCAACTTGTTGGTATTCTTGGCCGATTGAACGCGCTGAAGAACAAGGTCGCCTTCCTCAAAGCTTCGGTCATGAACCTTGCGGTTGTGGTACCGGCGCAAGGCTTGCTGGTAGCGTGCTGCTCTCACAGCCGCCTGAAGACGATCTTCCTCAAGGAGCGTCGTGTCATCTTGGCGCAACGACTCTTGCGTAGGCTCATCATAAGCGAGCACTCGAGGGGACCCGTATATGAGTTCCGTGGGGAGAACTGCTTCTGCCTCGTATACCAGGGCAAAGGGTGTCGGTCCGGTGGCTCGATTTGGTGTCGTTCTGATCGACCAAAGAACCGTCGGCAACTCATCAATCCAGCACCTTCCACTCTTGTGCAGCCTGTCAAAGGTCTTTGTCCTTAAGCCTTGCAGCACTTCTGCATTTGCCCTCTCAGCTTGACCATTGCTTCATGGGTGAGCCACAGAAGCGAAACAGACTTTGCTGCCGAGGTCCTGGATGTACTGCATGAAGGTGCGGCTTGTGAACTGCGTGCCGTTGTCGGTGACGACCCTGTTGGGTACACCGAAACGGCACACTAGCACCTTGAGGAACTTGACGGCTGACTGGGCTGTAACTTTCCTCCCATCTTCCACCTCTGGCCACTTTGTGAACTTGTCGATTGCCACGTACAAGTACTCGAAGCCCCCGACAGCGCGGGGGAAGGGACCTAGTATGTTGAGCCCCCAGACTGAGAAGGGCCAGGAGAGAGGAATGGTTTGAAGAGCTTGAGCTGGTTGATGAAGCTTCTTTGAATGGAACTGACACGCTTCACACTTGGTGACTAGCGTCGTCATGTCCTGGAGGGCAGTGGGCCAGAAGAAGCCTTGCCGAAACGCCTTGCCGGCAAGGGCTCTCGACCCTATGTGGGATCCACATATGCCCCCATGTATCTCTGCCAACAGCCCCAGTCCTTCCTCTCGAGGGATACACTTCAATTTCACACCGTTCGGCCTTTTCCTGTACAGGACGTCATTGATGAACTAATGCATGGCAGGCCGGCGGGCTATGTTTTCCGCTTCTTCCTGCTCCTCAGGGAGTTCCCCTGTTTGGAGGAATGGGCGGTAGGCTGTGCCCATGCCAGAGCCTGAGGCTCAACGGAAAGGACCAAAGGCATTTCTTCCATCGGAAGGGTGGCCGTCTCTACGGCAAGAGCTTGACGCTCTGCCGGAGCCGATCGTCCTACGATGGGCTCAGTGTCTCCGGCAACATCTTTGCCGGCGGCTCCGGGGAGCTCGGCGGGAAAGTACTTGCCTGGCCCTGATTTCCTTCTCTTGCTCTGCCCTGCTGATGGGTCAACGGATGGATGAGTTAGTTGGAGCACAAATCTACCTGGTTCCACAGGCAGCTTGAGGGCAGCGCGCTTCGACAGGTAATCGGCAATGTCATTCTCCAGTTTTCTCACTTCATCTACGTAGGCCTTCATCAACGGGCTCTGGTAGTCTTCGTTGACTTGCTTGACGACAAGTTGCGAGTCGCCCCTGATGATGAGTTTCTTGACTCCAAGGTCTGCCGCGATCCTGAGACCAGCAAGCAGCCCTTCGTACTCGGCAGTATTGTTTGTCGACGCCTCCCGGGGGAAGTGCATTTGGACCATCAAAGAGAAAGCTCCATCAAAGTACATGATCCAGTCACAATTCGCCTCCTTGCTGGGGAGGACAGTCTCCCGAGTTTCTTCATCGGGTGTCGCGGTCCACTCTGCAACAAAATCCGCCAGGACTCGACTTTGGATCGTTGAGGTACTCTCAAACTTGAGGCAAAAGCTGGACAGCTCTAGTGCCCACTCCATGATCCTTCAAGTCGCGTCTGGATTGTGTAATATCCGTTGTAGAGGGAGGTGAGTGACGACACTGATTTCGTGCGCCTGGAAGTAGTGACGCAGCTTCCTCGAGGTCATAAGAAGGCCAAAGAGCAGTTTCTGCGCATCGGAGTACCTTGATCTAGCCCCCTGCAGTAGGGAGCTAACAAAGTAGACCGGGTGCTGCATCGTTTCCTCCTCGGCAGCACTCCAACTGGCTGCGTCGTCTCCACACCAATGGCATCAGGCTCTATTGCTGCTATCACCTCATCGTCGACTTCTCTCTGCGCCACTAGTGCGGCGCTGACCACCTGGTTTGTTGCCGCCAAGTACAGCAGCAACGGTTCATGTGGTTTAGGAGCAACTAGTACTGGCGTAGAGGAGAGATACTTTTCAAATCTTGCAACGCTACTTCGGCTTCTGGTGTCCACTCCATTGGGCCCGCCTTTTTCAAAATTTTGAAAAAGGGGAGGGCGCGCTCGGCGGACTTGGAGATAAACCTGCTCATGGAGGCAATGCAACCAACAAGCCGACGCACATCCTTGACCCGCTTGGGTGCCTCAATATGCTCTATAGCCTTGATCTTGTCCGGATTGGCCTCTATCCCATGCTGCGACACAAAGAACCCGAGAAGCTTGCCGGACGGGACATCAAAGACGCACTTCTCAGGGTTCGACTTGAGGTTGATCTTGCGTAGGTTTGCAAGTATCTCAGAAATCCGGTATCAGGGTCGCCATGTTTTTGGTTTTGACCACTATATCATCCATATAGGCTTCCATATTTCTATGTACCTGGGGTTCAAAACCAATCTGGACCGCCCTTGCAAATGTTGAGACAGCACTCTTCAACCCGAAAGGCATCCGTATGAAACAATACGTACCACATGGGGTGATGACCGCTGTGTTCTCTTCGTCTTCCCTTGTCATGAAACAATACGTACCACATGGCATCGAGGAATGACAACAAGTCACACCCAGCCGTGGAGACAACAATAATCTGGTCGACGCGCCGCAATGGGAAAGGGTCCTTGGGACAAGCCTTATTGATATCTGTGTAGACAATACACAACCTCCACTTCCCATTTGCCTTGCGCACTACCACTGGATTGGCCAACCACGTTGGATGGAGCACTCCTCTTACCAAACCTGCTACCTCCAGTTTCCGGATCTCCTCTGTAATGAACTCTTGCCGTTCCAAAGCTTGCTTTCTGACCTTCTGCTTGACGGGCCGCGCAAGAGGACAGACAGCAAGGCGGTGCTCAGTCACCTCCCTGGGAACGTCGGGGATGTCGGATGCTTGCCATGCAAATACATCGGCATTCCCCCGCAGGAAGGTGACGAGCGCGTCTTCCTATTTGTCGTCGAGGGCAGAGCTTATGGTGAAAGCTCCTCCCATGCCGTCCTCCTTGGCGGATACCTTCTTAGTCTCCGGCGGCGTGGTCCTGGATTTCTTGTTCCTGCCGGTGGAGCTCTCTAGCAGGTGCTCGAGAGGGGCGCCACACTCCGAAGAGGGGCGCTTGCCGGAGTGGGTGTCCGAGGTCTCACCGGTCTTCTTCTTCTTCCCTACCGGGGCTCCAGTGGCAGGAGCGGTTGCCTTAGCGGCGACGGCCGCTGCAACTACTTGTTGGTAAAGTTGATCAGCGCAAATCAGTGCATATTTCTTGTCGGAGGGGACGGTGATGATCGTTACAGGCGCTGGCATCTTCAGGGTGTTGTAGGCGTAGTGCGACGCTGCCATCAACTTGGCCAGTGCTGGGCGGCCAAGGATCCCTTTGTAGGGCAAGGGGATCTTGGCAACATCGATCACGATCCTTTCCGTCCTGTAGTTCAGATCACTCCCAAAGGTCACAGGCAGCGTGACCTTCCCCTTGGTTGGCTCCTTCCTGGGTTGATCCCCTGGAACGTGCCCGTTTCTTTGAGGTCTCCGTCGGGGATCTGTAGCTTCTTGATCACGGCGGGCGAGATTAAGTTTAGACCGGCCCCGCCATCGACTAGCATTTTCGTCACCTTGAGGTTGCGTATTGTCGGCGAAACCAACAACGGCAAGCACCCGACCGCAGTAGTGCGATCAGGGTGATCCTCATTGTCAAAAATGATAGGTGTGTTGGAGCACTTCAGCGGCTTTTGGGCACCCAACGACGGCTCCGCTGTTGTAATCTCACGCGCCCACTGTTTAAGCTGGCGGTGAGAGGTATGCAGCGAGGCGCCGCCATCGACGCACATGGCCTCTGTAGCCTTCTGAAACTATTGGTCACCGGACTCGTCGCCTTTTTCATGATCATCGTCTTCTGGCTTCTTGTCGCGGCCCCGGGCGGGCCTCTCCTGCTGTTTATCCTTACTGCAACGGCCCGCCTAGCCATCGCGCTTCTTGCCGGACCCCTCAGCACCGTCCTGGCCCTTCTCCTTATCTCGCCTGTCATATTCAGCTTCTTGCTTTTCAGCGAGCAGCTCAACTTGTCGGCAGTTTAGGAGGTCATGGCCTTCTGTGCGATGGACCTTGCAGTATTGGTTGCCGGAGTTCCCTGGCTTCTCGGCAACCACGAAGTCCCGGCAGGTGACACATCCGACAATTTCTTTGTCGGGGTCATCTGCCTTGGTTTTCTTGGTGGAGCCGGTGTCATCAGATCCCTCGACGACGAGCACAACTTTACTCTTGCGCTTCCTATTTGTCACGACCGGTTTTCCAATAAAATATTTATTGACAGACTGGTCTTTTGATTCCAGTAAGGGGGGAAAATCCACCCCATTGTTAGACAAACTCTTGATACAATAAGCCAGTAGCATAAAATATATTACAGGGTCGAGCTGAGGGTGCTCAACAAGTTATTACAAGCGCGCCAATAATTATACATAATGGCGGATATAACACAATGGTGTGGTGGCATACTACTGACTCGAGGACAAAGTGATGGTGGAATAACACGATGGGGAGTGGAATCAAGACTCTTAAACTAGCATCTCATCGAACGTCGAGGTGAGGCTCGATGAATTTATTTGGGTAGCGGAAGCGGATATAATACAGTGACCAAATTCAGGGTCGCACGAGACTGACTGGGACTCCTCTAGGCGTCGGACTCGCTATCGAACTCTTCATCCATGAGATCGCCTTCGTCAGCATCTGGCCAAATCAACAAGCCAGCGAGTACTTTGAAAGTACTCGCAAGACAGTTCGGACGTAAGATATAGCAAATGCATGCATGAATGCGTCATTATCAATTTACCAATGCACATTTAGAATTTAGCAGGAAAGGAAGTAAAAGGGAATCAGTGGTAGTCCGCCTGAAATCCCAACAAAATAAAAGAAAGACCGATCGGGTGTCTGAAGCGACGCCTTGAAAGGTGAACAAGTAAATAAAGGTCATGCCACAGTCAGGCGTCTAAGCGACACCACGTAAAGGGCTTAACTGAAAATAAACAACATGCGTGCCACAGACGGACGTCGGGGCGACATCACGGAAAGGGCTTGCATTGAAAGGAAAATAACAGTACTGCCGCAGTCGGACGTCTGAGCGACATCGCAGAAAGGGCTTTTACTAAAAGTAAATAATAACAACACCATAGTCAGACGTCTGAGCGACATCGCAGAAAGGGCTTATACTGAAAGTAAATAATAATAACGCCACGGTCGGACGTCTGAGCGACATCACAGAAAGGGCTTTTACTGAAAGTAAATAATAACAACGCCACAGTCGGACGTCTGAGCGACATCACAGAAAGGGCTTTTACTGAATGTGAATAATAACAACGCCATAGTCGGACGTCTGAGCGACATCGCAGACAGGGCTTATAATGAAAGTACATAATAACAATGCCACAGTCGGACGTCTGAGTGACATCGCAGAAAGGGCTTATAATGAGGAAAGATAATGCTCATAATAGATATTCAAGTCATGACAATAAACGGGTTAGTCCAACCACAGAAATAAAAATTTAACCGGACTTAGCACCCACGCGTTTCACCGGAATATCTGTCACCAGAAACTGACACTTGTCAGGATAAGATAATGCAGGACTTGAACATGGATAAGAGGATTCGAGGATTAATGACTCTGCAGAGTTTGTACTAAAATTAGCCACATCTAACGGATTTTCGTAGTCCCGAAGGACTAGTTCCGTTTACGGTATTTCGGAAGAAAACACAGCGATCCAGTACACACCCATCACACCTCACGATGTCAGGAATCACCCTAGACAACGTACAAGAAAAACTTTGAGACGGGGAGATCACAATCTCGAATAGCATGGGATCAAATTTATATACGCGCGCTCTAAGGGGTGCCCCCCTCTCGGTCCCAACCGGAAACACCCATGCCCCCTGACCGGATGACTGGCTTTAATCCAGGGCCATGGAACCATCATCACGGCCTCTCCTTTTGGTGTGTACCAGGAAAGCGGTTTGCAACCTACTAAGCCATATCCCTTGCGGAAAACTTGTGGTAGTACGGGAAGGGAAATGGATTGGAACCGAACTGATACGGGCTGACACTGAAGTCAATGAGTATGGCATAAGACTGGTATGCTACAACACTGCCATCTTACCCGACCTCATGCCAACACATGGCCATGCAAAATCACATCAATCCACTTATGGATTTCCGAAACTCACTTGCCTCAACGATGCATGTAATATGACATTTACCGGTATGTTCATAAGCATGCCATGAAACTACTTAATGCAAACATGCCAAAACACTCATCATATCAAACGTTCAAAAATGCTTGCCTGGTTCAGAGTAGTAGTAGCCTAGCTCGGTGAAGTTCGCGGCCCCGTCACCTCCTTCGGTATCTACGGTATAAAGGAAACATACGCGCTAACGTGAATACCGAGAGGTGCATAAACAAATATTGCAAATATTTTCCAAATAAATCTGATAAAACACTAGACAAAATTTCAAAGAGAACAGAAAAAGAATCACTCAAAAATACTCTTCTGTTTAAAAGTTATTAGAGTTTTTGTCCAGGGACCTTTCTGTAATGAAACAGAAACTTTCCAGGGTCCTCTTTATAAAAACAGAAAACATTTCATTCCCGAATACGCCAGTTCAGTGGAGAAAGCGTATTTTGCCCGAAGGCGTTTCCCGAAAACGATTCAAAAAGAATAAAAAGCTGACGGGGTGGACCCACCCGTCAGGTTTGAAAACGGAGGCAGAGCTTTGGCACCAGAGGGCCGCGGCGATCGCCGGCGGCGATCCACGACGGGGCAGGATGATCGGAGGGTACCTTCGTGTTCAGGGCGCCATTCCGCGTCGGTTGGTGGTGGTGGTGGTCGTCGGCGAGCTCCACGTCGACGGCGGCCTCGATTCCGGCGGGTGGTGGTTCGGGCGTTGATGGATCTTGTCCGAGAGGGCTGCAAGCATCAAATTGAGGTGGGGGTCAGGCCTCTGGTAGCTAGAGGAGGTGATTGACGGAGTTTGGGCGCCGGGGACGGCCTCACCGCAGTGAATCAAGCTGGAGACCGAGGCGGAACGGGGCGGCCGGAGTTGGGGGAGAAGACCTCCTCGAGGTCCCCCTAGTGGACTGGCGGGGCGTTGGTGAGGTGTAGTGGTGATGCGTGCTCGAGGGCGAGCTCGGGGTCCCCTTTTATAGGCGATCCGTGGCGGTGGCTGTGAACAGAGTTCTCCGGCGAGGGATTACGGCAGTGCAGTGCTTGGTCGGGGAGTTTAGGAGGCTGGCCATCAACATGGAGGTCCACTGGCTCCACCCCGACGCTCAACGGACTGGAATTAGAAGCTTAGGGAAGGTTTTGTCGGAACGGGACGGCGCGGGTCCGTCGGCGGCAGAGAGCGCGTCCAGTGCTTGTCGGGCCACGACGACGGTGCAGCGGGGCTGCGCTGGCATGCATGAGCCACGCGATAGAGCTAGGGAGCAAAGGGCGGCGCGGAACGGCATTGCAATGCTGGTGCTGCCACTGTTGGTCGCCACGGGTGGCGCTGCCGCCGCAGCAGACACCGGCGCAGGCGGGCCAGGGGGTCACCGACGCCGGGAACCCGCGAAGGGCGCGCGCGGCACTCTGGACAGCGAGGAGAGGCTGCGCGCATCGAGCCACGGCGCACTGTCGACGCGTGACTGAACCTGACGAAAGAAAACGACACTGAATCTCTGAAACTCTGAACTTGAACAGCAACAGTGCATGCAAGGTGTTCGACAGAATGATTTTGGCATGTAGGGATTTTTCCTTGAGCTGGTTTTTGGTGGAATGATCTCTCATTGCACCAGGAGGCTGTCTGAATTTTGGTAAGATTTTAGGAGAAGAGGAGATATGAATTTAACTAAATTTGGCAAATCTGGTCCAAACTTGCAGAGGCTGAAATTTGAAAAATTTGAACAGAGAAAGAGTGGATCATGATGGTTCTGGGTTGTGGATGCTGAGGACAAACCAGAGGAGTTGGTTTGAGATCAAAACTCAAAGTCAAAGAGGTACTTGCTTTGAAAATCACTCAAGCTCAAAATAATTGACAGAAAAGATTTGAGAGATAAATTAATTGAAATAAAATCCAAAAATGGTTTGGACTTGTTGGGACAGAGAATTTAGATTGTTCCAAGGTGGAAGAAAGGTTCTTGAGTGGTTTTGTCACTAGAGGCAAGATGGAAAACATGGGGTTTTCAAAAATGAAAGAAGTCCCAAAAAAGAAAAACTTCTAGGGTTTTCTTTTTAAAAGAAAATAATAAAAAAATCAAAGATTCATTTGAGAGAGAAAGAATCAGAAGAAAAGTTTTCATAAATTCAAACACCAGAGTTGAAGAAAAGTAAAAACCTTGCCAAAGGGTGAAAGTTTCTTTAGAGAGAGGTTTTCTGGGTAAAATTTTAAATGGCCTCTTTTAAAAAACAAGCAAGGTTTTTGTTGAAAATCAAAGGAAAATTTTTGGAATGTCACAACACCTACCCCCTTAGGAAAAATCTCATCCCGAGATTTCAACTGATCCTTAAATAAGTGTGGATGCTCTGTCCGAAGAAAATCCTCTCTTTCCCAAGTTGCTTCACTCTCGGTGTGGTTGCTCCACTGAACTTTGAAAAACCTGATGGTTTTCTGTCGGGTCCTCCTTTCAGACTCTTCTAATATTTTTATAGGTCGTTCCCGATAGGTGAGGTCTGGCTGTACGTCTATGTTCTCATGGGATACTTGTTTCTCTGGGTTGCTTATGCACTTCCTTAACTGCAAGACGTGGAACACGTCGTGGACATCGGATAATTCCTCGGGTAAGTCTAGCTGGTAGGCTACCGTGCCTCTTCGTGCCATTATACTGAATGGTCCGATGAATTTCGGTGCTAGCTTTCCCTAAATCTTGAATCGTTGTAATCCCCTCATAGGGGATACTCTTAGGTACACAAATTCACCGGGTTCGAAACTTACTCCATGATGTTTCTGATCGTAATAACTCTTCTGTCGACTTTGAGTGGTCTTGAGTCGGTCTTTGATTAGCTTGACCTTTTCCTCGGCTTCCTTGAGCATGTCTGGGCCGAAGATGCGGCTGTCTCCGGTCTCTGACCAATTTAGCAGGGTACGACACCTCCGTCCGTATAAAGCTTCAAATGGTGCCATTTGCAGGCTGGCCTGGTAACTGTTGTTGTATGCGAACTCGACATAGGGTAGGCTTTCTTCCCAACTGGTTCCATAGGTGAGGACACATGCTCTCAGCATGTCTTCCAAAACTTGGTTTACTCGTTCCGTTTGCCCGCCAGTCTAGGGGTGGTATGCTGTACTGAAGGCTAGTTGAGTTCCCAGAGCCTGTTGTAAATGATCCCAGAACCTTGAGACGAACTGGGTTCCTCTGTTTATTATAGTCTTCGGGACACCGTGTAGACAAACTATGCGGGAGAGATAAATCCTGGCAAGCTTCTGAGTGGTGTGGGTCGTCTTTATTGGAATAAAGTGTGCCACCTTAGTTAACCTGACCGTGATGACCCATATGGCATCATTCCCATGTCGTGACCGAGGTAGTCCGACAATGAAATCCATCACGATTTCGTCCCACTTCCACTCAGGTATTTTGTTCGGTTGTAGTAGTCCGGCTGGTCTCCGATGCTCAGCTTTTATGCGTTGACAAGAGTCGCAGCATGCAATGAAGGTGGCTATGTCCCTCTTCAAACCGTGCCACCAAAATCTTTCCTGGATATCCTTATACATCTTGGTTCCTCCAGGGTGGATCGAATATGGGGCGGTGTGGGCTTCAGCTAGAATTTGCTGTTTGAGGTCCTTTATATTTGGCACGCAGAGTCTGTCTCCGTACCATAATATTCCTCTACCGTCTATAACGAATTCCGAGGCCTTGCCCATACTCACCTTTCCTTTGATGCCTTCGATGCTGGGGTGACCCAGCTGAGCTTCTTTAATTCTCTCCACAAGGTCGGGTTGTATTTCCAAGTTTGTTATGGTGCCTTCTGCTACCATCAACAAGTTGAGCTTGGCAAATTCTTGTTGGAATTCGGGTCTCAAGCTTTTCAGACTGTTTTCGTCGGAGCTGGGGTTCCGACTAAGAGCATCTGCCACTACATTTGCTTTTCCTGGATGGTAGTGGATACCAACATCATAATCCTTTACCAATTCCAACCAGCGTCGTTGCCTTAAGTTTAGTTCCGGGTGTGTGAAAATATATTTGAGACTTTTATGGTCCGTATATATTTCACATCGATTTCCAAGTAAGAAATGCCTCCATTCCTTGAGTTTATGAATGACCGCTGCCATTTCTAAGTCATGAGTGGGATAATTTTCTTCATGCTTGCGAAGTTTCCTTGAAGCGTATGCGACGACCTTGCCTTCTTGCATCAACACGCATCCGAGACCCTTTCTAGACGCGTCACAATACACTTCAAAATTCCTGTGTATGTCTGGCACAATTAATACCGGTGTTGTTGTTAATTTCTGTTTTAGCTCTTGGAAACTTTTCTCGCAGGCTTCTGTCCATTAAAACTTCTTGTCTTTCTTGAGTAACTGCGTCATAGGCTTGGCTATGGTGGACAATCCTTCAATAAATCTGCGGTAATATCCTACCATTCCCAAGAGACTCCGTATATCCGTTACGCTGGCTGGTGACTTCCAGCCTAGTACGGCCTTGACTTTCTCCAGGTCCACTGTGATACCGTCTTGGGTCAGTACATGGCCTAGAAAGCCTACTTGTCTTAGCCAAAATTCGCACTTGCTGAACTTGGCATATAATTGGTATTTCCTGAGTTCTCCCAGCACAATCCTGAGGTGTTCCGCGTGCTCTTCTGGCGTCTTGGAGTATACCAGAATATCGTCGATGAATACCACAACGAACTTGTCCATAAACTTCATAAATACTTTGTTCATGAGGTGAACAAAATATGCGGGGGCGTTCGTTAATCCAAATGGCATTACTGTGAACTCATATAGTCCATATCTGGAGGTGAAGGCTGTTTTGGGGATATCTTCTGTTTGCACTTTTAATTGATGGTATCCTGACCTTAAGTCAATTTTTGAAAATACCTTGGCCTGAGCGAGTTGATCAAACAAATCGTTTATCCTTGGCATTGGGTATTTGTTCTTGACCGTGACCATGTTATGTGCTTGATAGTCAATACACAATCTCAGTGTTCCATCCTTCTTTTTGGCAAATAAAATTGGTGATCCCCAAGGTGAGGAACTGGCTCGGATGTATCCTTTGTCCAGCAATTCCTTTATTTGCTTCTTCAACTCAACCAACTCGGATGGTGCCATTTTGTATGGTTTCTTGTATATGGGGGTGGTTCCTGGTGCTAGCTCAATGCCGAATTCTATTTCTCGGTCTGGTGGCATGCCTGGAAGCTCTTCGGGGAATACGTCTGGAAATTCACGCACTACTGGAACCTTGTTTAGCTCAGATACGTCCACCTTATTCAATCTCGGTAGTCGGGGTATTTTTCTTTCTTTGGCTGACACTTTTATTGTCTTCCCATGGTGGTGTGTGAGAATCACGGTCCGATTGAGACAGTCAATAAAACCTTTGTTGATGGTTAGCCAGTCCATCCCGAGGATGATATCCAGTCCTTTATTTTCCAACACAATGAGATTGGCGTGAAACTTCAATCCTTTGAACTCAATAACCACATCCTGACAGTAATTCTGAGTGACTTGTTGAATCCCAGGGGACTTGATGATCATGGATTTCTCCAAAGGAAGCATCGAAAAATAATTTTGCAAGGCAAATTTTTTCGAAATAAAAGAGTGAGAAGCTCCAGAATCAAATAAAACCATTGCAGGTATTGTGTTGACAGGAAACGTACCGAGTACGATATCCGGAGCATTTTGTGCCTCCTCTTTGGTTACGTGGTTCAGATGACCCTTCCTGTGGTTGTTGTTGGGATTGAAATTGTTTCGCTTGGGCGCTGCATTATTGCCGTCGTTGTTCGGTTTTGGGGCTGAGTTTCTTGGCTTGGGACACTGCTTGGCATAATGCCCTTCTTCTCCACAGGCGTAACAAGTAACGCCAGGGTGATATGTGAACTCCTTGTCCCTAGCATGAAAATTCTTGGTTGGGGGTGAGACGTTGGACGAGGATTTGGGTGTCCCACCCTTTTGAAAATCTGTCTTGCTTCGGTGATTGCGAGCATGGTTAGTCTAGTCCCTTTTTCGCTTGCGAAATCCTCCAAACTGCTTCTCTCATTCTCAAGAGTAATGGCCTTGTCCACTAGTGTCTTAAAATCTGGAAAAGTGTGCACGACTAGTTGGCATTTAAGCGCGGGCGCCAGACCGTCGAGTAATTTCTCTATCTTCTTGCTTTCAGTCATACGCTCTTCATTGGCGTAGCGAGACAATAGAGTAAATTGACCGCTGTAATCTGACATTGTCATGTTCCTTTGTTTGAGGTCATCGAACTCCCTCTTCTTGATTTTCGTAATACTCTTAGGAATGTGAGCGCCATGGAAACCTTCCTTGAAATCATCCCAGGTTATATCATTTTCGTTGGGATGCATGTACAGGAAATTCTCCCACCAAGATGCAGCTGCTCCTGTGAGATAGTGCGGAGCATAAAGTACCTTTTCGGGGTCTGAACATTTTGCAATAATCAATTTTCTCTCCATATCTCGAAGCCAGTCTTCGGCCTCAAGTGGCTTGTCAGTATGAGAAAATGTTGGGGGACGTGTCTTCTGTAGCTCAGATAACTTGGAATGTGCTGATACTGCCCATGGTGATTTCCCATGTTAATGACTTGGTTCATCATTTCCCGATGTTGTTGCTGACTCTGTTCATAAAGGCGGCACATTTGAGAAAGTGCCGTCTCACTGACCAGTTGACTTGACTGACCTTGTGTGAAATTGTTGCGTGGCTGAGTGTCATAATATGGACTTGACGCCCTTGTGCAAAATTGTTGCCCGGTTGATTGCCATAATTTTCCTCTGGCGGAGCTGGCATGGAGCGAGTCCAAGGACGAGACATTTTTCACTTTGGGGATATATTTTGTAAAACCCATAAGAAAAACGAAGGGTCGCAAAAAAATAAATCCATAAATGCACAAGGTTGGCAAATAAATTAACTAGCCAAGATTACTTAAGAGAAACAAACCGATTTGCGCACGGAGAAGGACTGCTCATTACGTATCTTACACGCGGCGATAATTACACAATACATCACTCAGGATATGCGTACATAATCCTGACATGTTATTTAGGCTAGTGTACTTCTCCAGTTCCTACATGATGTGCAAACAAGCTACTTCTCACAACATCTCTTACAAGGCGGTACATCGCATGATGGCTAAGCGTACTCCGTCGGAGATGTTGATGATATCCTTGGCCCTGCCAAGGGTGAGGCGCAGCGAGGCTGGGGACTCGACCTCCTCCTCGCTAATAGGATCCATAAGCGTAGTGTTGCGCCGAGTAGATGGAGCGGGTGCTAGGGGCGGAACCACACGAATAGGAGTGGGCGCGAAGGGTGGTGCAGTGCGCGCTGGAGTGGGCGCAATGGCTCGGTTGAACTCTTCGGTAGAAGGCAGGTGACGAGTAGGTGCATAAGATGCTGAGGACGAGACAAAAGTCAGTGGCGGTGCGGTGGGCAGGAGCTCCCTCCTGTTGGCAGCACAGCCATGGACTGAGTCCATGCGAGCGGCCACGAAGTCGTCCACCAAGTTGTCGAAGGCTGCCTCCAGAGCCCGGAGATACCCAATAAGCATCTCAAAAGCCTCGTCTCGTTCTCCTCTGGGGCAGGAGAATGCGTAGTGACAGGTGTAGGGCACATGGCATGGAAGATAGCGGTAACGACGAGCCTTCATCGCGGGAAGGATATCCCTGAGACGAGCTATCGACTCGCGGGCTGCCATCTGAATAGCATGCTTCTCCGTGGGCATGTCTCTTCCCACGAACCGGAAGTGGCATAACTCACCACACCCTCCCTTGAACTGCACCGAGGCCTGGTGCATGGTCAGACTGTCGTTGACTTTGTGCTGGCAGAGAGTGACGACTGGGCGCACAGATGGCCCCATCGCGACCTGAACGATGAAGGAGAGAAGCTTGACGAACCCATCGGTCTGAGACTCGCAGCTATTGTCGGCCATCTACAAAAGTAGGCAAAAATTCTGAATGGTCAGATCATAAATATATGCTGACTGTCAGAAAAATGACTACGATTGCAAAAATATGAATAAGCTCTATCATGCTAATAACCGATTAGCGATCACACCTAGTGGCTTCCTGCAGTCAGCCTGGCTCTGGTACCAAGCTTGTCACGACCGGTTTTCCAATAAAATATTTATTTAAAGACTGGTCTTTTGAGTCCAGTAAGGGGGAAAAAATCCACCCCATTGGTAGACAAACTCTTGATACAATAAGCCAGTAGCATAAAATATATTACAGGGTCGAGCTGAGGGTGCTCAACAAGTTATTACAAGCGCGCCAATAATTATACATAATGGCGGATATAACACAATGGTGTGGTGGCATACTACTGACTCGAGGACAAAGTGATGGTGGAATAACATGGTGGGGAGTGGAATCAAGACTCTTAAACTAGCATCTCATCGAACGTTGAGGTGAGGCTCGATGAATTTATTTGGGTAGCGGAAGCGGATATAATACAGTGACCAAATCCAGGGTCGCACGAGACTGACTGGGACTCCTCTAGGCGTCGGACTCGCTATCGAACTCTTCATCCATGAGATCGCCTTCGTCAGCATCTGGCCAAATCAACAAGCCAGTGAGTACTTTGAAAGTTCTCGCAAGACAGTTCGGACATAAGATATAACAAATGCATGCATGAATGCGTCATGATCAATTTACCAATGCACATTTATAATTTAGCAGGCAAGGAAGTAAAAGGGAATCGGCGGTAGTCCGCCTGAAATCCCAACAAAATAAAAGAAAGACCGATTGGGTGTCTGAAGCCATGCCTCGAAAGGTGAACAAGTAAATAAAGGTCATGCCTGAGTCGGGCGTCTAAGCGACACCACGTAAAGGGCTTAACTGAAAATAAACAACATGCGTGCCACAGACGGACGTCGGGGCGACATCACGGAAAGGGCTTGCATTGAAAGGAAAATAACAGTACTGCCACAGTTGGACGTCTGAGCGACATCGTAGAAAGGGCTTTGACTCAAAGTAAATAATAACAACACCACAGTCGGACGTCTGAGCGACATCGCAGAAAGGGCTTATACTGAAAGTAAATAATAATAACGCCACAGTCGGACGTCTGAGCGACATCACAGAAAGGGCTTTTACTAAAAGTAAATAATAACAACGCCATAGTCGGACGTCTGAGCGACATCACAGAAAGGGCTTTTACTAAAAGTAAATAATAACAACGCCACAGTCGGACGTCTGAGCGACATCGCAGACAGGGCTTATAATGAAAGTAAATAATAACAATGCCACAGTCGGACGACTGAGCGACATCGCAGAAAGGGCTTATAATAAGGAAGGATAATGCTCATAATAGATATTCAACTCATTACAATAAACGGGTTAGTCCATCCACAGAAATAAACATTTAACCGGACTTAGCACCCACGTGATTCACCGGAGTATCTGTCACCAGAAACTGACACTTGTCAGGATAAGATAATGCAGGACTTGAACATGGATAAGAGGATTCGAGGATTAATGACTCTGTAGAGTTTGTACTGAAATTACCCACAGCTAACGGATTTCCGTAGTCCCAAGGACTAGTTCCGTTTGCGGTATTTCGGAAGAAAACACAGCGATCCAGTACACACCCATCACACCTCACGATGTCAGGAATCACCCTAGACAACGCACAAGAAAAACTTTGAGACGGGGAGATCACAATCTCGAATAGCATGGGATCAAATTTATATACGCGCGCTCTAAGGGGTGCCCCCCTCTCGGTCCCAACCGGAAACACCCATGCCCCCTGACCGGATGACTGGCTTTAATCCAGGGCCATGGAACCATCATCACGGCCTCTCCTTTTGGTGTGTACCAGGAAAGCGGTTTGCAACCTACTAAGCCATATCCCTTGCGGAAAACTTGTGGTAGTACGGGAAGGGAAATGGATTGGAACCGAACCGATACGGGCTGGCACTGAAGTCAATGAGTATGGCATAAGACTGGCATGCTACAACACTGCCATCTTACCCAACCTCATGCCAACACATGGCCATGCAAACTCACATCAATCCACTTATGGATTTCCGAAACTCACTTGCCTCAACGATGCATGTAATATGACATTTATCGGTATGTTCATAAGCATGCCATGAAACTACTTAATGCAAACATGCCAAAACACTCATCATATCAAAAGTTCAAACATGCTTGCCTGGTTCAGAGTAGTCGGAGCCTAGCTCGGTGAAGTTCGCGGCCCCGTCACCTCCTTCGGTATCTACGGTATAAAGGAAACATACGCGCTAACGTGAATACCGAGAGGTGCATAAAAAAATATAGCAAATATTTTCCAAATAAATCTGATAAAAAACTAGACAAAAATTCAAAGAGAACAGAAAAAGAATCACTCAAAAATACTCTTCTGTTTAAAAAGCTGACGGGGTGGACCCACCCCTCAGGTTTGAAAACGGAGGCAGAGCTTTGGCGCCAGAGGGCCGCGGCGATCGCCGGCGGCGATCCATGGCGGCGCAGGAGTATCGGAGGGTACCTCCGTGTTCAGGGCGCCATTCCGTGTCGGTTGGTGGTGGTGGTGGTCGCCGGCGAGATCCACGTCAACGGCGGCCTCGACTCCGGCGGGTGGTCGTTCGGGCGTTGATGGATCTCGTCGGAGAGGGCTGCAAGCATCAAATTGAGGTGGGGGTCAGGCCTCTGGTAGCTAGAGGAGGTGATTGACGGAGTTTGGGCGCCGGGGACGGCCTCACCGTAGTGAATCAAGCTGGAGACCGAGGCGGAACGGGGCGGCCGGAGTTGGGGGAGAAGACCTCCTCGAGGTCCCCCTAGTGGCCTGGCGGGGCGTTGGTGAGGTGTAGTGGTGATGCATGCTCGAGGGCGAGCTCGGGGTCTCCTTTTATAGGTGACCCGAGGCGGTGGCTGTGAACGGAGTTCTCCGGCGAGGGATTACGGCGGTGCAGTGCTTGGTCGAGGAGTTTGGGAGGCTGGCCATCAACGTGGAGGTCCACTGGCTCCACCCCGACGCTCAACGGACTAGAATTAGAAGCTTAGGGCAGGTTTTGTCGGAACGGGACGGCGCGGGTCCGTCGGCGGCAGAGAGCGCGTCCAGTGCTTGTCGGGCCACGACGACGGTGCAGCGGGGCTGCGCTGGCATGCATGAGCCACGCGTAGAGCTAGGGAGCAAAGGGCGGCGCGGAACGGCGTTGCAATGCTGGTGCTGCCACTGTTGGTCGCCACGGGTGGCGCTGCTGCCGCCGCAGACGCCGGCGCAGGCGGGCCAGGGGGTCACCGACACCGGGAACCCGCCAAGGGCGCGTGCGGCGCTCTGGACAGCGAGGAGAGGCTGCGCGCATCGAGCCACGGCGCACTGTCGACGCGTGACTGAACTTGAGGAAAGAAAACGACATTGAATCTCTGAAACTCTGAACTTGAACAGCAACAGTGCATGCAAGGTGTTCGACAGAATGATTTTGGCATGTAGGGATTTTGCCTTGAGCTGGTTTTTGGTGGAATGATCTCTCATTGCACCAGGAGGCTGTCTGAATTTTGGTAAGATTTTAGGAGAAGAGGAGATATGAATTTCACTAAATTTGGCAAATCGGGTCCAAACTTGCAGAGGTTGAAATTTGAAAACTTTGAAAAGAGAAAGAGTGGATCATGATGGTTCCGGGTTGTGGATGCTAAGGACAAACCAGAGGAGTTGGTTTGAGATCAAAACTCAAAGTCAAAGAGGTACTTGCTTTGAAAATCACTCAAGCTCAAAATAATTGAGAGAAAAGATTTGAGAGATAAATTAATTGAAATAAAATCCAAAAATGGTTTGGACTTGTTGGGATAGAGAATTTAGATTGTTCCAAGGTGGAAGAAAGGGTCTTGAGTGGTTTTGTCACTAGAGGCAAGCTGGAAAACATGGGGTTTTCAAAAATGAAAGAAGTCCCAAAAAAGAAAAACTTCTAAGGTTTTCTTTTTAAAAGAAAATAATTAAAAAAATCAAAGATTCATTTGAGAGAGAAAGAATCAGAAGAAAAGTTTTCATAAATTCAAACACCAGAGTTGAAGAAAAATAAAAACCTTGCCAAAGGGTGAAAGTTTCTTTAGAGAGAGGTTTTCTGGGGAAATTTTAAATGGCCTCTTTTCAAAAACAAACAAGGTTTTTGTTGAAAATCAAAGGAAATTTTTTGGAATGTCACACTCTTGCGGCGCCGGCCCTTCTTCGCCGAGGCGGCAATATCCTCGTCTGAAGAGTCGGTTTCCAAGCCGGCATCTTCGCCGGGGTACTTCCTTCCCTCTTCTGCCCGAGGACACCTGTCGGCAAGAACGTAGAGTTCCGCCACATCTTTTACCTTGTTCATTGCCTGCTCTTCGCGCATCTTGCGGTTACGCACGTTCTGATGGAACGCGCTGATGATTGCGGCAGGATGAACATCAGGGATATTGTACTGTACCCGGCTGAATCTTTGTATGTACTTGCGCAGACTCTCGCCCTCCTTCTAGGGGATGATGTGCAAGTAGCTCGCTTGGCCATGGGCTTGGTGGCCTCCTGTGAAGGCGCCAACAAACTCATGGCACAAATCCGACCAAGAGGAGATAGAGTTTACCGGCAAGTGCATCAACCATGACATGGCGTTGGGTTTAAGAGCCAACGGAAAATAATTCGCAACACCTTATCGCCGCGGGCCCCGGCAGATTGCATCGCGATGGAGTAGATGTTGAGGAACTCCAGGGCTCTCCCATGCTGGATGGTTCACAGCAGGCCCTGCTCACCTAACTGATTGGTGGCGCGCTCCGCGCCGGTGCTCGATGTTAGTCTGAGCGTCTTCATGGGCTCGCTGCCGAAGAACTTGGCGCTGGTCACAGTGGGTCCGTGGATCGGACGATGCTATGGAGGCGTCGTCGCCCGTAACGTCGCGACGAGTCGACACTCGCTGTACCGGGCGAGGAGGGGGCGAATGCACTGTGGCCGTGGGGCCGCCGGTCCTCCCGCCGTTGGCGCGTGGGACCCCATCGGAGCGTCGACCCGGGGGCCTCGCTGGACTCGGTTCGTCCTTGTTGGCAACGACGACAAGGCTTCGTATGGTAGCTCTCCATTCGTTGAGTTTCCCCGTAGCGGGAGGAAAGTCGAGGAGCAACTGCCCGTGCGCCAGGGCCTCTGCCGGCGTCGACGGCAGCGAAACCTGCACAGATTGCGACGTGCTTTGACGTCTAACTATGTTAGAAGGAGCTCTATCACGGTCCCACGGTCGCGCGCCATTTTCGCCAGTGCTTCAGCGAGCGGGCAGGTCTTCTGCGTCCCGGGAGTGGTGCTCGGGGCTCTTCCCGCGGCGGAGTCCGGGATCTTTGTCGCTACGACGCCGTTCGTTGCATGCAGCTTGAGAGGAGCGCGTCGTAGGCGCCGGCGTGGGAGTCTTTGAGGCCACTGGCACTTCTGGAGGGCCCCACGCTGCCTGCGGAGGGCCTAGCTCCATTTTTAGATTTGGCGACGTGTGACTTATCGCCGAGCACGCGAACGTCGCCGCCTCCCAAGCTCCGGCTGCTGAGGTCGTGTTGGTGCTCGCGAGCTGCGCCCCGGGTCCTCTCCGCTACCGGTCCGCTGCTCGCCCGTGTCGGGACGGGCCGTCCGGCACCCGACGGCCCGACCGTCACCGTTGCCTTCTTCTTGGGCGCCATGGTGATGAAGAAGCGCTGAACTAGCCGCTAAAGCCGATTCTCACAACTGCACGCCGCCTGCCTGGCGCGCAAAAGATGTCGGTGGAAACGACACCTATGGGATCACAAGAATCCCTACTACAGTTGCGGGGTGCGGGGTTGAGAGAAGAGCGGATCAAACAGATAGTACTTGGTTCATTTATCCAGGCTCAAGCCACGAGGATTCGTAAAACCCTACTCCTGCTTTGGTGGATGTTTATTTGTGTTCTTGAGCTAGCTATGGGGCATGAGGAGTTCCAAAAAGCCGAATCCCTCTCATGGTTGCCTCGGGCCTCCGTTTATAGGAAAAAGGGGTTGCCACAGTGGCACACACGAGGTGGAAAGGGTACAGTGTCGCGAGTTTATCCCTCGCATTATATGACAAGCAACATTTAATGCGTCTGCTTAGGTGTCCTCTTGCTTTACTGGGGATGGGGGCGGAGCCCGTCCCGTCCGTCGCTGCTCTTCCTTGTGTCGACACGCGCCCTGGCCAGCGGTGCGTGCGATGCCATGTAGGCAGGCGGGCAGCTGACATGGCGCGGTGGCGGAGTCTTGATGAAGATCTGCATGCCACCACGCAGGTGCCTCCCCAGTTGGTTGGGTCAGCAGCTGCATACGAACGGTGGTGGGGGTTCGATCAGCATGGGCCTAGCGGTGGCCCTGTAGATGCCCTTGGCAAGGGCCTTGCCGTGGCGGCCGCTGTTGTCCCTGGCTAGGTGCTTGCCGGGGGCCTTGTGGTTTTGCTTAGCTGGGGTCTCGCCAAGGGTCGTTGTCTTCTGGTGCTCATCTGATCTTGAATGTTTCTTCACAAAGATGTGGATGCCACCACGGAGGTGCCTCCCGAGCCCTTGCCCCAACATGGTGGACCATGGAGGAGGTCGTGGACTCAAGGGTGACTTGCTCCGTGGGCGTGGGGCGAGCTGCCGTGGCAAGGGTCTTGCCGGGGCTGCTAAGGCTGCCCCCGGCAAGGATCTTGCCGGGGGGGAGCCCGCTTCATCCCTTCGCTCTTTGTGGTCTTGGTCTTGGCGTTGTTCCAGTTATCCTGGGCTTTGGTCTTACCCTGGCTTACCTCCCCTGCCCTGCTTGGTGTGGTCGTGGGCATGGCTCTGTCTGCCCGTGCACAGTTATAGGGGTACAAAAAGTGTACCCCTCTTTTTGTACACCGACAGAGGCGGACGACACAAGACCTCCTCAGTGGCGTCCTCACTAGGCTGGCTCGCGAGGGACCGAGAGATCAAGGAGAGGGGCACCTCGTGAGGTTCCCATAACGTGAGTCGTGACGACCAAGGCCAGGCGGGCACCAGCGGGCACAGAGTACCCGTTGCCTCCTTGGTGCTAAAGGAGCAAGCGCATGCGAGGAGTCCCGAGGCATCAGGTAAAGGTTTCCATGTCGGTGCAACAAGACCAGCAGGACGGCAAGACGGAGGTCATCGCGGAGCCCACGACGGTGTCTCCACCAGAGCCTTTGGTTGGCGAAGACCACCTTTTGCCAGGATAACTTGTACTAACCGTTGTGGGGATCTCTTCCGGCCTAACATTTGGGGAGAGGACCCGGGCCTCTATAAATAGGACTAGCACCACCTTAGAAGGGGGAGAGGATCCAGATCACCATCAACCACACAAGCTCACCGAGCTCAAGAACACCTCTCCTCAGGAGGCTGTTCTTCCCTTGTACTTGTTCATCATTACCTTACGAGGCAATCCACCACACCACACTGGAGTAGGGAATTACACCACATCGCTGGCCCGAACCAGTATAAACCCTGTGTCCCTTGTTCTTCGAGTTCGATGTGCTAAGCCTTGGGATCGTAGTGAGTAGGTGATCTAGGGAAGGGAGAGATCTTCATGCGCACCCCAGTGTTTGAAACTTAAGGGTTTTGCCGGCTGGGATGACGGACGCCCACGACAGTGCCAGGGGGCTCAGAGTCTTTGCCCCGCCTTGCGACGGGTACAATGACCGCCCAAGTTCAAGCTAGAGATGTCGCCGTGTTACGAAGGCGCGGCAGACTCGTCGGCTTCCTGCTGGCATATGACGAGGCCGTCCTGAATTCTGGGGATGACGACAAGGTCATGGCCAACTGGCTTCCTATGGCCCTCGCTGGTGCACCGCGCGCCTGGCTTCTCACCCTCCCAGGATCCTCAGTGGCATCTTGGGAGGTGTTGCGGCCTCTTCGTTGCGCCCTTCGCGGCACCGGCACCCCTCACCGTCGCAGCCCTCCTCAGCGGCTCGCAAGCACCACCCTCGGACCATCACACCAAGCATTTCTTTCACCAGATCGGCGCCGCTTCCGTGCAGCAAGGAGCTCCCCCAGGTTGGGCAGCACCCAAGGCCGACCTCACCTTCGACTCGGGGGATCACCTCGTAACCACCGTCGGCTCAGGCATGCTCTCAATTCTTTCCGCGCCCACCATCTGGAACGTAGCTGTCACCAAGACCCTCATCGACGGCGGACGGCCTCAATGTGCTCCCCATGGAGGCTTTTAGCCTTCTTCACGTACCACTCAAATGGCTCCACCCTAGCAAGCCCTTCTCCGGGGTCGGCGGCGGCTCCGCCAGCACCCTGGGGTAGATCCCCCTTCCTTTGACCTTCGGCACTCGCGACAACTACCGCATCGAGTTGATCGACTTCGACATCGCCCGCATTAGCCTCCCATACAATGCCATCCTCGGGTACCCAGCTCTGGCTCAGTTTAAGGCGGCGACTCATCCGGCCTACAACCTCATGAAGATGCCCGGGAGCAAGGACGTCCTCATCGTAGTTGGAGATACCAAGGAGGCTCTGGTGGCGTTTAAGCTTGCCCTCAAAACCGCCGCGGCAGTGCGACCAGCCGACGAGGCCACCCTTGGATCTAAGGAGGTCACGCCAGCAAAGAAGAAGTAGTTGTTCACTCAATATCGGGCCGAAACTAAGGAGGTACCGATCGAGGAAGATGGGTCCTCAGGAGCCACCTTCACCATAGGCGCCAACCTCCACCCTGACCAAGAGGAGGCCTTGGTGAGATTCCTGCGCGCGAACAAGGAGGTGTTCACCTGCGAACCAAAGCAGCTGGTAGGGGTCCCAAGGGGGTGATCGAGCATAACTTAAAGGTGTGCCCCAATGTGCTCCCTCTGAAGCAGAAGGCGCGGCGGCAGTCCGTGAAGAATCCGTTCTTCATCGTCCAGGAAACCCACAAACTGGAGGCAGCAGGTGTCATTCGCGAGGTTCGGTACCCAAAGTGGCTGGCGAATCCCGTCGTCGTGTCGAAGAAAGGTGGGAAGGAGCGCATGTGTGTCGACTTCACCAACCTCAACAAGGCCTGCCCCCAAGACCCGTTCCCGCTTCCGCGCATCGACCAGATTGTCGACTCCACCGCCGAGTGTGACCTGCTGTGCTTCCTGGACGCGTTCTCGGGCTACTACCAGATCAAGATGGCAGTGGAGGATGTGGAGAAGATGGCCTTCCTGACCCCATGTAGGGTGTAATGCTACACTTGCATGTCGTTCGGGCTACGCAACGCAGGCGCGACCTTCCAACGGCTGATGCACATAACCCTGGGTCTACAGCTCGGGAGGAACGTTGAAGCCTACGTCGACGACATTGTGGTAAAATCTCGGGAGGTGAGAACTTTGATTCAGGATCTGGAGGAGATCTTCGCAGACCTGCGCCAGCTGGACCTGCGGCTCAACCCAGAGTAGTGTATGTTCAGTGTTCCCTCCGACAAGCTGATGGGCTTCCTTGTGTCCCACAGGGGGATCGAGGCTAACCCAGAGAAGGTTAAGGCGATAGAAGACATGATCCCACCGCAAACTCTCAAGGAGATGCAGAAGTTGGCGGGCTGCGTTACCTCGCTAGGGTGTTTCATCTCCATGATGGGGGAGCGCGCGTTGCCGTTCTCGAAGTTGATGAAGAAGAAGGGCCCGTTCGAGTGGACCCCGGAGGCCGACCTGGCGTTTCAAGACCTCAAGAGATACTTGACCAGCCCTCCGGTGATGGTGGCGCCTTGCACCCTCGAGCCCCTGGTGCTTTACCTTGCCGCCACCCCCTACTCTGCTAGCGCGGTGCTAGTGGCGGTACGGGAAGAGCGCCAGGCCAAGAGTCCGCCATGCCGTGCCACACCTCCGGCCGGGGCGGTGCGGCAACTAGAGGATACCGCAAGGGCTGTAACAACGCCAGCGAATGATTAGGCCTAGCAAGACGGCATTCTCGGGCCTCCAGAGGCCCCAATGAGCGACTAGGCTCTTGGGATCCCATCACCTCAGGCGGCGCCCCAACCTCCGGCAAACGCAGGCTCTATCGACGCTTCCGCCCTCATCGAGCACCTAGTGTACTTTGTCAGCATGGTGCTGCGGGATGCGAGGACATGGTACCCCATGCCTCAGAAGGTCTTGCTAGCGCTCTTGGTGGCCTCGCGTAAGCTGCCTCACTACTTCCAAGGTCACCCAATCAAGGCTGTCTCGGCCTACCCCCTGGAGAGGGTACTTAGGAGCCCCAACACGGTTGGAAGAGTCGCTAAATGGAACATCCAGTTGCAGGCATTCTAGCTGGAGTTCAGCACGACCAGTGTCATCAAGGGAGCCGCGCTCGCTGACTTGCAGGCAGAATGGACCGACACCCCGGGGCTTGAAGCAGGCGAGGACCGTTCCCTCTCGCCCGGAAGTGAAGCACCAGATGGCTGGGTCATGTATTTCGATGGCGTGTTCGCACGCCAGGGCGCGTGAGCTGGAGCAGTGCTCATCTCGCCCACTCAGGACAAGCTCTACTATGTCGTACAGCTCTGCTTCTGGGAGGGCGAGAAGGTCTCCAACAACATCGCGGAGAATGAAGGCCTCGTTGCTGGCCTTAAGGCAGCGGTGGCCCTGGGGTAAAGCGCCTCACCATCAGGGGCGACTCGTAGCTCCTCGTCAACTTCTCCAACAAGGTATATGAGCCGAGGGAAAAGCATATTGAGACATACCTCGCGGAGGTACGCAAAATGGAGAAGCAGTTCTTGGGCCTTGAGTTGCAGCATGTACCCTGTGGTACCAACAAGGAGGCCGACGGCATCGCCAAATTGCATTCAAGCGCCAACCCCAAGAGCTTGGCGTCTTCGAGGAGCGACTCTTCAAGCCCTCAGCAGTACCTCCGCTTTTAGAGCCGGCGCCGCCTTGGGAGGAACTCCCCCGACCACCTACCTCGGGAGCCCCGATTTGCGGCCCGACCTCGGGAGCGCGCCTATTCCTGGCACTTGAGCCAAAGGAGGGGTGCTGTACCAAGGAGTTCAAGGAATACCTGACGTAAGGGACGCTGCCCGAGAAAGAGGAGGACGCGGAGCCCGTGGCCCGATAGGCGACGGCACATTGCATCAAGGACGGTGAGCTATACAGGAAGCGACCAAATGATGTTTCCTTGCGATGCATCTCCAGGGAACAGGGGAACACGTTGCTAGCTAACATACACTCCCGAGGCTGCAGGCACCACTCGTCGTCATGAACCCTGGTCGGTAAGGCGTTCCGCAGCGGGTTCTACTGGCCTACGACACTCAACGACATGGCCGAACTGGTGAAGTCCTGCGAGGCCTGCCAATTCCACGCCAAGCAGATCCATCATCCAGATCACGGCCTCGAGACCATCCCGCTCTCATGGTCATTTGCGGTCTAGGGGCTGGATATCCTAGGCCCGTTCCCTCGAGCGCCTGGGGGCTACCGCTACCTATATGTCGCCATCGAGAAGTTCACCAAATGGGCGAAGGGTAGAAGCTCTCTGCACCATCCCGGCCGGATCGGCGGTCAAGTTCATCAAGGGTCTCGTGAGCCGGTTCGGGGTCCCCAGCTGCATCATCACCAACAACGGCTCTTAGTTCACTAGTAATCTCTTCAAGACATATTGTGCTAACCTTGGAACGCAGATCTGCTACGCTTCGATGGCGCACCCCAGGAGCAATGGCCAGGCCGAACGCGCCAACGCGAAAGTCTTGAGTGGCCTCCACACCAGGATCTTCAAGAAGAAGCTCGAGGCCAGCAGCAAGGGCTGGCACGACGAGCTCCAGTCTGTGTTGTGGTCCATCTGCACCACCGTCACCAAGCCAACACTACAAACAAAAGACACATCCGTGACATTTTGGGCCGAACGAAATTTTTTTCTATCATACATATTACACTTCTATGACAGTAACTGTGACAAAACCCGGTATCATCATAGATGTGGTGGGCTCCTACTTCTATGACCAAAAATCATGACAGAAAATGGGCTTTTCATCCTGGGCGGGCCGGAGACGCAGCTGCATGACATTCTTTGGGCCATCCATGACGGAAAAAACCGTGGTAGAAGCGAGGGCGAGGAAAATTTCGGGGAGTTCCCGGTTACGGTGGGAGGTCGGGGGCCGAGCGATGCGCATTTCTCTCGTACACGTATGCGCGTGTGTGCGAGGCGTTGGCTCTAATTGAACCCAAGAGAGGCGTTGGGCTCTAACTGAACCCGAGCGATTGCACTGCAGGCTACGCATTACAGAACCCGAGAGATCGATCGATGGCTGTTAACTGAAGCCGATCGATGGGATGAATAGTGAGCGTTGCGAGGGTGTTTGGATGAACAGTGAGCGGTGGCATTGCCTCTGGATGAACAGAACCTCGTGGTGTGGTGGAGGGCTGGATGAACAGTACACGGTGGAGGGGTGCCCGTGGAGGGGTGGATTAACAGGACCCTGTGGTGTGGAGGGTTGGATGAACAGTAGACGGTGGAGGGGTGGTTGAACAGGACCCCGTGGTGTGGAGGGCTGGATGAACAGTAGACGGTGAAGGGGTGCCCGTGGAGGGGTGGTTGAACAGGACCCCATGGTGTGGAGGGCTGGATGAACAGTAGACGATGAAGGGGTGGTTCAAAAGTAGCCGGTGGAGTAGCGCGCGGTGGAGGCTAGATGAACAGGAGCCCGTGGAGGCTGGATGAACAGGAGCCCGTGCATCCTGGATGAAGATGAGCACGTGGAGGCTAGAGGAGGTCGACGGTGGAGATGAACAGTATCCCGTGGAGTGCCATTTTGCGGTATGCCACACCCCTCTCGATGAACAGGACCCCCGTTTCGACCGTAGCGCTCCAACACAAGTCCGTTTCGTCCGTTTTGCGGTACGCCACACGCCTCCCGATCAATAGGACCCCCCGTTTCGACCGTAGGAGGTCCGTTTCCTCCGTCTTGCGGTATGCCAGACCCCTCCCGATGAACAGGATCTCGTTTCGAACGTGGCCGGTCAAACACAAGGCTGTTTCCTCCATTCTGCGGTACGCCAGGCCTCGTTTCCATCGCCTGTTCCGTCCAAGCCCTCCCGATGAACACGACGCATTCCGTTGCCTCCCCATGAACACGACGAAGACGCTGTTTCTCCGTTCCGACCCAGCCATGTACACGAGCCCTGGCCGTACTTATGCGCGAGTAGGTGTTTGAGACCCTGCCCGTATGTACCTACGTGGCCGTATTTTCTTTCTTGCACCCTGGCCGTTGTACGTACGTGTACATGCTATATGCGCGCCTCTACTACGACACGTATGCGCCTCTACTACGACACGTGCGCGCCTCTACATCGACCAGTATATATGTACATACACGTTTGCGACCAGAATGACAACGCTACGTACGCTTCGACCAGGTGGGTCCCGACTGTCAGGCACTTCCTTGCCTGCGAAGATGTAGCTGGTGGGTCCCGGCAGTCAGGGGGGCGAATCATTTTGGTTTTTTTGCCCGGACGCACTTCCTTCCGTGCGAAGATGTAGCTGGTGGGTCCCAGCAGTTAGGGGGGAAATCAGTTTTTTTGCCCGGACGCACTTTCTTGCGTGCGAAGGTGTAGCTGGTGGGTCCCAGAAGTCAGGGGGGAAGCATTTTTTTCGCGAAATACAGTGGCCCGTCCGGTGGGTCCCTGCTGTCAGGTGGAGGAATCATTATTTTCCCCATAATAAGGAGGCACTTCCTTGCTGCCGCCGTGGACCTAGCTGTCAGCCTCTCCACGTACAGTCCACGTCCGATGGAAGTCGATCCTTGACCACGTTGACCACGCCGCGCCGAGAGCACCAGGGCGGTGGACGACGGCGAGGCCTAGGAAGGGGACGACGCGGAGCTGGTGAAGATGCGGCAGTGGATGCCCATGCGGAGAGGAGTATGAGGGTTCACTCGTTCGGCTGCGGTGTGAGGCTGGCGTCGCCATAGGGCCTGGCCAGTGGTGGGTATAGTAGGGGGCAGTGAGGCCTCCGCGGCAGCATAGCCGGCCACGTGAGGCAGGAGCAGGCGGCACGACCGGCGCTGCTTTGGGCGGCTGGAGCAAGAAGACCAGATGTTGAAGAAGCACTACGGCCGTTGGATGGACATCGTATGGTCACTGCAGCTAGAATCGTTTATATCGACTAACTTGACAAAGCCCTTGGTACGTCAACTTAGTAGGCCCATAGGTCAGCTTCCGAAATGGTGCGCCCCAGATGTCAGGGGGAGGAATCATTTTTTGGGTGGGTGAAGCTAGAATATCCGGGATTGAAGAAGAAGCACGACAACCCTTGGATGGACATCCAAAGGCCACTGCTGCTAGAACCGTGTGTTGACTATAAGTTGACAAAGCCTTGCATACGCGTCAACTCGGTTTTTTTAGGGGACACGTCAACTTAGTAAGGCCAGAAGTGTGTGGCAGAGAACTTATAGCCCATTTGAGATTCGTAAGAATGTGTAGCCCATTTTTTAATTCTAATGGAATTTACTACAACCCATTTATAGTTTGTTAAAAGTATAGCCCATTTCAAGCAACCATTCAAAACAAAATTCAATAAATTTTCCCACATTTTGATGGGATCCGAAATATTTTTATCCCAAAATTTCTAGTCAGATTAAATACAGTTTCAACATACATTTATATTACGTAAAAAATCCAACGAAACATTGCGCTCGCAAATGAAATTAATATTTTCAATAACCAAAAATAATATTTTATAAAGTAATAACATGTTTGGTGCATTTTTTTATAGTTACTGCCCAGATTTTATAATTACATCCCATTTATTATTTCATAAAGCCCATTTTCTTGTTAAGCCTAATGCATCCCTCCTAGTAAAGATTTGCAGCGCAGCGGGGCGGAGAATAACAACTTGACCTTGCCTAGGTATTCCTAAAAAAAGTATAGTTGGCCTAGCCATTTTCAGCTTGAAAAAAAATAATATATGGGCTGGATATCTGCCCTGGGCTAGACGGGCCACAGCCCGCCTAGTTAATACTTGCAGCGATTTTTCGTCGTTGTTCAGAGGAAAAAAATTAATACCTGGGGTAAACATCAAAAAACTCTGCAGTGCTCACACCTCAAAAACACAAATACTGCTCGAGCTGCTTGGTCCCAGGTGTCGGCCGCTTCTTGTGCAATTCTCTCGTTTATTGACTACTACATAGGTTGACAATGGTGTGGGACCATGATGTCAGGAAACCAGGGGGAAGCAAAATAAATTTCTCCAACAAACGCTTCCACCTCTGCCTCGTTGTCTCCCGTGGAAACCCCTTTCCTCCCTTTTTTTGCTCGGGCAAGGACCAATGAATGCAGCACGTCCATGCGGTTATTAGGCAAGAAATAAAAGCGCTTTGCATGCTATGAATTACGATGGCCTGCATGGGTAGGTAATAAGGTATCCTCTTAACTGCTGTGATTAAATGTTGTGTTTGGAAGAGAGAAATATTCTTCTTTTTCCCGCCAATCTGCTTGCACCTAGGTCGTGATGCACCTTCTAATACGACTTATTCACCTAGACGGAGGGAGTATAGTTTTATACATATATATATATATATATATATATATATATATATATATATATATATAATGAGGAGGCACTTGCGTACGTGAGGCTATGGACCTGGTGGGTCCCCATTGTCATCCTCTCCGAGTAAAGTCACCTCCTCGCCCATGCGTGCTTTCCGCCCGAAACAGTTAGCGCCGCCCGCCCCGCTTCCCGGCGCAGGCGATTGCTCCGCCTTCAAATGACTCAAGTGTCGTCCGTCCGTCCATCTGCCGCCCACATTAATGATACGCGGTTGCCGAGGCAGCTACTCCGGTGCCACACGTCCGTCCCTCCGCCTGCCCACAGTTGCTATATAAACTGATGCGTCGGCCATAGCCGCAGTCATCCGCATCAATTTCCTTTCTCCTGTCCACACCACTACTGCCCACAATGGCTTCCTCGCGCTCCAGCGCTATTCGGGACGGGCGGACGACGGACCACAAGGAGATGGCAGCCATTGCTGCCAACCGGCTGGCCGGCAGGCAGGTGGAGGATGATGACGTCCCAATGGAGAACATGGTAGTCGACGATCCGGCGCCAACCCCCTCCTCCGCGCAATCCTCGCCGGTGCATTGCACCATGACCATCGGCGAGGCCCGTGCCCAATATATGGACAGTGTGAGGCAGATGCGTCAGGAGCTGTCAGGACCCCGATCCTAAGTCACACCAATCCAGCATGTAACACATCATATCACTTTGCGGCCTCACGCACGTTATTCCCACGGGTGCCACCTTAGCTGGCCCGGGACCGTTTGCGCCTTTTGGCTCATGTATATGATATTGTCACCAGCATCCATATGACAAAGAACCCGGGCCGACATGGCTAGCCGTGAACCCAAGGTGGCACTAACCCATGAGGACAGGCATACATGAATCACATCGAGCATGTCGGTCAACAACGTATAAATCCGAGCTGTAGCACTGGGCTAACAGGACTCCGGTAACCCGGGCTGTAGCAGGCTAGGCAGGACTCCGGATAACACCGCGTGACATTTCCCCGAAGGGACAGACACAGGAATGACGTGAATCACATGCCGGCCAGTCAAGTGTCCAAAGCAATAGTGCTGGGCTAGCAGGACTCCGGTGAACCGGGCTGTAGCGGACTACTATCGCTCAGGAAGCACTAGACCATATTTCCCCATATGAGAGGCTGCCAAGCATAAACTACTAGATAGTCGGATCCCACAAATGGCAAGCATTTCAATCATACACACAATATGCTCGATATGTGTAAATATCACATGGCATCACAACAAGACTCTACGACTCAAGTATTTATTCATTAGGCTCCGAGGAGCGAGATATTACAAACATGGGTCTCATGACCCAACATACCACTACTAGAAAAAGGGCTACTAATGGCGCACCTAATTTGGCCATTAATGGCGCATTAGTGGTGCGCCATTACTAGCACGTCATTAGTAATATTTACTAATGGCGTACCACTGGTGCGCCATTAGTATAGGGCACGGTGCGCCATTAGTATGCCTCCCAGGGGCCATGTATAGCCAGGTGCTTTGGCATACTAATGGCGCACGACAAGAGGATGCACCATTAGTAACCTCGGCATACTAATGGCACACTGCTTAAGGATGCGCCATTAGTATCCTCTAGCATACTAATGGCGCACTGTTATGTGATGCGCCATTAGTATGAATATTAGTTTTTTTTTTTAATTTTCTGTTTTTTTGCACAGGTTACAAAATGTATAATTGGACAAAATATAGACAGCACACATCAACAACAGATTCATCGAATACAATAGAAGATTAGTCTCTTAAAAGACCGAACAAAGATAGAACATTATATTACAACTCTCGAGACCGCGAGTAGCAAGTTTGTCTTCACATTACAAGTCGATATCGATCATCTAAACTACCATCACATAGAAGAGAGCTGCGGTCATCACGATGAGCATCATCACAATGAAACTCGTCTTCATCCGGTTCCTCCAACGCTCCCTCCCCTCTCCCGCTAGATAGCGGGCGTATCTAGATTTGTCCTCGGCCCTAGTGGTGTACCCTTTGTAACTGTTACGGCTGAATCGGTGCAACTGTCTCCGACACTCCTCCCAGTCGTCGTAGACTCCGGGAACCTTACCCTTGTACACGACATACGACGGCATCGCTATGCACTAGCCAAACGAAGCGCTAGTACCAATTCACAGACAATATATAAGCAATATACAAGTATGCAACAGAACGATCGGAAGAGAAAAGCAAGACATTAATAGCATCAATTACATCTAAGTTGAATGACTCTCGAAACCAAAGAGACATACTACAAGTTCATTAAAGTTTAATTACAACATGAGCCAATCGATGTTTCAGAACTAGACACAACATCACTGCTTTCGACTCGACTCAAGGGACCGGAGCGTGGATGAAGCCGCCGTCTATCGTGGGAGTCATGAAATTACAGGCGTTGTCAGCCTGCATTTGTAGCATTCCGTCTATCTCACTGTTGGACGGTTGATTTCTGAGGTAGAACTGCCCCAAAGGACATCTTGATGGATGATTTCCGCAAACTCCGACTGGATGCGAAAGTATTCTTGTCTGATGTCCACGTCCTGGATTGCTGACACGCTCGCGGCCCAATCTTTGAATTTACTCGGTAGCAGAAGTTGATGATGGTCCCGTACGATCGCCCGCATGTGATGGATGGCGTAATAGGCACCCTTCTGACCGCCAGGCGGCTTCTTGACGCAGCAGAACGTCGTATTGTGGGAGAACACGTGCTTGCCGTACTTACGAATAGGCCTGTTGAAGGTGCCTCCAGATTGGGCGTAGCCGGGGAGAACATCATCAAGAACCTTCTTGACATTTGTGTAGTCTACGTTCGACTGACGGTCCGGGTCGAAATACGTGGTGATGGAATATTTGGGTCTTAGGAGGATGAGCGTGCAATGTGTGTCACTGCAGAAAACACGGAATGTTAAAAGAAAAATGATCGAAATCTAAGAATTCGTATGTTACGGGGCGGTTGAGGGGAGAACTTACTCGGGAAAGTAAGGCACGAGGAAGTTATCCTTATCTGGGTTTGCCAGAATGACGCCTTCGAGGTAAGAACTCGCGACTTGCCGGTCCACAGCGCTGCCCAAGATCTTGGCACACATGTAGAAGGGGTCGACTATCACGATGTCCGGGGACTTGTCGTGAATGATCCGCATCTCCATACTCAGCGAAAATAGCCGAACGAAGGTGTAGTGCAGCGGATGAAGGTTCAACATAGCGTGGATGTCATCAAACCGCAGGACGATCGTACCCCCGATGTAGTTATCCACAAAGCCCTTGCCCTCTGGCACCTTGGCCACGAAAACCGGGTATGCCACATCCTTCTCTCTGAGACGCCGCTTCTCCAAAGAAAGAACACTGTCATGCAGACTCCGCATAGCACCGGGTGCAACATCGAGCATATTTCTCGGTAGCATCGGCCTACCCGCCACATGCACCCTCCTCATTAAATCCTCAGGTGAAGGTGGCCCGTCCTGGGCATGGATCGTACTCGGTGCCGGCTGGCCCGCACCCTTGTTAGTCTTTCTTTTGCGTGCCTTCTTCTTCTCCTATAATGGGACCAAGTTCTGCTCACAGACCGCCTTCTTGAGTGTGTTGGGGCTGAGAATATTTCGCACCTCGCCTATCTGAGGCTCGGTGAAGTCGGCAGCTGGAGGCGTCTCCTGAGAGCTGAACGGCCGACAACGCCTGTTGCAACTTGGCTTCTCCGCGGTACCAGCTAGATCGCGCACGTCTTTTGTTGGGTTGGGTTCTTGAAAAGGAGGCCCCATGAAGTCGCCATCGTACCCATGATCGGCAAAGTACCGATCGACGTTGCCAAATGCATCATCGTTCTCTTCGTTCTAATCCTCTGCCATATGCATGTTTGGATCCAGTGGCATAGGGATGTCCGGCACCGTTGCGGCGGTCTTGTCATGGGGCCGACTTGGCGCCGGCACGACTGGCGGTGTTGTCTTTGGGGTGGTGTCCCCCGCCCCCAAACGAATATAGCTCTTCGGCCAATGCAGGGGCCAGCTCAGGCAGGCGCTGAGGGTCATCACGTCATCATCGTAGGCCCCGACGGGTCGAATCGGAGGTAACAACTCGTCGCAGCCTGGCAGCACCCGAACCAGTTGAACCCTAAGCAAGTTGGGTGACATCTGGGTACCGTGGAACAAGGGGTTGCCCGGTTGAATGATTTTGCCCTTGGCGACATCGACCAACTCGTTGTTCACGAAGTGCAGGAGAGTGCATGGAACGTCGGCGGCGCCCTGCGAAAACATGTAGGGCATCAGGGATGCCCAGTCAAAGGCAAGGAGATGAAGTCCTCGGCCGAGAGAGGCTTAATTAGTTACCGTGATGATGGCGTCGAGCTCGGCTAATGTCGAGGCACCGCCAACGGTGGGCGTGCAGTTGACGGAGGGGCCGCTTGCTGCAGAGGTGCCGGCCGGCGTACACCCAGGTGCATAAAGCTCCCGTGCCGGCGCCGGAGACACCAATGCCGCCTCTGTCGGAGACACCAATGGCCCCGCCATCGCGTTCTGCGAGTTGCTGGCCGTGAAGCTAGGAATCAGGGGCGGCCCCTGTTGGCCGCCCGCAATCCACTCACTCAAGCCCTGGATCAAGGTAGGCACAATGGCGGTGATCATCGCTCCGAGTTGTTGTTGCACTTGCTCTTGGACAATCTCCGGAATCCGCGCCACCTGTGCCTTGAGTTCTTGAACCTCGCGCGCCTGGCTTTCCGAGCTGGTCTTTTTCTCCTTTCGTCCACCAGTGTTATAGTATGACCCCCATTTTGTCGACAAGCCTTTGCCGGCCACACGACCAGCTGACGTCGGCTTACTGAGCTTATCCTTGTTCTTCATTACATTCAACGCCCTATTTAGAGTGGTGTCCCAAGGGTTGCTCTTAGTCGACCCCGCGCTACTGCTTTCTGTCGCCTGCAGAAGGAATGTGAACCATTTAGAAATTTGGCTTCATTAATTAGAATGCAACCATATGGAGCTAATTACGCAGGGGTGTATTCCTTACCAGAACAAGCTCAAGCGCCCTGGTCTTCGGATCCGTGGTAAGCTCCTTTGTTTTCGGGTCCTTCTTGTACCGGGCCCTGACATAGTTCCTGGTCTGCTTGTCACCGTATTTATCAAAGAGGGGAGGTAGGCCTTGCTCGGCACGGTCCGCCTCCTCCTTGTCCCATATAGGCTCCGCCACTCTGTAGCCGCCGGGACCGACTGTGTGTTCCCCTAAGTTCAGCTCCCGCATTTCTTTCCCCCACTTACTTGATTCGGAGTGTGCGGTGCTCGAGCAATTGATCTTGAAGTCGTTGTAGTCATCTTCGGTGATCGAAAGATTTTTCACCTTGATCTTCTCATAACTCTCACCTTTCTCGATCATTCTATTCACATTGCTTTTCCAAGTAGACAGGGCCTTGCTCATCTTTGTGAGGGCAGCATTGTTCACTTTATTCCCTTTGAGGCTTGTGTTTTCAAATTCAGCGGGGAACTTGTATCGTTCGTGCAGCTTCGTGAAGAGGAGGTTGCGCAAATTCCCTCGGTCAGGATGCCTCAGGTTCTCGGTGTTGATCGAGACGGTTCTCTAGAGAATGCACCCGAGCTGAAGCGAGTACCCCTTGACTATTCGTTCGGGCGCCGTTGGATTCCCATCAGAGTCCACTTCAGTAACATCCTCCTTGAGGGTGCGGAGCACGGTCGGGCGTCGGTCCTTCCGTTGCCTCTTCTGGCTGCCATCTGTGCGTGCGCTGCCATCATCAGTGGTGGCATCCTCGGCGGCACCATCAGTGGTGGCATCAGTGGGGTCATCCTCGGCGGCACCATCAGTGGTCTCAGGATCAGTGGGGAAGGCGGCATCCTCATACAAGTGAGGTTGTTCCTCCATCTCCTGGGACAGCTCCCAGAATGCCTTGCCGCCCGAACCCCCGGCCTCATCGTTGTTGGCCATGTTTCTCTCTAAATAGCAACAAAGTTTGGTCAAAAAGTTGGTTATTGTCAAGGAACAAGATCATGGTCTCATCATTTAGGGGTTGTCGACACCGAGGCATCCTAAAATCTAAGCTTTTATCATTGAGGGTTTTTCGACGCCGAGGCACCCTAAAAGCCTAAGCTTTCATCATTTTGGTTTTTATCGACACCGAGACACCCTAAAAGCCATGCATTAGTCACAAGTACGCCGGGGCACTTGATCCTACTTAATTAACTACTAAGATACCCCGGCCCATGCATTAGTCACAAGTACCCCATATGTCCTATTTTTAGCAAAGTCATGCTAAAATTCACGGAAAATTTCAGCATGACCTTTGCTGAAAATAGGACATATGGAGTACCCAAATTTGCCGGAACGGAAGTTAATCGACATTCCGACAAACTCAAGGGCCTCTCGGGGTACCTGCAAAATCATTATCCCTGCGTAATGAAGTCGCCAATGGGTCATTTCAGAAGATCACAAGTAGCATCATCACAAGTACAGCAGCAGCAGCAGTGAATACAGGCATAACAGCAGCAGCAGCAGTTAAGAAAAAGTTGCAAAAGCTTGTAAAACTATACTTTGAAGTTGAAGCTTTTAAGAAGAAGAAAATCCAGCCGGATAACTTTCCTCCTTAAATCACTACACTGTTGACTGTTCATTCACTACACTGTTGACTGTTCATTCACCAAATTTACCATACAAATAGAAGTATTGTACTAGAGTACTCTAACATCCAGATAACTCATGATGGCGCAAAAAGTGCAAATGGTGAGTAGCTTAGCTTGGCATGTCTCAGACTCATTTGTGCACTGGTAACTAGTTTTTTACAGCAACCAACAACAACACTGATCAGGGAGCTGCCTGCATATTTCTAAAAGAGAAGGAAAATTCTGTTTGCTCATAAACTTGCAGGAGGCTACAAAACTAGTGTAAGGTATCGCTGTTCTACACACACTTAGTGACTGTGAAACTGTGAAGCTGCAAATTTGGCATAAGTTGTCTGTGATGCCCTTAGGGACTGAAAGAATGTTAACATGCTAATTGACCCCAAAGCTATGATGGTGCCCAACCTGTGTTCCCAAGTATGAGTTGGCTGTCCTTGCTACGAAGGACAAGAGACCAGCAAGAAGTGGCTGGTTATACTGAGTTGCCAGGCTCCCTCCCAGTCGATGCTCCAATAAGCCAGCAATGATCTTCAACATAAATAAACATAGTAAACAAAATTAGATAAATTGTCCTAGAACAAATAAGCTGGCAGTAGGTCCATTGGGACACGTTTAAAGCAGAAAGTCTTGCTTTGCGTTCAGTTTACATATAGTGGATCATGACAATATACCAAAATATATTGCATATATTACAGATTCTGGAGCACTGATTGAGTGATTGCAAATAAGCAAGAATGTGTCAATTTCCCATACCAAGACTTAAACACAAAGAAGGTTATGTATAAGCAGTACATCTCAACAATAACCAACTTATGCCAGGAACTATAGTTACTTGTGCAACTCAAAAGATCAATATAACAAATTAGGCTCCTGCATCAAGACGGCCACCAGTACTAATGTATTAACAAATTTTCGCCAGTATAAGTGTATAACCAAGACAAAGCTCCTGCTCTCTCAAACTGAATGTTACTGCTAAGCTTTGATTTCAGGTCAAGACGGTGCATATAAAACAACTTAAACCTTTTCCTTTTCATATATCACTAGTCATTGCATGTTTCACTGCTAACATGTTTAAACCAAAACATTTGCTCATCTGAAGCATTATCACAAACACCTATCATGCAAAATCCTTTCACAAGTAAACTTTAACATGCACCGGAAAAAATCATGCAGCAAGTATTCATCAAGAAATGGCCATCGTTATATTCTAACAATACCCAATCTAGCGCAAGTACTCATCAAATGCAAAAAATCAGGGGAAAATGAACAGACAGAGGATGCAAGAGGAAGGAGGGAGGGGGTGAGGGAAGAGGGAGGAGGAAGAAGGGGGGACGAAGGAGTGGTGGCTACCTGCCTATGGATTGGTCGTCGGCGTAGCTCCGGGAGGAGGCGTTGCTGGGCGGGAGGCGCTGCTGGTGGGAGCGGCTGCTCAACGGAGGGAGGCGCTGCTGGGCTCCTGTGCCGGCTGCGGGGCAGCGGAGGCTTCGGACGGCTGGGTGCGCCGCGGCGTCGGGGTGGCAGTCGTGGCGGCAGGCCATCGACGGCGAGGACAGAGATGGCGAGGCGGGGCGCGGGGGTCGACGGAGTGGGTTTGGAGCGAGGTCCAACGGCGATCTCCGCGGCCGAAAGAGGATGAAGGGGTCGGGGGGTGCACGGTGATAGAGTGGGGGGAGCACGGTGGCGTGGCTATGGCGTCGCGTCGTCGGGGCGGCGTCGAGGCGGCGGGGCGGCGTCGAGGTGGCGGGGCAGCGGCGTCGGGAGAGGAGAGGGGAAGGGGATCGAGGGCGAGGGCGAGGGAGAGAGAGGGGATAGGTGTGGGCCCGGGAGGAAGTATGGATGGGGGCGGCACAATACTAATGGTGCACCACCCCTCGGTGCGCCATAAGTACATCCATACTAATGGCGCACCTCACCCTGGTGCGCCATTAGTATTTTTTTCTATTTCTGCTCGAGCCAATAAGTTATCTCCCACCTAACCTGATCCACATCAAGTTCCCTCTACTAGCTCGACTGGTCAGCAGCCAGTTCTCACACCAGGAGGTCCTGGGTTCGATTCCCAGGCTCCACAATTTTTTTATGCATTTAAAATGCTGTTTGATACTTACTTGTGTTTAAATATGTTCAAACTTGTTTAAATCATAATAATAATATTTTTTTATAAGACAGTAATAATTTTTTTAAAAAATATCATCAAACAGTAATGCCGGTGGAGCGGGGGAGGGTGCGGGGGGTCGGCGGCGGCGGTTGAGTAGGGGAGGGGTGCGGGGGGTCGGTGGCGGCAGTTGAGTAGCGGAATCGAGGGTGCGGGGGGTCGACGGCGGTGGCCGGCGGACCGGGGGGTGCTCGGCGGTGAGTGGGACCGGATCTGGCGAGGTGGGATAGCGATCGAGATGGAGGGGGATCGAGATCGAGTGTCCATGAAATTTAAAAATATTCATGATAGTTCAAAAAGTGCCCATGAAATACAATCGAGAAATGAAGGCTACGATTTAATTAAATACAATCTTCTTGCCCTTCTTTTTCGCAAATGGATTTCTTCTGTGGAACGGACGTCCTTTAGGTAGGGTGGTCCTGCTTCTTCTTGTGGTGTATGCTGCTACTTCATCATCGTCGTCATGTTCGATCCTCGGGTCGCCGTACTTGTCGAAGTCTTGCTCATTGGCTACTCCATCCATTCCGATGATCTTCCTTTTGCCTCTCCTCACGACAACACGACTAGGCTTTGACGGGTCGGTAATGAAGAAGCATTGGTCCAGTTGGGAAGCCAGTACCCATGGCTCATTTTTCGCGGTGACGTTTGCGCCCGCGGTCTTGGATTTGGCTTCGGGTATAACCATGGTGGTGAAAATACCGGTCTTCTTTTAGGACGCTCTTGGCCCATCTGGCACGGAACATCGGGACCTTCTCTCCAGCGTAGCTCAGCTCCCAGATCTCCTCGATCCTTCCGTAGTATCTGTCCTTGTCGTTACCGTTGTAGGATTCCATCGTTACCTCGGAGTTCTGATAACCATCGCTCTTCATGTCCTTGGCCTCGGTGTAGAATGTGTAGCCGTTGATATCGTGCGCCTCATAGGTCATCAGGTTGTGCTCGGCGCCCTGTGACAAGGCGAATATGAGTTGTTCTTCCGCGGAAGAATCCTCATGTAAAGGGTACAACAGAAGCTTCAGCTTGAACCAACGCGTGAAAAATGAGTTGTGCTCTTTGAGTATATCTCCGTCCGTCCTCTGTTGGCCTCGGTCATTGTACGTCTTCTTAATAAAGGTTTTGTGCTCTACAACCCAAGGATCGACCACGTCTATGTGTTGTAGCGCGACTAGGTTTGCTCTTTCAAAGTCGGCGAGTCGACCCTCGAAGTCGACATGCATTTCGCGGCGACCCTCACGGTGACCCCATCCAGCAATCCTGCCAAGGTGCCTGTTGACGGGCAGACCAACGGGGTTCTCGATGCCTAGATAATTCATGCAGTAGGAGATGCACTCTTCGGTCAGAAAGCCCGTGGCTATGCTTCCCTCTGGACGTGACATGTTGCGAACGTATCCTTTGCTGACACCATTCATCCTTTCGAACGGCATCATGCTGTGCAGGAACGTCGGCCCGAGTTGGATGATATCCTCCACTATATGGACCAGCAGATGCACCATAACATCGAAGAATGCGGGCGAGAAGTACATCTCAAGCTCGCATAGTATCACCACGATCTCTTCCTGTAGCCTTCTGAGTTGCCTCACGCCAATCGACTTCCGAGAGATGATGTCGAAGAAGTTGCATAGCCCAAATAGCGTTTCACGGACGTGCGCGTCCATGATCCCAGGGATTGCAATTGGAAGTATCTACGTCATCAGCACATGACAGTCGTGAGACTTCATCCCGCTGAACTTCTGCTTCGCTGGGGCTAGGTATCTGCTTATCTTCCCCGCGTAACCGTAAGGAAGTTTTACTCCTAGGAGGCAGGTGAAAAACTGCTCGATCTCCTCCTGACTTATAGTGAAGCACGTGGGAGGGTAGTCATTTCCAGTCTTCTTGGCCTTTTTGCCTTTGCGACGACTTTCTGTGTCCTGCTTCGCCTCATCATCATCATCATCATCATCATCATCATCATCATCATCATCATCATCATCATCATCATCATCATCATATATAGCGTGAAGCTCCTGCCTGATGCCCATTGATTTCAAGTCTGCCCTTGCTTTCGGCCCATCTTTGGTCCTCTCTGGCATGTTGAGCAGGGTACCAAGCAGACTCTCGCACACGTTCTTTGTGATATGCATGACATCAAGGCTGTGAGGCACACGGTGGATCTTCCAGTACGGCAAGTCCCAGAAAACAGACCTCGTTTTCCAGACCTTCAGCAGCGGCTCTGGCGCCTTTCGCTTCTTTCCCTGCTCTGGCGCCTTTTGCTTCTTTCCCGATAGTGGGCAGTCTTTCCAATTTTTCATCAGCTTGTCTATTTCCTCGCTGCTCCTCATACACGGGCGTTTTCGGGGTTCGGTTTCACCATCGAACAGATCCTTGTGTTTCCTCCACGGGTCATCGTCGCGAAGCCACCTTCGATGTCCCATGAACACGGTTTTCGAAGACCCGGGATCTCTATCTAGCTGGCGATACGTTGTGTCATCCATGCACCTTACGCATCCAGAAAATCCGTGGACTACCTGCCCCGCGAGATATCCGTAACCGAGATAGTCGTGCACCGTCGTGAGCAGTGCGGCTCTCATAGGGAAATATTCTTTCTCTGCGGCGTCCCACGTATTGGCTGGCGTTTTCCACTGCGTGTCTAGCTCCTCCTTCAGCAGCCCCAGATACAGATTGATGTCGTTCCCTGGTTGTTTCGGCCCTTCAATTAGCATATCATGTGAATGTACTTCCTCTTCATGCACAACCAGGGGGGAAGGTTGTACATCCACACAAACACAGGCCAGGTGCTATGTGTGCTTCTCTGGATGCCAAACAGATTTACTCCATCGGTGCTCGCGCCCAGCACGATGTTCCTTGGATCCTTCCCAAATTCTGGGTATTCAAAATTCAACGCTTGCCACTGGCTCGCATCCTTAGGGTGACTCAGCATCTTGTCTTTTTTATCTATCTCCAGATCATTTGCATCATCTTCTCGCTTCTTCTCCTCCCTATCCGCGTGCCAACGCAGGAGCTTTGCTACCTTAGGATCCGTGAAATACCGCTGCAGACGAGGAGTGATCGGAAAGTACCACACCACTTTTCGAGGAGCTTTCTTCCTCTTCTTTTATCGAGTGACGCCGCACACCAGACATATGGTAGACTCCGCGTGCTCGTCCCGATAAATGATGCCATTGTTCATGCACACATGGTATTTCACGTGCCGTAAATCCAGAGGACACACGATTTTCTTCGCCTCCTCCAAACTGGTCGGGCACTTGTTCCCCTTTGTAAGATGTTCGTGCCAAAATGACATGTTCCCGTCGAAGCATGCGTCGGTCATTTTGTGTTTTACCTTCATCTCCAAAGCCATGAGCATTACTTTCAGGCGGGTATCCTCGGGCCTGCATCCTTCATACAATGGAGTAACCGCGTCTAACTCAAGTTGATCCACCTTGGCTTTCTCTCGGGCGGCAACTCTTGCGTTATCCGTCTTCTTGAGAAGCAGCTCTTGAATATAAGGGTCCTGCACCCAGCCCATCGATGGTCCACCGTCGTCTGCTCCGCCGGCATCATCATCTTCATGATCATGCCCGTCGTCTGCTCCGGCATCTTCCTCATCATCATGTCCTGCATCTTCTACATGATGACTGTGTACAGCATCACCGTCGTGATCATCTACTGGGGATTCTTCGTCTTCTCGCCCGCCCGAGCCGCGGTAGTTGTCTTGCTGCCCTTCCTCATTTCTTGCCCGGCCCCCATGGACGACTTCGTATTCATCTTCATCACCTTGCCACCGATAGCCATCCATGAAACCACGCAAGAGCAGGTGGTCCCGCACCTGCCCGGAATCCGGGTCCTCAAGAGGGCTCTCCAGCTTGCATCTTCAACATGGACATCTTATCTCCGTCTCGTTCTTTTGAAGCATCTCGGCCTTCGCGGACCTCAAAAACCTATTCACGATGCCTTCGGTCATCGTGCGGACCATGGTCGCCTGCGGGGTAGAGCAAAACGATATTTTAGAACCAAGAAAAAATTTGGCATGACTTTCCCTAAAAATAGGACCAAAAAGAATGCTTAATGCCAAAATTATCGCCGAAACGGAAATGAATCAACATTCCGGCAAAATATTGGCAACTATCGCATTTCAAATACCGGTACACCTCCAAACACAAACACATATGCAACACCACAAACATATGCAACACCACGAACATACATAGATCTAGCTAGGCCATAAAAAGTGCATGTGCACATTGTTGTAGGGAGAACAACATAAATATAGCTTCCCCCCTTACTTACCTATTAAAACAAGGTACTTTAACCACTTAATTTGAATGAATCTATGGTGGAAATGAGGTGAAAAAGAGGAGGTACCCGAGACAAGGAGGAGGTGGAGAGAATGAAGTGGGGAGAAAGTGAGTGTGGGTAGGAGAGGCTGCCCAAAATATCTTGTTGCTGCCCACTTACTAATGGCGCACCAACAACAAATGCGCCATTAGTAATCCAGGTTACTAATGGCGCACCAACGTCTGATGCTCCATTAGTAGTTTTGCAGAAAAAAACATACTAATGGCGCACTGTTTCACAGTGCGCCATTACTAGTTTGAACTAGTAATGGCGCACGGTGGAAGAGTGCGCCATTAGTAGTTTTGCAACAAAAGGAATAAAAAATATAATTAAAAAAACAACATTAGTGGCGCACTCTGGGACTAGTGCGCCATTACTAGTTACAACTAGTAATGGCGCACTGTGTCTGGATGCGCCATTAGTATGTTTGGACAGGCGCGCTAGTTAAAAAAAATTTATACTAATGGCGCATCCTAGGCCTGGTGCGCCATTAGTAGTTTCAACACTAATGGCGTATCACAAGGTGGTGCGCCATTAGTATATACTAATGGCACACCTCTTATCTGGTGTGCCATTAGTGTCAATCCCATCTATAGCCCTTTTTCTAGTAGTGTACATAACATACAAGCAACAAGCACATGCGGAAGCTTAACTTGTCTGAGTACAGACAACTACAAATGAAGAAGGCTGAGAAGCCTAACTATCTACCAGATCCTGCCGAGGGCACAAGATCGTAGCTGAGGTATCAAGCTAAACGTCGAAGTCCACACGGAACTACTAGCGAGACCGATGTCTCTCTGCAAAAACATAAAATAGGCAAACGTGAGTACAAATGTACCCAGCAAGACTTACATCAGAACTATCTACATATGCATCGATATCAACAAAGGGGTAGTGGAGTTTAACTGCAGCAAGTCAGCTTTGACTCGGTGGCTACCCTGAACTACGACTGCAAGCAACTCTCTTGAGGTGGCGCACACGAGTCCACATATTCACCATATCAATACACCACTATGGATCCGCTCCCGTCTCCCTACGAGAACGCCATCCATAGGACTCACGCTTACCTTGCACATTTTAGAGTATCCACTTTCACTTGTCTATGAACTGTTATAGGCAACCCAGAAGTCCATTACCGCGGACACGGCTATTCGAATAGATGATGTTAACCCTGCAGGGGTGTACTTCTTCATACATGTTTCCACCACTTAGCGTCTGCACACGACATGTGCTCGGCAGACTTCAAGCGAAAGCCAACGTGGGTGTAGACCACGACCTACCTAAACACTCAAGTATCTAGTCCAGGTTTATCGCCTATTCAGGTTCCATCCGCAGGGAGTCCGGCCGAGGTTTCCACATATGGCCCCGAACGATGTGTACAGGGTTCCGAGACACCAAACGGGCGCCCAGCTGGGCCGGCCACGTGCCTACCGCAACACAGCGTGCGGCCCCCAGGATACTACAAACACCAGAAACTACTTGCAACTCCTGGATAGAGGACAAGGGTGGTTAAGAAGTCGAGCGGGGTCATATTTCAGGGCCCAATGCATGGTAGTAGTTGCTTCATGGATCACAAACACAGAACTCAGTTCCTGAGGTCGGTTTCAATGAGACAACCCACCATGTACTCCTACATGGCCTCTCACCGCTACCTTTACCAAAACGTGTTCACACACTTAGCTCACACACAGTAAGACATTGTCGGTGTTCTGGGAACGGGGGACCCCACACTTGCCTGCCTGCATCCTGTGACGTGGCTCGAGTGGGGGCCCAGCGAGGCCCATCTTCATCAGCACAAGGCTCAAGACCCTCGCAAGGGGCCAAGCCTCGCGAGGCGGATGACACGGCGCTTCCTCAAGCACGGCCTCCTTAGGCTGGCTCGCGAGGAGGCGGAGAGATCAAGTAGGGTACCTCACGAGGTGCCCATGACGCAAGCCATGACGACCAAGGGTGCCAGGCGGGCGCCAGCCCGCGCAGTGTCCTCCCTTTCCTCTTTGGTGCAAAGGGGGCAAGCGCAGGCGAGAGGATCAAGCAAAGGCACCCATTTCGGCGCAACGAGACCAAGACCAGCTCCGCGACAAGGAGGAAGTCACTGTGGAGCCCAAGCCGGCGTCATCACCAGAGCCTTTGGCAGGCGAAGACCAACTTTAGTCAGGATAAGTGTACCAGATGTTCCCCTTCAAATTGGCCAATTGTTGGCGCCCTTCCCGCTCAATATTTGGGAAGAGGCCCACGGCCCTTGCCTATAAATAGGGCTAACCACCCACAGAGTAGAATAGAGCATCTAGAGGGGTGGGGATCCAGCATCCAAAAAGAGAGAAGGGCGATTGAACTCTCCCTAGAAGTTCATCCCCTAACCAAGAACAGACCCTCGCGAGGTCATTCTTCCTTGTACTGTTCTACCTCATCAGCCCAAGAGCCAATCCACCCGCCACAAACTAGAGTAGGGTATTACACCACAATGGTGGCCCGAACTAGTATAAATCTTGTGTCTCTTGTGTTGTTCTTGCAGTAGTTAGATCCTTGCGAGAAGGAGAGTTAGTGGGCACGATCTCCGCGCGCACCCCAGAGTTCGAACCTTAAGGGTCTGCCGGAACCCAGAATCCGACATTTGGCACGCCAGGTAGGGGTGCACCGGAATCTGCCTTCCCATCGCTCCGTCTCCCGTTGCGTCGTCGTCATCATGTCCGGCGACCAGGCGAGCAACCAAGGCCCGTGGGCGGCATGGCCCATCTGCGCGGAGCCTCCCGCTCCGGGCGACCCCGCGCCACAGGCAGCTCGCGGTCCGCAGGGCGCTGCGGGCCGCGGGCGACGCGGGCAAGCTTCTGCGACCCTCACACCGCGACAGGCGCGGTCGGCAGCGAGGGCCTCCAACCACGCCACAGCTACGACACCGTACACCCGCCGAGAACAGGCGAACTCAAGGGCCGCGCTCACGATAGCACGGGAGCTGCTGCAGTGCAGGCTATTGGAGGGCGGCCGCGACGTGCTGCTGGAGCGGGTCGCCGAGCTCCTAGGCTTCGCCGCTTCGGGGGCTCACCCCTTCTGCGTCCAGCTTCCGCCTCAAGCTCAGGGCGGCACACGAGGGGGCCCCGCACACCCGCGCGGGCCTCAAGACTACCCCAGCACCAGCGAATCCGCCGGCACCTGACTGGCGGTGGCGCTACCCCCGCCCCCGGCGCGCGAAGGAAAGAGGCTCAGTGCGGCCCACGGCGCCAGCAACCAACCGCGCTACCACCCTGCGGTGGGCATGACAAGCAACGCCGCATGGCGCATGGAGCACTACAGCGCAGCATTCGGGGTGGCGGCGCCAGAGGAGTACGTGCCCCACATGATGGACCAAGGGCACGCTCATGGGGGCAAACAGGGCTCACTCTTCAGCCCCAGCTGGGAGGACGAGACGCCAGAGGCCGAGCCCCTCCAGGAACCCCAGGACGGCTCCGTCGGTCACACTGGAGGCAACGACAATCGGGTACCATTAATTCCTCAAGAGCAGGCATATGCTAATCATGGGTCACAGGAGATGCAGGTCGCCGCGACAAGCAGCTGCCCCACCCCTACGGTCTCCTACCCCTCGGGAGGAGGACGCAGGGGGCTGCAGGAAAGGGGCAGAGATCCTACCTCACCACCGCGGCGTTCGGAGCAAGGCATTCTTAGAAGATAGGCCCTCCGCTGGGGAGGCGCCCGAGGGCCTGCCCCTGGCGGAGGACCCGTGGTCGTCGGGGGAACCGTTGGCGACCGCTCTACCCCACCGGCAGCATCCTGGTTTCTGGTCGTCGTTGGGGGCGCTAGAGTGTGGCGCAAGGCGGGGCCCTCGTCAGGCGATATGAAGCAAGGCCGGTTCCTGTGAAGAAGGCCAAGTGCCTGTGAAGCTCGCCACCCCGTGACACTCTCACGTAATAATGAGTGGGGCTGTACACGCCCCGGAGTCTCAGGGGTGCCAGCCTCAGGCCCTGGGGCTCCCTCCCACGCCCATTGGACAGCACTTAGCTCTGCATTGGTGAGAAGACGTCGAAGACTAGATTAGGTGCCGGACGCGGCCTTTTTGTTTGCTTTCATTGCCTTCTTCCTTTGGTTGTAACCTTTTCCCCCCGCTGGATTTAAGTTGAATTCGAATTTGAGCTTTGCGTGCATTCGGGGAAGGGGTGCTTGGTTTTGTTTGAATCGTTTCCCGCGTTCTGGTCACCATCTCACCACAGCTGCCTCCCCTCGCGAGCCGGGCCAGGCTTAGCTCGAGCACAGCCCAGACTGCCGCTGTCGCTCCCTCACGAGGTGACCTTTGGTGCTTGCGGAGATTGCTTTCTCATGAAAGGCGCAGAGCCTGTGAAGAAGGCGAAAGCCTGTGAAGACATCCCTCTCGAGAGAAGGCCCAGAGCCTGTGAAAGAAGGCGAACGCCTGTGAAGACATCCCTCTTGGGAGAAGGCCCGCAGCCTGTGAAGAAGGCAAATGCTTGTGAGGACGTCTTGCTCGAGGAAAAAGTCCGGAACCTGTGAAGAGGGCGAACGCCTGTGAAGACGTCTCGCTCGAGGAAAAGGCCCGGAGCCTGTGAAGAGGGCGAACGCCTGTGAAGACGTCTCGCTCGAGAAAGGGCCTGGAGCCTGCGAAGACGGCCCAAGCCTGCGGGGTTTCCTGTCGGCAATGACCCCGCCTCCCGAGGTTTCAACTACCCAGCGCCCGGGACGTGACGCCCTCCAGAAGGCAGCTCCGGAGCCAGCAAGGAACAAGGGCGAACCAGCCTACCATTGGACGCGCGTACGATTTAATCACTGCAGATACATTAGATACAAGTTCATACATGAGGGGCTTCCCCTCCCAAAATGCTCTCACAATCGTCGGGCCAAACGCCTGAGTTCTATCTATGCAGGGTAAAAAGACGAGGATAGTACATGGTCAATCTGACAAATCCCCCAATGCGTCCTCGGAGGTGCCTCCCAAGCTGTCGCTGGCGTCGCTGAACTCACCTTCGTCGTCTGCGCCGCCATCAGTGGCATTGGGGTCTTCCACCATGCCACCTTCGTTGGCGCCCACGATCACGCCGTCTTCATCCGAAGTGAAGGCCCGGACGAGAGCATCTACGTTGCTCTCCACCCATTCAGCCAGGTCGCCTCGAACAGCTTGGGGAACTGGGGCGATGGCGGCGTCAAAGTCGAAATGGGGATCCATGTTTCGAAGATGGCTGAAGACGCGGGAGAAGGCGCGCCCGAGCAGGGCGCGTCTCCTCTCCTCCACCAACCTATCGGCTTCGGCCAACCGTGCCTCCAGCTGTGTCACCACGGTGGTGAAGAACTGCAGGTTACCAGCGTAGTTAATTGTGTGCGGCTCGCCCACGGCAGCCTCACAGATGTTGCCCAGGGCAATGTTGGCCCTCTCCCGGAGCTTGGTGAGCATGGAGCCGTGCTCGTGCTCCAGGACTTGCAGCTGGCGTATCTCGTCGGCATTCTGACGCTCGACGGCCACGGCCTCTTCCACACGCTGGCGAAGGCAGAGCACCTCGGCCTGAGAGGAGGCCAGCTCTTTCTGCGCTGCCTCAAGGGCAACCCGGGAGGCGTCCGCTCGTCGCATCGCCTCATCCCGTTGGGCCCTCAAGGCGGCTGTTCTACCTTCAGCTTCGACTCGGATCATCCCCAGCTTCCCCTCGAACTCGCGCTCGAGGCCTTGGCGTGCTGTCGCCACCCGACGGCAAACCTCCTCCAGGACACGCATTTCCCGCGCGGCGACATCGTTATCCGCCTGCGTCACTAGGCGCTCCCTCGTCTCCAGCTGCTCGAGCTCGCAAGCGCGTTCGGCGGCCTCCAGCACCAACGCTTCCTCGCGCTTCTGAAGCTCAGCCGGGTCGCCAGAAGCCACCTCCATCGATGCAAGGGCTGCCTCGCGCAGCTCCGCTTGCTCCTCCAACGAGCGACACCAGGCCAAGAGCTCCCGAGCCTGTTCTTCTGCTGCTCCTCGCCGTCTGTCTGCTCCTCGGGCCTCCTCAACGGCCTGAGACCGAGCCGCCAGAGAAGCCTCCAGCGACGCCTTCGCCTCTTCGTCGTCAAGGACGCGCTGACGACGCGCGAGGGCAGCGGCTGCCTCCAGCTTGCGCCGCTCGGCGGCCAGGCGCAGGCCCTCAGCTTCCAGGCGCGCGTCTTCCTCAGCGAGCTCCTGCCCAAGCAGGTCTACGGTGCCACTCGCCCTCCGAAGGAATTCGTGACGACGGGCACGGCGCTCCCGAGCACGCTCAAGCATGTTTGTCGCGCCATCATCCGCCTCAAGCAGGCGTCGAGGACCTCGGATCATCGCTCCGGCCCCGGGCAGGGGGCTGGGGGCTGGCGCCTTCACGACGGCCGGCCGCGCCGCATCAGAAGCCCGACCTGAGTCCAACCTGACCTCGGGAGAAGGGCCCCTGAGGTGCCTTAGCCGGTCGCAGCCCGCGACCAGACGGGAAGCCCACGGCAGGCTGCCTATGTCGAGGGAAGGCCCGCGGAAGGAGATCGCGGGGGCGGGAGAGTCGCCGCGCGCTACGTGGCGGTCAGCGCTGTCACCTGCCCAAACCACAAGGGCAGTGCTGCTTGAGACACCCTGGGGTGGCGGAGGAGACGGAGTCAAGCAGGGCGTCGGCCCGACGGCTTCATCGAGCTCAGTAGGCAGAGGCCTGCAGAGCAAGGATCAGCGGATGCGGCAAGCAGGATAAGGAACAGAAAAGGAGAAGACTTACTCGTCAACGACAAAGTACTTCCGGCGCTTCAGCAAGCGGCAGGGGAAGTCGTCGCCCAAGGCCTCCCTTTTTCTCCGGAGGGCCACAAAGTCCACACGGAAATGGCCCAGGAGAGGTGCACAGGAATCAGTCTGCGAAGAGGACGGGGCGCCAAGGCCACTTGCTCCGAGGGCGCATGCCTGGTACGCACGGGCAGTTGCCTCGTCAGAGATCCCGGACGGGGGCTCAGGAGCCTCGGCCTCAAGCACTGGAGGCGGCAGCGCCTCACCCGTGGCCTCGGGAGCGCGGACCTCGTGAGCTGCCCCATCAAGAGCATCGCCAGGTGCGGTCACATTGTCCGCGGCTCCCTCGACCCCCGCTGTCTCCTGCCTCCCTGCGCCACACCTCGAGGAGGATTCACCCAGGCCGACCGGAAGGGAAATCACCACCACAGGGTTCTCGCGAGGCCCCTGGAGGCCGACAGGACGTAGCCCCCACTCGTCGAAAGGGGGCATCTGCCTCACGAAGTCATCCCTGTTGTGGCAGAGGTACAGCAAGGCTCCCCCTGCCGGACGCCCCCGGGGTTGGGATCGCCTGTCAGGATCAAGAGCACCTTCCTCAGCACCTCGGGCGTCAGGTCTTCTCCCTGAAGCCTCATACGATCACCATGCCCGCTGAAGGCCCACATTCGACGAGAATGGCGTTGGAGAGGGGCAATGCGGCGCAATAGGAAATCCTTCACCACTTTGGGCGCCGTTACGCCAAGCTTCTTCAGGGACATGAAGCGGTGCCAGACGAAGGCGAGCCGGGGGCTTACAAGCGTCTCCTGGCCCCAGCCCGAATTAGGCACAGCAGGCGATGTCGGCTTCACGAGCCGGGGGCTGGGCACCCCGACATCAATGTATAACCACCGCTCGTAAAACTCGACCGAAGGCAGAGGGAGGTTGAAGTCGATACCATAGGCTGCGGTCTCGGGCGAAGCTACAAAGCTCACGCATGCCGAGCATTGCGTGGGGTCGGCAAGATGCAAGGAGAAGAAGTGGCGCAGCAGGGCAACAGAAGAAGGGATGCCCACCATCGCCTCACAAACAAATGTGAATACTGAAAGAAGAGCAATGGACTTAGGACCCATATGCATCATGTGGATCTGATAATGATCAAGAACGGCGTTGAAGAAATCGGAGAAGGGAGGCACCAGACCCGCCCACAAGGCATCGGCAAAGTAATGGACCTCAGTGATTATCCTATCAGTGGGGAGGTGACACGTAGGCCACGCCGTCGTCCTCCCGCACTTGTTGAAGGCGGTGGCCAGAGCCGGATTGAGCTTGCCCAGGCACTCCAGGTTGAGTTTGATTGAGCGGCCGACAGCAGGCGCCATCGGCGGCAGCGGGCGAGATGGAGTCGCAGGCTTCTTCCCCTTCTCTTTCCTTGGAGCCATGGCGGCGGGCAGAATAGAGGAGATGCGAGATGGGATTGGAAGCGAGGGTCAGAGTTCGGAGGGAGGAAGAGCAGGAGACGGTCAAGCAACAGGGAAAAGGGCGGCTGTGTACAACTGCGGGGCAACCTAGCGCGGCGCAGAATAAGGGAGCGTGGGTAAAAAGTGCCGCCCACATCCAATCAACCGCCACGCGGCGCCAGAGGCCGCAGGCTATTAGGGCCTGCGGCGCTTCGCCCTTGCCCTTTCACCTCTCGGCACGGCCAAGTCCACGCGCGCCTTGGGCCCGGGGGCTGCTGACGGCGTTCTGGGAACGGGGGTCCCCAGACTTGCCTACCTGCGGCCTGCGACGTGGCTCGAGTGGGGGCCCAGCGAGGCCCATCTTCATCAGCACAAGGCTCAAGACCCTCGCGAGGGGCCAAGCCTCGCGAGGCGGACGACACGACGCTTCCTCAAGCACGGCCTCCTTAGGATGGCTCGCGAGGAGGCGGAGAGATCAAGGCGGGTACAGGGTTCCGAGACACCAAACGGGCGCCCGGCTGGCCCGTCCACGTGCCTACCGCAACACAGCATGCGGCCCCCAGCATACTACAAACACCAGAAACTACTTGCAACTCCTGGATAGAGGACAAGGGTGGTTAAGAAGTCGAGCGGGGTCATATTTCAGGGCCCAATGCATGGTAGTAGTTGTTTCATGGATCACATACACAGAACTCAGTTCCTGAGGACGGTTTCAATGAGACAACCCACCATGTACTCCTACATGGCCTCTCACCGCTACCTTTACCAAAACGTGTTCACACACTTAGCTCACACACAGTAAGACATTGTCGGTGTTCTGGGAACGGGGGACCCCAGACTTGCCTGCCTGCATCCTGTGACGTGGCTCGAGTGGGGGCCCAGCGCGGCCCATCTTCATCAGCACAAGGCTCAAGACCCTCGCAAGGGGCCAAGCCTCGCGAGGCGGACGACACGGCGCTTCCTCAAGCACGGCCTCCTTAGGCTGGCTCGCGAGGAGGCAGAGAGATCAAGGCGGGTACCTCACGAGGTGCCCATGACGCAAGCCATGTCGACCAAGGGTGCCAGGCGGGCGCCAGCCCGCGCAGTGTCCTCCCTTTCCTCTTTGGTGCAAAGGGGGCAAGCGCAGGCGAGAGGATCAAGCAAAGGCACCCATTTCGGCGCAACGAGACCAAGACCAGCTCCGCGACAAGGAGGAAGTCACTGTGGAGCCCAAGCCGGCGTCATCACCAGAGCCTTTGGCAGGCGAAGACCAACTTTAGTCAGGATAAGTGTACCAGATGTTCCCCTTCAAATTGACCAATTGTTGGCGCCCTTCCCGCTCAATATTTGGGAAGAGGCCCAGGGCCCTTGCCTATAAATAGGGCTAACCACCCACAGAGTGGAATAGAGCATCTAGAGGGGGGGATCTAGCATCCAGAAAGAGAGAAGGGCGATTGAACTCTCCCTAGCAGTTCATCCCCTAACCAAGAACAGACCCTCGCGAGGTCATTCTTCCTTGTACTGTTCTTCCTCATCAGACCAAGAGGCAATCCACCTGCCACAAACTAGAGTATGGTATTACACCACAATGGTGGCCCGAACTAGTATAAATCTTGTGTCTCTTGTGTTGTTCTTGCAGTACTTCGAACCTTAAGGGTCTGCCGGAACCCAGAATCCGACAGACATGTTCACCACATTCCAATTCATTCCCGATGAATCAGACCCGACTCAAGTCTAAGCAGTAGCAGGCATGACAACAAGCATGAATGAGTAGGCACATCAGAGCTCAAACAACTCCTACTCATGCTAGTGGGTTTCATCTATTTACTATGGCAATGACAGGTCATGCAGAGGACAAGGGGTTCAACTACCGCAGCATGTAACAGTTGAATCGTTGTTGTCCTAATGCAGTAAAAGAGAGAAGGAGCAAGAGAGTGGGATTGTATCAGAATGAACAAGGGGGTTTTGCTTGCCTGGCACTTCTGAAGATAATATAGCTCTTCATCGGTGTCATCGATCTCACCATCGAAACCACGTCTATCGAGAGGGGACAAATACCGGCAACAGAGAAGAAACACGATCAATGTAATGCACAACATGATGCATGCTATGGCATGGCAATATGAATGTGTTTTGGCTAATGCAAGCTAGAACAGATTGAGATGAGTCCATTTGAACCAAAGATTCAAATGCAAACCCATTTTAAGAGGTCATATTAGTGCTTTACCTTGTTTCACCTAAACAGTAAGGTTAAAGTGTTCTAACATGCATGAAAATGGTACGGCCGGATAGATTGGATTTTTCTGATCATTTTTCATATACAAATCTTTGCATTTGGAGATACGGTTGAATTTCTATGAATTTTAGAAGTTCAAATCATTTTCTGGATTTTCTGGTTATTTAGAATTAAGCAAAATCCAGTAAATGATTTACTGCGTCAGCATGACATCACGCTGACGTCAGCGGTCAACTGAGACGGTCCAGGTCAAACTGACCAGTGGGACCCACTGGTCAGTGCCACAGTTAGCTAACTAATCTAAATTAGTGTTAGATTAACTACTAATCTAGGTTTGACCAGGGGCGGGCCCGCATGGTCAAATGGGTCAAACCCACCGGCGACATGACGTCGGCGAGGCCCGAGACGGCGGTGCGGCTCGGAACTGCTCTACAGGGCACCATTCGATGCGCGGGTTGCACCTATGGGTTCCTGGGAGTGAGGCGCATCCATTGGTGGCGGTGGTAGGAGCTGCGGTGGTCGGGATCGACGGCGACGACCAAATTGGCGGCGGCTGGAGTTCGGATAGGTTCGGTTTGGTGCTAGGGGGCACAACAGGTCGAACAGGCGGGCGCGCCCGGCTCCTGGGGGAGTGCTGAGCACGGGGCAACGCTCGAACGCGGGTGACAGCAGATGTGGTCGCGGCGGCGCCATGGACGGCGGCAGCAAGCTCTCGGCGTCGCAGCGCTAGCGCAAAAGGGCGAGTTAGACTGCGGGGAGAGAGAGGAAAGGCGTAGGAGCTCACAAGGGGTCGGGAGTGAAGCTCGGTGGGCTCGGGGAAGCTTCTGCAACGGCGAATTGACGACGGCGATATCCGGGCACCGGAGATGAAGACGACGACGCTCGGGTCGACTGGGGCCTCCTCTGGTCGCGTGCGTCGGGTGTGTAGCTCCACAGGGTCAGGGCGGAGCCCAGGGATGCGGAGAGGGAGCGAGGGGGTGGCTGTGGCCATGGTAAATGGCATCGGCGGCGACGAGCTCCACTCGGTCCCGAGAAAGAGAGAGAGCAGACAGGGAAGTGAGGTCCAGGGAGAGGAGGGGAAAGGGCAGAGAGGTCCGGGGCATCTCCGTGGCGCGAGGGGGGAAAGTGAGAGCTCGCCAGCGTGAAGCAGGAGGTGGCGCACGGGTGCGTGCCGGCGCGCGGTGGCCTTACGCCCTCGCCTATTGGCGCGAGGAGGAAGGCGACAGGGAGGAGGCGGTGATGGGCTGGGCCAGCCACTTGGGCCGCCAGGTGGTTGCGCAGGTGAGGTAAGCCCAGGTAGGGTTCTCTCTCTTTCTCTTTTAATTTGTTTCTTTTTTCTCTTTTCTGTAATTGTGGTTGGCTTTATTAAAAATACTTAGGCATACTAAAAAATCACCAAACTGCTCATGGCCAGTGTTTGGAATATATCCAACATGGAACATTTCAGTTTAGGATTATTTGGACATTTAAATTATTTTATAGAATTTAAATGTCCAAATTCAAATACTTATGATTTAATTCAAAATTCAAGACTGACCTAGAATTATGTGCATGACTTTTGGCAGAGGTTTTCACCTTTAACAAAAATCATGAACTTTTCTGAAGGGCATTTGGGATCATTGAAAATATTTTTATTTTGATCCTAATTGCATTCCATCTGGTGCTAGGGTTTGTCATCCCCATTTCAAATTTAAATGGAATTTAAACATGATGCAAGATGATGATGCAAAGACAAGCAAGGCTAAAGCTAGGGCTGTGACAACTCACCCCCACTAAACAAGAATCTCGTCCCGAGATACAAGTCGTGAGGTAAGAAGAGAGAGGGGTCGCAAGCTATCACAATCTTCTCGATCCAACTGCCCTTCTCGAAGAGGTAGCTTCATTGCATCATATTGATCTTGACGTCCTCGCTTTTGAGATCTTCATCCAACACGATGGTGACAGAAAGAAACTCTATAGGAAACGATCTCCTTGAAGATCGAGCATTCAAGATCAACTCGTGGAATGAGATGTTGGAACATCTCGAGTTGAGACACAAAACACATCGACAGGGACAGAAGAACAAACAACGAGGTTTGATTTGGTGGGCAACAATTCAACGCTTAGAGAGATGGTGGATGGTGTCAAGGTGGCGAGGGAATAATTGCCATGATTCCATAACGGGGCACCTTGGGGGAGGTGACTCGTAGAACTTTTCCCTTAAGTGGCAAAAAGAATTACTTTTGATACGGAGATCATTGGAACTCTGCTTACCAGCCTAAGGCAATTTACAAACGATCATTTGATGGAGTTCGAAAGAGTGGCATACTCAAACTAAAGTGGATGATGTGGACTACCTTGTTGAAGACAACGCAATGGATGACTTTGCTTGCGCGTGCTCTCAAGAACTTGAGCATTTCCATATTCATCAAGGTTTTACCAACATCCGTGTCGAGGATCCTGGCAACACATCTTACTACCTTGTCGAATAGTGATGGACAATGCAGATGCATAGAAAGACACCCCTTTCTCAGATTTCACCTTAGCGAGGCCAAGGGAACGAAATCTGGATGATCGACCGAGAGACATTTAGCACCCCGCTTCTAATGTTCTCCTTGATGTGTTAGCGCAACCCATTTATAGATATGGCTTGATAACTATAACATCAAGTAAAAGGTCGGACTTCGGAAGCTCAAGAATCCATAAGGAATAACTACGGAGGCAGATCCTGCGAGATCCTTATGGGGAAGTGACCAACTTCTTCAACCAAGATATTACAATAATAGGCCTTCCGGCTAGGTGGGTTGGCCACGACATCCACGTTACCGGGTTACCGAGAGACCAATATTATAATTCTTGGGACACGTTCCAACCATCATATCAGCCTGAGATTCAGATCTGGTTAGTGTGAGGATATTCCAGACTCATCGAATCTAGAAAGAAAAGTGAAAGTTTTGCAACACAAATCGACGAGATGACATTGCGGGACTCTCGGGAGATGAACTACGATTGCAAGCTCCAAAACATGAGCTGGTTTGCTACACACCTGTGAACATACTGTCCTAGACAAGCATGACCACATGGTAGTCTTATAATAAAACACTACCGAGTTCTGTTTGGGAACCCTCATCGAGGATAACAGAATCCTGTACAAATCCGTCTGGTACCTTCAGGGCTAGCACTTTGAACTTATTATCCTTGAACAATCAATCAGTGGCTTGGTGTGCTTGGAAATACCGATGGGATGGAGGTAGCTAATCTCTCAAGCCATAGTATACTTCGCACGTGCATGACTGACTTGGGATGATTCCAGAGGAAACAGAAACAAACTTTCTTGAATTCACGGCGGCAACTTGCATCAAGTGCACGTGAATTAGAGGAAGTATCTTCTTTCATCCAAACATATACCTCAGGAATGGAACACGAGGGCAACACTTACAAAGTTTCCAACATTAGCTTAATGTTCAACATGAATCATGGAGGAGACAAGATGCTGCTGATGGGCTCAACAACAACTCATCGGAATTTCCATATCACTGGACTTCCACCATCATGTGAACACGGTGATAGCATTGGTCAGACCAAAAGATGTAATGATGTATGCTCGAGGGATCAACCATGAGTAAGACAACATTATGAACATCGTTGGCTCTGGTTTGACTTGTCGATAGCCCACACTCAAGTCAAAATTTTGACAAGACAATAGACCCAACAACTGATCACGAGGACCAATCGATGGAGATATCATCTTTCTTCAACACACACACACAAAGATATCTCCTAACATGAACTAAGTCAGACAAGCTTTTATCTTCCAACTCTCCAAGTTGTTGTTTAGCTTAACCAACTAGCTCAGGGGTATCCAACACAGATTCTTGAAGAAGGGGTGGTTTACAAGAAACCAACTTGAACATGAGCTCAATATAACAGTCAGGGGACAACCTGGTAATACTTCCGAGAAGATATTCAGAAAATCACGAACCACCGATATGTTACTAAGCTCAGGAACAACCTTGTTTTTCAGGGCAAGACGGTATGATCAGATAACAAGGGATTAAATAATCCTAACCCATTGATCGAAGAGTGCACCATAAATAGGGACTAGGTAGAATGGCCTATCTTAGAATGATGATTCAATAACCAACACGCTAAGAATGAGAATATTGTCCATTTACTACCAAGCAACGAGTTGCTCGGAGCATTGATTTCACACAGCACAATTCACTTGTCGGCATTTCGGTTACAACAACACGAGGGCCGAGGAATGAATGACGATGGTGGGAGTATCACTGCATCAAGAATTCATAAGAGGAGGTGCAATTCTCATGACGTTCCTGACATAAAGTGGGTAATACTTCAGGGTAGAACAGAATCAAAGCTTGATTGCATTTGATCTGCGGAATACAACTGCTTTGACCCAATCCTAGAAATGGATGAGGCATTGGAGTTTGTTTCTCCTAGTCATTCCGGAATAGAATGGCTTGACGGACCACAAGAATAATTGGCATCGACGAACACGTATGCACAACTATTCCTGACTATTAATTGATAGACTAGGGTCGGAATACAACTGAGAAGGGTCAACTCAAGGAACATATAATTTTCTGAGTTGTGGATTCATGGGTTAGTATGTCAAACGAGTTCAACAAATTACTTCCGGATAACCCATGCAGAATGATAGAACTGGCAGAGTCACAATATGAATGGAGTACTCCTCAAGAGCACTCTGGTTGTGATCTTTTGGTTCAAAGAACTTCTGCCATAAGAGGTTCATAGTATTTGGAAGAAGGAAATACCACGGACCTCGAGGACTATTGCAAAGGTTGGTAATATCTTAAGGGAACTAGCAAATACTAACAACATGAAGTAGGGTGAATCTCGGTTCAAGAACCCAGGAGTAGAATGCCTACTAACTAAATGGCATCACGGGATGCTTTCGATAATGGTGGCCAGAATCATCACACTGGGGGTACAAGGCATTGCTAACTTACTAGGCAATCCTCTAAGACACCTAGGGTCATAATAATAGCTCCAACCTAAATGTCGAGGCAACAGAGTACCTCAGCTCACCGATTAGTGTGGTTAAACTGGCCCAAAGAAACATTGGGAACGGAAAGAAGGAATTTGCAAATGCATCAGACTATTTAGACACCTGGGATGACTCGGACAACATAACGGCTGTAAATGCTCAAAATTATTTGAGACATCCTGCAAAAGTTGTGGCATAACCACGCAACATCACAATATCAAGGTTCTGAGATCAACTGACAACATACTAAAAGTAGTAGAAACTGAACAGAGGCTTGAACTCATCAATCCTAGGCAGCTACGGTTTAGTAACACGTCATCCTGAGAGATAGAAGAGAAGCCTAGTTCTTAATCCCCGTAGAAGAGAAGAGGTTGACTCAGAGCAGAAGGCATAAGGTATAAGGAGCAAAAAGAGCCTTACGTTCCCTCCCACAATCAATTCCCTTATATACCTAAAGCATTTCTAGACTCAACTTCGACCAGTTTGGCTTGGTAATCCTATAGGCAGTCAGGCTCTAATACCAACGCTGTCAGGACCCCGATCCTAAGTCACACCGATCCAGCATATAACACATCATATCACTTTGCGGCCTCACACACGGTATTCCCACGGGTGCCACCTTACCTGGCCCGGGACCGTTTGTGCCTTTTGGCTCACGTATATGATAGTATCGCTAGCATCCATATGACAAGGAACCCGGGCCGACATGGCTAGCCGTGAACCCAAGGCGGCACTTGTCGGATCACGGGTTTTGGCAGACCCTTAAGATTCGAACTCTGGGGTGCGCGCGGAGATCGTGCCCTCTACCTCTCCGTCTCGCTAGGATCTAACTACTGCAAGAACAACACAAGAGACACAAGGTTTATACTGGTTCGGGCCACCATTGTGGTGTAATACCCTACTCCAGTGTGGTGTGGTGGATTGCCTCTAGGGCTGATGAGGAAGAACAATACAAAGGGGAACGACCTCGCGAGGGTCTGTTCTTGGCTAGGAGATGAACTGCTGGAGGGAGTTCGATTGCCCTTCTCTCTCTCTCTCTCTCTCTCTCTCTCTCTACTTGCTCTAGGTCTTCTCCTGGATGCCCTCTCTGGGAGCGGCTAGTCCCTATATATAGGCAAAGGCCCTTGGCCTCTTCCCAAATATTTGAGCGGGAAGGGCGCCAACAATTGGCCGATTTGAAGGGGAACATAGGGTACACTTATCCTGACTAAAGTTGGTCTTCCCCTGCCAAAGGTTCTGGTGATGACGCCGGCTTGGGCTCCACAGTGACTTCCTCCTTGTCGTGGAGTTGGTCATGGTCTCGTTGCACCAAAATGGATGCCTTTGCTTGATCTTCTCGCCTGCGCTTGCCCCCTTTGCACCAAAGAGGAAAGGGAGGACACTGCGCGGGCTGGCGCCCACCTGGCACCTTTGATCATCATGGCTTGCATCATGGGCACCTCGTGAGGTACCCCACCTTGATCTCTCTGCCTCCTCGCGAGCCAGCCTTAGGAGGCCATGCTGGAGGAAGCTCCATGTCATCCGCCTCGCGAGGCTTGGCCCCTCGCGAGAGTCTTGAGACTTGTGTTGATGAAGATGGGCCACGTTGGGCCCCCACTCGAGCCACACCGCAGGCCGCAGGCAGGCAAGTCTGGGGACCCCCATTCCCAGAACGCCGACAGTAGCCCCCGGGTCCAAGGCGCGCATGGACTTGGCCGTGCCGAGAGGCGAAAGGGCAAGGGCGAAGCGCCGCGGGCCCTAACAGCCTGCGTCCTCGGGCGCCGCGTGGCGGTTGATTGGACGTGGGCGTCTCGACTTCCCCACGATGCCTCGACGATCGCGCGGATTGGACAAGTCCCTGACCCGCTCCCGCCGATGAAACGGCCCGCCTTGCGCGGCCAAGACGAGGAGAATCGTCTGGTGGTGCCGAGGCCTTGGTACGAGCGGGCTCCGCCGGGGTTCCCGCTTGCCTTGTATGCTCACGCCGAGGGTTCCGCAAGAGGAGATGCCGATCCCCTCGGCCAGCGCCGTCGACGGGGCCGCAAGATCACGAAGGTGTTGGTTGTTCCTCCTGGAGTCCACACCGAGGGCTCCTCCCGCAAGCTCGTGCTCCACGCCGCCATGCCTCCGCGGACTTGGATCCGCCTTCCTCCCTTCTTCGCCTCCGCCTTCCAGCAGGTGTGACTCCTGGAGCTGTGGCTGCAGCATGCCGACTGCTGCACTCCTGCAACCGGGGCAGAGGTTGCGATCACCTCCCCGGGCGAGGTCTTCATGACTCGCGGCTGGGGTGAAATCGCTCGGTGCTGCAGAACGAAGGGCGCCCTCATGATCCACCTAGAGTACGACGGCGCTTCGGTGATGTTCTTCAAGGTCTTCGACGCGAACGGTCGCCGGCTGGAGTGCTGCCCCGGGGGAGGCGGCCAGGACCCTGCCACGGCGACAGCGGGGCCCGCCAATCGCCCCCTGGTTAGCTCCGCAAGCGATGGGAGAGCCGGAGGATCCAGCGATCCCAGTGGGGTCTTCACGACGCCGGAGACGAGCGACGACAATTACGAGCCCGCGAGCCGGCGCCGCTCCCGGAGCAGGGCAGGCTCGCTTGGTCGTCGCCGATCCTGATCTGGATGGGGTTGGCGCCGGCGCCTGCCGGCCCACTGTTGATGATGGCATCTTCTGCAGGGGCGCGTGTAGTTAGCACCCTTTAGGATTCGTTCCCTGCGAGGAATCACATTGCGCCCCATAGGGGCTTGTAAGGTGGCTGTGATCGTTGTTGTTAATATGTAACCCTTGCTATGAATTTGTGCGAATCGCGAATTCCGTCGTAGTTTGGTTCCCCCTTTTGCACCTCGCAAGGGCTTGGTGCTCTGCGTCGACAGGTCCCCGTCCCAAGGCGGCGTCAGCCATCGCTGGTATGCCAGGTCGCGATGCCGTAGTCTGTCAGGACCCCGATCCTAAGCCACATCGATCCAGCATGTAACACATCATATCACTTTGCGGCCTCACGCACGGTACTCCCACGGGTGCCACCTTACCTGGCCCGGGACCGTTTGCGTCTTTTGGCTCACGTATATGATAGTGTTGCTAGCATCCATATGACAGAGAACTAGGGCCGACATGGCTAGTCGTGAACCCAAGGCGGCACTAACCCATGAGGACATGCATACATGAATCACATCGAGCATGTCGGTCAACAACGTATAAATCCGGGCTGTAGCACTGGGCTAACAGGACTCCGGTAACCCAGGCTGTAGCAGGCTAGGCAGGACTCCGGATAACACCGCGTGACATTTCCCCGAAGGGACAGACACAGGAACGACATGAATCACATGCCGGTCAGTCAAGTGTTCCAAGCAGTAGTGCTGGGCTAGCAGGACTCCGGTGAACCGGGCTGTAGCGGACTACTATCGCTCAGAAGCACCAGACTACATTTCCCCATATGATAGGCTGCCAAGGATAAACAACTAGATAGTCGGATCCCACTCATACCAAGCATTTCAATCATACACACAATATGCCCGATATGAGTAGATACAACATGGCATCACAACATAACTCTACGACTCAAAGTATTTATTCTTTAGGCTCCGAGGAGCGAGATATTACAAGCATGGGTCTCATGACCCAACATTCAGAGCATACAAGTCAAAGCACATGCGGAAGCTAAACATGTCTGAGTACAGACATCTACAAATGAAAAAGGCTGAGAAGCCTGACTATCCACTAGATCCTGCCGAGGCACAAGATCATAGCTGAGGTAACAAGCTAAACGTCGAAGTCCACGCCAAACTACTAGCGAGACTGACGTCTCTTCTGCAAAAACATAAAATAGGCAAACGTGAGTACAAATGTACTCAGCAAGACTTACATCAGAACTAACTACATATGCATCAGTATCAAAAGGGGGTGGTGGAGTTTGACTGCAGCAAGCCAGCTTTGACTCGGTGGCTATCCTGAACTACGACTGCAAGTAACTCTTTTGAAGTGGCGCACACGAGTCCACATATTCACCATACCAATACACCACAATGGATCCGCTCCCGTCTTCCTACGAGAACGCCATCCATAGCACTCACGCTTATCTTGCGCATTTCAGAGTATCCACTTCCACTTATCTATGAACTGTACAAGGGGTCCAAGTTTCAATATCCGAGGAATCCGTCTATTCGAATAGATAATGATAACCCTGCAGGGGTGTACTTCTTCACACACGCTCTCGCCACTTATCGTCCTGTACACGTCATGTACCTCGGCAACCTTCAAGCGGAAGCCGGGCGAGGGAGTCGGCCACGACCTAACTAACCACGCAAGTCTCTCGTCCAGGTTTATCGCCTATTTGGGTTCCATCCGCAAGGAGATCCGGCCGGGGTGTCGCTCACGGCCCCAAACGATGTGAGCAGGGTTCCCAAGCCCACCATCCGGGTGCCACTTGGTACACCGTGCCACTGTGCCTAGTCTGTCCCAAGCTCACCTGTACCGGGTGCCACTTGGTAGACTACTAACACTACCTACAAACACCAGAAACTAGTTGCAACTCCTGGACAGAGATCAGGTTGGTTAATAAGTCGAGAGGAGCACTTAAGCATTCCAATGTGTGGTAGTAACTGTTCATGGATCACAAACACAGAACTCAGTTCCTGAGGACGGCTGCAATGAGACAACCCACCATGTACTCCTACATGGCCTCTCACCGCTACCTTTACCAAATCGTGTTCACACACTTAGCTCACAACAGTAGGACATGTTCATCACCATTCCAATTCATTCCCGATGAATCAGAACCGACTCAACTTAAGCAGTAGCAGGCATGACAAACAAGCAGGAATGAGTAGGCACAACAGGGCTCAAACAACTCCTACTCATGCTAGTGGGTTTCATCTATTTAATGTGGAATGACAGGTCATGCAAAGGATAAAGGGGTTCAACTACCGCAGCAAGTAACACATGAATCGTTGTTGTCCTAATGCAATAAAAGAGAGCAGGAGCGAGAGAGTGGGATTTTATCAGAATCAACAAGGGGGTTTTGCTTGCCTGGCACTCCTGAAGATATTATAGCTCTTCATCGGTGTCATCGATCTCATCGTCGGAACATCATCTATCGAGAGGGGACAATTACCGGCAACAGAGAAGGAAACACAATCAATGCAATGCACAATATGATGCATGCTCATAACATGGCAATATGAGTGTGTTGGCCTAATGCAACTACAACCAGATGGATTTTGGTCATGATGAACCCAAGGTTCAACCCCAAATTCAAATTATGAATTTAAATAGTGCCTTATCATGTTTTGCACTAAACAGCAAGGTTAAGTTCTGCAAAACATGCATGAAACCAGTGCAGGTGGATAGATTGAATTTTTCTGATCATTTTTCATATATAATTTGTTTGATTTGGAGTTATGGTTGAATTACTATGAATTTTTGAAGTTTGCAACATTTTCTGGAATTTCCTATATAAAAATAAATCCAGAAAATGCTTTACTGCATCAGCATGACCTAGGTGTGACGTCAGCAAGTCAACTGGGTCGGCCAGGTCAAACTGACCCGTGGGACCCATACGTCAGTGTCTCGGAGCTGGGTTGGGTGGATGACATGTGGGACCAGTCAACGTTGACTTGACCAAGTCAAAGTTGACACGTGGGACCCGCAAGATTAGCACTAATCTAAACAGAACATTAAGTTAAACTAAACATGCACTGGGCCCACATGGCAGTGGCTCTAGGGAGTTTTAGTAGGGTCATTAGCACTAATTAAGTCAGCGCCACGTCAGCTCGCCGGAGCTTGGCCGGCGCCGACCAAATACGCGGCGGGGTTTCACCGGACTTGCTCGGGTTTCTCGTACGGGTCACCGTTTAGCGCACTGGGGACACCAGGAGGAATCCCTCGCTCGGCCACATCGAGCAGAGGCAGCAGTAGGGCGCAGGGTGGCCGGAGCTCGCCGGAGCAGAGCTCGCGGCGGCGCCGGAGTTCGGGCGGAGAGGAAAAGAGGGCTACGGTGCACGACAGGGCGACAGAGTGCGTGCGTTAGGCTCCTGAGGATGCACTGAATGCGGTGGTGCGCTCGGAAGCGTGCTTGCACGGCCGTAGCCACGACGGTGACATGGCCGGCGGCGAGGAGCGCTCGGGCTCGAAGGGGGCGGTGGCTATGCGGCGTAAACGAGCACGGGAGGTAGGGGGTAGGTAGAGGAGCTCACGGTGGATCCAGAGAGCTGGTGGGCGGCCTTGGGGAAGCGCAGACGGCGGCGAACAACGGTGGCGATCTCTGGTGACAGAGGAGGAAGATGACAAGGTAGCCGTCGATGCGGGGCGCCTGGCGTCACGTGGCTTTTCGTAGATGATGAGGACGATGCTGTGGTTCTTCTGGGTGGGTCGGCAAGGCGAGGGAGGGCTGGTGGCCGTGGTGGCAGTGGTCAGCGGCGACGAGCTCGCTCGGGTTGCCGTGAGAGAGAGAGCAGGGGAGGGGAAAGCACGGGAGAGAGAGGGGGCGGTCCAGGGGGGTCTGCGTGGCGTCGTCCAGGGTGTCGGGGAGAGATGCAGGCAGGCAGGAGGTGGCATCGTCAGCCGCGCGCGTGCAGACACGCAACTGCTTCTCCTCCTGGCAGGAGGAAGAAGACGGTGTTGCCCCCTGTGGGCTGGGCCAGAACAGAGGTTGGGCCAGGCAGGTAAGTCTGGTAAGGTTCCTCTCTTTCTAATTATGTTTCTGTTTTTCTATTCTTTTCTCTGTTTTGATTTAGTAATAAAATACCAAACCATTTTGAAAAATGCTGAAAATATTTGTGGGCACTTTTGAAATTATTTCCAACAGCCCTCAACTAGTTTCACCATTATTAGAACATTTAAACTATTTATAGAATTTAAATGCCCCAATTCAAATACAATATGGATTAATTCAAAAATCCATAAATGACCAATAAATATGCTCATCATTTTGGCAGAGGTTTTCACCTTTATAAAAAAAATCATGAACATTTTTAAAGGGCATTTTTGGTTCTTGAAAAAGGTTTTATTTAATCCTATTGATTTGTTTATGGTGCTAGGGTTTGACCAATCCCCATTTCAATTTCAAAAGAATTTAAACATGATGCACACATGACGAGCTAGTCTAGGTCATAACAGAACTAGGGATGTGACATAGTCAAGGCCAGGAGGTGTGCGACCCGGGGTCCGGTAAGAGCCCCTGAGTCGCGACGCTCAGGAGGTCCCCTTTGGCGCCCAAGCAGCCGTGGCTAGGTGAGAAAGGGAAGCAACGTCGCTAGTACGGAGTTGCTTTAGGTGCGGGGGTAGTGCTGCGGTAGCCGATGCATTGGATGGTGACTTATCTTGAGGATTGGAGATTGCCCTCAGCGTGCCGTCGGATCTGGGGGGTAGCTCGAGCAGAGCTGCTTGACAAGGTCCTCGCGTGCCCCTTCTCCCTTGCCTCTGCTCCCCTTTAAGCTCTACGTCCTCGGGTCCCGGCCCTCGAGCTGGTCTCAGCCGTCGCTGGTATGCCAGGTCGCGATGCCATGCACAAGGCCAGAGGGTGAGGGCTGGAGAGCCAGTAGGAGCCCTGAGTCGTGATGCTCAGGCACCCCCCCTTTAACGTGCAAGCGGCTCGCGCGGGCAAGGGCGAAAGGAACACCGTGAGGGCCTCGGCTAGCGTGATTCCCCCTATGGGCCCTGCGGATTCACCTCAAAAAGAGTAGACGAGATTGCCATAGCAGCGATTAGTTGACTGTTAGTCGCTCAGGAGCTCGCCGGTTGGAGCGGGCAAGGTGCGTCGGGGCACCCGTGAGCCAGCGCGGGACTCACGAGGCCCTACCTCTAGGCGGGCTGCGCCTGGCGCTGGGCCGCATCTCGAGATGTGTTCCTGCAAGGTCTGGTCAGATGCCGGCACTCTACGTCCTCGGGTCCCGACCCTCGAGCTTTTCTCAGCCATCGCTGGTATGCCAGGTCGCGATGCCGTGGACAAGGCCAGAGGGTGAGGGCTGGAGAGCCAGTAAGAGCCCTGAGTCACGATGCTCAGGAACCCCCCCTTTAACGTGCAAGTGGTCGACATGAAGAAGAAAAGGTGCCGCGGACGGCATCGAGTAATCAAGCATGATGCATACTGGAAATAAACGCGGAAGGGATACATGCCGCTGGGCCTAGCCCGAGTGGCCTGGGGATGATGCAGCCCGAGGGGCGCCCCCAGCAAACAAAGCTAGCGACTAAAAATATAAAAAGGGATACATGCCACGGGGACGGACCGACGCGGCCTGGGAATGATGCAACCCTGGGAGGGCGCTCCCAGCTGGGAATGATACTTGAAAGATGCCACCTGAAGATGTCATCGGTGCAGTGGCGTTGGTGCAGCAGACTCGGTGGGCTGTGGAAGCCGATCCTCACGAGCCCCCAGGCCCAGGGGCCTCGGGAGGCTCCGGAGGCACTGGTGGCCCCTCGTGAGCAGCCTCCATCTCCGCCAGGGCTGCGGATCGCTTGCCTTCTTGCGCCTCCAAGATGCTCCTCATGATGCGCTGGTACGCCGCAGCCATGCTCGGCAGGCCATAAGGCATGCGAACATAGCTGTGGGGTGGTCCTCCGCAGCGCCCCGCGTGTGAGGGCCAGAGGCGCTCCGCCGTGGTGACCTGGTTGAGCCCTGGTACGTCGACGCAGACGCGCAGCCCACCATCCTCGCCTGGATGGGGAGCCACAGCTGGTGGGTGACGGCAACCTCTCATGATCCTCGACTCCTGTAGTTCTTGTATCGCCTTGCTAACGAACTCCTGTTGGTCTGGCCTTCCTTCCCTGGCTTCCTCCTGAGGGAAGCGTGTTTCAAAACACGCCTCCACATGGTGCCCCAGCGCCTCCCCCGTGACCTTGGTGAGGTCGGTGGCCCTCCAGGTGAGATCCCCCGAGCCCTGCCTGCGGGGGGCGCCGGGCGCGCTTTCCTATGCGATTGAAGGAGGGTCCCCCTAGGCAGACGCGGGCCTTGAAGGGCCTGCCTCCTAAGGGTCTGAGCCTGACGTTGTCTTCTTCTTCTTGGGGGTGGTCTCAGGAAGCCTCCTGCTTCCGCGATCTGGGTCTTCTAGTGACGCGGCCTGAAAGGCTCGCTCCAGCGCACACACTGCATCCTTCTCTTGACATGGCACCGTGATGACGCCGCCGCTTCCTGGCATCTTGAGGACGTTGTAGCCATGGTGAGCCACTGCCATGAACTTGGCCAGCGTCGGGTACCCGAGGATGGCGTTGTACGGCAGGCGGATGTGGGCGACGTCAAAGTCGATGAGCTCGGTGTGGTAGTTGTTGTAGGTGCCGAAGGTGACTAGGAGGCGGACCTGCCCGATCGGGATCGTGGAACCGTCGGTGACTCCGGAGAAGGGCTTGGTTGCCAGAAGCTGGTCATATGGCACTTGGAGGCTGTTGAATGTTTCCACGGACAAGACATTGAGCCCTGCCCCTCCGTCGATGAGGGTCCTGGTGACCAGAACATTGCTGATGACTGGGGAACAAAGCATTGGGAGGACTCCGGCTGTGGCTGCGCACTTGAGCTGGTCTGCGGAGCTGAACGTGATGGTGCAGGCCGACCACCTAAGGGGACGCGTTGCTTCGAGCTTGGGGAGAACTGCATTCACTTCGCCTGCAAACTGCTTGAAGATGCGTTGGGAGGCTGGGGCTTGAGCTCCGCCCAGGATGCAGGCGATAGCGCGGGGCTCCTGGAAGCCCCCAGCCCCCTCGTCTTGGTGGCGGTCTTCATTCCTTCTTGGCTGAGGCGGCAACGGCGGCAGGCCTGGGTTGCCGTGGGGGCGATCCTCACGAGGCTGATCCCTCCAGTCCCCCTCGTGAGGCGGGTCGCGCCAGCGATCCTCGCGAGGTTGGTCGCGCCAGCCTGGACGTGGGCCGCGGTCTTCCCAGCGCCCCGGGTTCCTTCCTCCTCCTCGGCCGTAGCCTCGGTCAGCACGGTCAGGGCGTCGGCCGACTCTTCCTTCTCGCGCGACGCGGAGTTCTTGGCATTCATTGGTGTCGTGGGTGTGGAGGTCGTGGTACACACAGTACCGGCTGCCCCTGGAGGATTCAGGCAGGTCCTTGCCCCGGTTTGTGTCTGGTTCTGCCGCGAGCACGGCAGCCCCCTTGCACTTCATGTCCTTGGCCTTGGGCTTCTTCTCTTCTGGGTCTGCGGCAGGCAGCTCGAGGAGGGAGAGGCGTCCCTCCTCAGCTCTGGCGCACTTGGTCGCCATGTTGAACAGCTCTAGGGAGGTGCAGAGGTCTTCGTGCATCGCCAGCTCTTCCTTCATCTTGATGTCGCGCACGCCGTCAGAGAAGGCTGAAATGATGGCTTCTTCGGACACCCTGGGGATATTGAGGCGCGCGCTGTTGAAGCGCTGGATGTACTTCTGCAGGGTCTCTCCAGGTTGCTGCTTGATGCAGCGCATGTCGCTCATGGCGGGTGGCCGGTCGCGGGTACCTTAGAAGTTGGCGATGAAGCGGGTATGCATCTGGTCCCAGGAGGAGATCGTGTCTCGGGCCAGGTTCAGGAGCCAAGTGCGAGCACCTTCCTTCAGCGCCATGGGGAACCAGTCCGCCATGACCTTCTCGTCCCCGCTGGCAGCTTCGATTCCCAACTCGTAGAGCTGGAGGAACTCCGTGGGATCAGTTGTGCCGTCGTAGCGAGGAGGCAGGTCCAGCTTGAACTTGCCGGGCCACGCGACGCTACGCAGCTCAGGGGTGTAGGCGCGGCAGCCAGCGGTGGCTGCGGGAGGTTTTGGTTGAGGGAGAGCTTGGCCTTGTGGGTCCCCTTGCGCCGGAGCAGGGAGCAGCGCGGGGTCTTGACGTGCCGCAGCTGGAGCAGGGTCTCGGTGAGCCGGGGCCAGGAGCGCTCGGGCGACCTCTTGCGGTCGCGGGACTTCCTGGCAGCTCCATTCCGGCTGGGCTGGCGCATGGTGGAGCGGGTTCCGCCCAGGAGCTGCGCGCCTTGGGGCCATGGCATCTTCTTGGAAAGGTGGTGGCTGGAACGCCCCTGGGGCTTCGTTGCAAATGCGGGGCGGAGTGCGGCGCAGTGGTGCGGAAGGCGCGGGAGAGCCCCCTGCGGCGCGGATGAGCTCGGCGACGCGGTCGAGCCACTCCTCGTAGACGTCGTCGACAGGGCGGTAGCGCAGGAGCTCGTTCGCCGTGATGAGCGCAGCTCGAGCCTCCAAGGGCGCGCGCAACGCGTGCGACGAGGAACCGGCTGGGCGGAACCCGCCGCACGGACGGGTGTTGAGAGGACGCTTGCTGCTCGTTCCCCGCCGGGCCGGTGGCGGCGTTGACGGCGGGCGACGGGGAACGACGAGGACGCCCGCCGACGGTGGCCGTCTGGACGGCGCGGGAAGCGATGGCGGCCCGGCGCTCGGCGCGGGCCCGTCGAGCGTCACACATGGATGCGGTGGTCGGATGAGAGCGAAGCGGTGGAAGACTGATTCCAGCGCACCCCTTCCTGGCGCGCCAAATGTCGGATCACGGGTTCCGGCAGACCCTTAAGGTTCGAACTCTGGCGTGCGCGCGGAGATCGTGCCCTATACCTCTCCGTCTCGCTGGGATCTAAACTACTGCAAGAACAACACAAGAGACACGGGGTTTATACTGGTTCGGGCCACCATTGTGGTGTAATACCCTACTCCAGTGTGGGGTGGTGGATTGCCTCTAGGGCTGATGAGGAAGAACAGTACAAAGGGGAACGACCTCGCGAGGGTCTGTTCTTGGCTAGGGGGAGTTCGATTGCCCTTCTCTTTCTCTCTCTACTTGCTCTAGGTCTTCTCCTGGATGCCCTCTCTGGGAGCGGCTAGTCCCTATATATAGGCAAAGGCCCTGGGCCTCTTCCCAAATATTTGAGCGGGAAGGGTGCCAACAATTGGCCGATTTGAAGGGGAACATCGGGTACACTTATCCTGACTAAAGTTGGTCTTCCCCTGCCAAAGGTTCTGGTGATGACGCCGTCTTGGGCTCCACAGTGACTTCCTCCTTGTCCTGGAGTTGGTCTTGGTCTCGTTGCACCGAAATGGATGCCTTTGCTTGATCTTCTCGCCTGCGCTTGCCCCCTTTGCACCAAAGAGGAAAGGAAGGACACTACGCGGGCTGGCACCCGCCTGGCACCTTTGATAGTCATGGCTTGCGTCATGGGCACCTCGTGAGGTACCCCACCTTGATCTCTCCGCCTCCTCGCGAGCCAGCCTAAGGAGGCCATGCTGGAGGAAGCTCCATGTCGTCCGCCTCGCGAGGCTTGGCCCCTCGCGACAGTTTTGAGACTTGTGTTGATCAAGATGGGCCACGTTGGGACCCCACTCGAGCCACGCCGCAGGCCGTAGGCAGGCAAGTCTGGGGACCCCCGTTCCCAGAACGCCGACAGCACTAACCCATGAGGACAGGCATACATGAATCGCATCGAGCATGTCGATCAACAATGTATAAATTCGGGCTGTAGCACTAGGCTAACAGGACTCCGGTAACCCGGGCTGTAGCAGGCTAGGCAGGACTCCGGATAACACCGCGTGACATATCCCCGAAGGGACAGACACAGGAACGACGTTAATCACATGCCGGCCAGTCAAGTGTCCAAAGCAGTAGTGCTGGGCTAGCAGGACTCCGGTGAACCGGGCTGTAGCGGACTACTATCGCTCAGGAAGCACTAGACCACATTTCCCCATATGAGAGGCTGCCAAGGATAAACAACTAGATAGTCGGATCCCACGCATAGCAAGCATTTCAATCATACACACAATATGCTCGATATGTGTAAATACCACATGGCATCATAGCAAGACTCTACGACTCAAGTATTTATTCATTAGGCTCCGAGGAGCGAGATATTACAAACATGGGTCTCATGACCCAACATACAGAGCATACAAGCAACAAGCACATGCGGAAGCTTAACTTGTCTAAGTACAGACAACTACAAATGAAGAAGGCTGAGAAGCCTGACTATCTACCAGATCCTGCCGAGGGCACAAGATCGTCGCTGAGGTATCAAGCTAAACGTCGAAGTCCACATGGAACTACTAGCGAGAATGACGTCTCCCTGCAAAAACATAAAATAGGCAAACGTGAGTACAAATGTACCCAACAAGACTTACATCAGAACTATCTACATATGCATCGGTATCAACAAAGGGGTAGTTGAGTTTAACTGCAGCAAGCCAGCTTTGACTCTGTGGCTACCCTGAACTACGACTGCAAGCAAATCTCTTGAGGTGGCGCACACGAGTCCACATATTGACCATATCAATACACCACTATGGATCCGCTCCCGTCTCCCTACGAGAACGCCATCCATAGCACTCACGCTTATCTTGTGCATTTTAGAGTATCTACTTTCACTTGTCTATGAACTGTTATAGGCAACCCAGAAGTCCATTACCGCGGACACGGCTATTCGAATAGATGATGTTAACCCTTTAGGGGTGTACTTCTTCATACATGTTTCCACCACTTAGCGTCTGCACACGACATGTGCTCGGCAGACTTCAAGCGAAAGCCGACGTGGGTGTAGACCACGACCTACCTAAACACTCAAGTCTCTAGTCCAGGTTTATCGCCTATTCAGGTTCCATCTGCAAGGAGTCCGGCCGAGGTTTCCACATACGGCCCCGAACGATGTGTACAGGGTTCCGAGACACCAAACGGGCGCCCGGCTGGCCCGGCCACGTGCCTACCGCAACACAGCCCACCCCTACGGTCAGCGCTGCGTGCGGCCCCCAGCATACCTTCCTTTTAATGCCTTCGATGTTGGGGTGTCCATGCTGAGCTTCTTTAATCCTCTCCACAAGGTTGGGTTGTACTTCCAAATTTGTTATGGTGCATTCCGTGATCATCATCAAGTTGATTTTGGCAAACTCTTGTTGGAATTTAGGTCTCAAGCCTTGCAGACTGTTGTTGTCTGAGCTGGGGTTCCGACTAAGAGCATCTGCCACTACATTAGCTTTTCCTCGATGGTAGTGGATACTGACATCATAATCTTTTACCAATTCCAACCAGCGTCATTGCCGTAAATTGAGTTCTGGCTGTGTGAAAATATACTTGAGACTCTTATGGTCCGTATATATTTCACAACGATTTCCAAGTAAGAAATTTCTCCATTCTTTGAGTGCATGAATGACCGCTGCCAATTCTAAGTCATGAGTAGGATAGTTTTCCTCATCCTTGCGAAGTTGTCTGTAAACGCACGCGACTACCTTGCCTTCTTGCATCAATACGCATCCGAGGCCTTTCCGGGATGCGTCACAATACACCTCAAAATTCTTGTGTATGTTTGGCACAAATAATACTGGTGCTGTCGTTAGTTTCCTTTGTAGCTCTTGGAAACTTTTCTCGCAAGCTTTCGTCCATTCAAACTTCTTGTCTTTCTTCAGTAACTGCGTCATCGGCTTTGCTATGGTGGAGAATCCTTCAATAAATATTCGATAGTATCCTGCCATTCCCAAGAAACTTCGTACGTCCGTTACGCTAGCCGGTGGTTTCCAGCCAAGTACGGCCTTGAGTTTTTCCGGGTCTACGGCAATACCTTCTTGGGTGAGTACGTGGCCTAGAAAACCTACCTTTCGTAGCCAAAATTCACACTTGCTGAACTTGGCGTACAGTTGATGTTTCCTGAGTTCTCCTAGTACAATTCTGAGATGCTCAACTTGCTCATACTGTCGATGAATACCACAACAAACTTGTTCATAAACTTCATAAATATTTTGTTCATGAGGTGAATGAAATATGCGGGGGCGTTTGTTAGTCCAAATGGCATTACCGTGAGCTCATACTGTCGGATCTCGGGTTCCGGCAGACACTTAAGGTTCGAACTCTGGGGTGCGCGCGGAGATTATACCCTCTACCTCTCCGTCTCGCAAAGATCTAACTACTGAAAGAACAACACAAAAGACACAGGGTTTATACTGGTTCGGGCCACCATTGTGGTCTAATACCCTACCCCACTGTGGTCGGTGGATTGCCTCTTAGGCTGATGATGATGAACAATACAAGGAAGAACAGCCTCGCAAGGGCCTGTTCTTAGCTGGGACGATGAACTACTAGGGGAGCTCAGCCGCCCTTCTCTATCTCTCTCTCTCTGTGTCTGTGCCTGTTCCGTCCAATTCTCCTCCTTCCTACCCTGGGGGTGGCTAGTCCTATTTATAGGCAAAGGCCCTGGGCCTCTTCCCAAATATTGAGCGAGAAGGGCGCCAACAATTGGCCAATTCAAAGGGGAACATCGGGTACACTTATCCTGACTAAAGTTGGTCCTCGCCTGCCAAAGGCCCTAGGGTGACGCCATTTTGGGATCCACGATGACCTCCTTCCCACCGTTGGACTGGTCTTGGTCTCGTTGCACCGAAATGGATGCCTTTGCTTGATCCTCTCGCCTGCGCTTGCCCCCTTTGCACCAAAGAGGAAAGGGAGGACACTGCGCATCATGGCTTGCGTCACGGGCACCTCGTGAGGTACCCTGCCTTGATCTCTCCGCCTCCTCGCGAGCCAGCCTGATGAGGCCGCGCCTGAGGAAGCGCCGTGTCGTCCGCCCCGCGAGGCTTGGCCCCTCGCGAGGGTCTTGGGTCTTGTGTTGATGAAGATGGGCCGCGCTGGGCCCCCTTTGAGCCACGCCGCAGGCAGGCAAGTCTGGGGACCCCCATTCCCGGAACGCCGATAGTAGCCCCCAGGCCCAAGGCGCGCCCGGACTTGGCCGTGCTGAGAGGTGAAAGGGCAAGGGCGAAGCGCCGCTGGCCCTAACAGCCTGCGGCCTCGGGCGCCGCGTGGCGGTTGATTGGATGTTGGCGGCACTGTTCCCCCACGCTTCCTTATTTTGCGCCCTGCTAGGTGGACTCGAAGTTGTACACAGCCGATCCCCTTCCTGTTGCTCGACCGTCCCCTATTCTTCCTCCCTTTGGACTCTAACTCTTGCCTCCAATCCCATCTCACATCTTCCCCTTCCTTTCCATCGCCATGGCTCCGACGAAGAAGGAGAAAGGGAAGAAACCCATGCCTCCATCTCGCTCGCCGCCGTCGGTGGCCCCCGCCGTCGGCCGGTCGATCATACTCAATCGAGAGTGCCTGGATAAGCTCAGCCCGGCTCTGGCCACCATCTTCAACGAGTGTGGGAGGACGATGGCCTGGTCTACATCTCACTTCCCCACTGACAGGATAATCACTGAGGTTCATTATTTTGCCGACGCCTTGTGGGCGGGTCTGGTTCCCCCCTTTTCCGATTTCTTCAAGGTCGTCCTCTCTCATTACCAGATCCATATGATGCATCTGGGTCCCGAATCCATCACCCTCCCTTTCGGTCTTCGCTTTTGTTTGTGAGGCGATGATGGGCATCCCTCCTTCCGTTGCCTTCCTGCGCCACTTCTTCTCTTTGCGCCTTGCTGACCCCACTCAGTGCTCAGCGTGTGTGAGCTTCGTCGCCGCGCCTGAGACTGCGGCCTCAGGGACCGACTTCAAGCTTCCTTCTCCTTCTGCTCGGTTCCACGAGCGGTGGTTGTACGTTGATGTCGGGGAGCCCAGCCCCCTGCTGGCGAAGCCAACTTCGCCTGCTGTACCCAATTCGGGCTGGGGCCAGGAGACGGTCATGAGCCCCCGGCTCGCCTTCGTCTGGCGCCGCTTCACGTTCTTGAGATCGCTCGGCGTGACGGCGCCCAAGGTGGTGAAGGAGTTCCTGTTACGCTGCATTGCCCCTCTCCAACGCAATTCTCGCCGAATGTGGGCCTTCAGTGGGCATGACGATCGCATGAGGCTCCAGGAAGAAGACCTGACGCCTGGGGCGCTAAGGACAGTGCTCTTGGTCCTGACTGGTGACCCCAACCCGGGCAGCATCCAGCGGGGAGGGGCCCTGCTGTACCTCTGCCAGAACAGGGAGGACTTCGTGAAGCATATGCCCTCCTTTGATGAATGGGGGCTGCGCCCCGCTGGCCTCCAAGGGCCTCGCGAGAACCCTGTGGTGGTGACCGCCCTTCTGGTCGGTCAAGGCGAATCCTCCTCGAGTGGCGTAGCAGGGAGGCATGAGATGGCAGAGGCCGAGAGGGCTCCCGATGAGGTGACTGCGCCTAGTGATGCCCTCGAGGGAGCAGATCCTGAGGCCCATGCTGCTAAGGCTGTGGGTGGCAAGCAGCCGCTCTCTGCGCCTGGGGCCAAGGCTCCTAAGGCCCCGGCGACGTCTTCTAGCGAGGTGATTGGCAGCACGCGTCAGGCAGGCGCCCTTGACGCGGACCGCTTTGTTGCTCCGTCTTCGTCACAGGTTGATCCTTGGGCTCTTCTCTTGGGCCGCTTCCGTGTGGACTTTGAGGCCCTCCGGAGGAAAAGGGAGGCCCTGGGTGATGACTTCTCTTGTCGCTTGCTGAAGCGCCGGAAGTACTTCGCTACCGACGAGTAAGCCTTCTCCTTTTCTGGCTCCTGATCCCCTTGTTGCGTCTACTGACCCTTGCTCTCCAAGCCTCTTCCGGCCGAGCTCGTGGGAGCCCCTGAGGCGCCGCCTCCTTTGGCTTCACCTCCCCCGTCGTCCCAAAGCGTTCCGAGCAGCACTGCTCTTGTGGTGAGGACGAATGAAGGGGCGGACTGTCCCGAGGTGCCCCACAGCCCTTCTCTTCCTGCGATCTTCCTTCGCGGGCCCTCTCTTGGCATGGCCAGCCTGCCATGGGCTCCCCACCTGGCCGCCGGCTGCGACTGGCTGAGGCGCCCCCTGCGCCCTTCTTCTGGAGACGGGCTGGCCCCAGGGCGGGCTTCTGGTATGGCACGCCCGGCCATCGCGAGGGCGCCAGCACCCAGCCCCCTGCCCGGAGGGGGAGCGATGAATTGTGGCCCCCGGCGCCTGCTTGGGGCAGATGATGGTGCGGAAGACGTGCTCGAGCGGGCTCGGGAGCGTCGTGCTCGTCGCCAAGAGTTCCTTCGAAGGGCAACTGACGCGGTGGACCTACTTGGGGAGGAGCTCGCTGGTGAAGACGCACGCCTGGAGGCCGAGGACCTGCGCCTGGCTGCTGGGCGGCGCGAGCTGGAGGCCGCCGTCGCCCTCGCGCGCTATCAGCGCGACCTAGATGATGAAGAGGCGAAGGCGTCGCTGGAGGCCTCTCGGGCGGCCCGATCCCAGGCCGCTGAGGAGGCCTTGGGAGCTGACCGACGGCGAGAAGGAGCGGAGGAGCGGGCTCGGGAGCTCCTAGACCGATGCCACTCATTGGAGGAGCAAGTGGAACTGCGCGAGGCGGCCCTTGCGTTGATGAAGGTGGCCTCTGGCGACCCAGATGAGCTCCGTAGGCGTGAGGAAGCGTTGACGCTGGAAGCCGCCGAACGCACCCGCGAGTACGAGCGGTTGGAGACGAGGGAGCGCCTGGTGACGCAGGCGGAAGATGAAGTCGCCGCACGGGAAGCGCGTGTCCTGGAGGAGGTTGGTCGTCGGGTGGCGACGGCACGCCAAGGCTTCGAGCGCGAGTTCGAGGGGAAGCTGGAGTTGATCCGGGTCGAGGCTGAGGGAAGAACCGCGGCCCTGAGGGCCCAACGGGATGAGGCGACGCGGCGGGCCGACGTTTCCCGGGCCGCCCTTGAGGCAGCGCAAAAGGATTCGGCTGCCCTCCAGGCCGAGGTGCTCCGTCTTCGTAAGCGGGTGGAAGAGGCTGAGGCCGTCGAACGCCAGAACACTGATGAGATACAGCAGCGGCAGGTCCTGGAGCACGTGCACGGCCCCATGCTGGCTACGCTCAGGGAGAGGGCTAACGCAGCCTTGGGCAACATCTGTGAGGCGGCTGTCGGCGAGCCGCACACGATCAACTACGCCGGCAACCTGCAGTTCTTCACCGACGTGGTGACGCAGCTGGAGGCGCGGTCGGTCAGGGCCGACAGGTTGGTGGAGGAGAGGAGCCGCGCCCTGCTCGGGCGCGCCTTTACTTGTGCCTTCAGCCATCTCCGGAATATGGATCGCCACTTCGACTTCGACGCCGCCCTCGCCCCAGTCCCCCAGGCCGTCCGAGGCGACCTAGCGCATTGGGTGGAAGACAATGTGGATGCTCTTGTCAGGGCCTTCACTTCGGATGACGACGACGTGATCGTGGCTGCCGATGAGGGCGGTGTGGTGGACGGCCCTGACGCCGCCGACGATGACGCAGGTAGCGATGGCGAGTTCAGCGATGCCAGCGGCGGCTCGGGAGGTGCTCCTGAGGACGCATTGGGGGATTTGTCCGAGTGAGTATGTATCGCTCGTGTCTTTTTACCCTGCACGAGTAGAACTCAGGTGTTTGGCCTGATGGCTGTGAGAGCATTTTGAGGAGGGGAAGCCCCTCATGTAAAACCTGTGTACATCGTATTAGTAGCTATTATATTGCGCGAGCACCCGCGCCTGGCTACTGGCTGGTTTACCTTTGTTTCGCGCAGGCCCTGAGGCGGCCCGTGGGAGGACGTGGTCTCCTGAGTGTTCTCTAGTTGAAATTGTAGGATGCACAAGCATCGCCGGCGAGGGGCTTCACAGGCGCTGGCCTTCCTCACAGGCTCCGGGCCTTTTCCTGCATGTGATGGCTTCACAGGCATTTGCCTTCTTCATAGGCTCTGGGCCTTTTCCTAAACGCGATAGCTTCACAGGCATTTGCCTTCTTCACAGGCTCTGGGCCTTTTCCTAAACACGATAGCTTCACAGGCGTTCGGCTACTTCACAGGCTCTGGGCCTTTTCCTAAACGCGATAGCTTCACAGGCGTTCGCCTTCTTCACAGGCTCTGGGCCTTTTCCTAAACGCGATAGCTTCACAGGCATTCACCTTCTTCACAGGTTCTGGGCCTTTTCCTGAACGCGATAGCTTCACAGGCGTTCACCTTCTTCACGGGCTCTAGCCCTTTTCCTGAATGCGATAGCTTCACAGGCGTTCGCCTTCTTCACATGCTCTGGGCCTTTTCCCAATGGGACATCCTCCGCAGGTACCGGGAAGTCCTCCCGAGAAGGAGCAATAGTGGCAGTCTGGGCTGCGCACGAGCCTGGCCCGGCCCGACTCGCGAGGGGCTCGCGAGGGGAGGCAACTGTGGTGAAGCGGTAACCAGAACGCAAGAAATGGCTCAAACGAGACCAAGCACCCCTTCCCTGAACGCACACAAATCTCAAATTAGAATCCAACTTAAATCCAACAGGGGAAAAGTTACAACCAAAAGAAGAAGGCAATGAAAGCAGACAAAAGGCCGCGTCCGGCACCTAATCTAGTCTTGGACGTCTTCTCACCAGCGCGGAGCTAAGTGCTGTCCACCGGGCGTGGGAGGGAGCCCCAGGGCGTGAGGCCGGCACCCCTGAGACTTCGGGGCGTGTACAGCCCCACTCATTATTACGTGAGAGTGTCATGGGGCGGCGAGCTTCACATGCACTGGGCCTTTTTCACAGGTACCGGCCTTGCTTCATATCGCCAGACGAGGGCCCCGCCTTGCGCCACACTCTAGTGCCACCAACGACGACCGGAAACCAGGACGCCGCCGGTGCGGTCGCCAGCGGTTCCCCCGACGACCACGGGTCCTCCGCCAGGGGCAGGCCCTTAGGCGCCTCCCCAGCGGAGGGCCTACCTCCTGAGAACGCCTTGCTCCGAACGCCGCGGTGGCGATGTCGGATCTCTGCCCCTCTCCTGTAGCCCCCTGCGCCCTCCTCCTGAGGGGTAGGAGACGGTGGGAGTGGGGCAGCTGCTTGCTGCGGCGACCTGCACCTCCTGCGATCCATGATTAGCGTACGCCTGCTCCTGAGGAATTAGTGATACCCCATAGTTGTCGCCTCCAGCGTGGCCGATGGAGCCGTCCCGGGGTTCCTGGAAGAGCTCATCTTCTGGTGTCTCGTCTCCCCAGCCGGGGCTGAGCAGCGAGCCTTGTTCGCCCTCGTGAGCGTGGCCTTGGTCCATCATGAGGGGCATGTATTCTTCTGGCGCCGTCATCCCGAAGGTTGTGCTATAGTGCTCCATGTGCCATGCGGCGCTGCTTGACGTGCCCACCGCGGGGTGGTGGCTCGGCTGCCCGCTAGCGCCGTGGGCTGCGCCGACCCCTTCTCCCTCATGCGCCGGGGGCGGGGGTAGCACCACCGCCAGTCCGGCGCCAACGGATTCGCTGGTGTTGGGGTAGCCCTGAGGCACGCGGGAGCGTGCGGGGCCCCCGCGCATGCCGCCCTGGGCTTGCGACGGAAGCTGGATGCAGAAGGGGTGAGCCCCCGAAGCGGCAAAGCCCAGGAGTTTGGCGACCCGCTCCAGCAGCACGTCTCGGCCGCCTTCCAGTAGCCTACACTATAGCAGCTCTCGGGCTACCGTGAGCGCGGCCCTCGTGTTCGCCTGCTCCCGGCGGGTGTATGGTGTCGTGGTCGCGGCGTGATTGGAGGCCCTTGCCGCGGCATGAGGGTTGTTGAAGCTTGTTCGCGTCGCCCGCGGCCCGCAGCGCCCTGCGGACCACGAGCCGCCTGGGGCGTGGGGTCGCCCGAGGCGGGCGGCCCCGCGTGGGCGGGCCACGCCGCCCATGGATCTTGGTTGCCTGCCTGGCCGCCGGACATGGTGATGACGATGCGACGAGACACGGAGCGGTAGAAAGGTGGATTCCGGCGCACCCCTACCTGGTGTGCCAAATGTCGGATTTCGGGTTCTGGCAGACCCTTAAGGTTCGAACTCTTGGGTGCGCGCGAAGATTATACCCTCTACCTCTCCGTCTTGCAAAGATCTAACTACTGAAAGAACAACACAAAAGACACAGGGTTTATACTGGTTCGGGCCATCGTTGTGGTGTAATACCCTACTCCAGTGTGGTGGGTGGATTGCCTCTTGGGCTGATGATGATGAACAATACAAGGAAGAACAGCCTCGCGAGGGCCTGTTCTTAGCTGGGATGATGAACTACTAGGGGAGCTCAGCCGCCCTTCTCTCTCTCCCTCTCTCTCTCTCTCTGTGTCTGTGCCTGTTCCGTCCAATTCTCCTCCTTCCTACCCTGGGGGTGGCTAGTCCTATTTATAGACAAAGGCCCTGGGCCTCTTCCCAAATATTGAGCGGGAAGGGCGCCAACAATTGTCCAATTCGAAGGGGAACATCGGGTACACTTATCCTGACTAAAGTTTGTCCTCGCCTGCCAAAGGCCCTGTGGTGACGCCGTTCTGGGCTCCACGATGACCTCCTTCCCACCGTTGGACTGGTCTTGGTCTCGTTGCACTGAAATGGATGCCTTTGCTTGATCCTCTCGCCTGCGCTTGCCCCCTTTGCACCAAAGAGGAAAGGGAGGACACTGCGCAGGCTGGCGGCCGCCTGGCACCCATGATCGTCATGGCTTGCGTCACGGGCACCTCGTGAGGTACCCCGCCTTGATCTCTCCGCCTCCTCGTGAGCCAGCCTGATGAGGCCGCGCCTGAGGAAGCGTCGTGTCGTCCGCCCCGCGAGGCTTGACCCCTCGTGAGGGTCTTGGGTCTTGTGTTGATGAAGATGGGCCGCGCTGGGCCCCCTTTGAGCTACGCCGCAGGCCGCAGGCAGGCAAGTCTGGGGACCCCCGTTCCAGAACGCCGACACATACAGCCCGTATCTGGAGGTGAAGGCTGTCTTGGGGATGTTTTCTGTTCGTACTTTTAATTGATGGTATCCCGACCTTAGGTCAATTTTTGAGAAGACCTTGGCCTGAGCGAGCTGATCAAACAAATCATTATCCGTGGCATCGGGTAATTGTTCTTGATTGTGACCATGTTAAGTGCTCGATAGTCTATACACAATCTCAGTGTTCCATCCTTCTTTTTGGCAAATAAAATTGGTGAACCCCAAGGTGAGGAGCTGGCTCGAATATATCCCTTGTCCAGTAATTCTTTTATTTGCTTCTTCAATTCTACCAACTCGGATGGTGCCATTCTGTGTGGTTTCTTGTATATGGGGGCGGTTCCGGGTGCTAGCTCAATGCTGAATTCTATCTCTCGGTCTGGTGGCATGCCTGGTAGTTCTTCGGGAAATACGTCTGGAAATTCACATACTATTGGAACCTTGCTTAATCCAGAAATATCCACCTTGTTCAATCTCGGTTGCCTGGATATTTTTCTCTCTTTGGCTGAAACTCTTATTGTCTTCCCGTGGTGGTGGGTGAGAATTACGGTCCTATTGAAGCAGTCAATAAAACCTTTGTTGGTGGTCAACCAATCCATCCCTAAGATGACATCCAGTCCTTTATTTTCCAATACAATAAGGTTGGCGTGAAACTTCAATCCTTCAAACTCAATAATCACACATTGGCAGTAACTCTGATTAACTTGCTTAATCCTAGGGGACTTGATGATCATGGATTTTTCCAAGGGGAATATCGAAAAATTATTTTTCAAAGCAAAACTTTTCGAAATGAATGAGTGAGAAGCTCCAGAATCAAACAAAACCATGGCAGGTATTGTGTTGACAGGAAACGTACCGAGTACGATATCTGGGGCATTCTGTGCTTCTTCTTTGGTCACGTGGTTCAGGTGACCCTTCCTGTGGTTGTTATTGGGGTTGAAATTGTTTCGCTTGGGCGCTGAATTATTGCCACCGTTGTTCGGCTTTGGGGTTGAGTTCCTTGGTTTGGGGCACTGCTTGGCATAGTGCCCTTCTTCTCCACATGCGTAGCTAGTAACGCCTGGGCGATATGTGAACTCCTTGTCCCTTGCATTGAAATTCTTGATTGGGCGTGAGACGTTCGTCGTGGGTTTGTGTGTCCCACTTTTCTGGATATCCGTCTTGCCTCGGTGGTTGCGAGCAAGAGTAGTCTGGTCCCTTTTTCGCTTGCGGAAATCCTCCAAGCTGCGTCTCTCATTTTCCAAGGTAATGGCTTTATCCACTAGCATTTTGAAATCTAGAAAAGTGTGCACAACCAGCTGGCATTTAAGTGCGGGCGCCAGACCGTCTAGGAATTTCTCCATCTTCTTGCTTTCAGTCATACGCTCTTCGTTGGCGTAGCGTGATAACAGAGTAAACTGACCGTTGTATCCTGACACCATCATGGACCTATTTTTGAGGTCATCAAACTATCTCTTCTTGATTTTCATAAGACTCTTAGGAATGTGCGCCCCGTGAAAACCTTCCTTGAAATCCTCCCAGGTTATATCATTTTCGTTAGGGTGCATGTGTAGGAAATTTTCCCACCATGATGCAGCTGCTCCTGTGAGATAGTGCGGAGCATATAGTACTTTCTTGAGGTCTGAACATTTGGCAATAATTAATTTCCTTTCCATGTCTCGGAGCCAATCCTCGGCCTCAAGAGGTTTGTCAGTATGAGAAAATGTTTGGGGACGCGTCTTCTGTAGCTCAGATAACTTGAATTGCTGCTGATACTGTCCATGGTGATTTCCCATATTGATGACTTGGTTCATCATCTCCTGGTGTTGTTGCTGACTTTGCTCATAAAGGCGGCACATTTGGGATAATGTTGTTTCCCTGTCCTGTTGACTCGACTGTCCCTGTGTGAAATTGTTGCCCGGTTGAGTGCCATAATTTTCCTCTGGCTGAGTTGGCATGGAGCGTGTCCAAGGACGAGACATTTTTCACTCTAGGGATATATTTTGTAAAACTCATAAGAAAGGGAAAAGAGTCACAAAATCAATAAATGCACAAAAAAAGGAAAATAAATTAAATGTTCCAGGAATTTTCAAGATAAAAGATCGATTGCGCACGGAGAAGGCCTGCTCATTATATATCTTACACGCAAGCAGTAATTATACAATACATCACTCAGGATATGCGTACATATTCCTGACATGTTATTTAGGCTAGTGCACTTCTCCCAGTTCCTACATGATGCGCAAACAAGTTACTTCTCACAACCTATGTACATATAAACATATCGTACAAAGCGGCACATCGCATGGCGGCTAAGCGTACCCAGTCGGAGATGTTGACGATCTCCTTTGCCCTGCCGAGGGTGAGGCGCAGTGAGGCCAGGGACTCGACCTCCTCCTCGCTAAGAGGCTCCAGAAGTGTAGTGCTGCGCCGAGTAGATCGAGCGGGTGCCAGAGGCGGAGCAACACGAACAGGAGTGGGCGCAAAGGGTGGTGCAGTACGGGCTGTAGTGGGCGCAATGACTTGGTTGAACTCTTTGGTGGTAGGCAGGCATCAAGCAGTAGGTGCATAAGATGCTGAGGACGAGACGAAAGTCAGTGGCGGTGCGGTGTGCAGGCGCTCCCTCCTGTTGGCGCCACAGCCATGGACTGAGTCCATGCGGGCAGCCACGAACTCGTCCACCAGGTTGTCGAAGGCTGCCTCCAGAGCCCGGAGGTACTCAATAAGCATCTCAAAAGCCTCGTCTCGTTCTCCTCTTGGGCAAGAGAACGCGCAGTGGCAGGTGTATAGCACGTGGCATGGAAGGTAGCGATAACGACGAGTCTTCATCGAGGGAAGGACATCCCTGAGATGAGCTATCGCCTCGCGGGCTGCCATCTGCATAGCATGCTTCTCCGTAGGCATGGCTCTTCCCAAGTACCGGAAGCGGCGTAACTCAACACGCCCTCCCTTGAATTGCACCATGGCCTGGTGCATGGTCAGACTGTCGTTGACCTTGTGCTGGTAGAGTGTGAAGACTGGGCACAAAGATGGCCCCATCGAGACCTGAACGATGAAGGTGAGGAGCTTGACGAACCCATCGGGCACGTTGGCGAACATCTGTGACTCGCAGCTGTTGTCAGCCATCTACAAAAGTAGGCAAAAATTCTAAATGGTCAGATCATAAATTTATGCTGACTGTCAGAAAATGACTACATTTGCAACAAAAATAGGAATAAGCTCTATTATGCTAATAACCGATTTGCGATCGCACCTAGTGGCTTCCTATAGTCAGCCTGGCTCTGGTACCAAGCTTGTCACGACCGGTTTTTCAACAAAAAGCTTATTGAGAAACCGATCTATTTAGTCCAGTATGAGGAAAATATCCTCCAGACTGGTAGACAAAATCTTGATACAATAAACCAGTAGCATTGAAATAAATTACAGGGGTCGAGCTGGGATGCTCAACAATTTATTACAAGCACGCCAATAATTATACATAAAGGCGGATATGACACAATGGTGTGGTGGCATACTACTGACTCGAGATAAAAGTGGTGGTGGAATAACACCATCAGAGTGGATAATATGACTCCTAAACTGGCGGCTCATCAAGCGTCAAGGTAATGCTTGATGAATTTACTTGGGTAGCGGAAGCGGTTATAGTAAAATGACCAAATCCAGGGTTGCACGAGACTGACTGGGACTCCTCTAGGCATCGGACTCGCTATCGAACTCTTCATCCATGAGATCGCCTTCGTCAGCATCTGGCCAAATCAACAAGCCAGGTGAGTACTTTGAAAGTACTCGCAAGACAGTTCGGACAATAGATATAACAAATGCATGCATGAATGTGACATGAGTAATTTAACAATGCACATTCAATTTAGTAAGCAAGTTAAATAAAAAGGGAGTCGGCGGTAGTCTGCCTGAATACCCAACAAAATAACTGAAAACCGATCGGGTGTCTGAAGCGACACCTCGAAGGGTGAACAAATAAATAAAATCATGCCACAGTCGGGCGTCTGAACGACACCACGTAAAGGGCTTAAACTGAAAGTAAAAGACATGCGTGCCACAGTCGGACGTCGGGGTGACATCGCAGAAAGGGCTTATATTGAAAGTAAATAACGATACTGCCACAGTCGGACGTCTAAGGGACATCGCAGAAAGGGCTTGCATTGAAAGTAAATAATAATACTGCCATAGTCGGACGTCCAAGCGACATCGCAGAGAGGGCTTATATTGAAAGTAAATGATAACAATGCTACAGTCGGACGTCTGAGCGACATCGCAAAAAGGGCTTATACTGAAAATAAATAACAAATCTACCACAATCGGACGTCTGAGCGACATCGCAGAAAGGGCTTAATTTCATTATTCGTAACTGTTATCTTTCAAGAAAAGTGCCCACAGGAAAATATTCAACTCATGATAATAAACGGGTTAGTACATCCATAGAAATGATCATTTACCGGACTTAACACTCATGTGGCTCACCGGAGTTTCTGTCACCAAAACTGTCACTTGCCAGGATATGATAAACATAGAACTTGGACAAGGATAAGATGATTCAAAGGAATTTTGACTCTGCAGAGTTGTACTAAAATGCCAACAGCCAACAGATTTCCGTAGTCATGAAGGACTAGTTCCGTTTACGGTATTTAGGAAGAAACACAGCTAACCAGTACACACCCATCCCACCTCACGTTGCCAGGAATCACCCTAGACAGCGTCCAAGAAAAACTTTGAGACGGGGAGATCACAATCTCGAATAGCATGGGATCAAATTTATATACGCGCGCTCTAAGGGGTGCCCCCCTCTCGGTCCCAACTGGAAACACCCATGCCCCCTGACCGGATGACAGGCTTTAATCCAGGGCCATGGAACCCTCATCCCGGCCTCTCGATTTGGTGTGTACCAGGAAAGTGGTTTGCAACTTACTAAGCCATATCCCTTGCGGAAAACATGTGGTAGTACGGAAAAGGGAATTGGATGGGAACCGGACCGATACAGATTGACAGTAAAGTCGAATAGTCTGGCATAATACTAGCATGCTACAACACTGCCATCTTACCCATTCTCATGCCATCACATGGCCATGCAAACTCACATCCAACAACTTATGGATTTTCGAAACTCACTGGCCTCAACTTGCATGTAATATGACATTCATCAAGATGCTCATAAACATGCCATGAAACTATTTAATGCAAACATGCAGAGACACTCACCATATCAAAAGTTCAAACATGCTTGCTTGGTTCAGAGTAGTCGGAGCCTAGCTCGGTGAAGTTCGCGGTTCCGTCACCTCCTTCGGTGTCTATGGTATAAAGAAACATACGCGCTAACGTAAATACCGTGAGGTGCACCAAAGTATCACAAATATTTTTCAAATAAATCTGATAAAAAACTATATAAAATATTGAAAAGGACAGAAAAAGAATCAATCAAAAATCCTTCCCTGTTTAAAAGTTATAAGAGTTTTAATCTAGGGACTTTTCTGTAATGAAACAGAAACTTCTCAGGGTCCAATTTATAAAACAGAAAACGTTTCGTTTGAGAATACGCCGGCCCAGAAGGGAGACGTATTTTGCCAGAAGGCACTTTCATAAAACGGTTCGTTTAAAAGAATAGAGTGACTGACAGGCGGGTCCCACCCGTCAGGTTTGAAAATTCAAACGAGGAGGCAGAGCTCATCGGCGCCAGAGAGCTGCGGTGGTCACCGGCGGCGATCCACGGCGAGGCAGGGGGATCGGGTGGTACCTCGGAGCTCAGCGTGTCCTTCCGCATCGGTGGGTGGTGGTGGTGGTCACCGACGAGCTCCACGTCGACGGCGGCCCTTGCTCCGGCGGACGGTGGTTCAGGTAGTGTTGGATCTCGCCGGGGAGTGCTGCGGAGGTCAAATTGAAGTGGGGGTAGTCTCCTCGAGGTGTCAGGAGGCTACGGGAAAGTCTAGGGTGGTGGAGAAGCTCTCACCAGAGAGAACGCTGCCGGAGCCCGAAGCGGACGGAGGTGGCCGGAGTTGAGGAAGAAGGGCCCCTCGAGGCTCTTCTAGTGGCTTGCCGGGGTGTTGGCGGGGTGCAGTGGTGGTGCGTGCTCGAGAGCGAGCTCGGGGCCTTTTTTTATAGGCGATCCAAGGCGGTGGCCGTTAACGGAGTTCTCCGGCGAAGATTACGGTGGCGCAGAGCTTGGTCGGGGAAGATTAGGGAGTTGGGCATCGTCGTGGAGGTCTACTGGTCCCATTTAGATGCTAAACGAACTTGGATTAAGAGCTTTGAGTGGGTTTCGACGGAACGGGGCGGCGTGGGCCCGTCGGCGGCAGAGAGCGTGCCCAGTGCTTGCCGGGCCACGGCGACGGTGCTGCGGGGTGCGCTGGCATGCATGAGGCCATGCGGAGGGCAGGGGAGTGTTGGGCAGTGTCGAACGGCGTTGCGAGCTGGCGCTGTCTTCTGTTGGCCGCCATGGGTGGCTTTGCCACAGCAGAAGCTGCCAACTCTGGCGATGCTCGCCGCCACCGACGCCTGCACCCGTCCAAGAGGGCGTGCGGTGCTCTGGCCAGGGAGGAGAGGCCGTGCGCAACGCGCCAGGGCGCACCGTTGACAGGTGACTGAACACCGACGAAGAAACGACACTGAATTTTCTGAAACTCTGAATTTGCATAGAAACAGTGCTAGCCAGGTGTTCGACAGAATGATTCTGGTGTGTGGGAGGTTCTCCTTGAGCTCATTTTTGATGGGGTGGCCTCTGATTGCATCTGAGGGTTGCCTGAATTTTGGTGGGATTTTTGGAGAAGAGGAGATATGAATTTCACCAAATTTGGCAAATCTGGTCCGAACTTGCAAAGGCTGAAATTTGAAAATTTTGAAAAGAGGAAGAGTGGATCTTGATGGTTCTGGGTTGTGGGTGCTAAGGACTATCCAGAGGAGTTTGTTTGAGATCAAAACTCAAAAGCAATAAGGTATTTGCTTTGAAAATCACTTAGGCTCAAAATAATCGACAGAAATGATTTGGGAGATAAAATAAATGAAATAGAATTCAAAAATGGGTTGGATTTGTTGGAACAGAGGATTTAAATTGTTTCAAAGAGGAAGGAGGGTTTTTGAGAAGGTTTAACCACAGATACATGGTAAAAACATGGGTGGTTTCAATATAAGAGAAGACTCAAAACTTCTAGGGTTTTCTTTAAAAGAAAATAAATAGTTTCCAAAAATATATTTGAGAAGGGAACCATCAGAGAAAAAGTTTTTTAACAATCAAACACCAGAGTTGAAGAAGATACCAAAATAAAATCCTAGCCAGGGAAAAAGTTTTGAGAGAGAGGGAGGTTTTTGAAAGGATTTAAATGACCTTCTTCAAAACCAACAAAGTTTTTGTTGAAAAATAAATAAATTTTTTTGGAGTGTCACAATGTGCGGTTGTGAGAGCGATGAAAAGAGGGGCGAGAGTTTACACGTGTGTATGACCGTATGAGACACATGAGGCAAGGACACATAAAGGAGGAGATTGAAGGTGTGTTTGTATGTTGTAGGCAGGCATCGCTGGAGAGGTTTATCGATCGCTGTGTGTCAGAAAGGAGTTGTGGAGACTCTGGGAGAACGACCTAAAGAAAAAAATGAATGTGCCCGGTGGATAGAATGCCGAGGGAGGGGGAGGGCGAGGAGGGCGTGTGCATGCATGAGAGAAAGTTAGTGGTAGCTACAAAGGTTAGAGGATTGTGTGGCTGTAAGAGACTAACAAAGATCATAATTTGATATGAAAGAGGATTCATATATTTGAATAGGAGATCATAGTGTTTTAAACATTGCATGCATGAATATAGCGGTGACACACGGGCTGTGCACATGTTATACCATAATGTGATAATGCATGGTGTTTGCAACTCACAGCTAAATGCTGAACAATCAAACCATACTATACATCAAACAATATCACATTTTATTTGAATTTGTGATAATGTGTGGCATTTGCAGCTTACAACTAAATATCGAACAATCTGAACAATACTATATATATAACATTCTCACATTTTATTTGAATTTGTTGTAATGTGTGGAGTTTGCAACTCACATCTAAATACTTGTAGGCGTAGGGGGCAGGGCACTATAACTAATGTGATAAACACATTATACATATGAGACATGGTTTAGATTATGAAGATCTAGCTACAGCTAGAAATGTAATGTGATTTGAAATCAAAATAAAGTCGATTCAAAAAATCTTGTTTGAGTTCATATAGTACACATAGTTCATATGTAACTCGAGACTAATCATGTGGTGTGCTGTGAAGATAATACACAAACGATGGTTTAACTTGACAATAATGATGATTGTAGATCTTATTAAAACAGAGAAACGAATTCAAATGCTTGGACTTCACAACAATCATTACTGTAGATCTTATTCAAGTAGAGAAACAAATTCAAATTTAGTTCATATCGAAGCAGTAGTATATATGTTTGGAATGCACTAAAACGTTCATTTGAGTAGTAGGTTGCATGCATTATACACGTAGCGAAATATTTTAATTGAACATAACATGAATTTAATGTTTTGAATGACATTTGTAGGGCACATTGATTTGGTACAGTACAGGTTAGGCTTGTCCGGAAATTTCAACCCGCGCCTTGTTAGCCCGAAATATTTAAGATATATCTTTGTTTCATTGTGCTCCGACAAGTCCCTCCATCTCAAACCGCGCCTTGCTATTCCGAAATTACAACGCGCGCGAAAACTCCCACCTCCTGTGAAATCCCGACACGCGAAATGCCAGTGGTACCCCTGAACCGAAAGAACCGCATCAAATTGGTGGGGGTACTTTCGTAACTTACCCCACATTTTGGACAAGCGCGTCGCTAAGGCATGGTTCCCCACTGCCATCCCATCCGCCCACCCATTCGTACACCGAGGCCGCGAAAAACCCGCGACGAAACCCCAGACCCTGCTCCGTCTGCCACCTAGCCGGAGCCTCTGCCCCGACGACGTCGTCCACAACAACACCTCGACGTCCCTCATCCACCATACCAGATGAGGATCCGTCGTCGATCTCATCATCCTGCCGGTTCAGCCACCCGTCCTCCACCTCCAAGGAGCTGCCCGACGTTCCCCTCGTCTTTCGCGCCACCTCCATTCCCACACCGCCGTCTTCACCTGCACCACCGGAAGAGCATGATCATCACCGTTTACTCGGATGAAGCTGCGGCCTAATCGGCGCCACCATTTTCTTCTTGATTCGATCTCACGGTGCTGCCGGCGCTCGGTCCGAGTCGACACGGCGCGGCTCCATTCACGGCGGCGTCGCCGGCCACTTCCTCCATGGCGTCGCTCCCTCGGCGGCGATATCCACATCAGTAGGACCTGCTGTTGCTTTAGCTCTCGCTCGCGCTGCTGCTCTCCTCTTGCTCTCGATCCCCTGCCTGGTCTGATCTTGCTATTGCTCTTGCTCGCGCTCACTACTAGGGAAAAGCCTAGCAGCAGCGCGGGTTTTGGGCCTATTAGCAGCGCGGGGACCGGGGCTACTAATAAGGCGCTATAGCTAACGTATAGCAGTAGTGCGGGTTTACCGAGTACTGCAGCAGCGCGCTTAATGGAAGCTCGTTGCTGCTAATAGCTATAGCGCGCTTCTCCTGTGCACGCTACTACTACAACCGCGCTGCTGCTAACTTTTCTCCACTTGCTACTGCTAATTTTAGTAGGTTTTTGTATTTTTTCGGGATATTTGTTTTGTATTTGAATAGGCTTTATAGAAGAATCTTTAGCACATACAAATGTCATCATGATACACATACAAATGCGTGCGAGACCACAAATGTAACCATATCATATACATACAAATAGTCTCGTCATAATCATCATCCAACACAAAGTGGAATCTTGTCATCATCTCGAAAATAGCGATACATGCAAGTCTCGAATACTTGCAACTACAACGTCATCCATCTAAACAAAGGTATACGTGAGAAGAGCTATCACTATGAGTGAGAGCGGAACTATGCAGTACATGAGATGGCGGTTACGAGTCCTCTCTCGCGCTAGCGTGAACCTCAAGTAACTAGCTTCTCCTTCTTGTCTGCTTTTGAAGCCTTTATGGCTGGCGTCCGAGAACCCATTCACTTGTGCCTGACACTCATGCCACTCGTTGTACACCCCCAGAACCTTCCCTTTGTACACGACATAGCAGTTCCATCTCGCTATCAAGAAAACAGGTACCTGTTAGAGATGCATGTTCATGAAGATTACCCTCGGGAAGAACATCCTTTAGGTACTTGAGAGGCTCATCGAGGCTACTGTCGGTCCATTTGTTATTAGCCTTCGTCTTCAGGAGTTGGAGCGTGAAACTCAAGCGGGTCACCTCAGGATTGCAACCATCATACAATGGAGTGTTCGAGTCTACCACCAGTTGCTCCAACTTAGCCTCCTCTCTAGAAGCATCTCTTTGAGTACTCATCTCCTTCCGAAGAAATGCTTGAACATGAGGGTCCCCCACGATTGAACTTAGTACCGACGAACTCTGCTGCGTAGAGTCCATGTCGTTCTCTCCGCCGCCATGTCCGGCCCCTTCTCCTCCACCATGTCCGGCCTCTTCCCCGCCGCCATTATCGACCATCTCTTCGTCTTGACCCGTGTCATCATTGCATGCCCCGTCGGCATCCTCAACATCGTCATCCTCATCTTAAATTATCCACCGAGTATAGCCATCCATGAAACCAGCCATGAGCAGGTGCGCTTCGACACGACCATCGTCATGGGGGTCAAGCCAAACTATTCCTTTGCATTTTCGACACGGACACAAAACCTCTGTCAGGTTATTTTCCTTCATGTCCTGCACCGCCGACCGCAACCACCTGTCCACCATCGTTCCACTAACCATCGTCAACTCTGCACGATAATAATAAACAAACTGATTATAAAAATGCGTGCATTCACCAAAGTCATACAAAAATTTGGCATGACCTTCCTTAAAAATAGGACATATATAGATCTAGAGTTTGCCCAGAATTCGCCGAAACGGAAATAAATCGACATTTCGGCAAAACATAGGCAACTCAAAAGCACAATTTGGCGTCAAGTCATGCCACACACACGATTTCCATAAACATATCACACACACATAAACATATTTCCATTTTGCAAAAGCATGAAATATTAGTCACACTCTATCTCGAGATCGAGCACACGGTGGAGATGATGATGTAGGGAGGTCAAAAGTGCACAAAGCTCTTCTTGACAAAGAAAGATCTAGTTAGGGGGCAAATAGGTCACTTAACTAGATGCTACATCTACCTAGATAGCAAATTTGGGAGGAGACAACTTCAACTAGTGGAGGGGGAGGAAAAAGAGAAAGGAGATGAATTAATGGAGGTGGTGTAGTTTTAGCTAGGAGTTATGAAGAGAGAGAAAGGTAGGTAGAAGAGGGAGAGTAATGGAGGGAGAAGTATTGAGGAAGAAGAAGAGTGAGAGAGGGAGGATGTGGGAGGTAGGGGAAAGGGAGGAGAGGAGATGGGAAGGGGAAGGTGGAAAAAGGTGGTGGGTGCTGCGTCTTAGCAGTAGCGCGGGAGCAATAGCGCGCTGCTGCTAACAGCGTAGCAGCAGCGCGCTTTCCTGCCACGCGTTACTGGTAAACGGGCCAACCCTGTGCACAATTTCAAAATTAGTAGCAGCAAAGTGACAAAAAAGGGCGCTGCTACTATGGCATTAGCAGCAGTGCGCTTCCTGATGCCGCGCTACTGGTAAACTTATGTCGTTGTGCACTGTCAATGGATTTTTTTAGTAGCGCGGTTTAAGCATCACGCGCTACTGCTAAGTTTGCACCAGTAGCGAGCTTTCCATAGCCGCGCTGCTACTATTTAGCAATAGCGCCTCTTTTTATGCCGCGCTGCTGCTAAGATTCTGTGTATAAGGTTTTCCCTAGTAGTGGCTGCTGCTCTCGCTCTTACTCTTGCTTGCGATGCTGCTCCGATTTAGCTACACTTCACTCCGATGCCGCCGAGGTGAAGGAAGAACCAGCCGCAACAAGGAGGGGGGCTCGCTGGAGACGTACCCCACTATCTATCTTAGGGTTCAGGATGGGGGCGGTGGTCGCCGACAGTGGCGGGGCGGTGGCGTGGGGATCGCCGGAGAAAAAGCTCGGCATGGGGGGGCCTAGTGGGATGGCCGGGGCAGCGGCGGATCGGCGGTGGGGAGTGTTTTCAGGGCAGTTGGGCGGCGCACCGCCGGTCGCGGGCAGCGGGGGGCTGTTGTTTGGCCGGCTTAGGGGGGTGGAGGTTGAAGATGAACCGCAGGCCCTTGATTTCGTATCCAATGGCTGCAAAATTTACTGAACAGAGATGAAAAGGTCAGTAGACCGACGTGTAGCCTCACCTTTCTAGTGCGTTCAGTTTCGACAGCAAAATTCAGTTTCGACAGTTAAGTTCAGTTTCGATAGTTAAGTTCAGTTTCGACAGTTAAGTTCAGTTTCGACAGTTAAATTTAGTTTCGACAGTTAATTCAGAGATGAGCGGCTGATGTATTTTACATCTAGCACTTTGTGGTTATGTATTTTACGTCATGTATTGGAGATGCTATTAGAATTCCACTTAGGTTAACTTTGTTCGTTGTCTCTCTTGTCCTGCTTCAGCGTCGGCGTCGTACAACTCACCGGTGCTGCTCCAACGACGAAACCCTCCATCACAGCGGAGCAGTACCTCGGGCTCCATCTCTAGACGCCTAAGATCTTCTTCCCCTCCTCCGACAGCCAAGTCAGCCGGAGCATCCTCACTGGCCAACCCAATCACGCTGAGATCGACATGGCTTTGCCAAAGAGGATGTACACTTGTTGCATCTCTTTTTTACTGTACATGTTATGTATATTGTCCACTGCGCACTCGGATTTGTTCCTTTAGTGTCTCCTTGACAGAAAAAACATAGGAATTTTAAATTTCACTTGTTCTCCTTTTCAAATTCCTATTCATGAAGCACAAGACTAATAGATAGTAGCGTAATAGCATTCTAACCGTATATTTTCTTGTGGTTTGACTTAATCTCACCATGCTTCTTTGCATCCTATGATCTTCCAATTGTTGTGAATCAAACTGCCAGATTGGCAGAAACCCTATGTTTTTAAATTCTCTTTTTTGCATGTGTGTTCCTATCCTATTCCTGTCTATTTCCTATCCTTGCATTGTTGAAATCCTCCAATTCAAATGAGCCCTTACAGAATTACTTCTCTTACAGATAGTTGTCAAAGAAAACCTTGCGTGGTTTGTCCCGCTCCTGCTGCGCCATCGTCCACCCCAGCTCAGCTGCTCCAACGACAGAAGGGTCCAGCACAGCAGGGATCCGGCCTCCAGACTGTCTTTCGCCGCCTCAGATCTTCTTCCCCGCCGCTGACAGCCATGAAAACGGCACTACCATCATCAACCGAGCAGATGACCTTGAGGACTACACGGGTCCGCAAGAGAGGTTGCCCTCTTTCGTGTCTGCTTACATTATGCATCGCTTAATATTACATGCTACTTTATCGTCCTGTTCACTATGAGTTTCTACTTTACAGCTGCTCAATAGTATCTATCTACTATCTGGTAAATCTCCAGTGTCTACTATGAGTTTCATGTTGGGTGGGAAACAAACAGTAAAGAAGCCATTATCTGTATTTTTTAACTGAAGCCATTATGTTCCTGATATTATTGGTTTTGGGTCTATCCATAGGTTGCTACCATCACTCTGGATTTCTGCATGCACTCCTTACATAATCTCACTATGTTTTATTCCTATGCATGACAGTTATTGTAAACAACGGAACTGAACATGTAGAGCAAAAGAGACGAGCCTTGTGTGGCAATAAAATTTCATGCAAACGTCACTCCATGGTAGGCGCAAAGGCAGCCCCCCTCCACGCATTTCGGATTGTAATCGAGAAGAAGATATCTGTTCTGAGGGGGATTCAGAAGGAGAAGACAACTCCTATTTACCCCCTGAGGTCTTCGCTCTAACTTGGCATGCTGATGTTGGTTATATCATGCATATGGTGTCTTGCATTGCTTACTTTATACATCAAATATGTCATTTGCTTAGTTTAGACATCCTTTCTGCGAATGCCAACTGTTCAGTTTATTCATCGTTTATGTGAATTATGCAACGCCATCTTGTTTAGCCAAGCATCATATATGTGAATTTTACAATGCCATCCTGGTTAGCCAGTCATCTTATATGTAAATTATATCAGGCCATCCTTTTTCTCGTTACATATTACATTTGTCAACAATGTTATTACATTCAACTGCTCTTCGTGTGCATCAGCCATTTGACACGATGATGGCAAATTCTGGAGTGAAAAAAAGGGTCTTCAGAGCAGACTATGCTATCTGACGAAGCGCATATCTCGTTGGTTACGGATAGCTCCTCAGAGGAGGATTCAGAGACAGATGACCAGTCCTATTCCCCCCCCCCCGAGGTGTATGCTCTAACTTGGCAGGGTTATGTTGCTCATATCGTGCGTATGGTGTCTCGCATTGCTATGTCATTTGATTAGTTTAGACATGCTTTGTGTGAATGCCACCAGTTCAGTGTCTAATTACCATATATGTGAATTGTACATTGCCATCTTGTTGCAAGACATTATATATGTGAATTATACAATGCTATCTTGTTGCAAAGGCATTATATATGTGAATTATGCAATGCCATGTTGTTTAGCCAATCATCATGTATGTGAATTATATCATGGTATCATTTATTTTGTATTACGTGTTCCATTTGTCGACAACGTTTGTATATTCAACTACTCTTCCTATGCATCGGCCATTTGAAGCGGTGATGGATGTATCTGGAGTGAAAACAAGGTATTCAGAGCAGACAATGCTACCTGCTGAAGCAGACATCTTGCTGGTTACAGAGAGCTCCTCAGAGGAGGATTCAGAGACTGATGACACGTCCTATTTTCCCACTGAGGTCTATGCTCAAACTTGGCAGGGTTATATTACCCATGTGATGCATGTTGTCTTGCATTGCTTAGTTTTTACATCATATATGGATTGCCATCTGCTTACTTGCTTGCTATATAAATCATATATTTGAATTATATCATGCCATCATGTTTACATAGTACATACACATCATCTATCTGAATTATGGCATGGCAACCCATTTAATGAAGACATCATATAGTTATATCATCTCATCTTGTTTAGTGTTTACAGTCATCATATTTTGAATTATGACATTCTATCCGTGAATGAATGTGAATTATGGCATGCCAACCTATTTAATAAACACATTATATAGTTATGTCATGTCATCGTGTTTACATAGTCTCATATTTTGAACTATGTCTTTCCATATTTTTTAGTTAGCCATCATAATGTGAAATTGTGTCATGCTATCCTGTTTAGTTAGCCATCATATAAGTGAAATTGTGTCATGCTATCCTGTTTGGTTAGACAACATAAATATGAATTATTTCATGCCCTCTTTTATTCCCCACTATCCATTGCACCTGTCTATCATACAATGTCTATACTTTCAATTACTTTTGTTGTTTATCAGCCATTTGAATTGGAGAGCATGATGGCAGTATCTAAGGGAGTAACAACACGGTCTTCAGAAAAGATAGTGCTACCAGTTGATGTAGATAGAACCACGGTTGTACTTGCCCAAGGACCAGATCCACCACACATAACCCAGAATCTCGCAGATTGTACCCCTACCAAGTTGGACAGAGAACCAGCTACACCCCTTCTAACCCCAACCCCGGCAGATAGTAACCCAGTTCCAGTTGACACAACACTGTCTCCACCACAGAGTACCCAAACACGAGCAGTTAGTAAGGGAACTGCAGTGCCCAAAGCACGAGGACCACCAATCTGAATCCCAACTCGACGTTTAAAGTAGAAGAAGATTTGTTCTCAGGTCAGGTTCTGTAGCTATGGTTTATACTACTTTGCTCTTGCATGACTGTATTTACTCATACCAACTATTTTCAAATTTGAAGGATGGAATTGAAACTCCAGTGGCGCAACAGGTATGTTTTAAACCTGTTTCTTTAACTGGTTTGCTGTTGTAACCTCCTCTATGTTCATTTCAGTTTCAATTAAATAAACAGTTATGTTCTCATGTCATGCACATTACAAGTGTTGTTATTGCTCTATAGTTATCCACACTTATATTATGTCTATTCTGCTTTGTCTTGAACAAATATTATTTGAACTGTGTCTCTATCTTGATTTGACAACAAAAACTAGAATGATATAGACCATAAAGTGACCATGGTACATAGATATATGTTTGTTTCATGATGTTATCCTATCCACTTTACTACTGGACTCATTTACCAAAATGAGTTCCATATACAACATGGTAAACATGTGATGTGTCTGCTTGTTTCTCTTTTAGAATGCAGACAAAATATTGGAGAATAGTACAGCGTTATCCAATGGTAAAGGAAGTAATGCAGATAAGGTTCAAGATAGTGAGACATCCATGTTGGTCTCCAAGAAAGCTGATAAAAACTATCTTGATGACAGTGAGGGAACCCAAAAGTCCTGTCTTGATGTAGTGTTCGAGTTACTGGCCACTACTGCTGGGACAAGCTCTTCGAACTCGCTGCCTGAATCAGTCCGTCTTCTTGTGTCTCAACTTCAAGTTGAAAGACATCGATCAGATGTGCTGTGACAGGAAGCTGAAGGACCGAGGAAGTCCCTGCAAAATTAAGATGCATATTTTCTGGTGCAATAGCAAGCGCTGGAGGATTTAAGCGCCAAACAAGAGAAAGTTAATAAGCTTGCTAAGCATCTTGCCAGCATTATGGGTTCCCAGGATATTGTTTCTTGAGATCTTCTGAAGTGGTTTCAGTTCTGGATTTGTTTTGCTGCAGCGTTAATTTGCGCTGGTCGCCAACTTTGACAACCAGTGCATACGATATGCTGCTTTGTTCCCTATATTTGCACTGGTGGCGAACTTTGATGCCCAGTGGATGTAATACGTGTAATAGCCGTGATAGCCTAGCGTTCGTTTCTTGCTTATTTATTTCCTTGTTGTCTTGTTTAATTGTTTGCTTGTAGACATTGTAGTTCTTTTTCCGCGGTTAGCTAGTGGCTGCATTAACCTATTTTTTAAAACTAGGCCACAATAACCATGGGCTAATATTTACTGTACTGACACTGGGCCTCCTACTGGCCGTAGAAACAGTGGGCCTTCTACGGGCCATAGAAACAATGGGTCTTCTACGGGCCGTAGAAACAATGGGCCTTCTGCGGGCCGTATTATCAATGGGCCTTATACGGGTCGTATAATCGATTGGCCAAACATGGGCCAAATAGACCGCATTATGGCCATAAACGGGATAGAGTTGGAATCGTCCGTTCATGCACCGACCATAGCGGGCCATCGTTAATAGGCCGTATTTGATGACGCTATGAAATCGGCCCAACGTATTAACGGACCACAAACGGGCCGACTGTAAACACGGGCTGAATTTGGCCCACAAGCAGAAAATGACAGTAACGGGCCGTAAGTAACGAATGCTAGAAATGAGCCCAAGAATAAATGGGGTATGAGAAGGTCGAAAGATGACATGGGCTGGAACGGCCCAACAGAATAACGGGCCGTTAATGGGTATAAAGTGATACACTGTTCATTACGGGCCAGTTTCACCACGGGCCGTTAATGGGTGTAAAGTGATACACCGTTCATTACGGGCCAGTTTCACCACGGGCCGTTAGTAGGCCAAGAGTTACATAGGGCCTCATATGGGCCGAAAGATGTCATGGGCCAGAAGTGAAAACGGGCTGGAATCATATTGGATGGCCTAGATGACGCTACTGGGCCTAATTCGGATAGGGCGTAACGGGCCTTGGGTTAGCGGGCAGTAAATGGGCTATATTCGAACATGCCGTTAACATGCTTTCCATGGGCCGGCGCGCCAGCTTTTGACCAAGTCAAACGGGCCAGCCTTTTCACAGGAATGGACCTCTGTTCGGTCATGCCACCTATCGACGTATCATAGGCGCCTTCCGTCCAATGAGTGGTTGACATCTGTCCCAGCAATGAGCCGACACGTGTTTCCTCCAGCCAATGATGATTTTACACATGAAAAATCCTCATTGGTCAGGGCTGTTAACGGGTTATCGGATCCAAAACCCGACCCGATAGCTTAATGGCGTTCCGTTACGGTGGATGCCACGTGTCGGTCACCCTTGACAAAAGCACTTCTGTGACGCGCGATTTATCATGATGGAAGTGGACACTTCCGTGATGATAATTTTGGTAATGCCATGGAACACTTCTACGACAGCACAGGTATGACTATCTTGATTCTGTCATAAATTTGTCATGGATGTACATGCATGACAGAAAACGCGACCTACTGTGACAAACACGTATAATCACGGAAGTGTATTTTTTTGTAGTGCAACAGGCGAGACCGCGTTCTTCCTCGTCTATGGAGCATCAGAGGTTCTCCCTCACGAAGTCAAGCATCGCTCCGCGTGGGTCCTGGCGTTTGATGAGACGCAGCAAGACGCCATGTGGGGGATGGACCTCGTGCTGGGGGAGGAACGCCACCGTGAAGCCACACTCCAAGCAGCAAGATACCAGCAGGCGCTGCGGCGGTATCACTGCGGCACCGTCTGCTCCAGGACGCTCGAGGTGTGCGACCTCGTCCTAAGGCGGGTGCTCTCCAGGGAAGGGCTGCATACCCTCTCGCCCATGTGGGAGGGCCTGTTTAGTGTCGCCCATGTCTCTAGGCCTGACACCATGCACCTGGAGATGCGGGACGGGGTCCCCATCCAGAATGCCTAGAACATCCAACACCTCCGAATGTTCTACCCATGAAGCAAGGCCTAGCACATGTGAAGCAAGGCCTAGTGCCTGTGAGAGGTCTCCGCGCGTGACACTCTCATGTAATAATGAGTGGGGCTGTACACGCCCCGAAGTCTCAGGAGTGCCGCCCTTGGGCTTCGGGGGCTCCCTCCCACGTCCCAGAGGCAGCACTAAGCTCCGCGCTTGTGAGAAGACTAGACTAGGTGCCGGACGCGGCTTTGCATTTCCTTTCTGTAGTTGGCTTGCCCCTCTTTAATGGAAATTCACATTTTGATGTTTCTTGTCGGCTTGGTTCGATCGCCTTTTTCCTATATTTCTTCCCTCGGTTCTTTGTTTTGACCCGTACTCTTCCTCGCATGCCTCGCGACGGGGCTGCGCAGGTGCACTCGTGAGCGTTTTCCCTGGTCTTCGCGAGGCACCCTCGCTCGAGCTCTTAAGCTGGCGCACACCCTCTCTTAAGTCCGTGCCCCTCAGGTACCGCGATGCGGAGCACTGGGTCATGGTCGGCCATGCCTAGGGCCCTGGGCTTGGAAGAATAAGAGTTTCTAACATATTTTTGCACTTCCTTGATGCCTCCCAAGCCTACGGCAAAGAGGTCTCACCAGGTGCTGGGAGATGCGTGCCTCACGAGGCGGAAACTACTTCAGACACGTCGAGTTAAGTTATCTTTACATGCCTACATAAAACACTGATGTTGCAACATGACATAGGAACAATAAACATAACATAGTTACTTGGAAATCACGGTTCTTTGCACGCCCTTGTAGGGCCCCATACTTGTTTCTTTTTCAAATGCAGGAAGAAAGGAAAGAACAAAACAAAAGCGGCACGTGCCCCCACAGCAGTTCGTGAGGGTAGGCCCTTGCTGCCCTCCTGGACTCAGCCAGACCCGCTACCGCCCTCGAAGCGGGCAAAGCAGCGTTGCGGCTGGTCATAGCTGCCGCTGTTGGAACTGTCGCTAGAGGAAGAGCCGCCATAGCTGGATGAGCCACGGCCGGCACAGAGGGCAAGTCCACCTTCACCCTGGTCACGACCGTCGCCACGGCCGAGCACCTCGCCGCCGTCATTTTCCTCAGGACAGCATCCGACGTGGCAACCATCTTCCCTGGATACCTTCACGTAGAGGGTAGCGTTGCCATCGTACTTTTTGTGGAGGGTACACCGCCTGCCCAGGCCATTGCATGGGCAAACGTCTGCCAGCCGCGGGCTAGGGTTGTGTTGCCCGCAACGGAGACCTCCACCGCGACCCACGAAGCCTTGCTGAAGCAGTTGTCCGCCAACAGCTAGAGACCGCCTGGACCTGTGGCCCGCAGTCCACCGGCGAAGAAGCACAGGAGCTGAAGCCAGGTGCCGGCCGGGTTCTCCGACCAGACGGCGAACTCCGGCAGCACCTCCGCCGAGTGTAAGCACAGCCGGAGAGGCCGTGCAACCATGGCGCGCCTCACTTCATTGAAGGGGCTGCCACGACCTGGGCGGCTCCCACCATGTCGTGGTTCTAAGTCTGACAGTAGAATGGGGGGTAGGAATGGAGAGGCAAGATCCTAGCTTTGGAGTAGTTGTGCACGCAAGAGTTTTACGAGTTCAGGCCCTTCTCAGGAGAAGTAATAGGCCTACGTCTCGTAGCCCGGAGGCGGTCGACTGGATTATATGCGTGTGTGTTACAAAGATGCGAACCCTTGTGCCAGTGGAGGGGGGTGGCTTATATAGAGTGCGCCCAGACCCCAGCCAGCCCACGTTGCAAGGGGTTTAAGGTACATTAAGGTCGGGCGTTACAGGTAACGCCTCTAATAAAGTGCTTTGATGACCATAAAGACTACTTAATGATCGACCGTTTGCCTGTGGAGTGACTTAGATCTCCTGGCAGTCGAGCGGTTGGCTTCGTGGTCGAGTGGTAGCTTCTTGGTCGAGTTTCTTGAACCCGTCGAGTGGGTATCTTGAAGTCGATTGAAAGGTGACTTCTTCTGAGGATGTCTTTGGGCAGGGCTCTTAGGACAGGTCCGTGCCCCTACCCCAGGTACATAACTTCATCATTAGCCCCCGAATGGATCGAGGTTAGAGTGGGGAAAGGGTTGGAGATCTTTCCGACTGGTTCTTCGTGCTACACGGGTGCCTTGTTTTGGATTAATCGTCACAGATGACGTCATCAACCTTTGTCAGTCGCCTTGATCCATTCTAGGCCTTCCGTCGAGTGAATTCCCTTGTCTATGACATTCCGAATAGTAGTGCGAAAGGGATCTTCTGTCTGACGAATTGTTCTGCAACCGCGGATTTCGCGGGATTTGATTTTCGGGAAGCGCGCGGGACGGGAGCGGCCGCAGTAATCGGACGTGATAAGGCGGAAGCTCCTCGATCCCCGCGCCACTTTTTTAGCCACCTATCGTGCGCGCGTCTGCTGCGGGATTTGACGGGATAGCCTGGGTCTACCAGTCAGCCACTCGGAAGCGGCCCCTTAAAAGCTGCCAGCTCGGGTTTTCCAACCGTGTGTTCTCTTCTTCCCTTCTCCCCTCGCAAAGTTCTCCGCCACCTCCGCTCTCGCCCTAGCGCCACAGGCCCGTTCGAGCTTTCCGGCAATGATGGTGAAGGACAAGACGTCCGCCCTGGAGCGCGCGAAGAAGGCGGCGGCGACGCAGGGAAAAGGGAAGAAATCCGCTCGGGGCGGATCTTCCTCAAGGACTTCTCTGCCCAGAGGCTGGATGCAGGGCGACTGGATGCCGTCAGTGCTGAGGCAGGAAGATCTCGACGATATGGTTGAGGGAGGAGTCATCCCTCATGAAGCTGCACGTCTCCCCGGGAGAGAAGTCGAGCCCCAACCTCTCGATGGTGAGTGTGTGCTCCTTGCCACCCATATCGATCGCGGGTTTTCTCTGCCTCCTCATCCCTTTTTCCGGAGTTTCCTGAATTTCTTCGGAGCGCAGATCCACCATTTCACTCCCAACTCTATCGTGTATCTGGATGCCTTCATTTCCTTGTGTGAGGGTTTCTTGGGCTGTCGCCCCCATTGGGGACTCTTTAAGCATATCTTCACCTGTCGTTCCCAATCGGTCAAAAAGGCCAAGTCGAGTGACAAGAGGACGCAGGTGATCCAGCTGTGCGGAGGCCTGGCGATCCAGTCGAGGGGAAAAAGTTCTTTTCCATCCATCACTTTCCCTGAGTCGGTCTGTGGTTGGCATGCGACCTGGTTTTACTGCAAAGACCAGGCGACTCCAGGTCAGTCGACTGGACTTCCCCCTTTCTCTCTGGAACGAGCCAAAAAACCTGCTTCTCTGAAAGTGACGCCGGAAGAAAAGGCCCAAGTCAAGGTGCTGGTCGGTCGAGTGGTTCAGCTTGTCCGCGACGGCGTGACTGGCATGGACTTGCTGGAAGTCTTCCTTAGAAGGCGCATCCAGCCGCTCCAGGCTCGCGACCATCTGATGTGGCAATATTCGGGTCTTGAAGACACCACTCGGATCCACCCGGAGGAGGTTACTCACGAGATGCTAGAAGGATGGCTGTCGAGCATCACAAGAAACAAGACAATCCCCGAGGAGCCAGGAGGGTTCCTCCACTCGACAACACATACGAAGTGGACCAGGTCAGACCTTATGCACCTGACTGAGATCTTGCTTTCTCCATTGGTCTTCTTTGAATTGGTCGACTGACTTTTGTTTCGTCCGTTGTTTCCCAGGAAACTACTGAGATGTACTCGACGCCCAACGGGGCACAGGAGCCGACTAAGGAAGGGGAGGCGAGTGGAGGTGAAAACGGAGACGAGCACGGCGAGTGGGAATCCGATGGCGAAGGGGAGGGAGACGACGACGTCTACTCCAGCGAAGAGGAGGAGGAAGTTGAACCCCCCCCCCCCCCCCGCGCACGGAGAGGCGATCCAAGCTTACACACGATCCCGCGTGGGAATGTGGTAAGGCGACTGCTCCTGTTGGGCAGTCGTCGAAACGCCCTTGGACCTCTTCTCCTACGCCGACTGAGAAGGCTCCCAAGCACCAACGCGCGACGCCATCCAAGCCGCCCAAGGCTCTGCCCAAGATGAAGATGACTGTCCCCACCATTTCTGGGTAATAATAATACTTATTTTCCTTTGTCGACTGTGGACGGATCCTTGGTCGATTCATTGAGCCAACTAACTGACTTCCGAAATTTGCAGTGCTGCTACTTTTGAGATCTCTGCCAAGGACGGAGATCAAGAGATGGAAGATGCTGTTACTTCCAATCCAGGTACAGTTACTGATGTTCTGTCTTTGGTCGACTGAATATTTCTTGTAACTCTGGTCTTTTGACTTTTCTTGCAGCTCCCCCTCATGTTATCAACTTACCAGACGATGAAGATGACGAGCCGCTGAGAGTAAGAAGGAACCGGAGGGCATCGACTGGCAAGACCCCCCCCCAATCTGCTCCGGTGTCTGAGGTTGTAGTTCGGGATGGTGGTGATACCACTCGGACTTCCGTGACTTTTGCTGATCCTCTGACGAGCGTGCGACCTTCGGTGTCGACTGCAAATCCACCTTCGCTTTTTGCTACATACCCTGCCCCAGAGGACCAAGTGAGTGCCGCAAAAGAGGCTATACGCCAGGCGGGTATCATGATGGAGCAAATGAAAGTGGTTCGGGACGCCAGCCAAGCAGCGTATGACGCGAGTTCGGCTCTTCAGAGCAACGTCTAGGTCAGTCGACTCGACAATTGGTCTGTTGCAATATGCTGTTCGAAGAATCTCTTTTCCGAAGATCTTTATATCTGTAATCTTTATATCTGTACACCCACTGGGTGTGTCTGTCGACCTTTGGTCGAGTGAGGGCACACTGAGCGCACCCACTGGGTGTAGTCCCCGAGACTACGGTGGACTGCAGGCAGTCGACTGTAGTCTTTATATTGCATTTCTGTATTTGTACTTCTTCACTCGGTCTGGTCGGGCCATGTCGAATGGAACTGTATGCGGTCGACTGCGGGCAGTCGACTCTTTTTTTTTGGCCGAACCAGTGGGGGCATGCTGAGTGCACCCACTGGGTGTAGTCCCCGAGACTGCTGCCGAATGTTTTGATTCGGCTGTAGTCTTAGAAACGCTAACTATTAGTCATGGCACTAGAATCATATTTGGTCGACTGATCGATCACGATTTAGAAAGATTACCGGTGGGGGCACGCTGAGTGCACCCACTGGGTGTAGTCCACGACGCTAATGTCGAATGTTTTGATTCGGCTGTAGTCTTAGAAGTGCTACAACTTTTCCTTTAGCCACTCGGAAGTAACTTGTCTTTGATATCTTTTGTCGATTGACTCTTTGCATAAGTCTTGTGAGCTTGTTGCTCATCTTGCTGAATTGAAGGAGAAACAGGTCCAGCTTAACCTCGACTTGGAGTTTGCAGGAGAATTTGCAGAAGGTGAAGGACGAAGCAAAAGGTATGGCTGGTGAGGATTCGACGGCTGTCTTTGTTTTTCTGCCTATTCTCAACTCTGTTCTCATTATTGTTTTGCAGACCAACTGGAGGAGGCTCTGAGGAAGAAAGATCTTGACCTTGCAGAAGCGCAGAAGGCGGCTTCGGAGAAAACGAAGCTCGCTGAAGAAAAGCTTGCTTCAGTTGGTCGGCTTGAAGATGAGAATGCCAAGATGAAGTCTGCTCTTGACGCGGCCAACCAGGAAGCAAGTCGATTGAAAATGACAAGATTGCTCCGACTGACAAGGTCGGCGATATGGCGGGGAAGCGAAAGGATCTGGAGGCTTACCTCGGAGGGCTCGCCAAGAAATTATTCCTCATGCTTGAAGGTAATCCCCTTACTTAATTGACTTGTCGTTGTCGACTCATCATTCAATTATAATATTGGACTGTACCTTTCAGAATTCTGTCAAAACTTCGAGGAAGAAACTGGTCGAGTGGAAACCAATCTGGACCTCAACTCTCTTGTGAAGGACGAAGCTGCCATGAATGTCCTCCGGCTGGAGTCTCGCGTCGCCAGTGTGGTGGACTACCTCGCTCGACTGAAGGCTGTAGTGTCGCGGATCGACTCTGCACTCTGGCCAAATCAGATACTTCAGAATGACCTTGAATCTTTGGTCACTCGACTGAAGGAAGTGCCAAGTCGAGTGCATGAATGGAAAAAGTCTTCTGCCAGGTGTGGTGCCGATGTTGCTCTGTCGCTGGTTCGTGTCCACTGCAAGGAGGCGCGAGAAGAGAAGCTGGCTGCCCTCCAAGTTGCCAATACCAAGAAGCATAATTTACAGGACTTCATAGAGACCTTCATTGCTGCTGCCACCCAAATCTCAGACGGGATTGATTTGGACGAGTTTGTTGCCCCATCCAGTCCTCCACCGGAGGAGTAAAAAACTATTGTGTCTCACCTTAAATTTGCCTCGGAATGCCGAGTGGTTTGTGTAACCGATAAACTCCGTCGAGCTGGAGGCTCGGGCACTTTTATTTGCGGTCCAGGACCTTTTGATCTTTATCTGAATCTTAATTTATCGTTGAATATCTTCATGATTTATCCGTCGAGTGAGATTTCGCTCGACTTTTACTCAAAATGACTTAGGCGAGCACGGAGCTGCAGCGAAGTCTCCGAGTGGGAGATTTGCTCTTCACTTGGTAGGACTTTTTAAACACTTAGGCAAGCACTGGGCTGCAGCTAAGCCCCCGAGTGGGAGGTTTGCTCTCCACTCGGTAGGATTTTAATTACTTAGGCGAGCACTGGGCTGCAGCTAAGCCTCCGAGTGGGAGGTCTGCTCTCCACTCGGTAGGATTTTTAAACACTTAGGCAAGCACTGGGCTGCAGCTAAGCCCCCGAGTGGGAGGTTTGCTCTCCACTCGGTAGGATTTTAATTACTTAGGCGAGCACTGGGCTGCAGCTAAGCCTCCGAGTGGGAGGTCTGCTCTCCACTCGGTAGGATTTTAATCACTTAGGCGAGCACTGGACTGCAGCTAAGCCTCCGAGTGGGAGGTCTGCTCTCCACTCGGTAGGATTTTAATCACTTAGGCGAGCGATGGGCTGCAGCTAAGCCTCCGCGTGGGAGGTCTGCTCTCCACTCGGTAGGATTTTAATCACTTAGGCGAGCGCTGGGCCGCAGCTAAGCCCCCGAGTGGGAGGTCTGCTCTCCACTCGGTCGGATTTTAAATACTTAGGCGAGTACTTGGACTGCAGCTAAGCCCCCTTGTGGGAGGCTGGCTCTCCACTCGGTAGGATTTTAAATACTTAGGCGAGTACTTGGGCTGCAGCTAAGCCCCCGAGTGTGAGGCTGGCTCTCCACTCGGTAGGATTTTAAATACTTAGGCGAGTACTTGGACTGCAGCTAAGCCCCCGAGTGGGAGGCTGGCTCTCCACTCGGTAGGATTTTATATACTTAGGCGAGTACTTGGACTGCAGCTAAGCCCCCAAGTGGGAGGCTGGCTCTCCACTCGATAGGATTTTAAATACTTAGGCGAGTACTTGGACTGCAGCTAAGCCCCCGAGTGGGAGGCTGGCTCTCCACTCGGTAGGATTTTAAATACTTAGGCGAGTACTTGGACTGCAGCTAAGCCCCCGAGTGGGAGGCTGGCTCTCCACTCGGTAGGATTTTAAATACTTAGGCGAGTACTTGGACTGCAGCTAAGCCCCCGAGTGGGAGGCTGGCTCTCCACTTGGTAGGATTTTAAATACTTAGGCGACTACTTGGACTGCACCTAAGCCCCCTAGTGGGAGGCTGGCTCTCCACTCGGTAGGATTTTAAATACTTAGGCGAAACGGATTCGCAGCTAAGCCTCCGAGTGGGAGGCTGGCTCTTCACTCGGCAGGACTTTTACAAACTTAGGCGAAACGGATTCGCAGCTAAGCCACCCGCTGGGGGAAATTTCAACAAAAAGAAATAGCAATCTTCTGTTAAAATTATAACATTCTTGCTTTAAATAAAAGAACTACAGAGGTACTTTTATTACATCTCAACCGAGTGAGTTTCTTCTTTCAAGTGTAAAAAGGACGGAGTAACTCCGCATTCCAAGCTCGAGGCTCATCGATCTATCGATCAACGTTGTAGAGGTGATACGCTCCATTGTTGAGGACTTTGGTGACGATGAAGGGGCCTTCCCAAGTTGGAGCGAGCTTGTGAGGTTTTTGCTGATCCACTCGGAGGACCAAGTATCCTTCCTGAAAGGCTCGACTCTTCACGTTTCTCGCGTGAAACCGACGTAAGTCCTGCTGGTAGATAGTCGAGCGGATTAGGGCCATCTCCCTCTCTTCTTCCAAGAGGTCGACTGCATCTTGCCGAGCTTGTTCCGCTTCTGCTTCTGAGTATAGTTCGACTCGAGGTGCATTGTGGAGCAGATCACTTGGCAACACTGCTTCAGCCCCGTAGACCAGAAAGAAGGGCGTTCTTCCAGTCGACCGATTAGGAGTGGTCCTTAATCCCCAAAGCACTGACGGAAGTTCGTCGACCCAAGCTCCTGCCGCGTGTTTGAGATCTCGCATCAGTCGGGGTTTCAGTCCTTTGAGGATGAGACCATTTGCATGCTCTGCCTGCCCATTCGACTGAGGATGGGCGACTGAGGCATAGTCAACCCGCGTGCCTTGGGAGGCGTAGAAGGCTTTGAATCTGTCGTTATCAAAGTTTGATCCATTGTCCGTGATGATGCTATGTGGAACTCCATATCTGAATATCAGCTCTCTGATGAAACTGATAGCAGTGCTTGCATCGAGGTTTTTGATGGGTTTGGCTTCTATCCACTTGGTGAACTTGTCGACTGCAACCAGTAAGTGGGTGAATCCGCTCCTACCAGTTCTCAGCGGTACAATCATGTCTAGCCCCCAAACAGCAAAGGGCCAGACGAGTGGAATGGTCTTCAGAGCAGAGGCGGGCTGGTGCGACATGTTGGAATAAAACTGACACCCTTCGCACTTGTCGACTATATCTTTTTCCATTTCATTCGCCTTCGGCCAGTAAAATCCTGCTCGGTATGCTTTAGCCACAATGGTCCGAGAGGACGCATGATGACCACAGGTCCCCGAGTGGATATCCTCAAGAATTATCTGACCTTCTTCTGGCGTGATGCACTTCTGGCCAACTCCAATCGCGCTTTCTCTATACAACTGCCCTTTGATTACTGTAAAGGCCTTGGATCGATGGACGATCTGTCGAGCCTCTTCTTCGTCTTCTGGGAGCTCTTTCCTCATAATATACGCGATGTAAGGCGCTGTCCAGTCGGGAGTGATGACTACAACTTCCATAATCAGGTCGACCACGGCTAGAATCTCCACTTCAGTCGGATCACTGGCGCTCTTTGGATGTGGAGGTTCTTTTGTGAAAGGATCTTCCTGTATTGACGGCGCACGAATGTGCTCCAAACACACATCACTGGGGATGGCTTCTCTCTTGGACCCTATTTTCGCCAAATCATCTGCAGCTTGGTTTTTCAGTCGGGGTATATGATGGAGCTCTAACCCCTCGAATCTCTTCTCCAGCATTCTCACTGCATTGCAATAACCCGTCATGGCTGGGCTTCGAACATCCCACTTCTTCATCACTTGATTAACAACCAGATCTGAGTCGCCGTAGACCATAAGGCGACGGACGCCGAGTGAAATGGCCATACGCAGTCCATATAGGAGTGCTTCATATTCTGCCTCGTTGTTGGAGGAATCAAAGTGAATCTGGAGGACGTATTTGAGCTTGTCTCCTCGGGGGGAAACCAATACAACCCCCGCACAGGACCCATTCAGCATCTTGGAGCCATCGAAAAACATAGTCCAGTGCTCTGAGTGAACTTGAGTCGGAAGTTGTTGTTCAGTCCACTCGGCGAGGAAATCGGCTATTGCTTGGGACTTGATAGCTTTCTTTGCCTCGAACTTGATATCAAGGGGAAGGAGTTCAATCGCCCATTTTGCCACTCGACCAGTTGCATCTCTGTTATGAAGGATCTCTGATAACGGGGCGTCGCTGACGACTGTAATGGAGTGATCAGAGAAATAATGAGCAACCTGCTTCGTGGTCATGTAAACCCCATAGACAAGCTTCTGATAGTGAGGGTATCTTTTCTTTGATGGGGTCAGAACTTCAGAAAGGTAATAAACTGGGTGCTGAACTTTGAATGTTTTTCCTTCCTCTTCCCGCTCAACCGTAAGTACGGTACTAACGACTTGTCCAGTGGCTGCAATGTAAAGCAATAATGGCTCTTTGCTGACAGGGGCAGCAAGCACCGGCTGGGTGGAGAGCAGAGCTTTTAGCTCTGCAAATGCTGCATCAGCTTCTGGAGTCCACTCAAACTTGTCTGACTTCTTCATCAGTCGGTAAAGAGGCAATGCCTTTTCACCGAGTCTGGAGATGAATCGACTTAAAGCGGCCAAGCATCCAGTAAGTTTCTGGATATCGTGCACACGCTCAGGGCGTTTCATTCGGAGTATGGTGCCAACTTTTTCGGGGTTAGCATCGATTCCTCGTTCGGAAACAAGAAAACCGAGTAACTTTCCTCCAGGAACTCCGAATGCGCATTTTGATGGATTAAGCTTGATATCATTCCTCCTGAGATTGGCAAACGTTTCAGCAAGGTCAGTCAGCAGGTCGGAACCTTTTCGCGACTTGACCACTATATCATCCATGTATGCTTCTACATTCCGACTGATTTGAGTGATCAGGCACTTCTGAATCATTCTCATGAAAGTAGCTCCAGCATTCTTGAGACCGAAAGGCATGGTGACATAGCAGAAGCACCCGAACGGGGTGATGAAAGCTGTTTTTATTTCATCTGGTCCATACAGACGGATCTGATGGTATCCGGAGTAAGCATCTAAAAAAGACAACCTCTCGCATCCTGCGGTCGAGTCGACTATTTGGTCGACGCGAGGAAGAGGGAAATGATCTTTCGGGCAGGCCCGATTGTTATGTTTGAAATCGATGCACATGCGCAACGACTTGTCCTTCTTGGGGACCATTACAACATTGGCGAGCCACTCGGAGTGGTAGATCTCGCGAATGAACTCTGCCGCTAAGAGTCGAGCCACCTCTTCGCCAATGCCTTTCTCTTCTGGACGGCGGACCGTCGAAGATGTTCCTTAACTGGTTTGACTTTTGAGTCGACTCGAAGGCGGTGCTCAGCCAGTCCCCTGGGAACACCTGGCATGTCAGCGGGCTTCCATGCAAAGATGTCCCAATTCTCACGGAGGAACTGGATGAGCGCTTCTTTCTATTTAGAGTCGAGTGTGGTGGAGATGTTGGTCGGAGCCGCACTGGGGTCAGTCGGGTGGATGTGAACCTGTTTTGTCTCACCGGACGACTAAAATGCTGACTTTGTGGCGGGCTTCTTGGCTCGCAACAAATCACTCGGGTCTGCGGTCTTCTGGTACTCTTGTAACTCCATTTCGGCCATCTGAGCATCAACGATTTTGGAGCCCTTCTGGAAGCACTCTTCCGCCTTCTTCCGATTACCCGTGATAGTGATCACACCTTTGGGACTAGGCATCTTCAACTTAAGGTACACGTAGCATGGTCGGGCCATGAAACGAGCGTACGCTGGCCTTCCAAGTATGGAGTGGTACACACTCTGAAAAGCCACGACCTCAAAGGTCAACTTTTCCTTCCGGAAATTCTTTGAGTCACCAAAAACTACATCGAGAGCGATTTGGCCGAGTGACTCAGCCTTCTTTCTAGGAATGACTCCGTGGAAGCTCATGTTACTGGTGCTTAGTCTGGACATCGGAATGCCCATCCCTTTCAGCGTCTCTGCATACAGCAAATTCAAGCCACTGCCACCATCCATCAACAGTTTGGTCAGTCGAGTGCCTTCAATGACTGGGTCAACCACCAACGCTTGCCTCCCTGGGGTAGCAATATGAGTCGGGTGATCGGACTGGTCAAAAGTGATGGCAGTCTGAGACCATTTCAAATAATTGGGTGTCGTCGGAGCGACCATGTTCACTTCCCGATTGATAACCTTCAATCGACTCTTTCTTTCGACATCAGCGAAAATCATCAGGGTGGAGTTGACTTGGGGGTACTCCTCACCGCTGTCTTCTTTGTCCTCAACTCTGTCTGACTCTTTCTCTTTGTCTTTGGCCTGTTTCCCTTGAAACTGCTGAATCAGGAGTCGACATTGTCGAGTGGTATGCTTTGGGTAAATGAGTTTACCCTCTTCGTCTTTCTTCGTGTGAATGTGACACGGTAGGTCCATCACGTCGTTCCCATCCTGATCTTTCACCTTCTTGGGGTTCCAGGGACCCTTGGATTTCCCCTTAAACTTTCCTAGGGTCACGGCCAAGGTCTCTCCAGGAGCAGCTGGCTCGGCCTTGCGCTTTTGCTTCCGACTGGAGTTTCCTCCGCCGGCCTCATTAGCGGCTGCTTTGTACTTGCCACTCCGGAGCCTATGTTCTTCTTCACCGTTTGCATACTTTGCGGCAATTTCCATCATCCTACTCAATGTCATATCTCCGGTCCGACCGAATTTCAAACTCAGTTCTCTGTTCCTGACGCCTTCCTTGAAGGCACAAACTGCCTGGTGGTCAGACACATTCTCGACTGTGTGATGTAAAGTGATCCACCTCTGGATATAATCCCTCAGAGTTTCACTCGACTTCTGAACACACGACTGCAATTCTGTCAACCCTGCTGGTCGCTTGCAAGTCCCTTCAAATTTCCTGACAAACACTGGGGCGAGATCTTCCCAAGTGTAAATACTGCTGGGTGCCAACTGGTTCAACCATGCTCTGGCTGATCCCTCCAGCATGAGAGGCAAATGCTTCATGGCTACTTCGTCGTTGCCGCCGCCAATCTGAACAGCCACTCAGCAATCTTCAAGCCATGTGTCAGGCTTGGACTCGCCGGTGAACTTACTAACTCCAGTCGCCAACCTGAAGTTGGGAGGAATTACAGCGGCCTTGATCGCTCTGCTGAAACATTCTGGTCCTGATACATGAACCCTACTGCTGGAGGGAACGTCTCTGTCATGGCCTTCCCTGTGAGCTCTATTCCTGTCGACCAGACCTTGGACGATAATGGGTCACGCATCAAAGCCTGGCTCCCTGGGGTCGACTGGAAATCTACGCCCAGCACTGTGATGGCGTCTGTCATCTTGCTGCCGTGGGACGTACGGTCCACCTCTTGAGGGAGGAGTGGGCACTCGACGTCGATCACGGCGATCGAATCGGTGTTCATACCGCTCACGGCCTTGATATTGATCATTATGCCGGCTTCTACGTTCCTCACGCCTCGGGGGCGATCCTGGACTGTGAGCCGACTGTACAGAATTCGCAGCGACGGATCGGCTGTGAATCCTGTTACGCGACTGCGATACAACTGAGTTCTGATCCCCCGCTACCCGGAGCAAATCTCTGATCTGTAGCAGACCTCTCCCTGCCTCTGACTGAGAAGGCTGGATCGACTCTGCTACGCGGGATGCAGCTACTAAATTCTGAATCGGGGTTCGGTATACCTGAGTTGGTGGCTGAAAGAGGCGACGTCGACTGGATTCTGGAGCTGGCAGTCGCGTGCGCTCGTCGAGTATTCTCTGGAGATTCTCCAGTCGAGTGCGTTCAGCCAGGTTGGCCAAGCGCGCCTCCTCTAAGGCGCGTGCCTCGGGGGTTTCTCCTATGATAGGAGTGTGAAGCGCGTCCATGTTCCGGCGACGAAGTTCCTCCCTCTCCAGCGAGGTGAGAGGGTCGGGTCTGTACTCTTCATGGCCCCGCGTCGGAACTCCTCCCCCGGCAACCTCTTCGGTGTGGGGGAAACCGGGGGGGCTGGGCGGTCCGTCGACCATCAGCACCTCTGCCGCTGGATCGCTACTGTCGCACTCGGACGCAGTCTCTGCGGAGCCAGTCGACAGATCGAACAGGCCGCAGAGTGATTCGTTAGGCTCAATCGCCGCGACTTGGGGGATGGCCGACTGGCGGGCCAATGCATGCCTCACCCACCGCTGGAGCCTCGACCGACCGGAGCGCTTTCGCCGGCGGGAAGCTGGGAGCGAGGACGAAACGGGTGCTGACCCGTACTGGGCCGATGGTTGCCGCAGGAGGACGCCACGAATGCACGCGCGAAAGTGCGTTGCTCCGCGAGCGGGAAGCGCGTCCACGTCGAGTGGAGCCTCCTGGAGCCAAGCAGAGTCATCGACAACGAAAGTGAGGTCGCCGAGGCGGATCTCGTGCCCCTCGACCAGGACTCCGCTCGAAGACATGATGGGAGATGTCAAAAGAATCCCAACTCCTCCAACAAATCGCTAGAGCACCTGCCCCACGGTGGGCGCCAACTGTCGTGGTTCTAAGTCTGACAGTAGAATGGGGGGGGGGGTAGGAATGGAGAGGCAAGATCCTAGCTTTGGAGTAGTTGTGCACGCAAGAGTTTTACGAGTTCAGGCCCTTCTCAGGAGAAGTAATAGCCCTATGTCTCGGATCCCGGAGGCGGTCGACTGGATTATATGCGTGTGTGTTACAAAGATGCAAACCCTTGTGCCAGTGGAGGGGGGTGGCTTATATAGAGTGTGCCCAGACCCCAGCCAGCCCACGTTGCAAGGGGTTTAAGGTACATTAAGGTCGGGCGTTACAGGTAACGCCTCTAATAAAGTGCTTTGATGACCATAAAGACTACTTAATGATCGACCGTTTGCCTGTGGAGTGACTTAGATCTCCTGGCAGTCGAGCGGTTGGCTTCGTGGTCGAGTGGTAGCTTCTTGGTCGAGTGTCTTGAACCCATCGAGTGGGTATCTTGAAGTCGATTGAAAGGTGACTTCTTTTGAGGACGTCTTTGGGGAGGGCTCTTAGGACAGGTCCATGCCCCTACCCCAGGTACATAACTTCATCAGCCGGCACCGAGGGCAAGTCCACCTTCACCCTGGTCACGACCGTCGCCACGGCCGAGCACCTCTCCGCCGTCGTTTTCCTCAGGGTAGCATCCGACGTGGCGACCATCTTCCCCGGATACCCTCATGTAGAGGGTAGCGTTGCCATCGTACTTTATGTGGAGGGTACACCGCCTGCCCAGGCCATTGCATGGGCAAACGTCTGCCAGCCGCGGGCTAGGGTTGTGTTGCCCGCAACGGAGACCTCCACCGCGACCCACGAAGCCTTGCTGAAGCAGTTGTCCACCAACAGCTAGAGACCGCCTGGACCTGTGGCCCGCAGTTCACCAGCGAAGAAGCACGGGAGCTGAAGCCAGGTGCCGGTCGGGTTCTCCGACCAGACGGCGAACTCCGGCAGTATCTCCGCCGAGTGGAAGCGCGGCCGGAGAGGCCGTGCAACCATGGCGTGCCTCACTTCATCGAAGGGGCTGCCACGACCTGGGCGGCTCCCACCGTGCAAGGAGGCGCCGCCGCTACCGCAAGTGGCCACGGCGGGGGTCGCGACGTGCTTGCGTGGGCGTTTGCGCCCCCTCTTGGGCGGCGGCGAGCCGGGCCCCTCCTAGCGGGCCTTCCCATTCTCTGTGGCCGAGAACCTCTTCATCGGCGGTGCCATGGGTGTCGATGCTAGCGACAAAGCAAGGAAGAAGAAGCGAGCGAAACAGGAAGATATGGGCGACGGGGGCTCTGCCCCCCTCCTCATTTATAGCAGGAGAAGGCCAACCGGTGACCCCCATGATCATAGGTAATGATGGTTTTCTCTGCATGCACCAGGGACTCGTCAAGTCGGGCAGTTGCCGAGGTAGCATGGGGAAGCCGAGACGCCCACATCCCGTCAATCAGCACACGTCAATCAAGGTCGCAGGTGGTTGGGGCCCGGTGCTCCGTACTTGCCCTTTGGCTTCTCCTCGAAGCCAAGTCCAAGTGCGCTTTGGGCCCAAGGGCTACTGTCGGCGTTCTGGGAATGGGGGTCCCACTACTTGCCTGCCTGCGGCCCATGGCGTGGCTCCACCAGCGGCCTTGTACGTCCCATCTTGACCAGCAAACACTCAAGACCCTCGTGAGGGGCCAATCCTCACAAGGCGGACGACACAAGACCTCCTCAGGGGTGGCCTCACTAGGCTGGCTCCCTCGTGAGGGGCCAAGCCTCACAAGGCGGACGACACAAGACCTCCTCAGGGGTGGCCTCACTAGGCTGGCTCGCGAGGGGCGGACAGATCAAGGCGAGGGGCACCTCATGAGGTTCCTATGACGTCAGCCGTGACGACCAAGGCTAGGCGGGTGGAAGGCGGGCGCCAGCGGGCGCAGAGTACCCATTGCCTCCTTGGTGCTAAAGGAGCAAGCGCAGGCAAGGAGTCCCGAGGCATCAGGCAAAGGGTTCCATATCGGCACAACGACAACAAGACTAGCAGGACAGCAGGACGAAGGTCATCACGAAGCCAACGACGGCGTCACAACCAGAGCCGTTGGCAGGCGAGGACCATCATTTGTCAGGATAACTTGTACTAGTTGTCCCCCTTCAAATTTTCCATTGTGGGATCTGCCTAACATTTGGGGAGAGGACCCGAGCCAATATAAATAGGACTAGCCACCACCTTAGAAGGGGGGAGAGGATCCAGATCACCATCAACCACACAAGCTCACCGAGCTCAAGAACACCTCTCCTCAGGAGGTTGTTCTTCCCTTGTACTGGTTCATCCTTAGCATACGAGGCAATCCACCACACCACACTAGAGTAGGGTATTACACCACATCGGTGGCCCGAACCAATATAAACCCTGTGTCCTTGTTCTTCGAGTTCGACATGTTGAGCCTTGGGATCGTTGTGAGTGGGTGAGCTAGCAAAGGAGAGATCTTCATGCACACCCCACTGTTCGAACCTTAAGGGTTTTGCCGGAACCCGAAATCTGACATTTCTCTCTCTCGCTGAATTCTCAGTACAATGGTCTCCTGGAGATCCATATAAGTTAACTCTTTTGCGGTGTGTTTGTTGGGATCTGATGAACTTCGAGTTTATGATCATTTATAACTTTTTATATCCTGAAAGCTATTTGAGTTTCTTTGATGTCTTATATGCATGATCTCTTATTGCCTCGTATTTCTTCTCCAATATTTGGGTCTTGTTTGGCCAAGTTGATCTATTTATCTTGCAATGGGAAGAGGTGCCCGTTAGTGGGTTCGATCTTACGGTGCTTGATCCCAGTGAAATAAAGAGAACAGACACATATGTATTGTTGCTACTAAGGATAAAAGACGAGATCTATATCTACCGCCATATAGATAAACGGACCTTGTCTACAACATGTCATTGTTCTTAATACACTACCACCATGAACTTAATACACTAGATGCATGCTGGATAGCGGTCGATGTATGGAGTAATAGTAGTAGATGCAGGCAGGAGTCGGTCTACTAATCTTGGACATGATGGCTATGTAATGATAATTGCCTGGATATCGTCATAATTATTGGACGTTCTATCAATTGCTCAACAGTAATTTGTTTACCCAACGTTTAATATTTTTCTCGAGAGAAGCCACTAGTGAAAGCTACGACCCCGAGTCTTTATTCTCATATATTTGCTTGCGATCTACTATTCCTTTGCACTTCTATTCAGATATATTAAACAAAAAATGCAAAAATAGTTTGCCGCACTTTATTTTATTTGCGATCTATTATTTCAATCTATCAAAATTTTATCTCGTCCACGCAATTTCTGGTGCCGTACCCCGAAAGGGATTGACAACCCCTTTAACATGTCGGGTTGCAACACTGCAAAAAAATACACTTCCGTGATGATACGTGTTTGTCACAGTAGGTCGCGTTTTTTGTCATGCATGTACACCCATGATGATTTTATGACAGAATCAAGAGAGTCATACATGTGCTGTCGCAGAACTGTTCCACGAATTTACCAAAATTATCATCACGGAAGTGTGCACTTCCATGACGATAAATCGCGCGTCATAGAATCAAGAGAGTCATACATGTGCTTTCCTCAAGGGTGGCCGACACGTAACCGTCAGGGAACACCGTTAAGTTATCAGGACGGGTTTTGGATCCGATAACCCGTTAACAGCCCCAACCAATGGGGATTTTCCACGTGTAAAATCATCATTGGCTGGAGGAAACACGTGTCGGCTCATCATTGGGACAAATGTCATCCACTCATTCGACAGAAGGCGCCTATGATACCTCGACACATGGCACAGCCCAATAGAGGCCCATTCCTATGAAAAGGCCGGCCCGTTTGACTTGGCCAAAAGGTGGTGGGCTGGCCCATGGAAAGCCTGTTAACAGCCTGTTCGCATATAGCCCATTTGCAGCCCGCTAACCCAAGGCCCATTACGCCCTATCCGAATTAGGCCCAGTAGCGTCATCTGGGCCATCCAATATGATTCCAGCCCGTTTTCACTTCTGGCTCATGTATGGCCCATGACGTCTTTCGGCCCATATGAGGCCCTCTATAACTCTTGGCCTATTAACGGACCATGGTGAAACTGGGCCGTAATGAACAGTGTATCACTTTACACCCATTAACGGCCCGTGGTGAAACTGGCCCGTAATGAACAGTGTATGACTTTATACCCATTAACGGCCCGTTATTCCGTTGGGCCGTTTCCAGCCCATGTTATCTTTCAGCCTTCTCAGAGCCCATTTATTCTTGGGCTCATTTCCAGCATTCGTTTACTTGCGTCCCGTTACTGTCATTTTCTGCTTGTGGGCCAAATTCAGCCCGTGGTTACAGTCGGCCCGTTTGTGGTCCGTTAATACGTTGGGCCGTTTTCATAGCGTCGTCAAATACGGCCTATTAACGATGGCCCGTTATGGTTGGCCCATGAACAAACGATTCCTACTCTAGCCCGTTTACGGCCATAATGCGGCGTGTTATTGGCCCGTGTTTGGCCAATCGATCATACGACCCGTATAAGGCCCATTAATGATACGGCCCGTAGAAGGCCCATTGTTTCTACGGCCCGTAGAAGGCCTATTTTTTCTACGGCCCGTAGAAGGCCCACTATTTCTACGGCCCGTAGGAGGCCCAGTGTCACTACAGTAAATATTAGCCCATGGTTATTGTGTCCTTAAAAAACAGGTTATTGCAGCCACTAGCAAAATGCGGAAAAAGAACTGCACTGACTACAAGCAAACAAATAAACAAGACAACAAGGAAATAAATAAGCAAGCAACTTATGCTAGGCTATCACGGCTATTACACATATTACATCCACTGGGCATCAAAGTTCGCCACTAGTACAAATATAGGGAACAAAGCAGCATATAAACGACGAAGCAAAACAAGTCCAGAACTGAAACCACTTCAGAAGAGTTCAAGAAACAATATCCTGGGTACCCACAATGCTGGCAAGATGCTTAGCACGCTTATTAACTTTCTCTTATTTGGCGCTTAAATCCTCCAGCGCTTGCTGTTGCACAAGAAAGTACACATCTGAATTCTGCAGGGACTTCCTTAGTCCTTTGGCTTCTTGCCACAACACAGCTGACTGATGCCTTTCAACTTGTAGGTGAGACTGAAGAAGCCGAAGTGATTCAGGCAACGAGTTCGAAGAGCTTGTGCCAGCGGTACTGGCCAGTAACTCGAACACTACATCAACGCAGGACTGTGGGGTTTTCTCACTGTCTACAAGATCGTTTTTATTATCTTTCTTGGAGACCAACAGGGTTGTCTCACTATCTTGGACCATATCATCATTACTTTCTCTAGCATTGCATAGTGGGGTGGTCTTCTCCAATATTCTATTTGCATACTACAAGAGAAACAAGCAGACACATCACAGGTTTAGCTTTTAGTATAGAAACTCATTTTGGTAAACCGGTTCAGTAGTAAGGTGGACAGGATAACAGCATGAAACAAACATATATCTATGTACTATGGTCACTGTATTGTCCATATCATTGTAGTTTATGTTCCCTAATCGAGATAGAGACACAGTTCAACTCATATATTTTTAAGACACAACAGCATAGACAGAATATAAGTGTGAGAAACTACACAGCATTGGCAGCACTTGTAATGTGCATCACATGAGAACATAAATGTTTATACAACTTAAACTGTAATCAACATAGAGCAAGAAGTTAGAACAACAATCCAGTTAAAGAAATAGGTTTAAAACATACCTGTTGTGCCATTGGAGTTTCAATTGGATCCTTCAAATTCGAAAGTAGTTGGTATGAGTTAATACAGTGATGCAACAGCAAAGGAGTATCGACCATAGCTACGGAATCTGACCTGAGAATAGTTGCTCTTCTGCTTTAAACGTGGAGTTTGGTTTAGCTGTGGTGGTCTTCGTTGTTTGGGCACTGCAGTAGCTTTACAAACTGCTCGTGTGGGGGTACAATATGGTGGGCATGGTGCTTTGTCAACTATAAGTGGGTTACTATCTGCCAGGGTTGCGGTTAGATGGGTTGTAGTTGGCTCTTTGCCCAAGGGTGTAAGTGTGCAATCTAGAAGAGTCTCGTTATGTGTGGTGGGGCTAGTTTGTGGGCCAGTACAACCATGGTTCTATCTGCATTGACGTGTAGCACTGTCTTTTGTGAAGAACGGGTTTTTGCTCCCTTGGATACTGCCATCACCCCCTCCAATTCAAATGGATGATAAAAAAGAAAAGAAATCGAACATACAGACATTGTATGATAGACAGATGTGGTAATTGACATATATGTTGTCTAACCAAACAGGACAGCATGACACAATTTCACATATATGATGCCTAACTAAACATGATAGCATGACACAGTTTCAGATATATGATGGATAACTTAATAGGATATAATTGCATATTTCAACATATGATGAGTACCTAAACATGATGACATGAAAAAACTATATGATGTCTTTCTAAAATAGGTTGGGATGAAATAATTCACATACATGTTGTCTAAGTATACAAGATGGCATGATATAATTGACATAATTGATTCATATACTAAGCAGCTGGCACTCGCATGTATGATCTCTAAACTAAGCAGATAGAATTCAATATTGTGCGTATGATGTCTAAGCTAAGCAATGCAAGACACCATATGCATCATATGAGAAATATAAACATTGCAACTTAAAGCATACACCTCAGGTGGGATATAGGACTGGTCATGTATCTCTGAATCCTCCTCTAAGGAGCTCCCTGTAACCATCGAGATATATGCTTCAATAGATACCATTTCCTGCTCTGAAGACCTTGTTTTCACTCCAGATTTTTCCATAACTGGCTCAAATGGCTAATACACATGAAGAGTAGTTCAATATACACAGATTGTCGACAAATGGAATACGTAATGAAAAAGAACATGGCATGAGATAATTCACATACATGATGTCTGGCTCCATGGCTGTGCATAATTCACATATATGATAACTGGCTGAAAAACATGGCATTGCATAATTCACATATCTGATATAGAAAGCAAACATGAGGCATTCACATAAAGCATGACTAATCTAAGCAGATGGCATGGCAATGCAAGACACCATATGCATGATATGAGCAATATAAATCAGCCAAGTTAGAGCATGCAACTCGGGGGGGGGGGGATACGACTGGTCATCTCTCTCTGAATCCTCCTCTGAGGAGCTATCTATAACCAGCAAGAAATCTGCATCGACATGTAGCACCGATTGCTCACAAGAGCTTGTTTTCACTCCATATTTTCACATGACCGACTCAAATGGCTGATGCACAGGAAGAGTAGATGAATGTATAAACATTGTTGACAAATGGAGTACATTATGGAAAAAATATGGCACGATACAATTCACATATACGATGACTGGCTAAACAGGATGGCATTGCATGATTCACGTAAATGATGCCTAGCTAAAGAAGATGGCATTGCATAATTCCCATATACTCCCTCCGTTCCTAAATATTTGTCTTTTTAGAGATTTCAAATGGACTACCACATACGGATGTATATAGACATATTTTAGAGTGTAGATTCACTCATTTTGTTCTGCATATAGTCACTTGTTGAAATCTCTAAAAAGATAAATATTTAGGAATGGTGGGAGTATGATATAGAAACCAAACAGGTGGCATTCACACAAAGCAAATCTAAACTAAGCTGATGACATATAGGATGTATAATATAAGCAAGGCACCGTATGCATGATATGATCAACATCAGCATGCCAGGTTAGAGCAAACACCTCAGGTGGTAAATAGGCGTGGTCGACTCCTTCTGAATCTCCATCTGAACAGTTATCTTCCTTTGGAATACAATCTGGAAATGCAGGAAGGGGGGGCACTTCGCCCACCATGGAGCGGCGTCTGCATGACATTATATTCGCACGCAACGGTCTTCTATTTTTCTCTACATGTTCAGTACGATTGTGTACAATATCTGATATGCATAATAAAAAAATAGTTAGATTTTGTAAGGCCAAAGGGGTGCATGCAAAAATCAGGACTGATGATAGCAAATGACTGGATGGATCCAAAACTAATGATAGCAGGTAGATTATAGCTTCAGTTTAAAAAGATAGACAATGGATCATCTATTGTTTGTTACCCACCCAACATGAACCACATAGAAGACCCCAGATGAACCAAATAGTAGATAGATACTATTCGTTGCTGGCTCGATATGAGACGCATGGACAATTCAAAACTCAAGGTTGAACGATAAAGTCGCAGGTAATAATAACCGATGTATAACGTAAGAAAACACGAAAGACTACGACCTCTCATCCGGAACTGTGTAGTCCTCAGATTCATCTGCTTAGTCCATGAAGGTAATTCAGTTGGCGTGGCTGTCGGCAACAGGGAAGATGATCTGACGCGGCGAAAGGAAGTCTGCAGGGGGGATCTCTCCTGCAGTGAACGCTTCTGTCGATGGTGCACCTCAGGTGGGGTGGATGACGACACGACAGGAGCAAGAAATAACAAACCGAGTTTTCTTTGACGCCTATCTGAAAATGAAGTAAATCTTTAAGGGCTCATTAGAATTGGAGGATTTGGAAACATAGGATTTCAGTCAACCTAGGTGTTTGGCTCACATGAATTGGAAGAACAGAGGAATGGAGAAACAAAGTGATGCAACGAGTGTACAACCTCTTTGGCATATCCTTGTGGACCTCAACATCATTGGGTTGGACGTGAAGGATGGTGATGATGCCGATGTGACTGTTGGAGGCGGGGAAGAAGATCCGAGGCCTCTAGAAATGGCACCGAGGGTACTGCTCTGCTGTGATGGACGGTTCCATCATTGGAGCAGCTCCGCTAAGGTGTACAGCCACGAGGCTGAAGCATGACAAGATAGACAACATTAATCTGAAGTGGGACCATAATATCATCTGCAATAGATGATGTAAAATATATCACCAAAAAGTGCTAGATGTAAAATGCACCAGCCATTCCACGGCCGCTCCGACAGATGCTCTAAGTATTGTTCACTCAGAACTTAACTGAAGAAAAAGAACTTCACAGTCGAAACTGAATTTTACTGTTGAAACTAATTGAACTGGTAACAGAGCATCGCAATAGATGTTTAGGGCGTTCGAGCACCAGTAGCAGAGAAGCCGTGATCTAAATCAGCAGACGCTCGAGCAGGGAACGCACTAGCAGAGAGCAAGTCGTGCAGTCGCACCGCGAGCGAGTGCTAAAGCAGCAACTCGTGTAGCTGTGGGAGGTCGTGCTGTAGCAGCAGCAGCGCAAGCGAGAGCAAGAGTAGAGCAGCAGCATGAACGAAAGCAGGAGCAGTGCAGCAGCACGACCGACAGCAAGAACAGAGCCGGAGCAGCTGCAACTAGTGCCATTGTGGAAGTCGCCGCCGAGGAAGCAACGACACGTGGGGGAGACGCTTTGGATGATGTGGCCGGCAATGGCGCCGTCGATGGAGACACGCCATGTCTGCTCGGTATCGAGCACCGGCAGCCCCGTGAGATCCAATAAAAGATAAAATGCAGCGGTGAGTGCAGAACCTCCTTGGTTGCGCCGAGTTGGCCTCAGCTTCATCGGAGGAATTGGTGAGGGTGCTGCGGTTCCGGTGGGGCAGGTCAAGACGGCGCTGTGGGGATTGAGGTGGCGCGATAGACGAGGCGAATGTCGGGGCAACTCCTTGGAGGTGGAGGACGGGCCGGCTGATCCGGCGGGACGACGAGATCGACAACGGATCCTCATCTGGTGCGGTGGATGAGGGACGACGAGCTGTTGTGGTGGACGACGTAGTCGGGGAAGAGTCTCCAGCTGGGCGGCGGTCGGGAGGCCGACGGAGGAACGTGGGGTTTCGCGTGTTTTGGCGGCCTTAGTGTACGAATGGTTGGGGACGAAGGGGGAGGGGTAGCCAAGCTTAGGGACGCGCTTGTCCGAAATGTAGGGTAAGTTACCAGCATACCCCCACCGGTTTTGACGCGCTTGTCCAAAATGTAGGGTAAGTTACCAGCGTACCCCCACCGGTTTCTGGCTGAGGGGTAGAAGGGGTATTTCGCGTGTCTGGGCTCCGAGAGCGATTTCAGATGAGGAGGGAGTTCTCGCGCGCGTCCAGATTTTGGGATAACAAGGCGCGGTGTGGGTTGAAGAAGCGGGAGTTTCAAAGAAGGTGAGACAAAAGATACTCGAGCTTGAAAATTTCGGGATAACAAGGTGCGGATTCCTAGTTCGGCAGAACAAACCTAACTTGCAAAAAAACAATTCATACAATACACAAGAGAGTCATGTCCCCTTTTATTATATTGCTATAGATGCCATTGAAAAAACGAGAAGAAAAATGTAAAAAAATTGGGAGAACAAGATTACCCTGCACAGTACCAAATCGATTCGCACTTCCCTCAACAACGACAAAAATCAAATCAATTCCCACCAAAGAAAGATTAATGTCCCTTTTTATATGATTACAGATGCCATGATCTCGAATTTCAATTTTGAATCCACGTTATGTTGAATTCGAATATATCGTTAGGTGACCTTGCGGTTTATAATTGATGTAGTCGTACATTTTGATCTTCCATCATATATGAACATTTTACTTAACCATGTGAACATATATATTGTCGTCTACCATATGGACTAAATTTGAATCAATTTTCCTTATTTGAATATGATTGTTGTCAAGTTATACAATAAATTAAATATTATCTTGATAACACAAAACATACATATATCAGTAATCATATTTCACTATGAACTACATGTACCATACACTCTCCAATTCAAATATTTGTATCCATTTTATGTTGAATTCAAATCATAGTACATTATTGGTCTAGGTAGCGAGATGTTTGAGATAATCTAAACCCTGTTTCCATACGTATAATTTTTGGCTGAATTGGGACAAGTTTTGGTATAAGACTCTTGCAAAACCGGAGATTATCTCAACAAGCCTCGTGGTTCCGAGAGGGAACATGTCACCTTTGTGTGCGAAACGATATACGCTGCCTCCCCCCTGATTTTATTTATAGAGGCAACATAAAACTATATGAGTGCCCTGTTAAATTTTGGAATTATTTCGGGTTCATTTGGCCTTTTTATACATTAGTTGAGTTTCTGGACTTTCGCTATGCATAATCTAAATATGAATTGCATGCACATGCTCCGGTGCACCAAAGTGGGTTGAAAAATCACATGTGTGTCCTTGGTTGAATTTCTAGGTCCCATGGAAGAAATGAGAATGAAATTCAAACATCTGGGAGTCATGACTCGGCCGAGAACATCGAGAAACTTTGATTCTAAATTCATGTAAATCCAAAACTCGCCTGGAAATCATGAAACTTGGCATGGTGTCATGTCATGGCACTAACATGTTGTGGTAAAAAATTCGGCCGATTTGGAAGCTCGTGGTTCTAAGAGGTAACGTGCCACCTTTGAGTGTGAAACGATATACGCTCCCCCCTTGAGTTTCTTAACAAAGGCAACATAGAACTACATTAGTGCCCTGTTAAATTTTGGAATTATTCCGGGTTCGTTTGTCGTTTTTTATACATTAATTGAGTTTCTGGTCATTTAATGGGCATAAGTCAAATTTGAACTACAAGCACATGCTCTCGTGCACCAAAGTTGGTTCAAAAATCACATTTGTGTCCTCGGGTGAATTTCTAGGTCCCATGCAAGAAATGAGAATAAAATTAAAACATCTGGGCATCGTGGCTCGGCCGAGAACATTGAGAAACTTGGTTTTAAAATACTTGTAAATCCAAAACACGTTAGAAAATCATGAAACTTGGCATGGATGTCATGTCATGGTACTACCATGTTGTAGTAAAAAAATTGGATGTATAGGAACAGATTTTGGTATAAGCTTCTTGCAAACCGAAGCTTCTCTCAAGATGGCTCGTGGTTCTGAGAGGGAACGTGCCACCTTTGAGTGTGAAACGATATACGTTGTCCCCCTTGAGTTTATTTACAAAGGCAACATAGAACTCCATGAGTGCCCTGTTAAATTTTGGAATTATTCCGGCTTCGTTTGGCCTTATTTACACATTAATTGAGTTTTTGGTCATTTAATGTGCATAATTCAAATTTGAACTACAAGCACATGCTCCCCGTGCACCAAAGTTGGTTGAAAAATCACATTTGTGTCCTCGGGTGAATTTCTACTCGCTCCTTCCATCTATATAGGTCCTAATGCGTTTTTCGAGGCTAACTTTGACCAAACATTAGAGCAATAATATATGACATGCAACTTACACAAAGCATACCTTCATATATGTATGTCAAAGGATCTTCCAATAATATAATTTTCATAGTATACATCTCATGTGCTATTAATCTTGTCAATAGTCAAAGGTTGTCTTGAAAATCACATTAGGCCCTATATAGATGGAAGTAGGGAGTAGGTCCCATGCAAAAAATGAGAATAAAATTCAAACATCTGGGCATCGTGGCTCGGTCAAGAACATTGAGAAACTTTGTTTTTAAATCATGAAACTTGGCATGGTGTCATGTCATGGTAGTACCATGCCGTGGTAAAAAATTGGCCGAATAGGAACAAATTTTGGTATAAGCTTCTTGCAAATCAGAGCTTCTCTCAAGAAGTCTCGTGGTTCTGGGAGAGAACGTGTCACCTTTGTGTGCATAATTCAAATTTGAAATACAAGCACATGTTCCAGTGCACCAAAGTTGGTAAATTTCTAGGTTCCATGCAAGAAATGGGAATGAAATTCAAAATTTTGGGCGTCATGGCTGGGTTGGAAACATTGAGAAACTTAGGTTTTAATTCCTGTAAATCCAAAACACGCATGAAAATAATGAAACTTGGCTTGGTGCCATGACATGGCACCACATTGCCATCGTAAATTTGCAGTCCGATTTTGCGAAGGCACACACATTAACAATCAACAAAGTCCTTTTGGAACAACTGCTGTCACGTTACAATCGGAAACACAAGTATTATTGAAACCGTGGGCGTTCTACTTACTAGTACCATTTACGTGCCGCCACTCGTCCCCATTTTTTATTAGCTAGGAGGCGCTGTGCAGGGTAGCTATTTGAGTACGAGAGGCGTGTGATCAGACCCTGCGCGTGCTTATCCGGAGGAGAGCCCTTTGACCTCCATCTGCCATCCACCTCTCTCCCAAGGTCTCCATTAATGGGGCCCGAGCCTCTGTTTAATGGCGTGGCTATGTTTCACTCGACTGAGATTTAAGGGAGAAAAAAGAAAATCTGAAAGCATGGATCCTGATGTGTAAGATCCGACGGACCTATATAACATCTACTGCGACTTATAGCAAGACTGATGAATATATAAGGACGATTAATTTTTTTTGATCAAAGAAGGGCTTGCCCCTTTGGATTTTAATTACTGAAAACCACCACAATTCACAAGAAGTTCAGCACAAATCCAGCCTAACACGAAGGACTAAAAGCTACCAGATTGAAATCGCAACATCCCAAGAGGCCAACAAAGGCCAAACATCCGTGCTAGAACCCAACATTTCACAACCGACGACACAATCCACATCCTAAACCGATTATTACATCAAAAGAAACCAAGAAACTGAAGGAAGCCCAACAGTAACTAGAAGAACAACAACGATAGGGTCGCCACAGCAAGAGTTTTCTTCATTCCAGCCTCACAACATTGATCTTCCACAGAAAGATAAAGATGATTAATTGTCTTACATAATTAGAAAGATAATTTAAAAATCCACATGCGGCTATGCCCGAAATACACAAGGGCAAAAGAAGAAGGAAGATGAGGATTTGGCTCGCTGATCTCTACTTTCTTGATGCGTTGCTACAGACCGCGGGAACTAGTCTCCGCGGCGAGCAGCGATGAGTTCTTTCGTGTCCTCAAGACGCTGCATGAGAACATCCACCGATTCCTCCACCAGCCTTTGGCGCTCGTTGCGGAGCATGTCATTCTTCTCCATAAGTTTCTTGACGATGACGCCGGTCCTCTTCAACAAGGCACTGGTCTCCTCCTGCTGGTCTGCACTTCAGACGATCTTCACCCTTAGCAGGTCGTGCTCGGCCCGGAGCCTCTCATTGCTCTCCCTTAGTTGTCGGATGACGCCGGTAGCCTGTTCAAACGAGGCTTTCATGTCGTCCTACAACCTCACCCAGCTAGATATCTAATCCATCTGGCTATGGACGATCGCATGCATGTGCCTGTAACAGTCATCGCCTGCCTGTGAGAAATTTTCCCAGGCCGCCGTGGCGCGCCGGGACATCTCTGCTGCATTCGTGGTGCGGCGGGACATCTCTACTGCTTCCGCGGCGTGGCCGGACCAGTCTACTGCATCGACGGCGAGGCGGGACCTTTGTGCTACTTCAGCCGCGCGGCGGACGTCTGTGTTGCTACTTCCGCGCGGCTGGACATGTCGGCTGCTCTCGCAGCGAGGAGGGACATATCTCGTGCTTCCTCTTCCATGCTCGCCTCTCCCTGGTGGCAATCTCTCGACATAGAACTCATGCTGGCCTTGGCAGACGCAAGGGAAGGATGCTGAATGACTTGTTTGTTTTTGTGGATGAGGAGTTGAGGAGGAATGTGCAGTCATCTTGGCATACTAGTATTTATAACCGAGTACTAATACGCTCCTAAGTGGGAAACCGTTTAGGTTGTGATCGGTGTCAACAGGTTTGCAATTCAATATAGCGTGGTACTAATACGCTCCTAAGTGGGAAACCATTTAGGTTGTGATCGGTGTGAACAGGTTTGCAATTCAATATAGCGTGGAGTAATTTGGAATGTGACGAGACACAAGCTCAAAATTGATCGACAGTTCTAGTTTCGAGGTGCGGCACTATTCCCGGATGGAGTACTTCTTTTTCTACTCCCTCCTTTCTGGTTTTATAGGGCTTATCTCAAAATTTTAGTTTTTCCATTTTATAAGGCTCAATTTGGTTGTCCCCCAACACATGTTCAGATTCCAAGGTGCATTAAATCATTGCATGCAAGTATTAAGAGAAAATTGACCATAGCATGTACTTTATGCATGCATGCATTGCAATTAATGCATGATAAACATATATTTTTAAGAAAAACAAGAGCATTAATTAGGTGCTTTTGCAAACAACAAAAAATATTCCACCACTCACCATCTTGGTTGGTGAGAGTTTTGAATCAAGCCCTATAAACCGGAAAGGAGGGAGTACTGCTGTGTACGTGCAATAACTGGCAGCATCGTATACATATCTTATGGTTAATGGGGCGTTCGACAGGAATAGCCACGTGGCGAGCTCTAGGCTAGTCTTTTTTTTCAGACGCATTAAACCTATCTCTCGGGACTTCTCGCACGCACCATCGTGCCACCCACAAAAACTTGTACTCTGAGTTTAGTAAGTATGTTATACAGGAAGAGAAGAGGTGCACGCACGCACTCGTCCTCTCACACACGCGTCTGTTTTTTCTTGAAAAGGAGGATGATGACCCCCGGCCACTGCATCTGGGAGTCACACACGCATCTATAGCTACGAATTGTAGTGTTCTCAACCATCTGATTTGCTCTATCATGGATGTACCTATATACTAAAACAAGTCTAGATACATCTATATATTGACAAATGGAAGGCATGTATTGTGGAACGGAGGGAGTGCTTGTCATCAAAATGGATAAAAAGGGACGTATCTAGCACTAAAATACGTATACATACATCTCCTTTTATCCATTTTGATGACAAGTAGTACTTCTTACCCAAAGGAACTTTATATCCAACAAACACAAAATATCCGTTCAACTATGGGAAATTACTGATCTGATGTCGAAGTAATTGCTACGTCGCCACCAAAAGCCACCATTTCTTAAGGTAAAGTAGACCAAGGTAATCCCTGTATTAGCATGTTACTAAGATAAAGAGAAGGCATTGTAGAAACATTTAGGACGTGAGCTTGTCAATCTGAATGTGGAGGGACACAAGCTTAGCCCCGGCCAGCAGCTTGGGCGGAACTATCAAGAAGGTCAACTCCTGCACATCGACGTCGCCGAGATCCTTGCTGCTTGTCACCTCCATTTCCACCTTGAAGGCATCGGTCGTGCCTTTGGGCTCCCCCGGCGGGCCGTTCGCCCTTAGCTTGGCCACGTAGTGCGGCAGTGGGGACGCCCCTGCTCTGATGCAGACGACCGACATAGCGCTAGGCACGCCGATGTTGAGCATGCCGCCGACCAAGAAAAATGCGCGGCGGTCCTCCTCCGCGAACAGCAAGAGCTGTGGCTCTGACAGTGGCACTTGCAGCTGGAGCACCTTGCCGTACTGGATACTGTGCACGGGCATGGGATGCGCGGTGCTGATATGGTGGTAGAGCGCTAGCGGCGGGCCTTCGTAGCAGCAGACGGGCACAGGGCATTTGTAGGGCGCGAGCGGATACACGCTCTGGTGATCGGCGAGCTTGTGGTAAGTGACGTAGAGCCCACAACCTTCGTGCGGGCACTCCACCCTCACCGACGAAAGGACGGAGTCCACCGCCGTGTTCCGCACGTCAAAGCCACCGCCGCGCTCGCACTTCTGGCACTGCCGTTGGTTCTCGGGGCGCTCAACACGGCAGTTTGCGCAGGCCAGGTGCCCTCCTTGCACTGCAGAAATCAATCAAACAACACATCAATCAAGAAACCTGCACCTTGCTCAAACAGCCGAACGGACTAGGTGTATTCGAACCTCATACACTAGAGGCGTCAAGGGGCAGTGGAGCACGGTGAGGTCCATCGAGACCTTAGAGAACTCCATCATCGGGTCCTGTTCGATGGGCATGATCTCGCCCTCTTCGTGCACAACCATCTCTCCACTTGGGCCGGGGTATTACAAAGCTTTACCATCACATATTTTATACTACTTCAAGGTGCATTAAATCAACACATGGAAGTATCAAAAGGAGAGTCACGACATGCATGCATGCGTTGTAATTAATGCATCGGTAAACACAAATTATTGAAATATATCGAGTGTAGTGCTTTGATGTGTCGTGTCAACTCGTACATCAACGAGAAGTTTGATTATCCTCTCCCTCGCGGACTTAATTGCACCTGCCTTTGGCTGTATGACAGGTCGGCCACACACCTATCGGGCCCACCTGTCATACACGCAAAGGCAGGAGCGTCCCTACCTCGCCCATGAGCGTGGTGGCTGGCAAGACTAGGAGAAGCTTTCGCTACACGCTCTCCCTCCCGCACGCGGTGGACATCCATCAATTCAATCGATGTTAGATGGCCAGAAGCGTATTGTAGTACTCAAGTGCAGTAGTACTCCATCATTGTTTGACTTTCCGAAGAGGCGAAGAGCCAAGCACAGCCCGGACGCTCGTGTGGCAGTTTCATGTGTAGAGTAGTCTAGTATAGCGTATAGCATGCATGTAAGCTTAAAATCATTGGGGTCGGCTCCATGCTAAGTGGCCGTCTTGAAGTTTTTAAAAAAAATTAAAATAGTCTTCGGGCTCACCCTGAAACCCTGGTGATAGTAGTTTGCACGCTCATCTGGTCAAGACAGGAATATATATTTTAATTTGTTTTTTTTCGAAAAGGGGGGGACTCCCCGTCCTCTGCATCAGAACAATGCATACGGCCACATTATTTTACACTGCGGGTCTTTCAGCCAGGTTTAGAGGCAAGCATGTGGGGCCAGTGCTATGATGTGTTGTGTCAACTCGTACAACGAGGAGAAGCTTGATTTTACTACAAGCTTTCTCCCTCACCCATGCGCGCGGTTGCTCGCAAACGAGGACAGGCTTTTGCTTAGTAGTACTTCTACAACAAGCTATACGTCCCGCTCGCGGTGGACGGACATGCATCAGTGGATTAGACATTGTAGAAGTAGTAGTAGCAACATCATTGTTCGTCTTCTCGAAGAGGCGAAGAGCCAAGCATAAACCCAACGTTGCGGTTGCGAACATTCGAGCACACATATAGCCAGGCTCTTGCATGAGACAAAATTGCTATGTGAGCCCACTATTGTACTAGTACGTACAACTACTTGCTAGTCTAGCCATGTAAACCAGAAAGGAGTATTTGCCCTTCTAGAGATTTCAACAAGTGACTAGACTACACCGAGATGGAGTACATATGGAGCAAAATGAGTGAATATGCACCTTAAATAAATACATACTAGTTAAATCGTTTTCCTCTCCGAGGTGCACAATATTGAGTATATTGACTAGTCTCTTTTTGACACGCATTTACGTTTTTTTACATAGTACAGACGCAAGCGCTCATATACACGCGCATACACTCACCCCTATGAATGCACACACGCACGGCACTATCTTCTCGAAATTTACGAAGTCACCATAGGCACCTCGTCGTTGACGGGTCCATTGGTGCTTGAATGGCAAGGAGGGAGAGGGTTGTGGTTCCCGAAATGTTGAACAGCCAATGATGCATCCTCAATTACATGCAGAGGGAATTAATTGGAGAAGTAGAATAGAGCCAGCACGATGTGAATGCAACAGAGTTTGGACACTCATATAATAAAGGCGCCCCACCACTCCAATCCATCTACTCCCAAGTCTCTGCGCAACACTGCTCACTCTAATCCAAGACCAAGTGACCAGAAGCCACAAGCACCTATGGAGGCAATGGACGCGAGCGGCAGTCGGCTATGCCAAATCATCCAAGGCGCCGGCCTGCGGCCCCGCAACGCGCTGCTTTTCCATGTGGTACTGGCGACCGCAGGCATCGTAGCCCTCGCCGACGCTGGCTTCGCCTCTCGCGTGGACGACATGATGGTCAACTCCATCCGCAAGTTCACCACCATTAAGAAGCGCGCGGACGACCTTGCCGTACTACTCCAGCCCGCTTGCCCAGGCTCCTCATTGCCTGCCACCCTCATCGGCCTCCATGGTGACGAACTCTTTCAAGCCCGAGTGGCCCTGCAGGTGCCGGAGGTCGCGACGAAGAATGTGCACCTCGAGGCCGCGCTCACCGCGCAGCGCCTCGCCATGCAAGAAACCGTCGACCTGCACATCCACTTCTACGAGGAAATTGTCTACATAGGCCACTACATGGCAAGCGAGGACAGAAAGATGTTGGCCTTCTTCCAGCGGCTGGAATCTTTGGACGCCATTGTTCAGAATCACGTCGACCTGGCCATGAAAGCGCTGCTACTTAGGCATCGTTCGGTGGGTCGGTGCCTTGAGTCGAGGAGGTGGACGTCGTCGATGGATGCATCTCTTTTTCTTGCCTCCTGTAACCAACATTGCATCGCCTCGTGGCCTTAATGTTTTATTAGTATAGTACTCCCTCCATTCCCAAATAAAAGTCTTTCTAAAGATTCCAGCAAGTGACTACTACATACAGAGCGAAATGAGTGAATTTACACTCTAAACTATGTTTACATACATCTGTATGCTGTATTCCATTTGAAATAGTATCTAAAAAGGTTTATATTTATGAACGGAGGGAGTATATGGCATTTTTATTCCAGTCGTAACGTGTTCACTATGAGGTGGGGCCGCAGTTGAGCAAACCCACCCCGCCCACTGGGCGTCGGCCGAGTTTAGAATTAGAAGAGAGAAATGATGGAGGAGAGCTAGCTGTAGCATGGACGCTGTTGTCAGATGGGACTCGTGTTTATAGAATTGGAGTATTGAGCACTCGTGCCTTTTGAGGGAAAAATTAGTCGTATGTCTAGTACCACTAGTTGGGTGCGTGCGACCTATAGCTGTCATCACTTTAGGTCTCCTTTTTGAACCGCGGCTACGCTTCACAGTACATATTATTTCATGCATTTATCCTCCTATATGTACTCCTAGGCTTTTTCCACGTGCTCCCATTCGCCAACATGAGGGACATAGAGCATCTGGGTCGTAGTGCATGCACGACTCGGAGCATATGCCGGGGTACTTTACATTTCAGACCTCACGAATTACATGCAAACCCGCCGCAGAAGAATAAATAAATGAATGAATTACTACATCAAACCGGATTATTTTCATGGAAACCTGAGCACGTTTTTGAAAAATGACTGGACCGAAACTAGTCTAAGGGCCTCTTTGATTTTTCCCGCAAAAAAAAGAGCCTCTTTAATTCGCAGGATACTGAAAACACAGGAATGGGGAAAGTATGATGGCAATGAACCAAGACGAGGAGAACTCTAACTCAGTTAGAGGTTAGAGTTAGATTCTAACGCTGAACTAACTCTAAACCAAAGAGGTGTATGGATGACAGGGTTTGATTGACAATAAATGCTTTTATCTCAATCATTTGACTACTTTGGACCCTATTTCCTACTGGATTTGGAGGGTGCTTGGATATGTTTTAGTTCCATGACTAAAAGTAGTGGGACTAAAACTTGCTAGCCTCACCCATGCTTGCATCCAAATACTAAAGAGACTAAAATCAAGTTAATGAGCATTTACTATCCTCCAAACCCCCCAATCCAGAACTCTCTTGTGTTAAAGGAGAGGAGTTAAATGAGGAGAGAGAGGACTAATCCACATTTTAGTAGGGGTACCCCTGACTAAAAATTTTTAGTCTCAAGACTAGTTTTAGCCCCTCTTTAGTCAGGAGTGCTTGGAACTTTAGCCTCTTAAAGAGACTACTTTTAGTCAGACTAAAATAAGTCCCTTGGATCCAAGCACCCTCTTGGTGTGGCTGGCTCTTCTGTGGCCTCCTCCCTCTCACAATTGACATAAACGAACCATCTATACAAATCAAGCATGCAAAACATGATAATTTTTACTTTGTCCATACAAATGAGATATCCCACTTAAACATACAAGTCGTCAATCAAGCTTCACAAAATAGAAAAACAATTCATGAAAAAAGAATGAGCTAACTCATCATGGAAGTCATTCACGAAGGGAGGGAGCCTGGAGCCCCTCACACCCGAGGGAGGAGCTCGCCATCGTCGCTCTGGAGGAAGGCTCTGTAGAGCCCAAGCCCCGGGAACCCCTTCGACACCGGCATGGGTAGCAGGGCCGCTTGCCGCCGACTTGGAACTTAATCTTTGGGCCTCTAGAAATAATACAAGCCTGTAACTAAAATAACTAGAAAGGTGAACTGAATCTTTGGGCCTCTAGAAGTAATGCAAGCCTGAAACTGAAATACCTAGAAAGGTGAACTGAATCTTTGGGCCTCTATAAATAATGGAAGCCTGAAAGTGAAATACCTAGAAAGGTGAACTGAATCTTTGGGCCTCTAGAAATAATGCAAGCCTGAAACTGAAATACCTAGAAAGGTGAACTGAATCTTTGGGCCTCTAGAAATAATGCAAGCCTGAAACTGAAATACCTAGAAAGGTGAACTGATTCTTTGGGCCTCTAGAAATAATGCAAGCCTGAAATTGAAATACCTAGAAAGGTGAATTGTATCTTTGGGCCTCTACAAATAATGTGAGCCTGAAATTGAAATACCTAGAAAGGTGACCTGAATCTTTGGGCCTCTAGAAAGATTTATTACCTCCTCAAGCAGCATCAAACAATTCCATGCGTGCACCACAAATCAATACCAAGTTTGATCAGGATCTACTTTTCCAAATCAGAATTAGCGCTAGAGCAAGCAAGATCAATGATATGGCCGTGAGATAGAGAAGGAATGAACAAAATCACCCCTCTCGCGACCTCCCTAGTAGATGCGCCACCCCCGTGCACGACAGAGGGAGAAAAACGATTGGTGAAGGGGGAGCGAGGCAACCTTCGAAGGCCGGAGGGAGAGGGCGGCCGGAGTAGGGCGGAGGAGGCCGGAAGGAGAGGGCGGCCGGAGGAGAGAGAGGGCGAGCGGCCCTGTGGGGGGCAGCGATCTGGTGCTGGCTGGGAGATTTTTTAGTTCTCTTTTAGTGGGCCCGAGGATAACTAACCCAATGGGAACCTCTCCACCGGGCTAGTTTTTTTAGCTGGATTAGAGCAAACTAGCTCAAACTAACCCCTCTTGTTTCGATAATTTGAGGCTATTTCAACCCAAACTAGCTCTAACTCAGGGATCCAAACAAAGAGGAGCGTTACTGTACATGCTACAGTGTGGACCGTAGCACATTATTTTTTATGGCCATATCACCACATTGTTTTCTACTGCTGGTTCACTGGGCTACCGTGGTTTGCACTGCTGGCTCACTGGGCTACCGTGGTTCGCACTCCTCCCACCTTAGTACTCCCTCCGTTCCTAAATATAAGTCTTTGTAGATATTTCACTGTGGACCACATACGGATGTATATAGATGCCTTTTATGTGTAGATTCACTCATTTTTCTCCGTATGTGGTCCGTAGTGAAATCTCTCCAATGACTTATATTTAGGAACGGAGGGAGTATTATAGTACTAGTATACACTGCATCATTCTTTGCTCCTTCTTACTACTCCGACATGTGGGAGAGCTAGCATCCGGGTCGACGTGTCATGCACCAGATTAGAGCGCGGAACGGAAGGGGGGCATCACCCCGGTCGGAGTGCCAGTAATTCATGACTATAGTGAGTGGTCATATACCAAGTCTTTCCAGCAGTAACGCGCCGTCAAGTCGCACACACCCACTCGCTCACCCTCCTCGCCTCTCTGTCAAACCACCTACCCGAAAACTGCCACGCGTACTGCCCGGGAAAAGCCCCACCCTCAACTTTTAACTATGCGAAAATAGTCCAAGCTTGTTCATTCTATATAAATACAACACTTACTGTATGTTTATTCACCCGTGGGGTTGTTCAATGAATGGAGGGGCGGGGACCACAAGTGAACAATACTTTAGTACTACTAGTAGTAAGTAGGAGTCGTACAATAGTCACCTTAAATAGAGAGTTTCTTTTCTTTAATGCCAAGTAATATGGACACAGGGGCCTGAGCGCTTGCTTTACTAGGGTTGCTCTCTTCATTCTCTCATCCTCTCCAGATATAAACAAGACAGCGGTAGCGACATTTTCTCTCTGCTCACCGCTGGTCACAGATCCGACCGGATCCCTTCGGCCGGTGTGTGTAGAGGACTAAAAGGTGCATCGTTCACACGGTCATCGCCGCCGAGGAGGAAACCCACAGCGGCCGGAGGGGCCCGATCCTCTGCCCGTGCCATTCTCTCCGACACAGCGCCGACTTTGGAGGTCCTCCGACCCTTCTTCCTCCCTGCCGTATTGTCCGCAGATCTGACCTGCCGCCGCCGACATCCCGGCGACCCTCAGGTATAAGTTATTCGAAAGCGGCCTTGCTCCACTGCCCCAGCTCCCCGTGTGTCTGCATGTGCATCTTTTTCTACTCCCATCAGCTCTTCCAAAGCCACCTAAATTTTTAGTATTATTAGAGGTAAAGCTACTTTATGCATTCGAATCTAGGGCTTTGTTCAAACAATGAAGAAAGGGGGGAAAGTTGTAGCATGAATCTAGGACTTGATTCAAAGAGGAAATAATATGGTGAAAGTAGTAGAGACCGGATACCCAACCGGTCTCTTGGTTGAAAAGGGAAATAATGGGAAAACGCAGTACAAACTGGATAAGGAACAGATGTATTATTGGTTAAAAAAATGATAGAAAGTGGCGGCTGGTGGACAAGTCAACAGAGTATGTCCAGGATTAGATTTGCTGCCATCACATAGTAAAAGGTCTCCAGGATTAGATTTGTTGTCCTCACATAGTAAAAGGTCTCAGGATTAGATTTGTTGCCCTCACATAGTAAAAGGTCTCCAGGATTAGATTTGCTGCCCTCACATAGTAAAACATCTCCAGGATTAGATTTGCTCCCTCACATAGTATAAGGTCTCCAGGATTAGGTTTGCTGCCCTCACATAGCATGAACAAACTCGGCATCACCACTTTATGCCTCCTTGTAGGTACATTGTGCTGATGCATGCACTATCGCATGTCCTTATACCAACCTTTTGCTGTTGTTAATGTAAGGGCGCATGTAAAATGAAGCGATCACACTATTACCTTAGGGACATGTCTAACCAATGTTATTGTTAATCTAATGCCTCCGGTGATAAAATGCAATTAAACTGTGTTACAAATGGCACTCCTGCTGTTTCCCCAGTATGATAAGTAAGTTGCTCCTTTACGCTGCTGAGTGTCCTGGTGTCCCCACGGTGCCATGCCCTTAAACCAACTCTTTAGCTGCTATTGATTTACTGTGTCTGGTAAACAAGCAATGCCACCATTGAAGTAATCCCATACTTGAGGAATCTCATTGTTGATCGTAATGCTTCTGGTAACATGAAGCATTGCTGACATTTTAAAATTTCTACTGTCCTTGTGTGATTTCCATGAACATAATTAAGATGCTTCTATTCATTTTGTATATGTTTCATATATTCTTATTAACCAGCAACGGTTTACTTTCTATCTTTTTGTGCAGATAGGGATATCCATTTCACCTTGTTGCTATTGTGACCTTTTGGTGAACTGCACAAAACACTTTTTTTTGGAATGAGTGTCTTGTGCAGTTCAAATAAAATGTCACGTGGGCAACATCTCTCAATTTTGGTGGAACTGCACAAAATGGTGATTGGAGTTTCCAAAATCTCTGTCAAGTTCTGTTGGTAATCTCGTGGAACATTTTATTAGCCTTTGCAAGATGAAGCCGTTACTGTCACCACAATGGCACTTTATTTTAGTGGAACTGCACAAAAGGATAAGAAAATTATAGTTGCACCTTACATGAGCCAGACAACGAACCTTAATGTTCGTCAATTTTAGTGCAACTACTGAAGAAGAACCTGCCAGCTCACAAGAGCAAGTACTTCTTGCTAGCTGAATGATGCAATCTTTGCTTCATTTTAGGTGAACTGCCAAAAAAGGCGCATGAATTGTATCATGGAACTCCAGGCAGACCTCATCCAAGTAGAGCTGGAGGTTGAGTTGAAGGAGGCCGCTATTAAAGCGAAATCATGCTTTCCTGGCTCCTTGTGTGTGTTGTGCAAACATGTTGTGCAAACATGAATACTGAACTACAGATGTTGTAACGATCAAGAGCATTCGCCAAGTTCTTCGATTGTATGACATGGCTAGCCAAGATGGATTTAATCCCGATATTCACTTTATCAAAAGGCTCTAATGGGTTGGTTCTGAATCTTGCAAGCTGGGAATCAGTGAGATGTGTAGGCATCTTTGTTGTACTTATTATTTGAATCTTATTTGTTAGTTTTGAATCTTGCAAGCTGGGAATCAATGAGATGTGTAGGCATCTTTGTTTTACTTATTATTTGGATCTTATTTGTTGGTTCTGAATCTTGCAAGCTAGGAATCAATGATATGTGTAGGCATCTTTGTTGTACTTATTATTTGGATCTTATTTGTTGGTTCTGAATGTTGCAAGCTAGGAAACACAACATGATGATGCAGAGGACAACAACCATAACAAACAGTTCAAACTTGGTAGTATTATCTTTGTGAAACTGCGACAAATGTGCTGATCGTGTGCGTCTTGAGAATAATAATTCTAATTGTTGTGCATGTTGATCCTGTGGCACTGATAGAATGAGCGAATGCATTGCTTGTTATAAGTATAAATTTCTATTAAATCTAATTAAATTTAAGTAAAGTGACCACTAACTCCTATTATTACAGTACCAATACAGACCCGCTCGTGAACCAACGTGTGGCCGAGGGTGCATCCTCTGTCGGGCGTGCAGTGGATGAGGGAGGGGTAGTAACTGTTGTCGCCTATACACACTCAGCTTACTGTTGAATCCAGTTCCCCAAGAGCTGAAAAACAAACTGCTGCCACCGCCTACACACTCGTTCACTTGAAGAGACTCCAATGGTGATCCGAGAGGTGACCCTACTGGATATGGACTTCAGCAAGGAGTTCCCCTTTGAGTTCGCCGTTCAGTCCTATGGCTGCACCAAGTTGAATGTGATGTACACCAATGATACGGACTTGGTGAAGCTCTGCCTCGCCTCAGTACTATGGCTGCACCAGGTTCTGGAGCATTCGCCTGTTTCATCGGCAGCATCGACTGCACCTTTGCTATGGTGGAGAGACGGAAGAACGCGACTATTCGGCCATCGGGTGCAACAAGCTTGTCGACATCCAGAAGCAATACAAGATCATCAGCAATGGGTAGGAGAACGACTCTGTGGTTGACCTCGCTGAGACCATCATCGACCCCTGATAAGCCAACATGAAAGAAGACGACCAGAACACGTGGGAGGTACCTGTGAATCTAGCCTACATAACCTACGCGGCCAAGGACGCATACTCATGCTACAACATGTACAGGCAGATCTTGGACATGAGGGCGTGTCTGCTTCCCGTAACCGACGAGTACACGGACAGCCGCAGCGTCATGATCAAGTGTGCCAGGAAAGTCTAGATGTTGTACTTTATCTGTTTATAAGCACATTTATTATCTGAGTGTTTCATGCATTAGCCTATGTGTCATAATTATCTGTTTTGTCCGAAAAATTTCTTTTAAGAACCCATTAACCTGATTGCTTTTTTCAGTGGCTATTTGCTTATGTATGTAAACTAGTTCACTTGTCTGTAAAAAAACTAGTTCACTCGGCTGCCGTGCTTTGAATCTCCTTCCTCCCAACATATTCCCCTCTTCAGGTGGACCCAGCAGGTCTCTGAATTTTCTCCCACTTTCTTTTTCGATGTAAACTGAGTTTTCTCCTAGTACTTTCCCCTAGAACCAACTCAACTGTCCCACGTCTAGCCTAAAAAATAATAATACCCCACATACTATTAACTCATCAAATTAAATTGATATTTTATTTTGTAAGTTGAAAGTTCTTACAAAATAATAATAATAGTTGTTTATATATAACTTGGCAAGTTAACTCCTATTGATTGCGTATATATGCTTGCAAAGATTTTACTGACGTGCAATCATGTGTTTATGTTTTTATAACATTTCCCCGTCTAGCACAACATGATATTTTCACCCAACCCAGCAAGTCCGCGGATTTCGAGAAAAATGCAAATGGTATTTAAGCGGGCTGCATAGATGCTACATCATTGTTTCACCCGGCTCACCAAATGGACTAAAAAAACAAATGGACAAGCTGACATGTGGGCAAGTAGGTCGAAGCCTAAGAAGGCTTTGGATTTACATCCAACGGCACGCATTCTTCTTCAATCTCTCATCTTCTTCCCCCAGCGCTGCCAGTACCTCCTGCTCCAGCCTTCGGCATCCAGCAGCCTTGTTTTGTGCTCCTCAGTGAAACGCTACCCCGCCGACGGCCAGGTCATCCCTCCAGTCCATACGTCCTGTTATTCTCTGCCGAGTGTAGGCCCACCCCGCACCCGACCCAGTCAAGTTTCCCACTCCTCTCCGTCTGCGACTCCACTGCTGCGTCTTCCCCATCTCTGAGTCGTTCCAGTCCGGGGCCTCGCCGTCGTCCACCGCCTTTGTGCGCTCGGCGCGGCGTGGTCAACATGCGAGAGTCATCGGAAGAGGACTGTACATGGAGATCCTGATGGCTGGGACCCACGAGGTCCACGGTCGCACGCAAGGAAAGTTCCTCCTTATTACGCACTATACGTGCACTATACGTGGGAAGGGCTTCTATATTTCGTGAAAAAAATGTTCCCCCCACTGACAGGTCGGACCCACCCGCTATATCTTCGCACGCAAGGAAGTGCCTCCTTATTACGCACCAAATGAATATATACCACCTGCTAGCTGGGACCCACCATAGTGGGTGGCTGACTTGTGGGCCTACTAAGTTGACAAGGATGGAGGGCTTTGTCAACTTAGTCAATATGAACGATTCTAGATCCAGTGATCATATGATGTCCATCCAACGGCCATAGTGCTTCTTTAACCTCTGGTCTTCTTGCTCCAACCGCCCAAAGCAGTGTTGGTCGTGCCACATGCTCCTTCCTCTCGTGGCCAGCTGTGCTACCGCGGAGGCCTCACCGCCCCCTACTATTCCCACCGCAGGCCCGGGGTATCCCTCTACTCACCCACACCCCCTGTTATTCTGCGGTGACGGCAGCCTCACGCCGCAGCCGAACCAGTGAACCCTCGTACTCCTCTCCACGTTGGCATCTACTTCCGCGTCTTCACCGGCTCCGTGTCGTCCCCTTCCTAGGCCTCGCCGTCATCCACCGCCTTGGTGCTCTCGGCGCGGTTTGGTCAATGTGGTCAACGACCGACTTCCATCGGAAGAGTACTGCACGTGGAGAGGCCGACAACTGGGTCCACGGCCACAGCCCAATTTTTTTGTGATTTTCCAAGTAAGTCACTTTGTCAGGCCTGTTTGACAAAGTTACTTACTTGGTAAATCACAAAAAAACTGGGTTGTGGCCGTGGACCCAGCTGTCAACCTCTCCACGTACAGCACTCTTCCGATGGAAGTCGTTCCTTGACCACATTGACCACGCCGCGCGGAGAGCACCAGGGCGGTGGACGACGACGAGGCCTAGGAAGGGGACGAAGCGGAGCCGGGGAGGAGGCAGTAGTTGAAGCCCGCGCGGAGAGGAGTACGAGGGTTCACTGGTTCAGCTGCAGTTTGAGGCTGCCGTCGCCGCAGGGCCTGGCCTGACAAAGCGACTTACTTGGCGAATAACAAAAAAATTGGGCTGTGGTCGTGGACCCAACTGTCGGCCTCTCGACGTAGAGTACTCTTCCGATGGAAGTCGGTCATTGACCACATTGACCACACCGCGCCGAGAGCACCAAGGCGGTGGACGACGGCGAGGCCTAGGAAGGGGACGACGTGGAGCCAGTGAAGACGCGACAGTGGATGCCCATGCGGAGAGGATTACGAGGGTTCACTGGTTCGGCTGCGGCGTGAGGCTGCCGTCACCGCAGAATAACGAGGGTGTGGGTGAGTAGAGGGATACCCTGGGCCAGCGGTGGGAGTAGTAGGGGCGGTGAGGCCTCTGCGGCATCACAGCCAGCCACGAGAGGCAGGAGCACGCGGCACGACCGGCGCTGCTTTGGGCGGCTGGAGCAAGAAGACCAGAGGTTGAAGAAGCACTACGGTCGTTGGATGGACATCGTACGATCACTAGAGCTAGAATCGTTCATATTGACTAAGTTGACAAAGCCCTTCGTCCCTGTCAACTTAGTAGGCCCACAAGTCAGCCCCCCACCAAGGTGGGTCCCAGCTAGCCGGGGGAGTATTCATTTTTTTGTGCGTAATAAGGTGGCACTTCCAGTGGGTCCGAGATGACATCAGGGGGATTGTTTTTTTGCAAAATATGGTGGCCCGTCAGGTGGGTCCCAGCAGTCAGGGGGCAATCATTTTTTCACAAAATACGGTGGCCCGTCTAGTGGGTCCCTGCTGTTAGTTGGAGGAATCATTATTTTCCGCGTAATAAGGAGGCACTTACTTGTTGCGGCTGTGGACCCAGCTGAGACTCTCCACATACAGTATACTTCCGATGGAAGTCATTCCTTGACCACGTTGACCTCGCCGCGTTCCGTTGCATGCATGCGTCCATTGGTGTGGTGCGTCCCCACTATTAGCCTCTCACGTATAGTCATCTTCCGATGACTCTCGGTTGTTGACCACGTTGACAACACCGTGCTGAGCACACCCAGACTGGAACGACCCGGAGATGGGGAAGATGGGGCAGTGGAGTCGCAGATGGAGAGGAGTGGGAAATTTCACTGGTTCGGGTGCGCGGCAGCACAACCGCGGTGCCGCCCACGGGAGACATGAGCAAGAATAGAGGTTGAAGAAAGAGCACGGCTGTTGGATTAACATCCAACGCTCCAGCTGCTAGAATCATATGTTGATTATGTTGACAAAGCCGTGCGTACACGTCTGCTTAGTAGGCCCAAAAGTCAATCACCAAATCTGACAGGTCCCAACTGTCAACAGGATGAATATTTTTTTTTTGCAAAACAAGGAGGAACTTCCTTCCGTGCGAAGATACAGCCAGTGGGTCCCAGCTGTCAGGTGGAGGAAACATTTTCTTCCAGCTTAATAAGGACGAACTTTCCTTGCGTGCGACCATGGACCTTGTGGGTCCCAGCCGTCAGGCTCTCCACGTATAGTCCTCTTCCGATGACTCTCGTTTGTTGACCATGCCGCACCGAACGCAGCGAGGCGGTGGACGATCGCGAGGCCCCGGACGAGAACGACTCAGCGATTGGAAAATGCGGCAGTGGAGTCGCAGATTGAGAGGAGGAGAAGGGTTATAACTGTTTCTGTTGCGGCGTGGGGCTGTAGTCTGTGGAGAATAACAGGAGGTATCAAGGGTGGAGGGATAGCCTGGCCAGCGGTGGGGTAGCGCTTCGTAGTGATGCGTGCTAAGCAGAGCCTCTAGCCGCCGGAGGCCTGACCGGGCGATCCCGGCGACGCTGGAGGAAGAAGAGAGAGATTGAAGGTGCATGCCGGCCGTTGGATATAAATCCAATGGCTGTGGATGACACAATCATTTGTTGACCAAGTTGACAATGCCCTGCGTAGGATTCGACCTATTGGCCCACATGTCAGCCTGCAAAAATGTGGCATATATTTAACACATGTTTTCTAGAATGTACAGTCCATTTGCTGGGCTGGATGAACAAATAATTTCGCGTCAATCAGGCCCATTTATATTTTCTAAGAAATCCCAGCCCATTTGGACTTCCTTGAAATACACATATTAGGTGGGCTTGTTATATATATAATGTTATGTTAGAAGGAGCAATTAATATCAAAGAATAAACCGGAGAGGCACATTATATATATATATATATATATATAAGAAATTAGCGAATTATTGCTCAAAATAAAAATGAGCGCATTATTATTAAATTAGTCCATAAAATCTTCGCAAGCTTTTGTACGGACTCACCAGGATTTTGCTTGCGTGTGAGTCAAAAACAACCAGGATTTTCCTTGCCAACTTCCGTTGAACATTTACATTTATAAGTTAATAACACGTGGGATGTTTTTATAATGTATATATAAGTCTCTATAAAATATACGATAATAGTAATAATATAAATATATATAATGTGGTTAGAAGGGAAAACATAAATTGGACACAACATTAAATTTATAAGAGACCTGCGTTTTATACCCCACAGTAGGCATACTAACAAGTTCATACACAAATACAACAGAAAAGGTAAACATTCATATCAAACTCAGGTTCACAGGATGCGTTCATATTCATAGCCAACATTCACTATCAACAACTCAAAAGATTCATATATACACAAGCTCAGCATATCTATCCATCCAAATGATTGATAGATCACACGACAATATTATTACATAATTTACAAAAATATTCAGATATACACATGTTCAGTATGTTTATGCATCCAAATGATTGAGATCACAGCCAATATGATCCATGGACGAACTTTAATTACCTAGGGTACAGACTGGTAAATGGTGTTCAATCGGAGGTACTTCTTGCTAAAATTAGTTCTTGTACGAGTAAACTTTCGAGTACATAAGAGGCAGCACAGACAATCTGAACTTTGCTTGTAGGTTTGTCCTCAAATAGTGGCCTCGTGCCGACGGAGGTTTGAGCAACTTGGCCACTACTTTCATCCAACTAGTTTACTGGCTCATATTGGTCCTGTATCTCGCCAAAATTTTACATTGCAGACGAGAAAGTAGGCGGTTCAGAAAATGAACCACCCAAATTTTTTGTGCAGTTCAACTGAAATGGAGCATCCTTGGCGTGCATACTGATTAAGTGCCAGATGATTATACGCTTCAACCAACTTGTCTGGAATCTTTAGACTCCATGCCATATAGTTTGCTACCATATGTGCCGATAACCAAAAGGCACAAGTTGGGACCAAAGACTGGACTGCGTTTTTCTGGGCTATGTACCAAGCAATATTTTTGGCGTTCACTCTCCTAATAATTGGAGTTTGACAATTGGTTGACACCGGTTGATACTCGAATGAATATAGGCACTTCTTGTAAACATCGATGCTTGTTTGAGTGAACTTTGGAGTACATAGCAGCAGCATAAGTACCTGTCCATCTGATCATTTTGTGCAGTTCTACTGAAATCACCCGATGTAATGATTTGCCTCCGAGTTCAGGCTCCAAATTACTCCTTTATGAAATCGGCAAACAGTAGCACAATACCAAATTACCAATATATCTGACATGCACAATAATCAGGATAAAGACCAGTACCAACATGTGTGAGGTAGCATATCAATTACTATTTCCTTTGACTGGAAGCCGAGATAAGCCAAGCGACTGACAGCAAAGGAAGAAAGCAAGCGGAGTTTAGCGACTGACAGGAAAGGACGGAAGCTCTCGAGGTAATGAAGCACCCAAAGTTTTTGTGCAGTTCCACCAAAATCGACCATCCCTGTTGGCACATATATTGAGAGAGTGAGATTACTGTAATAGTGGGACTAGTTGATGAAACATACACTAACAAATAGAAGAACCCTCGTTATCTTAATGGGTAAAGTTAGCAACATAGTAGTCTTTCTTAAAGAGAGGTATTAGTTTATTTAATCAGTGGCAATTAGCTCAACTCAACACTCAAAGCATTGCCATTTATCGTAGGTTGCAAAACTTTAACATGCAAAGATAACGGAGTTTCTCATGACAGTAGCATGATACAAATAGAGATGATAGCAAACTAATATGGATGAAGGCCTTAGGCCCGTACCAACCCGAGAAAAAAAGCTTTTTCATGTAGCCCCATAAGAGATGATAAAGCACTCAATGGAATCACACAATAGTATATATTTTTGTGCACTTCAAATGTATGGTTGAAATCACTCTTGTTTACCAGTGCTGTGATTATATCGAAAGATTATCAAGAACTTCCAGCAGAGTTAAAGCACTGGCTGGGATATAGCTCATTGTATTGTCTTGTGTAGTTCCACTAAAATGTATGATTGACACAACATGATCCCTGTTTGCACAAGTAGGAACAAGGTGAAACCTTCATTAGCTTAGTGAGAAAGGATAGGAAGACATTAGCATATTACTCAAACAGTAGCATCAAATTCACGATGGACAATACGCAAGACATTGCCTCATTGAACCAATGGCAATAAATTGACATGCAAAACAATAGCACTATTATGTCATGACACTAATAATATTCCCTCCCTGCTCCACCACATGATTCACCTCCATAGACAAACATACACACGTACATGATTCAGCATAGGGTCCTACTAAAGATTTGTTTAACTCCAACAGGAAAATTAGGCAGTAATAAATTAGTGGTACTTAAGTACTCCTAATTAATTAAGTGAGACAGCAGAAGTGGAAGGGCTCCCTGGAGGATCGTCTCACATGTAAGGTAGTCGTTGCCGTAGCCCTTGAATGGCCTCGGCTGAGGCCTCTGGCTTCAACAAGATCACCTTGGCACTGTTTATTTTTCTTCTTCTTCCTCTTCATGCTTTGTTTCTCTTTCTCCTCACCGGCCAGTTGGTGAAACCAAGTACATGATTGGCCTTCTAATTCAGAATTGGTTTTGTTAGTGAGGGAGTACAAGTGTACTCGTAAAAAACAGCATTATTTTCTCATGGCAGTCAGAAAATAGAGATGAACACATGCATTAAATATCATTCTTACCTAAAGGAAGGTTATGGCGCCAATATGGATGATGAGGATTGGAACACAGATCTCCCTTTGTGCAATTCCACCAAAATGAACCAACTGTTCCATTCTGACATTCCAGTTAAACAGCACAAAAGTCACTTCTTTTAAGAAGAGTTTTCTGCAGTGCACCAAAAGGTCACAACAGCAACAAGGTGAATTGAATATCCCTGTTTGCACAAAAAGGCACAGAGGAAACAGTCAGAGTCTCAAACAATTACAGGCAAAAAACATTTGGCTAAACTTGTCATGGCTTATAACAGTGGCATGGCTTCATTTTTACCAGGGACATTAGATTAAGTACAGCTAAGGCTGCATTTGGTTCACAGGTTTGGTGCAGGATTTTCGTAGGAACACAATTCCTATGGTATTCTTTCCCTTCCAACCGTTAAGAATACGGGAAAGGTGAATAGTGTTTCATAGGAAAGCTGGTCTGGTAGTACTGATTCCATAGGATTAGAAACATCCACGCGCTGCTCATTTTTTTAGCGGAAGCCCGTGGCAGGCGCTCGCTGCCATGCGTTAGACAGGTTGCTGTGCTGTGTTGCCAGAATAAAAAATCAACCTATGTGTGGTACGTGAGGTGAGGATAAGAGTAGTCACTGTTCAGTTGAATAAACAAATAACATGTAATACTGCCAAGCATGCAACTCTAAAAAACAAATCTGTACATTTCATAGTCCATCCGAACGCGTTCTCTTGAGAGTTTCCTCCGGTTCACTGGTCCATAGTTTTATACCTACATTCCTTTCCTATTCCTCTATTTTCCTCAAGACCTATGTTTTCTGCCCCTTTATTCCGAACGGAGCATAAATATTTGGTATAAGGGCATGGGACAGTGGGTGCACCAGCAGTCCAGCACCATTTACGTAAACAGCGGCATAAAGTGGTGATTCATAGTTTGTTGCCCCAAGAAGCAAACATCCAAGAAACATATCTGGGTTGGTCCCATTTTTGTTCACTCTAGCCATCTACTCCTATATGTGGATAGCAAATCTAGTCCTGGTCATACCACTGTGTACAACATTACCCCCTATATTTCCCTTTTCAACCAAGAGACCGGTTGGATGACCAGTCTGTACTACTTTCACGCCCTTTCCTTCCTGTTTGTACCAAGTCCGATGTACATACTAAATTCCCCCACTCCCACTTTATTTCTTGTTTGAACAAAGTACTCCCTCCGTCCAGAATTAATTCTCATCAAAATGGATGTGTCTAGAACTAAAATACATCTAGATACATCCATTTCAATGACAAGTATTTTCGGACTGAGGGAGTACAAGATTCTACTCCTTGAAGTAGCTTTACCTCTAACAATAGAAGGAAAAAAATATGTGACGTCGGACCATCCGATCAAGAGGGGTTGAGAGGTAGAAAATGATGCACATGCAGAAACGTAGCGAGCTGGGGAAGTAGAGCTAAGGCGGTTTCGAACGAAGATATACCCGAAGGTCGTCCCGATGTGGATAGGTGGGCGGCGGGAGGCCGGATCCGCCCACAGGCAACGACGAAGGGATTAGAGGACCACCCGCGCCGGCGCTCGGCCAGAGATAATGATGCGGCCGGCAATGGGTCTCCTACCTCACTGTGGACGACGGCCTAAACGCTACCCCTCCTCCCCTTCACCGGCGGAGGGGATACGTCTGGATCTGTAACCAGCGGTGAGGATAGAAAGCCAGTGTTTTTTGAAGGGAAAAAGACAGTGTTACTACCCCTATCTTGTTTAGATCAGGAGAGGATGAGAGTGTGTGAATAGAGCAACCCTAGCAAGCAAGCGCGGAGGCTCCGGCCTATATATACGTAGTGGGGTAGTTTTCCATTTTCACTCCATCAAAACAGTCGTTTAAAATTGTGTACTACTACATGCCAGGTCGCCGGTTTTTTTAGTTGTTGATTGTTTTTTGAGATAGCTACCCACTTGTTCCAAGTGGTGTTACAGTGTGCCAGGTCGCACTTTGTATCGTTCAAGTCTGGTACTACAAGTCCCTTCTTTAAATGAACAACCACCCCCTCGTAAAAATTGTGAACAAGCCCACGGCTAAAATTAGCGGAAACGTGGGTTGCCCCAACATGCATTATTATTTATATTTTCTACTCCCTCTGTTCCTAAATATAGATCTTTTTTATTAGCCACCCCTTAGAAATGAATTTATTTATTAGCAGTGAACCCCACATGTCATAGACACAAAAATTGTGGCAAGATTCCCTTAGGAAAGCCAAAGTGTGTCTAACAATTTGAGAAACTCAGGTTAGGCAAGTGTGGCAAGTGTGGGAAAAATAATGTGGCAACATAAGACAAACATAGTCACAATCCAGAAGCCCCGTAATTTTTTGTGACATGCATGAAAATTTGGTTAGTTAAATTTATAGTCAAAATTTTTCTTTCTAGAGATTTCAACATGTGACTAGACTACACCGTGTGCAGTACTCCCTCCCTTCCAGTTTAGACTAGTCACAATGGAGAGTAACATACACTAGTAACATACACATATCTCTAGACTATGTTACTAGTACCTTCATAGTTGGTAGTAACATAAGTGTGGTAACATGAAAAGCTTCATTTATTAGGTTATAGAATCATATCGCATTGGGACATTTGATGTTACAATAACTAGCTAAGGCTGGTCGTAAAGGAAAGTATCATATACTAGTATCATGCATATGATACTAGTGTATGATACTTCATCCGTAGTGCATAGTATCATATGTTAGTATCATAGATGACTTCATTTATTAGCATGCATGACACATAGTAGAACAACATTTAATATGATACGGTATCATGATATGATACTCAACCCTCTCTTTCTTCATTTAATTCTATGCCACCTATGATACTCCCATTACAACTAGCCTAAGTTCCTACAACTACCTCTCTCCTCACTAACTCATTGCCACATAAGCAAATTTGCTGAGTTGGACTCGATGTTACTGCTAAAGTTACTCCCACTGTGGCTAGTCTTATAGGGATCAAATCTCACATCTCATGAACCAAGGCATTTTGCGATTGGAGGAATGTATCTCGTACTTTACAAAACTACCATAATTAAACTCATGCATTAATTACGTAGTTCTCTCGTTTACCTCTCCGCCTTGGTCGCGATGCACAATATTGAGCACTCCTATATGACTAGCCGCTCTATCTACATGCGGGACATTTCAAAGCATCCGGGCTCGCATGCCATTCACCAAATCACAGCGAGGTGGTACAGTCGAGACTCACCGGTCACCCCGGTGTGGCCGTCATGACCCGTCATATCAGAAAACCCACACCTTTACCAGCAGTGGTAAGGTGGCCTCCAAGTTGGACTGGACGAATCAACCATCATTTCACTGGAACGCTCATTCAAGCCCTTTCTTCCCTTTGTTGAAGAAAACCTCACTCCAGGCTACTCACTTCTGCCATTTTTCTTCTGTACCGACGAAGGAAAGGTGGGTGAATCAGTTATGCTGCTATATTTTCATTCCTAGAATCTTCTTTTTGGGAAGCACCGACCAATTCTCACATCCTATTCTTTTCCCGTTTTCATTGCGATTGTGGTTTCCTTTCAATTGCTTTTTGTTTGTCAGTTCATGGATGGATCCTGGAGCACTAGGCAAAGAGTTGCAGGCGGACAACCCACTGGAGACAGCGATCTCCAGGAAGCTAGCACCGACCAACGAGTTGACCATGTTGGCGGGCCAACCCATGGAGACGAAGAACTCCAAGAAACAAGCAATGTCCAAAGAGTTGAGGACGTTGGCGGACGAACTGCTCAATGAAAGTTGGAAGAACAGCAAGGGCCCCACCGTTCCTACCCCAGGATCTCTGATAGCCACCAATGTGAAGCTCAAGAACGAGCTTGAGGAGATAGTCGCCGTGGAGAAGCAGTATTCCCCTGGCAAGGTGATGGCCCCCATCGAGGACGAGGAGATGGCCCCCGGAGGGATGAGATCCCCCGGTGAGATGCACAAGGTAAAAAATAATGGCTTATTACCATAGTTGTGGTTTTTGATTATTTGCAATGTGCTTGCTAATATGTTAGGGTTCTCCAGGTCCCGGTGGACGTCCTTGATGATTCCGATGTCGTCGCCCGTCCTGTTGGCATCGCCCCGGAGATCGATTCTGATGCTGCTATCCATCCTGTGGACATCGCCCCAGAGATCGATTCCGATGTCGCCGTCAGTCCTGTGGACATCGCCCTAGAAATCGATTCCCATGCCGTTGTCCGTGCTGTGGTCATTGCCTGAGAGATCGATGACAAGAAATAGTTGGTCGCGCTAATCCTTTAGGGTAGTTTGCATTGCCCTGTGTTTAATTACCAGAACAATGCGTGTTATCAAACCATCTTAGGGCTAGTGCACTGTCTTGTGTGGGCGGATCTTGCTACTTTTGTTTGATAGTGAATCATGCGAACCCTCTTCGAGTTATTGAAATAGATGTATCCTCACCAGCTTTTGATGTAATATATGGCATGCTTAGATGCAAGTTTCAACTGTTTATCATATCAGCAGGGCTTGTTTGATGATTCTTGGTGTTAGTAGGCTAGCTACTATGCGAGCTATAGTACTTGTAAAACACTCGCCAAAGATAAACGTTGGGGCTGATGAGTTCGTGGTACGCTTATACTTATCCCTCGTCGATCGATCAATAGCCCTAGCTCCTAAAATTGTAGGCTTAGTGATCGATCACACAATAGTCGACATACATTCAGGCCTCATTTGGTTCACAGGGTAGGAAAATCGTAGAAAAAGTACAGAGAACGTGCAACAAAAAATCATAGTAGTGCAGAGACATACTACCTCTGTTCCAAAATAGATGACCTAGGCGGGCTAGTTTGGCCTAGTGGATTTCAGTGATATGACGTGGTACAGTTCCTTCCAGTCTTCGCGTGTGGTAGCAGTATTGCGGGTACTATAAGTTTTCTTGAAGAAGCGGAATTCAACGAAGTCATGATGGTTCCTTCGTCCGAACAACTTAGAGTGGCAAAGGTTGGGCCTGCGATATGACCGGGGTAGACCATGATAATTTTGTGCATGGCAGGTGGACCAGGATGGTCGACGTCCCACATGTCGGGGAATGAAAGTATTCTTTCCGATATAGAGGACGAGCAACGAGTATTCATTGTTTATTTTTTTATGAAAGCTATTGTCTCCACTGTTACGATGGAGCAGTGTGAAACACGGCAGCCCAGTGAACTTGGCATGTGCACCACTCCCTCCTTCCTCATGTAATGCCCAGGTTACAGCCTTTTCTCACTTTCTCTCTATCTATTTCCTCTGAAATGTTTTTTACCTTTCTTTTTTTAAGACAACATTGTTTTTTATGCCCTTTTTAGAAATGTTTTTTATACCTAGGAGCACATGTAGAGACGGGCTCTTGTAGAGCCCACTCCTTGACTTTGTCAATGCCTCTCTCTCCTCCACATAAGGAGTACTACTTCCTATTCATGCATGCGGCGGGCAGCTGGCGTCTTGAGGGGCCAGGGCGGTGAGAGCGGGCTCCGGAAGCTGTCCGGACTCCAGCATAATTTTGGTTTTTACAGTATTTCTTTCTCCATTGACAGGTAGGCCCGCGTAGATAGATAAAGAACACGAGCTGATGAGGCGCTTGCAGACTGTTTGACTGGTCAACCTGACAAATACGGAGCTATACGGTGAGCCAGTGATCGTATAATCACCATATCTCGTATACAATGATCAAAGTGAGCTATCAAGACAAGTTCGATGACCGCCAATGCATTTTACTCGGTAATAAATGACCAGGATTGAAGGGGAATTCAGTGTATGGTGATATTAAATTCTCTTCGACAATATTGTATGGGAACTCTGAGCTGAATACCTTGACACTCGACGAAGCGAGCCTCGTGTCCTAGCTTTGCGTATGTGTCACATCACTAGTAGAAAAAGGGCCATCTGTCCCGGTTCTTAAGGCCCATTTGTCCCGGTTGGGGAATCGGGACTAAAGGGTCGGTACTAAAGCCCTATACCTTTAGTCCCGGTTCTTATACCAACCGGGACAGATTGGGCTCCACGTGGCCGCTGCGGCATGCCCTGGCAGGGGGCCTTTTGTCCCAGTTTTTGTTTTTTTTCTAAAAGGGGGGGGGGGTTGGGGGGTTTTGTATGGCTAATTTAGGTGTTTCATATATTGTGTTAGGTAGCTATTACTTAATAGAGAGAAGTGTCCTCTCTTATCTCCGTGCTTGGTCGATGTTATGTACTATACGTATAGAGAGGCCCTCGACACGCTAGCTAGTAAGAAAATGAAGGAAACCATTAAGTACAGAAGTTCATCATGAACATATGCGTACATAGAGAAGTGATATTGAACTTTCCTTCTACGAGAGATTGGGCGAACAACAAGTTTTCGTATATCTATCCGACGCTACTGGCTACATATATACAGTACAAGATTTCTTACAATCCCCTAACATATGAACTCAACTTCCACATGGTATTCTCCGGCTATTTTCATGACGTGATCAAGAAAGAATCCCGCCAATTCCTCTTGAATTTCTTTCATGTGATCTTGTGGTAGGAGTTCATCCCGCATCTGCCATGTCTAATTTCAAGAAGGGGGTTAATACATATATATGAATGAAACTCAACAGAAATGATGGTGTAATAAAATGAAATTGTGAATATTATTGCTTACGCACTTCATATTGTCTTTTAGAGTAGCCCTGCTTATTTTCGCAAGTCGTGTTGTAGATGAACTCGCACACGTAGTATCCACAGTAATCATTCCCGGGTTCCTGCCACAAACACTTTACGAGAAATAGAGGTCAATCAAACTGATAATGGAGCATTATAAATGACATTGATGAAAGTAGCTAGAATCAACGTAATCCATATGCGCGGAACTAGCTAGCTAGTAGTACTTACTTTCGGGTATGTAAATCGCAACTCCCTCGGAAGTCCCTGGGAGACAAAGAAAACAATTACTTGATATCAGGAAATGAACAAAGTTGCCGATGTGGTGCGATAATGATCGATTGAACTTACTTCTTGAGCATTTTAGTCATGTCCGCATATTCCTCGGGATCTTTTCGTCTCGAGTCTAAGACGGCTACAAGTCCCTGCTCAAGCTTAATCTATAGGAGAATATAGTGGAAGCTGCGCATGCATGCATAACTCATCAATTACATTACTATAACCTAAAGTAATAAGGGAAACCGAATATGCACAAGGCAGTAAAACTCGCCTGAAGTTGTAAGGAAAGATTTTATCTTTGTTTAGATTTTGAAGCAACAATTTGAGCAAGTTGACCTCGGTGTCTTTGGCATGAAATTTAACCGTAAATTCATCTATGAGATTTGTGTTAATGAAACCAATATCATAGATTTCTGCTTTTTCTGCATTCGACTATCTTCAATCCGCACAATATAGTGAGGATAGTCATATATACATGCAATGAAAGAGCTGAGCTATATATAGAGACTTAATGACAGAACTAATACTTACAGACAGTAGCAAGTGACCGTTAATTTATCGAGGGCCTTTTGATTGAAAAACTGGAAGAACTCCTCAAATGGAAGAGTCAACAGTTCAATTCCAACGAGGTCGCGCTCCTCTTTAACTCTCAGCGTCAAAGTATCCTTCCCCTAGACTCTCTGCAGGTTTTCATGTACCAATCATGGAATCTTCACATCATTGTTGTTAGAGGAGTTCCATCTTTGATGAGAGGCTTCCCGTAATAGTTTGTATCATAATGTACATTGTCGGGCAGGTAATCTCCAAGATTGGTACCAAGCAAAATATCTGGATGATTAGCGACAATATCACTAGACACCTTGAGCGGGGGGGCACGATTGGTTTGCTTGTTCGCCGAGTTGGGCAATTTTTTCCCAGCTTGTCGTTCTATTAACCTTCGACCACTGATAGTACTTCCCGACCTCTCCACTTTGATATATGACCACTACAGGAATCAGCTACTTTGCCGTCTGCCACGGCAGACGGTAAAGGCGTGGATGGCTGACGGCAAAGGTCTTTGCCGTCCGCCGCGGACGGCAAAAGGTGACGGCAAAGTAAGGTTCGACAAAGAGGTACTTTGCCGTCTGCTTCGGGCGGCTGACGGCAAAGGAGCCTTTGCCATCAGCAGCGGACGACAAAGAGTGCAGATGGCAATAAATGCGATGTTACTCCGTTAGGTGGTTAACGGCAGGCCTTTGTCGTCCGATGCTGACGGCAAACTTCGGAAGGCCTTTGCCGTCCGCCGAGTGATGTCACCCGGCGTCACTACATGGCAGGCCTTTGCCCTCCGCCACTTTAGGCAAAGTTTTTAATCTTTGCCGTCCGCCGCCGACGGCAAAGCCTTTGCCGTCAGCCACTGTAGGCAAACTGACCAAATTGGTCAGCCTCCCAGGAAGCACAGTTGCCTGCCACGTGGCCCCTTTGCCGTCAGCAGCGGACGGCAAAGATCCCTTTGCCGTCAGTGGCAGACGGCAAAGAGCCTGCATATTGTCTCTTTTTTTCTGTTTTTTCTTAATCCAACAATTTTCACAGCAAATATATATGACATATATACATATATTTAACAGCAAACATATCACATATCCAACACATAATTCCATATACATATGACATAGCAAGGTTTCATCAACATAGCAAGTTCCATCAAGTTCCATCCATACACATTGTTCCATATACATATTACATAGTAGAGTTTCATCAACATAGCAAGTTCTATCATAGCAAGCTAGATACAATGCAAAGTTTTAGCAAAGAAAAAGCAAGCACTCCATCATAGCAAGCTAGCTTCCATGAAGTGAGTGAAATCTGCAAAATGGTAAATAAGAAAGTTAGAAATAGGTGAATAGAACAAGAAGAATACTAGAACAAGAAGTATATGTCATTTATGACCTAACTTAGGTGGAATGGATCATTTATGAGCTAACTTAGGTGGAATGGATCATTTATGAGCTAACTAAGTTGAAATGGGTTGTTTATGAGCTAACTTAGTTGAAATGGATCATTTATGAGCTAACTTAGTTGAAATGGGACGTTTATGAGCTAACTAAGGTGAATGGCATCGTTTTTTAGCTAACTAAGGTCAAATGGATTGTTTTTGAGCTAACTAAGGTGAAATGGATCGTTTTTGAGCTAACTAAGGTGAAATGGATCGTTTTTTACCTAACTTAGTTGAAATGGGTCGTTTATGAGCTAACAAAGGTGAAATGCCACGTTTTTGAGCTAACTAAGGTGAAATGGATCGTTTTTGAGCTAACTAAGGTGAAATGGATCGTTTTTTTACCTAACTTAGTTGAAATGGGTCGTTTATGTGCTAACAAAGGTGAAATGCCACATTTTTTAGCTAACTAAGGTGAAATGGATCGTTTTTGAGCTAACTTAGGTGAAACGGATCATTTAAGAGCTAATTTAGGTGAAATGGATCGTTTTTAGCTAATTTAGGTGAAATGGATCGTTTAGGAGCTACTCTAGGTAAATTGGGTCATTTTAGAGCTAACTTGGATAAACTGGATCATTTATAAGCTAACCTAGGTAAGATGGGTCATTTTGGATCTAACCTAGGTGAAATGGGTCATTTTGGAGCTAACCTAGGTGAAATGGGTCATTTTAAAGCTAATGTAGGTAAAATGGATCATTTAGGAGCTAATCTACGTAAAATGGGTCATTTTAGAGCTAACTTGGATAAATTGGATCACTTATAAGCTAACTAAGGTAAAATGAGTCATTTTAGAGCTAACTTAGGTAAAATGGATCGTTTATGAGCTAACTAAGTTAATTATGCAATTTTTGACATGAGTAAGCTAAGTACATATCGTTTTAGAGATAACTTAGGTAAAATGGATGGTTTAGGAGCTAATCAACGTAAAATGGGTCATTTTAGAGCTAACTTGGATAAATTGGATCACTTGTAAGCTAACTAAGGTAAAATGAGTCATTTTAGAGCTAACTTAGGTAGAATGGATGGTTTATGAGGTCAGTAAGCTTATTAAGTCATTTTGGAGGAAAAGAAGCCAACTCTAGGTCATTATGGTAAGCATATTGGAGGAAATAAAGCTAAGTCCAGGTCTTTATGCTTGTTAAGCAAAACACTAGAGAAACTTACTGTGATCACGGAGATGTAGGAGCGGGCTGGCTCGCGCCGGTAGCTAGAGAAGGAGCGGGCTGGCTCGCGCCGGTAGCTGGAAAAGGATCGTGCGATGCGTTTCTGGAGTTAAGCTCCACCAAAGATCATTTCTAATGTCTCGTTATCATTATGACACTCAAATGTTAAGACTAGCAAGTAATGTCCATTCAAATTAAACTCACCGTGCTCCCAGGAGCAATCACTGGCATCGGCGGAGCGGTCTGACCGGACTTCTCGCACACAGACTGCACATTTGGTTTTCACAACAGAGTCATACTAGTTAGTAATGAGACTCAAATGTTAAGACTAGCAAGTAATCTGCAGAAGAAACTTACAAGAAGGAGCTCATACATGGCCCTTGCCTGCATGTCATTTCGTGCCCTCTCCTCCTCCAACATCTTTGTCGTCCTCTCCTCCAACTCCCGCTGCTTCTCTGCCGCCTCCGCTAGAAGTTTCTCCGTTCTATCTCTCTCACTTTGTATAGTAGCATGCAACACCACTCACATGACCATTTGTAATCATTGATGGAAGCGCACAAAATGTAATGGAGAAATATAGCTGAGTACGTATAACTAACCTTGAAGGCGAGTTGGACTGGCCGTTCACCAGGCCTTATCTCAGGAGCGGAGCTCGACTAGCGCGCCTTGATCTCTGGGAGAGTGCTAGGACAACGGATAAGTCCATCTCCCATGGCTATGGAGCCATGGGACCTCCCGCCACCTATCATCAGCAGCTCTGTATCAATGGTTCCCTGGCTCGGGTTAAAGTCCTCCCCTTTCCTCGCCTTCCCCTGATCTCTATATTGCACGAGCTTGTCGTGGGCGGAGATGTTGGTGAAGTTCTTTGGATCATCGAGGTCAGACGCAGAGAATGCCTTGACTTTCTTGTAAGGGCCAGTGTGGGCCATGGCATACAGGTCGTACACCTCTGGCACCTTATCCGCCTTATTGTAGCATGCCTGAAAGAGAGAAACAAAGTAAATTAGTAATTAAAGGGCTAAAGCTAGCATGATGAATGAATTGCATGAATCATGAAGCAAACCACATACCTAGTTCCGCCCGTACTGAAATAAGTTGGAGCTGCCTTGGTGGTGTGGCACACCTTCCATTTGGGCACGTTTGTCCTTGGCATCTTTGTGGGTGGCCAGCCATTCTTCTGAGCACCACGCATTGACCAACACCTCCCAACAATCCATCCGATCCGCACACCATCTCGGAGGGGCCTAAGATAGCAAATAGAAACTTGAGCGCTACGACTATGAATTACTAAATGAAGGAAGTAAGTACAAGGCCTTAAGAATTACCTTCATGTACTTCTCCTTACTCAACAACTTATCGCAGCACTCCTGCTTGGGCTTCATGATACCACACCCGGCGTAGTAGTCTCGGACAGCCTGCACCCGAACCTCATGCCGTAAGTTCTGAAATAGGCGCTTGCACTCCTTGTGGATAACATGATCCGCCTCCTCCTCGTATCCCTCCTCACACCTGTAGAATGTATGCAATCAAATGAGACAATATTGATTAGTACAATTAATAACTAGCTAGTTGAAGATTTTTAATTGTGTAAAGGAGCAATTACCCAGAACTTTCTGATCACGATGTCTGCCCTCGCCTTGCACAAGACACCGTCGATAATCTCACCCGGCGGGGCCGGGGCAGCCAAGTAGTGCTCCCAAGTCAATCCAACCTCTGGAAGCCGACTGAGGGAGTCCTGGATTAGGGGGTGTTCGGATAGCCGGACTATACCTTCAGCCGGACTCCAGGACTATGAAGATACAAGATTGAAGACTCCGTCCCGTGTCCGGAGGGATCTTTTCTTGACGTGGAAGGCAAGTTGGCGTGCGGATATTCATGATCTCCTACCATTGTAACCGACTCTGTGTAACCCTAACCTTGTCCGATGTCTATATAAACCGGAGGGTTGTAGTCCGTAGGACAACCATCATCGTACACAATCATACCATAGGCTAGCTTCTAGGGTTTAGCCTCCTTGATCTCGTGGTAGATCCACTCTTGTACTACCCATATCATCAATATTAATCTAGCAGGAGTAGGGTTTTACCTCCATCGAGAGGGCCTGAACCTAGGTAAAATAAAGTGTCCCTTGTCTCCTGTTACCATCCGACCTTGACGCACAGTTCGGGACCCCCTACCCGAGATCCGCCGGTTTTGACACCGACATTGGTGCTTTCATTGAGAGTTCCTCTGTGTCGTCGCGATCAGGAAGGATGCCTTTTCCCGTCTTTAAAGACGGCGCCGTTACTAAGGGAGCCTTGGCTATCGGCCAGACCCTCCGGCTAGGTGGTTTTCTCATGACCACCTGTTCGGCCGTTGCGCCGACGGTGACCTCTCGGGTCATCGAGAGCAACCTCCACGTCAGCTCGGAACTTGACAAGCAGCTGGATCCGATGGAGCTCTCTTCCGTAAACGAGCTCTTGGATCGCATCGCCGCCCTGGGGGTCGCTACAAATTACGACCAGGTTGGGCTTAAACCCGATCTAAGGGAAATTAACTCTCCCCAAGTCACCCACCACGTTGCTGTGGTGGAGACACAATGCGGCGACCCTTCATCTATCCGAAGGACTAGCCACGTCCGAATTCCTGAACCCTCCATGCCGGATATCCGCGAAGGGGAGGGTACAATCCAAGACCTGAGCTTAAAATCAGGCAAATCGGATAAAATCCAAGACTCCGGAACTCAGAATCCGGAAGTTCTTCAGCTTCCGAACAGAAAACCGGGTGAAGTCTCAGATTCAACGACATCCGCCCACCCGATCTTAAGCGATCTCTCCCAAATTAGGTAGATGCCCGAAGAAGCAGTACATCATTACTGGGCCAGATTCCTCCTTCTTATGAACAGGATAAAGGACTGCCGAGAGGAAGACGCAATTTCAATCTTTTGCAGTAACTGCACGGACAAGGGAATACTCAACGCCGTAAGTCGTCGTAATATTACACGCTTCGCTGACTTGGCATCCATAGTACGAAAATACTGTGCGATGGAAAGCGCTTGGAAAACCGAAATTAAATTTTGGGATAATCCGGCCTTGAATAGCAATCCCGTCCGAATCAAGAGGGCGCACCACAGTAAGGCGCCCGGACTAAACACCAAAAAATCAAAACTCTCTAGGGGGCATGGAACCGTACTGGAAAAGTGGCTAGATGGACCCTGCAAGATTCATAGTGCAGCGGACGCCACCCTAACTCACAGCCTCAGGGCATGTTGGATACTCCGGCAGGTGGCCAAAATTGGCTAGGATCTCCTAATTCCAGAGGTCGAAGGAAACCAGCCAGGGAATTTCAATTCCATTCTCACAGTCTTTGAGACTTTCGCATCAAATAACATCCGAAAAAGAACACTCCGCAGTCTCACTGAAGTCTATCAAGTAGCAACAATAAATCCATGGAGTAATACTGCTATCACCTTCAACGCGAGTGACGAAACTAAATTTCGAACAGCCAAAGCACCAGCCGCACTGGTCCTCAGTCCCATAGTGGACGGCTACCGCCTCGCAAAAGTACTCATGGACGGAGGCAGCGGATTGAACCTCATCTACGAGGAAACCCTCCAAAAGATGGAAATAGACTGGAACCGCATTGAGCGAAGCAGCACAACTTTTAGAGGAATAATCCCCAGTCAGGAAGCGCGCTGCACCGGAAAGATCAGACTAGATGTGGTATTCGGCACGCCGGATAATTACAGGTCCGAACAGATCACGTTCTAGGTGGCCCCGTTCAAAAGTGGATACCACGCTATACTAGGACGGGAGGCTTTTACAGTTTTCCAAGCTATACCCCATTATGGGTACATGAAGCTTAAGATCCGGACATAGCACACCACGCCGAAAACAAGACAGCCGCATTGGCCCTCGAGGCATTATCAGAAACCTTAGCGGCCGAAGAGCTGAGTGCGCTGCGATCCACGGTTAACAGGGATGATGTGATACTCGATAAGAGACCCAAATCCACATCCTTCAAACCAGCGGAGGAAATAGTCAAATTCCAGGTCCATCCAACGGACCCCAATAAAACAGCCTCCATCGGGGCACGACTAAACCCTGATGTAGACGCCGCACTGCGAGAGTTCCTACGAGAGAACTGGGACATTTTCGCTTGGCACCCCTCAGATATGCCAGGAATCCCATGCAGGCTGGCAGAACGCAACTTAAATATCCAGAAAGGATTCAAACCTGTCAAACAAACCCTTCGGCGTTTCTCTGAACCAAAGAGACAGGCTATGGGAGAGGAGCTAGCGAAGTTATTGGAGGCCGGATTCATTAGAGATATAAAACACCCGGACTGGCTAGCAAACCTGGTGATGGTACCAAAGAAGGACAAATCCTGGCGCCTGTGTGTCGATTTCAAAGACCTTAATAAGGCTTGCCCAAAGGATCCTTTTCCCCTCCCTCGAATAGATCAAATCATCAATGCCACTGCAGGACACGATTCCTTGTGCTTCCTCAACGCATACTCCGGTTACCATCAAATCAAGATGGCAGAATCAGACCAAGCCGCAATAGCATTCATCACACCATACGGCCCATTCCGCATCAACACGATGCCCTTTGGACTAAAAAACGCCGGTGCGACATATCAGCGCATGATTCAAACATGTCTAGCAAACCAGATCGGCAAAACAGTGCAGGCGTATGTAGATGATGTGGTCGTTAAATCAAGACATGTCGAATCTCTAGTAGACGACCTGAGGCTTACATTCGACAACCTCCGAAAATACGACATTAAGCTCAATCCGGAAAAATGCGTTTTCGGCGTTCCAGCCGGAAAGCTACTGGGCTTCATTGTATCCGGTAGAGGAAGTGAAGCAAATCCAGCTAAAATTTGAGCTTTGTCACAATTGGATGTCCCAAAAGACCTCAAACAAATACAAAAACTCACCGGATGCGTGGCGGCTCTAAGCCGCTTTATCTCCCGCTTGGGAGAAAAGGCATTGCCCCTTTACCGCCTCCTTAGGCGCACCGAACACTTCGAGTGGACGGAAGCTGCCACGGCCGGACTCGAGGAAATAAAGGCCATCTTGGCAACAAACCCAGTCCTGGCCGCGCCGAACACTGGCGAACCCATGCTATTGTACATTGACGCAACTCATCAAGTTGTTAGCGCAGTACTCGTCGTCGAGCGGACAACGGACGGACACAAACTCCCCCTTCAAAGGCCGGTTTACTACGTGTCCACTGTCCTTACACCATGCAAATCACGGTACCCGCATTACCAAAAGATTGCATACGTGGTGTTCATGGCATCCCGGAAGCTACGACACTACTTTCAAGAGTGTTCCATAACAGTAGCCTCGGAAGTACCACTCAATGATATTATCAACAACCGCGACGCAACGGGCCGGATAGCTATATGGGCCATAGAGCTCCTCCCATTCGACATAACCTACAAACCACGGCGAGCAATTAAATCGCAAGTCCTAGCCGACTTCGTCGCCGAATGGACAGAGGCTGAACTCCCTAAAGAGTAAGGCACATATTCCAACTGGATCATGCATTTCGACGGATCCAAAATGCTGGCCGGACTGGGGGCTGGCATCGTTTTGACGTCCCCTACAGGAGACACAGTCCAATATGTACTCCAAATCATGTACGCGGACTCCAACAATGCAGCCGAATATGAGGCCCTTCTACATGGTCTCCGGATGGCAGTATCCATGGGCATTCAACGCCTGGAAGTACGCGGGGACTCCATCCTCGCGATATCCCAAATAAATGGCGACTTCGACGCCAAAGACCCAAAAATGGCAGCTTATCGCAATGCCGTCCTAAAAATGCCAGTTCGGTTCGAAGGACTGGAGTTTCACCATATAGCCCGAGAAAATAATCAGGCAGCGGACGTCGTGGCACGTATCGGAGCAAAACGAGATGCAGTCCCCCCAACATCTTCCTAGAGAGAATATTCAAGCCATCTGTAGCATGGGAGGGGGAACCCTCGGACCACAGTCCGAACACAACCGCACAGCCCGACGCCGAACAATCTGACATAATTGGAGGCCCTGTCACCGAAATCACACCCTCAGCCCACGTAACAATGGCGGTCATCGCCCCATGGACAGAACCATTCCTCGCCTACCTTACTAGGCAGGAACTCCTAGAGGACCAAAACGAGGCACGCTGCATAGTGTGGCGATCTAAAGCCTATAAAGTCCACGAGGGAGAGCTCTATAAGAAAAGTACTACCGGAATCCTTCAAAGATGTATCTCCGAAGAGGAAGGGCAGAGTCTGTTGGCTGAAATTCATGCCGGACTCGGTGGCCACCACGCTTCAGCTCGATCCCTTATAAGCAAGGCTTACCGTACAGGCTTTTATTGGCCGACGGCCCGAGCAGACGCCCATGACTTAGTCAAACGATGCGTCGGTTGCCAGCTCTTTGCAAACCAAAGCCATATGCCGCCCAACACCCTCCGAACTATCCCCATCACTTGGCCTTTTGCGGTATGGGGGCTTGACATGGTAGGACCCCTTAAAGGTGGAACCCACAAGAAAAAATACTTATTGGTCATGGTGGATAAATTCACCAAATGGATAGAAGCCACGCCTGTTAAGACGGCCGAATCCGGACCTGTGATAGACTTCATATCCGGGGTCGTACACCGTTACGGTGTCCCCCACAACATTATCACCGATAACGACACAAACTTCACCTCTGACAAAGTAAAGCTGTGGTGCAAAAACATGGGCATTAAGCTCGATTATGCTTCTGTCTATCACCCACAAACTAACGGTCAGGTCGAATGTGCAAATGGTCTCATCATGAGCGGTATCAAACCCAGACTAGTGCGGTCCCTCAAGGAATCTAATACGCACTGGGTAGAGGAGCTCGACTCCGTACTCTGGGGGCTGCGAACCACGCCGAATCGTACCACCGGATTCACACCATTCTTTATGGTGTATGGCGCTGAGGTAGTTCTGCCCTGCGACATAATTCATGACTCACCTCGAGTGCGCATGTATGAAGAAAGAGAAGCCGAGCTTGATCGGCAGGACAACCTGGACACCCTAGAGGAGGAGCGCGCCGTGGCTAAATCCCGTTCCGCATTTTATCAACAGCAGGCTCGAAGATATCAAAGCAGAGAAGTACGGGCCAAAAATTACAATGTTGGCGAACTAGTTCTACGCCTGCCGGATAAGAAAAAGGACAAACTCAAGCCCAAATGGGAAGGTCCCTTCATAATTGACCAAGTCCTCACTGGTGGAGCGTACCGCCTGCGAGATGCGTCGGACAACCGACTCGAGCCGAACCCATGGAACGCCACATGTCTCCGAAGATTCTATGCCTAGCGCCGAACTCTGAGTATGTCTCCTTCCTCTGTCCATTTTTACATATATCTTTCTGTTTTTATTTTGTCTCCTCCCACTCTTTCCTTTTCTAGCCCTTAAAGGCTCATCATGTGACGCGCTACCAACGCTCCTTAAACCTGGGGGCCTCTTTAGCAGAAGCTTGTTTATATGGGTTTCACACCCAACGCATGCGTCAGACTTCCGCATGCACCTTTTCTTCACCATTATATGCATCGATATGACTTAAGTTTTCGCCAAGATGGGTTGCCTGGCTCCTGTGTTTACCCCCTATGTTCCCGATTGTTCGGCTAGGCGGTAAAGGGAGCACCTCTGCGATTGCTACTGCCGGATAAGCCGGATGTGTACCTCAGACTGGGTGAAGCCGAAAGCTAGCGTTCTTAAGGGAATATTCGGTCGGTGAACTAAAGATGAACCTTTTTTTACTTATACATGCCCCCAGATGTTTTCTTGCATTTGCAGTCCGGACGTGCACTTCAGGGCACGCCACCCCAGCGAAAGGAACCCTTAACGGAACTATTCTCTCTGGAAGATATTTCTTACTAACCATGTAATATAACATAACTAGTTGGGCACTTGTCTGATAAAGCTCTAATGACCCCTACGCCTGGTCTCCATGCATACCTCAGTTCTTATATAACTGTTATGGTATTCGGACACACTCCGGACCGTCAGGTCCCGAGGTTGAAGCCAAAAGGTCGGCAACGACAAATGATCTACAATCCGGCTAGAAGGCATTTCACATGTCAATTATAAATTACATAGTCACCCTGACTGATTGTATTCCTCCTCTATACCATCTAACGGACTGTCTAATTTACAGTCCTGCTGAGAATACTTTGCTGCCAATTCTACCTGGCCATACACTAAGATCACAGGGATCTCCTTCCCGTCAGGCCCCACCGGTCCAACCTCGGCCATGTGATTGGGGTCAGACTTCGTAAAGCGGGTCTTCACCATGGCCCAGGCCTCCCTAGCGCCTTGTCGGCAGGCTGATATCTTCCACAACCGAAAGCGTAGCCGAGCTCCCTTCAGCCTCTCCACAAGCTCTCCATGGCCCTCAGGCGTGGGGTGGGCAGGCCATAAGGCTTGGGCAATGCCTCGCATCGCCTGCCGAATTCGCTCGTGCAGTTGCAGGAGTTCGGGAAGTAGGTCACCCGTAGAACCGGGCATCTCCTCTGTCGGACGACCAGTGAGCATACCTACAGACAATACTCTGTTATTCGACTTCCTCGCCGAACTCATTTTTCAAAGTTCGTTCAAGCACTTACTAAATATGCCGCGTCGAAGCCGCTGATTCTCCTTCGTGGAGTCCGACAGCTGGCCACGAACGTCCTTTAGTTCAACATCCAACTTGGTGTTAGCATCCTGAAGATCATTCTTCTCTCGCCTCACCCTTGTCAACATACTCTCACCGGCCTTTAACCGGCGTAAGAGTTGTTGTTTCTCCGGATCAAGTCCGGCGCCATCTGCAACATGAATTGTCAGATTTGCACCCAAGCCGCACAATACTAATCTTTCGAAGTGTATCTTACCTGAGGGGGTCCCTTTGGGCTCCCCTGTTGCGGCTAGTGCGGCCTCTAGTTGGGCCTTGCACTTTTCCAGCTCCTGGGACAGCACGGTGTTCTTCTCTGTAAGAACCTGCATGTTATATGATCCTTAAATCAGTTACTTTAACTGTTTCAAGTCTCGCGGGCTACTGGTATATATATATATATATATATATATATATATATATATATATATATATATATATATATAATCAAAATTTTCTTACCCATATGTCTTTCACATACTGCTCCGTGGCTCTAGCTCAACCATCTTGAGCGGCACGAAGGTACGCATCTCCCGAATTAAAGGCATCTAAAGCCTCTCGGGAGAAACAAGCGTTGCGTAGAACTGTCCGGCGACGCCTATGGTTCATGGCACTCTCCACTTCTGAATTTGTGGCAAACAGCCGGTCTGCATCCTCTGTGGGAGGAGCGTTCGGTGCGCGCCTGGTGCTCCTCCCCGCTTCCGGACCAGACGCTGGAGCCTGGCTAGTGGAGGCGTGATTGGCAACCTCTCTGGACATAGTCCGGCGAGGCCTCTTCGTCCTGGAAACGGCACGAATGTTAATATGCCTTGACAGAATAACACCAGGAAAACAGAGGGCGCGTTATACCTTTGTGCTGGAATCTCAGTCCGGACTACATTTCTTTTTGCCCCACGGGGCCCTACGGCCCCTCATTGGCTAGCCGCCGCAGGTTCGACCTCCCGCCTCAGAAATTTCCCTGCAAAATACGGTTGTTGTTTGAAATGCCGGAATATGTGAGAATGGAATCTCTCTTGAGGGAATAAACACTCCGTTTTCTATCACCTGGGAGGCCGGGATTAACCCAGGGTAATCAGCCGTAATGGCCACCAAGGTATCGTCCTAGCTTAACTGGTGGAACACCCCATCGATAAGCTCCACCGATATGTCCGGATCCTCTTCGGAGTCCAGATTGAGGGACCGTTCTGGGTCCTCGGGCTGTGGAGGGCGGCTGTTGATATCCTTTACTTCCTGTTGTAGTTCCTGCATTGGAGTCGTCAGACTACGTACCTAGTCATGGGAGCGTTAAGCAGACAGGCAAGTGCAATTGTTCACTTACCCAACTTGGAGGTTCGTACATAGTGAATCCGGCCCGCGGGTTGACGCGGAGGAAGTCCTCCTTTTCTCCCTTGTACAAAGATGTTAAAATCTTTACTAGAGCGGCAGCTGTGGCTGGCCCCTTACGGCCGTAACGGGTGGCGTCATCCTCCCCGTTGAAATCCCACATGGGGTGGCCTCTATATTGAAGCGGCTGCACCCCCCGCATAATGCATGTGGCCATGACTCCAATCATGGTTAGTCCGGAATGAGCCAACAGTCTTATCCGGCCCATCAGGTAAAGGACGTCTCTGTCGTTTTCTCTCTGAGAGCTCCGCGGGCGCCAGCTCAAGCGTTTCTTCAATGGAGCACTACTGAACTCGGGGAGACCGATCCGGATAGGGTCCGCCAGCGGGGCATCATCTATGTAAAACCATTCCGAAGGCCAGTCCTCGGACGCCTTTTTTGGGGTTCCGGATAGGTATCCGGTCCCAGCGATGCGCCATACTTCGGCTCCGCCCACTTGATAAATGGACCCCTCTTGAGAGCAGGGCACCAAGCAGAACAACCTCTTCCACAATGCGAAATGAGCCTCGACGCCTAAAAATAGCTCGCAAAGGGCAACGAAGCCCGCAATATGTAGTATGGAGCCGGGCGTGAGATTGTGCAGCTGGAGGCCGTAGAACTCCAGAAGCCCGCGGAGGAATGGATGAATTGGAAATCCCAGTCCCCTTAATAGATAAGGGACGAGGCACACCCGCTCTCCTTTAGAAGGAATGGGGGTGCTCTCCGCTTGCTTTCCGCCCTTATAGGTGGCGAGCCCGGCTCGGACCGGGACCATGTATGCCTGGGGGAGAAATCCCTTGGCCTGCAGCGACACTAACTCGCTGTGTGCGATGGTGCATGTCGGTGTCAAAACCGGCGGATCTCCGGTAGGGGGTCCCGAACTGTGCGTCAAGGTCGGATGGTAAGAGGAGACAGGGGACACTTTGTTTTACCTAGGTTCGGGCCCTCTCGGTGGAGGTAAAACCCTACTCCTGCTAGATTAATATTGATGATATAGGTAGTACAAGAGTAGATCTACCACGAGATCAAGGAGGCTAAACCCTAGAAGCCAGCCTATGGTTTGATTGTGTATGAAGATGATTCTGTCCTACGGACTACAACCCTCCGGTTTATATAGACACCGGATAGCGTTAGGGTTACACAGAGTCGGTTACATTGGTAGGAGATCTTGAATATCCGCACGCCTAGCTTGCCTTCTACGCCAAGGAAAGAACCTTCCGGACACGGGACGGAGTCTTCAATCTTGTATCTTCATAGTCCTGGAGTCCGGCGGGAGATGCAGTCCGGCTATCCGAACACCCCCTAATCCAGGACTCCCTCAGTAGCCCCTGAACCTGGCTTCAATGACGACGAGTCCGGCGCGCAAATTGTCTTCGGCATTGCAAGGGCGGGTTCCCCCTCCAAGTTCTTCAAAAAGATGAATAACACCAAAAAAGTGTCCGGCTCTGCAAAACAAGTTTCCACATATTGCCATATAGAGAATAATATTAACACAAATCAAATCTGCTGACGTATCCCGCGGTGCATAATAACACTGCGGCCAAGCCTTCTGTACGGAATATTTTTACTGTTCCACCGCTACACGTTTAACGAGGCGGTTTCCTTGGCACGTCTTATCGAAGCAGAGATCGTGCACCCCTTTTAACGGGATTCTCATTAATACGGACGTGGGTAACCCAAACGTGCCTGTTAGCACGTCCTGCCTAACTCAAGGCTAGTCCAAGACGGTTACGGGGAGGGCTCTTGGTATTCTGCCTCTTATAAAGAGACCAAGGCCCTGTCCCCTCTTCTATTCCCAAAACGAGCTCGCCTGTCGCCTCGAGTTCCAACACCCTAGGCTTCCAGATTTCAGGCGCGCCGAACCTTCAACAATGTCCGGTTCTGATCTTCAGGGTCGATGGATGCCCTCCTCTGTCATGGAGGAGGACGTATCAAAGTTGAGGGAAGCTAGATTTCTGACCAGCGAGATTCCGCACAGGCTGCCTGTTCAAGGACAAGCAATCCCCAGCCCTCAGCGTAGTATTTATCTCCCATTTCCTCCGTGGATTAGGGTTCCCAACGGATCCCTTTGTAAGGGGGCTGATGTTCTATTACGGGCTGGATCCATGACCTAGCTCCGGAGTCCATCCTCCACATCTCCTCTTTCATAGTTATGTGTGAAGCATTCCTCCATGTTACCCCTCACTTCAGACTATGGCTCAAGACCTTCAAAGTAGAACCGAAGATAATCGAGGGGCGCCACGCAGAGTGCGGAGGTGCCACTATAAAAAGAAAAGCCGACACTCCATGGCCCGAAGGCGCTCTTCAAGAAGAGCTCGGCTTATGGCAACGGGAGTGGTTCTATATTACCGCTCCTCGGGGCACAACGTGGGTGGTGCCTCAGGCCTTTCGCCCGGGTCCCCCACCACGGTTAGCATCATGGATCAATACGGAATTAGATCGGGGTTTGCCCAAAGATGTTCCTCTGCTACAGGGTCGCATTAAGGATCTCCTGGAAGGAGGCCTCAACCTGGTCAAGATGACACAAGTCATGCTGATTCGCCGGACACTGCCCAGCCAACGTCGCCCCCTTCGCTTATGGGAGTTCAACCCAGAGGGACCGCGAGTTCTCCGAAATTTTATGGGCGTAATGCCTATGGAGATGCATAAACTGTTCTTCGGATCGCAAGAAGCGAGTCCGGGCCTGACCGAGGATGCTGGCCTAAGCCGCAATCACCCGGATACTCAGGTGGGTGACCTTGTGTTCGGACCTTCTATCCGCATAGTTTTACTTGCTTTTTAACAACATTTCTTTCTTTAAGCAGGAGTGGATAGCAAAGGCGAAGCTGATCCGGTGTCCGGCTCCCCTTCCCGAAACCAGGCTGGATCCCGTGCTAGTCACGAAGCTAGAGGTAGTGCCTTTGGAGGGAGATAAGGGGACCGACAAGGAAACCATGGCCTCTTTGAGAGAGGCTACACCGAATGGGGGAATTGAAAGTTCCCCTCCTAGGGGAAAGAAGAGGGCCACCACTTACGACCCGGAAGTCCAAGCTTCAAAACGGGGGAAAGAATCCATGTCAGAGGACCCGTCGCCGAGGAGCCCCTCGGCTGAATCGAGTCCGCAAGGGGAGCGGTTCTCCAACGAGCCGTAAGTAGAAAAGGAATTGTTCTTAAGGGAAATCCTTGCTTTATATCTGAGAAGTGTTTGACCGAAACTTTGCCTTGTAGTTCGGACCTCGACCCCTCACAGCAGAACTCATCGTCGGGGGATCTCCTTCCGGAGATGATGGAGAGCGGGACGCCTCCTCTTTCTGCATAGCCTGACGAGGCGGACGACGTCAAAGTGTCATCGCAGAGGATCTCTCCGAATCTGCCAGAGGCAGAAGACGATCACATGACCCCACAAGGCTCTCCGTGCCCGGCCTCCGAAGAGGGCCGTGGGACGAGTCCGGCGCCAACTGGTGTTCGGCTGGGGGAGCTAAAGGTTCTGGTGGGCCGAGCTTCTATTTCAGAAGAGCATCGTGTGTTGATGCACACGGTTGAAAAAATTGCAGTCGCAGGAGGCGGACTGAACGAGGGCGTCAAGAGTTTATTGGCGGGATTTGAGGTATGTTTCAAATAACGGACATTAGTGTTAATTACGCATAATAACATGCGTCCTGTGTAGATAGTAGCCCCTGAGACTCTGTGTGGCGCAAAGATGTGCGGCACGCAGAGGATCTTAATCCCAGGTCCTTAAAATGGCGTCTGTACATGTAGGCGGCTAATTGTCCGGGGTCGAGCCGGACTCAGGATTTTGCCGAGATGAAACGGCAACTTGACGAGGCAGAGGTTGACATCGCGCTGGTCAACCAGCGGCTTGATGATGCTCAAGGTATTGATTTTTCATGGCGATTGTTAGTAAGAGGAGATCTAGGTCAAAATCTTACCGTGTGTATACTTGATGCAGATGGTGCGGCAGCCGTGGAAGGACTTAGGGCCGAACTCGCCAAAGCGAAGAGCCAAGCCAGAAGAAGCGATGCAACTGCCTTGAGAGCCCTTGAAGAGCTGGGGGCCGAACAAGCTGCCCATTGCCGAAGCAGGGATGAGATGGCCAATATTGTCCTAGAGTTGAAAAGTGTTACTCACCGTTGCAGATATCTTGAGGAGGAAGGCCGAGCCAGGCAGACGGATTTGGAGAAAGTCGTTGCTGACCTCAAGGACGCCCGCTCTATGGTGAGAGCGACAAAGGAAGAGCTACGTCAAGCCAGACTGATTGCGGATGGAAAGCCCTTCTTGTTGCGGCGACAATTTTGTGATTCGAGGATTGCCCTGTTAGACCGAGCGTGGAGTGTGAAGGACATCTACCTGGACTTGGCGGCTAGTGCTGCCGATGCGACCAGATACTTTCAGGATAAGGAGAATCATGAAGTGGAAAAACTCTTCTGGTCGAAGTTCACCAATCCAAGGCGTCCACTTGCGGTGGACGATCGCCTGGCCCAATGGGCTGAGCTGAATAGATTGTCCGGACTCGCCATGACTTATGCCATGGATCGCTTATGCCCAGGCGGATCGAAACCGACAAGCTATTTTAGCTTGGTGCAGCAGTTTCTTGACGTGGTGCCTCAAGTAGAAGCTTTGAAGAGATCAACGTGCACGGAGGGTGCTCGGCTAGCTCTTGCCCGAGTTAAGACATATTGGGCAGATATGGATCCTACCGCTGTTGCGTCTCGTGATTCGGCTGAAGGCCGAAATCCTGCCAAACACTTTTTTGAGGAGGTCCTCGCGGGCGCTCGTATAATTAAGACGCAGTGTTCGAAAGATGCTGCGTTATGACATCATATGTAATCATAGATCAGTATTTTTATAGATGGCGTATTTTAGACTTGTGCCTTCAAGTAACAAAAACCTCTCCTGTGCGGCCGTTTTAATATATATATATATATAAATTCTGAAAGATTGCAGTCGTTGGCTTCAGCCCCCACGCACATAGTGCGGGGGTGCGCGCTGAAGACGCAATATCACACTTAACCCAACGTCTTGGTCCTACAAAGGAGGTGATAGCGCAGCGGGCTAGGCAATCCGGACTATAATGCTTTAACACTTTCACTTAGCCATAGGAGCTTGACAGTGGGACTCTTTAGGTAGCCCAGGAATGGTGACTGCGTTCATCCGAATTCGTGACGCATGCTAGCCTGACCGGGAAGCGGCCCTTCGTCAAAACGAAGGAGTTCGATAAACCCCTATGAGTCATCGAGTGGCGACCAGTCTCTCGCTACATCATGACAGTCGGTTTTCGGCTTTCTCTACTGAGGCGCTCGCCCGGTCGAACCATGGCGCAATCGCAGTAGTTCTCCTGGAGCCACCTTAGCTGACAGAGCGGAACGTAAGGTGGCCGAACACAGGAGCCGGGCAACCCAACATGTGACCAAAATCATGACTCGGAGATGATGCATATAGTGCCAAAACTCACGACGCCGAACACTCCCTAAGGTGTTCGGTCTTTGTGGGTGTGTGCGGAACAACACCCTCCCCCTTTTATATAAAAAGAAAGAAAAAAGCCCTTCGTGTCCAGGTACGAGCAATAATTCTGGCGTTGCCACATGCCAAGACGCCAGTCTCCTCCTTGGTTATGGTAAAACGAACCAGGGGATATATAACAGCAAGAGACAGTAAAAAAGGTTTACGCAGGGCCTTAATCTAAAAAAGAATCCTTGAGGCGGGTCCCTACTGCACGTCTGCGCCTGTGTCTCCGCTGTGCCGTGTCCTGGACGGGCGCCGTACGACATTCATCTGTGAAAGAGAGGAATTTAAATTTAAAGTGGGTCGTGCGGGACAAAAAGAATAATAAAAAATAAAAATGAATGAAGTCGAGCGTTATTGTCTCTGTGTGCAGCCCCTTGTGTGGCGTAGTGAGCCGACGATGATGGGGGCTCTTGCCGAACTCATGGAGTCCGGGGCCATGGCCTTCTATGACTTATATCGAAAAGGTCTGTTGGACGGCGAGGCCATTTTATTGCGCGGCTGTTTAGGCAGCCGTGCAATCCTCCTTTTGGAGGAGACGTATTTTAGTGCATTCCCTTTAAAGAGATGATGCCTCGAGGACTGGGCATCTTCAGCGTGAGGGATGCGTAATGCGGTATTGCATTAAAGCGCGCGAAGGCTCCTCGTCCCAGCAGTGCTTGATAGCGGCTTGAAAATGGGACTATGTGGAAGATCAGCTTCTCGCGACGAAAGTTATTGGCGGAGCCAAATATGACTGCCAGCCGAATAAAACCCATGCAATGGGTGTCCGGTCCGGGTGCTACCCCTTGAAAGGAGGTTTTACTGTGACGGATTCTTGTTGGGTTTATGCCCATGCTGCGAATTGTATCTTGATATATCAAGTTTAGTCCACTGCCCCCGTCCATAAGGACATTGGTAAACTAGAATCCGTCTATTATTGGTTTAAGTACCAAGGCGGTCCGGCCCGCATGCTTGACATTTCGAGAATAATCTAGCTGATTGAAAGTTATTGGCTTTAATGACCAGTGGCGAGACGCCTGAGATTTGGGCTTGAATATGCGGACCTTTACGGGTGCCTCATGCCTTGTTATGTGAAGTGAGTTCATTGTTTTGACTTCTTGTGGGAAGTTCTTTTGCTTCCTGGTGTTCTGCTTTTGGGGTTCGTCTTCTTCCTCGCTAGGTGTGTCGAGCCCCTTGTGTTCGGCATTGAGCCTTCCGGACTGTTTGAAAACCCAACAGTCTCTGTGGGTATGATTAGCAGGTTTCCCAGGAGTGCTGTGTATCTGACATGTCCTGTCCATGATTCTTTTTAGGCTGGACGGATCTTCCATGTTATCCTGAGGGGTTGGCTTTGTCTGATTGTGCTGTGAGCTTTTGAATCCGGCGTTGACTGTCGTGCTCTTCAGACTTTTCTTTTTGATTCGGCGATGATCCTTATGCCGTCGTGGCTTCTCATTTCCATCTCTGATTTCTGATGTACTTGTGTCGCTGGGGTTGCATCGTGCTAACCAGCTGTCCTCTCCTGCACAAAAGCGGGTCATGAGGCTTGTGAGTGCGGCCATTGTTCTTGGCTTTTCCTGGCCGAGGTATCTGGCTAGCCATTCGTCTCGGACATTATGCCTGAAAGCCGCTAGGGCTTCGGCGTCGGGACAATCCACTATTTGATTCTTTTTAGTGAGGAATCTGTTCCAGAACTGCCGAGCTAATTCTCCGGACTGCTGAGTTATGTGACTGAGGTCGTCTGCATTCTGGGGACGGACGTAGGTCCCTTGAAAATTTGCTCGGAAAGCGTCCTCGAGCTCTTTCCAACTTCCGATTGTATTTTCAGGAAGGCTTTTAAGCCAGTGCCGAGCTGGCCCTTTGAGCTTAAGAGGTAGATATTTTATGGCGTGGAGATCGTCTCCTCTAGCCATATGTATGTGGAGGATATAATCCTCGATCCAGACTCCGGGGTCTGTTTTTCCATCGTATGCCTCTATGTTAACGGGTTTAAACCCCTCTGGAAATTCATATTCCAGAACCTCATCGGTGAAGCATAGGGGGTGTGCGGCACCCCTGTATTTGATTGCGCCAGATTCTGATGGTGTATTTTCTACATTGCTCATGGGAGCGTGCTTCCTTTGTCCGTAGATGGATCTGGCTGGGGCATGATGCGAATCTTTAATTGGGTCGCATGCCGCATTGTGTGCGGCGCCGTTTGCCATTTTGTGGTGGCCGGTAGGTCGTCTATCCGACCGCGCAGCCTTGTTATTTTCCACGTTTGGGGGCTCTAGGGCCTCCTGATCGAATTCGGGCAGTAGCTTTCTCTTCGGATAGCTTTTGGTGCGGCGGCTGCCGCTGTATTTGTCTGCGGTCTTGATTACTTTGCTCCATCTTGTCTTGAGTGCATTTTCCGCCGTCCTTAGCTTTTGCTTCTGCTTTTTTAGGCTACGTATTGTGGTAGCTAGTCTTTTTTGGAGATTCTTCTGCTCCATGGTTTTATCCGGCGTGATATCGTCTGGAGTTTGGTTATGACAGGGGGAAGACTGTTCGTCTTCTCTACCCGTGCTGCGATGTTCCCACGGCTGTTCTGAGGCATGTTCGTCACCTGCCGATTCGTCCTGCTCTATGGCGGGGTCTTGATCGAGGCGGGGTTTAGCTCGGCGTTTACGTCGCCGCTTTGAGTGCTTCCCGGAGGGTTCACCCTTCTTTTCGCACCCTTTTTCCTCATTGTCAATATTTTCCGGTGTATCCACCATGAGTACGTCGTTGTGTGTGGTGGATAGCCAGTGCCCTGTGGGTGTTGGTTCCGGTTCGTCTCCGTATTCGTCGTCCATACCGTCGAGGTCTTCGGAGCCGAAGTCCAGCATGTCGGTCAGATCTTCGACAATGGCTATCAAGTGGGTGGTGGGTGGGTTTTGAATTTCTTCATCGTCCGAATCCCAACCTCGCAGACCATAATCCGGTCTGGGCTCTCCTGATAAAGAGAGAGACTTGAAAGAATTCAGGATGTTACCAAAAGGTGAGCACTGAAAGATGTCCGCGGCGGTGAACTCCATTATAGGCGCCCAATCAGATTTGATCGGCGGGGGCTTGGGAAGCCCGGAGTTCGGAGAATAATCCGGCTCCTTGGAGTCATGGGCAATGCGGAGTGCGGGACTGGCGTTCGGCTCGATCCCTTTTAACGTCGCAGCCCCTGAGGTGACATCCAACCGTTCTTCCTCGATGAACGCAGCGGGCTCCGAATCAAGGATCGGGGTCGGCGCGTATGCGGCCTCCAGGGCACTGTTCGGGAGCAGAGCTATATCATGCCCTTCTTGGCAGTGCGGCACGCTTCGCTGTGGCTCGAATCCGTCGAAGATCAAGTCTCCGCGGATATCCGCCGTGTAGTTTAAGCTTCCAAACCTGACTTGATAGCCAGGGGCGTAGCTTTCGATCTGCTCTAGATGGCCAAGCGAGTTGGCTCGCAGAGCGAAGCCGCCGAAGACGAAGATCTGTCCGGGGAGAAAAGTCTCACCCTGGACCTCATCGCCGTTGATGATCAAAGGAGCCATCGAACCTAAAGGTGACGACACAGAGGAACTCTCAATGAAAGCACCAGTGTCGGTGTCTAAACCGGCGGATCTCGGGTAGGGGCTCCCGAACTGTGCGTCAAGGTCGGATGGTAACAGGAGACAGGGGACACTTTGTTTTACCCAGGTTCGGGCCCTCTCGGTGGAGGTAAAACCCTACTCCTGCTAGATTAATATTGATGATATAGGTAGTACAAGAGTAGATCTACCACGAGATCAAGGAGGCTAAACCCTAGAAGCCAGCCCATGGTTTGATTGTGTATGAAGATGATTCTGTCCTACGGACTACAACCCTCCGGTTTATATAGACACCGGATAGGGTTAGGGTTACACAGAGTCGGTTACATTGGTAGGAGATCTTGAATATCCGCACGCCTAGCTTGCCTTCTACGCCAAGGAAAGAACCTTCCGGACACGGGACGGAGTCTTCAATCTTGTATCTTCATAGTCCTAGAGTCCGGGGGAGATGTAGTCCGGCTATCCGAACACCCCCTAATCCAGGACTCCCTCAGTGCAACTCTCCCAGTCTCGTGTCCTCAGGCTGACCCTACCAGGTACCCCATCCAGACGTGTGCTCCTCCGGGATCTCGTGGGCCCAAGTCTCGTGGGTCGAAGGCCCGTCGATCCGGGGCTCGTGGGCCGAAGACCCATGGACCGGAGGCTCGTGGACCGGAGTCCGTGCAGCCTCCTCCTCAGACGAGTCAACCCTAGCAGTCACGTGCTCAGGTGAAACAGCTGGGGCCGACGGCGAGGAAGGCGCCGTAAGAGTCACCGTACCTCCTCTCCCGCGACCACGTGCTCCAGCTCCTCTCTTCTTCTTACCTCGTCCCCTGCTGGGCACCGCGGTCGACGAAGAAGGGGCCGACGGTGTCGCCATACTGTCCAGCAACGCTCGGCCGAGAGGTGCGTGTGGAATGGAATACCTCGCACCACGCGCCGACGAAGAAGGGGCCTCGGCGCGCTCCCGACTAGCGCCCACCATCTTTCAACACCTGCCATGACAAAGAATAAACGAAATTAGTACAACATTAAAAAAGTACCGACATGAATAATAATATGTATATCACTTAAGTGTATCATCATCAAGTACAACATAAAAAAAATTGAATACCTGACACTACTAATAATCTCGATCAGTATCATCAATAAATGCATAATCATCATCATCACTATAATCAATGATTGGCTCATAGGGTTCATTGGCATCAACATGTGCAAGGCCACCTTGACGTAATCGGTCAAGCATTGACAGGTCATCCGCAACAGTAACCTCTTCTTCTTCCGGCTCTTCTTGTTCCTCCTCTGGGGTGATGTCGGATTCATTGTCGGTGTCTACTTCAATGTTTTGGGGTGAAGTATAGCGGTTCTTGAAACGCTTTTTGGAAAGACGTTTCTCTTGGAAGAATTCTCCTTCATATGTGTCTGGGTTAATGTGAGGTTCATAATCCTCTTCTTTTGGGGTAGAAAGTCTAGCACGTGGCGGCACTTGATAAACGACATGCCAACCTTTCATATTTGGATTAGTTTGGCAGGCCCACGGTAGATAGAATACTTGGGTCGCCTGTTGAGCCGTAATATAGACATCAGCAACATCTAAATGGGTGCTTTGGTTGATTTCAACTAGCCCTATATGTTCATGAGTCCTTCTAGTCTCCTTCGGCTGAAACCAATAACATTTGAAGACTACGACATTCGGTGGGTTTTCACCATAGAATAGAAGTTCATAAATTGCTTCAACTCTCCCATAATACTCGGTACCTCCTTCGCCGATAGAAGATACACAACAATTTGTAGACTTTCGGTCGGCCATAGATAGCTCTTTGCCATAGGTACGAAAGCGATACCCGTTGATGTCGTACTTGTCAAATGAACGGACCTTATTGTCAAAACCATTAGCGACTTGTCTCAATTCGGCGTCCATAGACTCTGAATTAGCCTACAAGTTTAATATGAAAGGATTGTTGCATTATGCACAAATTAGCGAATGAAATGAAATTTTCTAATAGAAATTACCGTTTGTTTGAACCAAGAGATGAAACCGAGATAGCCGCCTACTTGCTTTGCGAGAAGCTCATACTCTTCGACTGAATCCTTTTGGATCTCCGCTCCATATGAGAATATGGCGACGTATCGACTGTATGACATATCCAGGAATAAGAGCAGTTCAAAGGAAATAGAAGTTGCGAAACAATGTACCGAGAACTTACTCGATGTACGGCCGCACTTCTATCAGGTTGTTGAAGATATACAACGAAGTGGTCCGCCATTCTTCATTATCCAAAGATACTGGATGTGAAACACTAGCTAGTGCAAGATTCCCTTTGAATGGGCTCGTCAGCATTGTACCGAGGCTTCGGATTATGCAAATGACGATTTTTGGCTTCGTAGTGCGCTGTTACGAAGTTTGCTGCCTCCTCTGTGATGAATGCCTTAGCCATCGATGCTTCAATTCTACGTTTATATTTACATTTTCTCGAAGCATCTTCTGCATCCTCTGAGTTGGGTAGCACCAACGATTTTGCACGCCCCCCCCCAATCTTGCCTCGGTCGGGAGATGCAAAATCAAATCCAGTGGAAAGATCCACCGTTTTTAGGCTCGTCTGCATTGGATTAAAGAAGCCCGGTGGAAAGATCTTCTCTAACTTGCAGATCAACTCCGGCGCCAACTCTTCCATTTCTTCTAGCACGCCAGGCGATAGTTCTTTCGCACAAAGAACACGGAAGAAATAGCTGAGTTCTGCCAGTACTAGCCATTCATCCTCAGGGATGAAGCCACGCAACATCACCGGCATTACCCGCTCAATCCATATGTGCCAATCATGACTCTTGAGACCAAATATCTTCAGTTTATCAAGATTCGCTCCCCTCTTTAGATTCGCTGCATACCCATCGGGGAACATCAACTGTTGTTGCACCCACAAGATAATTTCCCTCATAGTTGGCCTTCCAAGATTAAACCATGCCTTTGGCTTCGTCCAGTTCTGCTTTCCTTTCGGTTCTTTCATGTTTTGGAACGGCCTATCACATAGCGCCTCCAGATCGACTCTAGCCTTAGTATTATCCTTTGACTTCCCATCTATGCCGAACAATGTACCAAAAAGTGCCTCAGCGATATTCTTCTCAGTGTGCATCACGTCGATGTTGTGTGGGCAAAGGAGGTCTTTGAAGTAAGGCAGATCACATAAGCATGTTTTGTGAGTCCACGCGTGCTTAGTATTATACCCCTTGAAGTACCCTGGACGTTGTGGATCAGGCTCGAGAGCGTTTAACTGATCTAGGGTCTGTTGGCCTGTCAATGCAGGTGGTGCAGAGTTTTTGACAACTCTACCCCTGATGAAGTTCTTCCTGTCTTTCCTGAACATATGGCGAGGATCCAGGAACTGTCTATGCATGTCGAAGCAAGAAAACTTGCGACCGGCCTGATGCCAACGAAACTCAAGAGCTCCCTTGCGTGTGGGGCACGGGAACCTTCCATGCACACACCAGCCAACGAATAGCGCATACGCCGGCAAGTCATGCGTCGAGTACATGTACCAGACATGCATTATGAAGTTCCGTTTGCTAAAGGCGTCGTATGTCTTGAACCCATTATCCCATGCTTCTTGCAATTCGTCCTTAAGCGGCTGCATGTACACATTCATATTTTTCCGCGGATAGTTGGGTCCTGGAATTATCAACGTCAGGAAAATGTTCTTTCTTTGCATAATCTGTCCGGGGGGAGATTGAGTGGAAAGACAAATACGGGCCAACAACTGTATTGGGCTGCCGTCATACCAAACACACTGAACCCATCCGTGCTAATGCCGACTCGAGGATGCCTCGGATCTGCCGCTTTGTCAGCATGTAATTCATCAAACTTTTTCCATGCAACACCATCTGATGTGTGTACCATCATCAGATTCCCATCTGCGTCTAGTTCGGTTCTTTTGCCTGTTTTGTGCCATGTCATCTGTCTGGCCGTCTCTTCGACCATGAAAAGACGTTGAAGTCTTGGTACGATTGGCATATACCGAAGAACACTGACGGGGATTTTGGTTTGTGTCTTCTCACCCACACCGTTGTCTACCACAATATACCTGGAAGACTTGCAAATGGGACAATAGTTCAAGTCCGCATAGTCAAGCCTAAATAAGGCACATCCTTTCTCACAGGCATGTATCTTCTCATAGGGCATCTTCAGTGAACGGAGGATTTTGTCCGACTGGTACAGGTTTGCAGGCATTACATGGCCTTTGGGTAGAAAGTGTCCAAATACTGTCATAATTGCGTCATAGCATTCTCTGCCCAAGTTGAACTGAGCCTTCAGAGCCATTACTTGTGTGATGGCATCCAATTCACAAAGCTCAGTGTGCTCGTGGAGCGGACGTTTTGAAGACTCCAACATTTCATTGAAGGCCTTTGTAGATTCCTCCATCTCCTCGTCCGAATCCCGAGCATCATCATAGTCTTGCACCATGTTTTCCATCCCGGTACCATGCTCGTCGGTGCGACGACGATCCACCTCAGCTCGGTCACGTTGGGCAGACTCACCATGAAATGTCCACACCGTATAATCGGGCGTAAAACCACTCTTCTGCAGGTGTTTGCCCATTTCACCCTCTGTCTTCTTTTCCCAATTGCCGCACCGGAAACAGGGGCACCAGGTTTTCTTTTGGACTTTTGCAAATGCGGCTTTCACAAACCCCTTGGTCTTTGTGAACCATTCAGCACTCCATTTGTTCTGACCAGTTTGACCAGTATACATCCACGCACGGTCACTCATCTTGACTTTCAGAGCTACTGGACACATAACAATTATATATGTAATTCACCATGTATATATTCATCAGTTGATCTACTTTGTCAATTTTATTACGTCCATGCAACCTACACTCTAGTAGGTAATGATAGGTCCTAATCCCACCCGTGTATGTGTAGATTGGGTTCATTTTCCCATGCTATGCTCCGGATCCGACGCAAAATTTCGGCAGCACCTCCCCGATGTTCTCCTGATACACGTCTCTGCAATAAACAGAGAGGATGTGTACCCGGAGAACAACAGGGGAGGCACTGACGAAATTTATGCGTCGGATCCGGAGCAAAGCATATGGGAAAATGAACCCAATCTACACATACTCAGGCTGTCCATGGATAGCGTTGGCCAATTCGAAAGAATCAAGGTTATAAATATGCAAATGCATGCATATTTATAACTATGACGCTTTCGAACGGGAGACACATATTGGTTACGCATATTGATGATTCAAGACACATATATAGCTAGCTATCAAGTTTCATTGGAATAGAGCAAATAATTAATGTGGGAGGAGGACATGTCATTTGTGCTCACCCACGAATGAAGGGGCAGAGCTCGTCAGACGCACGGCGAGGTCGTCGAACACCAAATCTCGCAGCGATGAAACAACTGCACATTTAAAACTACCCGGTCAACACAATTATATATGATGTTTTTCATAACAAAATCGAAGAATATATGACCTAACTAATAATTCACAAATATATGACCCCGTCGGCCTCTGGAAGGCCAAAGAACACCTTTTCGGGAGGTGTCGGGGGTCGGGGTGCCGTGTCAGTGTCGGGGTGCCGTGTCGGGGTCGGGTGCTATTTCGGGGTCGGGGGGTCGGGGTGTCGTGTCATGGTCGGGGTGTCGGGGTCAGGGGGTCGGTTGCCGGGGTTTGGTGTCGGGGTCGGGGTGTCGGGGTTGGGGATCAGGGGGTCAGGTGTCGGGGGGTCGGGGTCGGGGTCGGGTGTCGGGGTGTCGGGGTGTCGTGTCGGGGTCGGGGTGTGGTGTCAGTGTGTCGGGGGTCGGGGTCGGGGTGTCGGGCCGGGGTGTCGGGGTGGCGTGTCGAGGTCGGGGTGTCGGGGGTCGGGATCGGGGTGTCGGGGGTCGGGGTCGGGGTGTCAGGCCGGGGTGTCGGGGTGTCGGGGGTCGGTGTCGGGGGTCGGGGGTCGGGGGTCGGGGTCGGGGTGTCGGGCCCAGGTGTCAGGGGTGGCGTTCCGCGGTCGGGGTGTCGGGGGTCGGGGGTCGGGGTCGAGCTGTCATGCCGGGGTGTCGGGGTGGCGTGTCGGGGTCTTCTTCTTCTTCTTCTTCTTCTTCTTCTACTTCTTCTACTTCTTTTCTTCTTCTTCTTTTTTCATCTTTTTTCTAACTTCTTTTATTTTCTTCCTTTCTTCTTCTTCTACTTATTTTCTTTTCTTCTTCTTCTACTTCTTATACTACTTCTACTTCTTCTAAGTCTTTTCTAACACTAACACTAACACTAACACAATCTAGCACTAACAATTAAATAGCAAAAAAATGAAAAAACAGAAAGAAAGAAAAAAGTAGTCCCTCACTGAAACAGTGGCGGGGGCGGCGCCGGGCGGCGGGAGCAGTGGCGGGGGCGGCACCGGGCGGCTGGGGCGGCGCCGGGCGGCGGGTGGGGGGCGGGGGCGGCGCCGGGCAGCGGGAGCAGTGGCGGGGGCGGCGCCGGGCGGCGGGAGCAGGGGCGGGGGCGGCGCCGGGCGGCTGGTGGGGGGGCGGGGGCGGCGCCGGGCGGCTGGGGCGGCGCCGGGCGGCGGGTGGGGGCCGGGGACGGGGCGGGTGCGGGGGCGGCGGCCGGGGGCGGGGGCGGCGGTGGGTGCGGGGCGTCGGGGAGGAGAGATGGAGAGAACAGATCGAGTAACGGGCAGGGGGATGGGGCCGTTAGGTAGGCCCTTGTTTGCCGTCCGCCTATCTTTGCCGTCCGCCATTATCTCCCTTTGTCGTCCGCTAGCGGACGGCAAAGAGGTGGGGCGTTAAGTTTTTTCTAAACGGGCGGGGGGTGGGGGCCACCTCTCTCTTTGCCGTCAGCCAGCGGACGTCAAAGTTTCTTTGCCGTCAGCTGGCTGACGGCAAAGAGCCGGCTGATGGCAAAGGCCTGTTTTACCATCTGCCATTTCTTTGCCGTCCGCTTTTCGGTAGCAGAGGGCAAAGAGCTTCTTTGCCGTCTGCTAGCCGACAACAAAGAGCTGGCAAATGGCAAAGTAGCTGATTCCAGTAGTGGACCTTTCAATAATGCGCTCATAGTTGTTTTTCAGCAGAGATGGTGGTGGTTTCTTCAGGGCATCGATAGTGCGCTTTGCTTTCACCGGATCAATCTTCTCCTCCAGAGGTGGATGTTTCTTAGCTCTTTGCGTTTCAAAGAAGTCACTCACTTGGGCTTCACAGATCTTCGCATTCTCCTCCTTGGTCATCTCGTATGGTAACCTCGCTAGAGGCTTGAGAAAAGGACCGAATCTGTATTGCCTCCCGCCTCTGGCTGTACTTCTAAACGCCGGAGCAGACGGCATGGCTGCGGCTGTCTTCTTTCCTTGCTTACGAGGCGGAGAAGAAGGACCACGACGCGCCGGAGCAGCCGGAGCGGCGGCGGCTCTCTTCCGCCCTTGCTAACAAGGCGGAGAAGGAGGCGGGCTGCTCGGGCGCGCCGGCGCAGGCGGAGAAGGAGGCGGAGTGCCCTGATCACTCGCCGAAGGAGGAGGCGGAGTGCCTTGACTCACCGGAGGAGGAGGAGGAGGAGGAGGAGGAGGCGGAGGCGTCCAGTTAGGAAGGTTGATGAACTCCTTCCGCCATAGGCATGGAGTCTTCAGAGTAGAACCCAGCCGAATCTCCCTTCACCGGTAGGGTGGTAAAGCTCGAGCTCCTCAAATCCCTCCGTTATTTCATCCACCGTCACCCTAGCAAATCCTTATGCAATTGGATGGCAATGAAAAGTTGCGCCGGGTTTAGGACGTCGAACAGAGCTGAGAGCCGCCTTGACTTTGAAGTTCTGTCATTGCGTCATAAGGTGGCAATGTTGAGACTCCGTGATAGCATCCACGGGGTGGCTACCAGGAGCCGTGAAGACAGGGTCTAGTTGAAGCAGCTCGGTGGAAGCCATGCTACTTCTCCACTGAGACTGCGGGGTAGCTTTGGGGGTAGCTTCAGAAGGTCCCTTGCTGTGAACTGCTTCTCGTTCCTCTAGCGCTTGTACCCTTGAGTGCAGCTTCTGGAGTTGGGTATGCTCCACTTTCCTCCTCCTCTCATGACATTTGTAACCGCCTGCGTCCGGAAACCCAACCTTCCACAGAACGGAGCCTGGCGTGCCTTGTGTCCGTCTAGGGTGCTCAGGATTCCCGAGGGCCATTGTGAGCTTCGCATTCTCTCTGTCTAAAATGAACCTCCCTTCCTGTGCTGCGGCGATATAGTCCTGAAGCTTCATGACGGGTATTCGCAGTTGCTCGTGCTTCCAAACGCACTTCCTGTTACAAGGTCCAAGGTTCCGCCAACTCCGAAGAACCAAGTCCTTGAACGGTTTGGCCAGTTCAATGTCTCTGGTTCGACCCCTTTATCAAGCAGGTCATTCTCAGCCTTGGCCCACAACGGCCGGGCTTTGAGGTAGCCACCTGACCCCGTGCGATGGTGATGCTCCTTCATCGCAGCATTTATCTTGTTTGTCGCTGGCATCTTCTTACTCTTGTCCTATGTCTTGTGGGCCACAAATGCGTCCCAGTGATCTCTGATCTTCTCATACCGGCCGGTGAATTCTGGTGTCTTTTCTTCGTCGACAAACTTTGTTGTCATCTCATTCTTCCACCTCCTGAATAGATCTGCCATCTTCTTAAGAGCATGAGACTTGATCAACGGCTCTTTAACTGGCTTCTCCGGATCCTCCTCTCGTGGTAGCGTGAAATTTGACATGAGCGTAGCCCAAAGATCATATTTCTGCCTATCATTGATATAAGACACCTCAGGGTCTTCCTTCTTAGGCTTATACCATTGGTGGATGCTGATCGGGATCGTGTCCCTAACAAGAACCCCGCACTGAGCAGAAAATGCTTGCTTGGTTTGCATGGGTCCAATCGGTTGGCCATCACGCGTGATTGTTGTGATAGTGAACCTTTATCCCAGCACAACTTTTCTTCGGGCCTCATCCCTTTACCGAAGTTCTGCTCGATCCGGAGGGCTAGAAAAAAGAAGAAAGACGAGAGTTAGTATGTGTATATACTAAAACAATGAATGCATCAATTAGCTAGTCAGCACAGGCTTAATTAATATATATACCTGGCCGGACTATGTTCGGTCACCGGAGCCGTCATCACGGTCTCCTTCTTGCACCGGCATTCGGTCACCGGAGCCATCATAATCACGTCCTTCCTCATCCATTGTTCGATAACCGTAGCCTGCTTCACCCTCTCATTCCAGACCATCGGTTTCATTGAGATACGACATGACATCACCTCCGGCTGCGATTATGTCCACCAACACATGTTCTGCTTCCTCGGCTCAGCAGTGCTCCTTAGTTTCTGCAAATATTACAACGCGGAAATTATTATACAAACGTGACAGATGGATATATTAGTGACAAACGTAAACCTTGCTAGCTAATCACAATAAGGAATCATATTAGTGGCCTCGACGTTTCTCTAGGGTTTGGGGTGGCCTCGGCAACGCTTCAAGGGTTCAGGGTGGCCTCGACGACAGTGCTCTTTTAACTTGGTAAATTTGGGTGGCCTCGGCAGCGCTTCTAGGGTTTGGACCAACTTGTGCACATTGCCAGACCCTCGACCCTTGACCACTTGGTGATCCACGACCCTCTACGTACCCTATTTCCCGACCCTCGACCCCCTCATGTCACGTTTGTCTAGTGTCAAAGGATTCAACAAAACCATGTCGTCATCATTAGGCGAAAGTAACAGGCGCATGATGGTACGAAGTTCTGCAAAGTCACTACTAGGGAAAAGCTTATTGGCAGACGCTTACTAGTAGCGCGAGATTATAACCCTCGCTACTGCTACTTACTAGTAGCGCGGGTTTTTACCCCTCGCTACTACTAAGTTGATACTAGTAGCGCAGGTTTTTAACCTGCGCTACTACTAAGCGGTCTCTACCGTGCCCTCCTAGGACATGCCATAGTAGTAGTGAGGGGTACAAACCCGCGCTACTACTAAGTTGATAGTAGTAGCGCAGTTTTATACCCCTCGCTACTATTAAATACGAGGTAGGTGAAATCACTATATCCTCGACCGAATTCCTCCTCTCTCCCTCACTTTCCCCCTCTCTCACTTTCCTCCTCTCTCCCTCGTACTCCAGCGGTGGCCGCCGCTGGTACACTCTGCTTCTTCCCCCTTCCTCTTTGAGATCGCTCCGGTGGGAGGTCGCCGTAGCTCCTCGACGCCGCCAAGATGCGGAGGCGCGACCTCGGCATCCTCCTCCTTGCTACCTTCACCGTCTTATTCTCGCTCCAGGTCAACCCTCCTCCTCCCCCTATCTGATTCGATCTTGAACCCTTGCTGACCCATCCCCCTCCTCCTCCGGCAGCACGAGGGCGACTTCTCGTTCCGGGAGGCGTGGTACCACCTGTCAGACGATGAGTTCCCGATCAAGCACGACGTGGACCACCTCCCACCGCCGCTCTTCGCCGACCTCAATGGTGACGGCCCCCGCGAGGTGCTGCTCCCCACGCACGACGCCAAGATCCAGGTCCTTCAGCTCCCGGCCCACGCCGGGCTGGCCTCCGCGGCCGCCCTCAACGGCTTCGACGAGGCGCGAGTCATGGATGAGATCTCCCTGCTACCGGCCAACGTGCGCATCGCCGCCGCCCCGTTGCCATGGCCGTCTGCGCCGTCGACCGAACCATTGACACCATTGACAGCATGCACGGGGTCGAGATTTTTTTTATTTTTTAAATTAATAGTAGGAGCGCGGGACACAGACACACGCTATAGATAGTTAGTAGTAGCGCGTGTCGAACCCGCGCTACTACTAGCACACATACTAGTAGCGCGGGATGCACCACGCTACTACTACTAGTTAGCTGTAGCGTCGTAGTAGTAGCGCAGGCACCCGCGCTACTACTAGCTTTTAACCCGCGCTACTACTGGGATTTTTCCTAGTAGTGAGTTGTTCTGGAACGGAGTCCCAGATAGGATAATTCGCTTTTTCGTACAAAGTTCAGCAAGAGCCTGTAGAATATCGCTATTTGGAAGGCCTTTGCATAACTTCGTACAAAAAGTTGAATTATCCTATCCGAGACTCCGTTCCAGAATAACCTTGCACAACTTCATACTATCATGCCCCGGTTACTTCCGGGTAATGATGAAGCCAAGGATTTCTTTAATACTTTGGTGAAAATTTTGAAACTAACATTGAGGAGGCAGATCGGCCTGAACTGCTCAATCCTCACAGCCTCCGTTTTCTTAGAAAGCAATGTTATAGTTCCAAAATTCAAGTGAAATAACAGAAGCCGTCCAGAGAATAAATCATGGAACATAGGTAGCAAATCCCCCTTAATAATATGCCAACACTTTTTATAAAACTCCGGCGGAAATCCATCCTGCACTGGAGCCTTATTGTTTTTCATTTGCGCAATAGCTTCAAACTCCTCTATCTCCGAAAACGGAGCAAACAAAATATCATTCTCATCAGCAGTAAGTCGAGGCACATACTCAATCCTGGACTCATCCAGAGACACACAATTATCCTTCGAAGGTCCAAACAACTGCTTGTAGTACTCGGTTATGTATAATTTTAGGTTATCTTGTCCTAAAATTGTTCCTTCATCTTGTCCAAGCTGAAAAATTCTCTTCTTTCTATGCTTGCCATTAGCGATCTAGTGAAAGAATTGAGTGTTCGCCTCCCCTTGGACCACTTTGCGGACCTCTTAATAAGTACTTTCACCACCTCTCTCTCCCACGAGATGGGGAGGGATTATGCCTCCAATCGTACATAATTTCCAACGCCCTGTATATAAACATAAGTTGTACAGGAATATAATAAGTAGGAAAAATGGAAACCATTAGTGATGTATAATACAATGTAACCATAGATACGATTTCTTAGATTTTAATCTAACCGTTGTTATTGTCAGGCTAACACTTACAATAAAAATGTTACCTGTGTGAATCCACGTGTTGACAACAAGTGTTAGCTCGTTCCTTACGGGAGTTGCTATGGAGTTGTCGCTGTTGATTGTATTAAGCAGCATTTATCAATTTGTTGCCAACTTCTTAGAGATTTCACATCGAATCGGCAGTGTAGAATTAGGGCACAAGTGCTACGGATAGCTGCATGTGCTGTTCATCGGAAAACTATTTTTCTTAGCTAGCTTAGCTAGCATGTACTGTTAAGAGTGTCAGTTCAATTATTGGTGAAAGCTACGTTGTACTACTCTTTGGATGATACTCTCTTCGCTTGAAGGATCCAAAGCTGGGACAGGCAGAATCCCAATCAAACATCAAGTTTCTTGTATTTAATCGCTGTTTTGTCCAGGACGCATGTCCTTTGCCAGGACGGTTGTCCTTTGCCACTGTGAGAGAGGCTTCACCGAGGATGAGGTGTCTCATTCCAGAATTACGAGCATATGCACTCAAGTCAACAATGGAGGGCCTCTGCTTCGTCTACACTAGACCACCACTAGCCACATCTCTATGCTGTCAGCAGGACCTCAAACACTGGAGATGCCACGGGAACATATATTCAGCGAGGCGGGATCGAATAACCTTTTTTCCTGAGAAAACAGCGATTAAGTCCCGGAGAAAACAGCGAGGCGGGATCGAATATATTACAATGCATTATAATACACGGGAGCACGTGTATTATATGAGCGATCTAACAGATAACACTAACTGGACCTTTTTAAAGCCCAAGGATATTTTCGACCTAAAAATTATTTATCTTTAATTGGCCCAATTAAGTCCCGGGGTATTCCTGTCCTAAATTTTCCAATTAACTTAATTGCATTAACACTGCACTTAATTATACCCTTTATATGGGCGATCTAGTGTCAATTCCTTTGACATCTTTATATTGAAATATGTTTATGTTCAAAAAAATATAGTGAAATGTGTTTGTTTGACATATGGAATATCAAATGTTGAAATTTAAAGATGTTCGCACTGTATCCAAAAGCGATCCTGTTCTGAAGATCTTGAGACCAGGAGTCAAAATATATAAAAAGTTTCACAATAAAATTATAGTTGAAGAGATATGAATGGTTTAACTTTGCCAAGTTGGAATAAATGGGTTGATTTATTGTTTAGTAGGAGAGATTGTTCATAAACTCCTGTAATTTGGGATGATGGTAGTACATGGATATATGCTGTAAGTATTATTTGAGTGTGTGTTGCTAATTAATTATTATAAAGATTTATTTATAATTAGTTTAGGAGTTATTTTGTGTTCAATTGTTCAGTTGTAACTTGACTTTCCATTGATTAATAAGTATTTTTGCCACCTCTCTCTCTCCCACGAGTTGGGGAGGGATTATGCCTCCAATCGTACATAATTTCCAACTCCCTGTATATAAACATAAGTTGTACAGGAATATCATAAGTAGGATAAATGGAAACCATTAGTGATATATAATACAATGTAACCATAGATATGATTTCTTGGGTTTTAATTTAACCATTGTTATTGTCAGGCTAACACTTCCTATAAAATTGTTACCCGTGCGAATGCACGTGTTGACGACAAGTGTTAGCTAGTTCCTTACGGGAATGCACAAAGTATCAGGTGATGGAGGAGGTGCTATGGAGTTGTCGCTGTTGATTGTATTAAGCAGCATTTATCAATATGTTGGCAACTTCATTCAGATTTCACATCGAATCGGTAGGTGTAGAATTAGCGCACTAGTGCTACGGATAGCTGCATGTGCTGTTCATCGGAAAATCATTTTTCTTAGCTAGCTTAGCTAGCATGTACTGTTACGAGTGTCAGTTCAATTCTTGAAGAAAGCTACGTAGTACTACTCTTTGGATGACACTCTCTTCGCTTGAAGGATCCAAACCTCGGACAGCGCGCACGGGGTCGAGATTTTTTTTATTTTTCAAATTAATAGTAGTAGCGCGGGACACAGACACACGCTATAGATAGTTAGTAGTAGCGTGTGTCGAACCCGCGCTACTACTAACAGACATACTAGTAGCGCGGGATGCACCGTGCCACTACTACTAGTTAGCTGTAGCGTCGTAGTAGTAGCGCAGGCACCCGCGCTACTACTAGCTTTTAACCCGCGCTACTACTAGACTTTTTCCTAGTAGTGAGTTGTTATGGAATGGAGTCCCAGATAAGATATTTTGCTTTTTCGTACAAAGTTCAGCAAGAGCCTGCAGAATATCGCTATTTGGAAGGCCTTTGCATAACTTCGTACAAAAAGGCGAATTATCCTATCCGGAACTCCGTTCCATAATAACCTTGCACAACTTCATACCATCATGCCCCGGATACTTCTGGGTAATGATGAAGCCAAGGATTTCTTTACTACTTTGGTGAAAATTTTGAAACTAACATTGAGGAGGCAGATCGGCCTGAACTGCTCAATCCTCACAGCCTCCGTTTTCTTAGGTAGCAATGTTATAGTTCCAAAATTCAAGTGAAATAACTGAAGTTGTCCAGAGAATAAATCATGGAACATAGGTCACAAATCCCCCTTAATAATATGCCAACACTTTTTATAAACCTCCGGCGGAAATCCATCCGGCCCTGGAGCCTTATTGTTTTTCATTTGCGCAATAGCTTCAAACTCCTCTATCTCCGAAAACGGAGCAAACAATATATCATTCTCATCAGCAGTAAGTCAAGGCACATACTCAATCCTGGACTCATCCAGAGACACAAAATTATCCTTCGGAGGTCCAAACAACTGCTTGTAGTACTCGGTTATGTATAATTTTAGGTTATCTTGTTCTAAAATTGTTCCTTCATCTTGTCCAAGCTGAAAAATTCTCTTCTTTCTATGCTTGCCATTAGCGATCCAGTGAAAGAAATTGAGTGTTCGCCTCCCCTTGGACAACTTTGCGGACCTCTTAATAAGTATTTTCGCCACCTCTCTCTCCCACGAGCTGGGGAGGGATTATGCCTCCAATCGTACATAATTGCCAACGCCCTGTATATAAACATAAGTTGTACAGGAATATAATAAGTAGGAAAAATGGAAACCATTAGTGATGTATAATACAATGTAACCATAGATATGATTTCTTAGATTTTAATCTAACCGTTGTTATTGTCAGGCTAACACTTACAATAAAATTGTTACCTGTGTGAATGCACGTGTTGACGACAAGTGTTAGCTCGTTCCTTACGGGAATGCAAAAATTATCTGCTGATGGAGGAGGTGCTATGGAGTTGTCGCTGTTGATTGTATTAAGCAGCATTTATCAATTTGTTGCCAACTTCTTAGAGATTTCACATCGAATCGGCAGTGTAGAATTAGGGCACAAGTTCTACGGATAGCTGCATGTGCTGTTCATCGGAAAACTATTTTTCTTAGTTAGCTTAGCTAGCATGTACTGTTAAGAGTGCCAGTTCAATTATTGATGAAAGCTACGTTGTACTACCCTTTGGATGATACTCTCTTCGCTTGAAGGATCCAAACCTGGGACAGGCAGAATCCCAATCAAACATCAAGTTTCTTGTATTTAATCGCTGTTTTGTCCAGGACGCATGTCCTTTGCCAGGACGGTTGTCCTTTGCCACTGTGAGAGAGGCTTCACCGAGGATGAGCTGTCTCGTTCCAGAATTACAAGCATATGCACTCAAGTCAACAATGGAGGGCCTCTGCTTCGTCTACACTAGAGCACCACTAGCCACATCTCTATGCTGTCAGCAGGACCTCAAACACTGGAGATGCCACGGGAACATATATTCAGCGAGGCGGGATCGAATAACCTTTTTTCTTGAGAAAACATCAATTAAGTACCGGAGAAAACAGCGAGGCGGGATCGAATATATTACAATGCATTATAATACACAGGAGCACGTGTATTATATGGGCGATCTAACGGAGAACACTAACTGGGCCTTTTTAAAGCGCAAGGATATTTTCGACCTAAAAATTATTTATCTTTAATTGGCCCAATTAAGTCCCGGGGTATTCCTGTCCTAAATTTTCCAATTAACATAATTGCATTAACACTGCACTTAATTATACCCTTTGTATGGGCGATCTAGTGTCAATTCCTTTGACATCTTTATATTGAAGTATTTTTATGTTCAAAAAAATGTAGTGAAATGTGTTTGTTTCACATATGGAATCTCAAATGTTAAAATTTAAAGATGTTCGCACTGTATCCAAGAGCGATCCTGTTCTAAAGATCTTGACACCAGGTGTGAAAATATATAAAAAGTTTCATAGCAAAATTATAGTTGAAAAGATATGAATGATTTAACTTTGCCAAGTTCGAATAAAAGGGTTGATTTATTGTTTATTAGGAGAGAGTGTTCATAAACTCCTGTAATTTGGGATGATGGTAGTACATGGATATATGTTGTAAGTATTATTTGAGTGTGTGTTGCTAATTAATTATTATAGAGATTTATTTATAATTAGTTTAGGAGTTATTTTGTGTTCAGTTGTTCAGTTGTAATTTGACTTTCCATTGATTAATTAGTATTTTTGCCACCTCTCTCTCTCCCACGAGTTGGGGAGGGATTATGCCTCCAATCATACATAATTTCCAACTCCTTGTATATAAACATAAGTTGTACAGGAATATCAAAAGTAGGATAAATGGAAACCATTAGTGATATATAATACAATGTAACCATAGATATGATTTCTTAGATTTTAATTTAACCATTGTTATTGTCAGGCTAACAATTCCTATAAAAATGTTACCCGTGCTAATGCACGTGTTGACGACAAGTGTTACCTAGTTCCTTACGGGACTGCACAAAGTATCAGCTGATGGAGGAGGTGCTATGGAGTTGTCGCTGTTTATTGTATTAAGCAGCATTTATCAATTTGTTGGCAACTTCTTTCAGATTTCACATCGAATCGGTAGGTGTAGAATTAGCGCACTAGTGCTACGGATAGCTGCATGTGTTGTTCATCGGAAAATCATTTTTGTTAGCTAGCTTAGCTAGCATGTATTGTTACGAGTGTCAGTTCAATTCTTGAAGAAAGCTTTTTTAGAGAAAAAGGCCTTAGCCCGACTTTATAAATAAAGCCACACGGCAGCGTCACAGACCCGAACAACCCGAACAGTTAGCGAAACACCGCAAATCCAGCGAACAAAGAGCCTGGAGCAGGCGGACGAAGGTTCAGAGAGATACATGGCACCCTGCCATACACGGCGCGCAGGCCGGAGGGAGGAAGACGACTACCACCAAACGGACATAACCACAGCGACAGATATCAGATGTTTCGGCCCAGCCCTGAGAAGAGGGATGCCGAAGCCCGAATTTTGGCGATGAGCACGTCCAGGGCATCCCGATCGTCGTCTTTAGTCAATAATCTCCACTGCTGCAATAGAATACTAGATTTGAAAAGAATGTCAGCAGGTTTAGATGGAAAGGTATGCTCAATAGTAAACTTGTTTCTAATAGTCCAAAGACCCCAGCATAAGGCCCCAAAGCCAACCAAGAACACTCTCTTAGTGACCCCAACCAAAACCTTGGCTAGGGCTCTAAGCTCAGAGAAGGACGAGGGATTCCAAGACACGTGAAGCCAAGACCTGACACAGCTCCAAACGAACTTAGCCAAGACACAATGGGAAAAAAATGTGTTCCGTGTTTTCCAGAGCACCACGGAGGTGGCAGAATTCCGATCCCGGACCATTGCGCTTGTGAATCTGGTCGGCCGCAGGAAGGCGGCCTCTGAAAGCTTGCCAAAGGAAGATCTTAATCTTAGGCCGCACTTTGGACTTCCAGATACTAGAGAATCTATTCGAGGAGGTACCTCCGATAAGCCTAGAGTAAAGCGACTTGACCAAAGACCTGCCAGAGGACGAATGAGGCCAAACAACAGAATCCGGCGACTCCGAGAGCACAGGAAAGAGGGTAGAAAGTCTTTGCCAATCTTCCAACTCTTCAGGAGACAGGGAACGGCGAAAATCCAGATCCCAATTATTATCCGCCACCTCCGCGATGGAGATGTCCGGCTTAGGACAGTAAGAAAACAAAACCGGGAACTTAACGGCCAGAGGTGCATCATGACACCACCAGTCCCGCCAAAATCGAACCGACGTACCATTACCCACGATAAATTTAACAAGGTTCTTCCAGAATTGAGACCCGCGTCTAGAAGAGGCAAACAAGGGGCTAGTATGAGGGAAGTACTTGGCCTTGAGGATAGAATACCAAAGAGAATCAGCCCCAGTAGTCATAATTTTTCACCACCATTTAATTAATAAGCATTTGTTCATCACCAGCGTATTAATAATGCCTAACCCCCCAAGGTTCTTAGGCTGACACATAAGCTGCCACTTGACCAATCTATATTTCCGCTTATTATCCGCAGCATTCCAATAAAAAGCACCCCTGTGTTTGTCAAGGCCTGCGCGAATGCCAGCCGATAGGAGATAGAAACCCATAAGGAACATAGGAAGGGACGAAAGACAGGAGTTAATTAAAGCAACCTTGTCAGCGTTAGTATTGTATCTCCCGCGCCAGGGAAGAACCCTGTTTCCCACCTTAGCGATAGCCGGAGCAAAGTCCTTAGCATGAAGCATGACAGGAGAGATTGGGAGGCCCAAATACTTGAAGGGAAAGGAGCCTAAAGAGCAGTTAAGAAGCCTGGCCACACGCAAGGCTTCCGCATCATCAACACCAGTAACTAGGACCTCACTCTTGGAGAAGTTAATCTTCAGGCCAGAGATCGCTTCAAAGCAAAGGAGGATGAATTTCAAATTGGCAATACAAGCGTCATCCAGCTCGACCATAATGATCGTATCGTCGGCATACTGCAAGTGAGAAACCCCATCCGGAAGTAAATGAGAGACCACCGGACTAATATGACCGCACTGAGTCGCCCTCGCGAGGATGCAAGAAAAGGCATAGGCCACAAACTTAAAAAGAACAGGGGAAGCAGGGTCCCCTTGACGGAGTCCTCTGCCATTGGCAAAAAAATTACTAATATGCCCATTCACTAAAACTGCAGTGTGGCCACCCATGACCAACTACATGATCCGATGCACGTAAGCGCCGTCGAAACCTTTCGCGAGCAGGACCTTCTTATGAAACGACCAACTAATCGAGTCGTAGGCTTTCTCAAAATCTAACTTAAGAATAATTTCTTTAGAGCTCCGAGAGTGCAGGTCATGCACAAATTCGTGCAAGGAAAGAATACCATCTAAAATAAAATGACCCTTAATGAAAGCAGATTGGAAGGGGCTAATAACTCTATGAGCAACAGGGGAAAGGAGGTTAGCAAAACCCTTAGCCGGGAATTTGGCAAAATTATTAATCAAAGCAATAGGACGAAATTGAGAGATTAATTCAGCCCCCTTGACCTTGGGGATCAGAGTAATGACGGCGTAATTCAAACGGGAAATATCGATAGTACCAAGGCAAAAACCCCGAATGACACTGCAAACCAGCTGCTTTAACTGAGGCCAGAATTTCTGAAAGAAAGGGATAGAAAAGCCGTCAGGCCCGGAGGCCGCATTCGGGTTAGCAGAGTTAATTATATCCCAAATTTCCTGATCAAAGAGGGGAATCATGAACGAAGCATTTTCCTTGGCCGAGACTTTTATACCCATGTTCACAAAGAAGGGGAGATTGAGAGGCCCGAAGGAGGTTTAGCCCCAAGCAGAGTAGAGAAGAAGTCCCGCACGTGATTCATAATAACAAATTGGTCCGAAGAACGCACACCATTGATGATTAGGTTGTTGATACCACAGCACCTCCTCCGGTCGTTCGCAATGGAAAAAAATAAGCAGTGGGGGAATCACCTTTGAGCGTCCAATTGAGCATGCCCCGCTGGCGCCAATACACCTCGGCCTGGTGGTGCAACTGCTTTAAGGCAGCCTCGAGGTTATATCTCACAGACCACCAATCCTCAGAAAGCCCAGCAGAATCGGTAGTCAAGTCGAGGTCATGATCTGGGCCTCAAGGAAATCTTTGGAACGGCTATCGTCCGCCGCACGGTTGCGAGACCAGCCTCTAAGAAATTTACGCAAATTGTAGGAGCAAGAATGCCAGTCATTCAGAGGGCCTAAAGAGCGCATATTAGAGGAGAGCAGGTGTGATATTTTCGCGGCCAACATATCAGAAAAACCATTAGCGAGCAGCCAAGAGGCATCAAATTGAAATCTAGCCGGGGGTCTAAGGTTAACAGAGTCGTCATCTACAATCAGAGGGGTATGGTCAGACCCAACAATGCATTTGGCACCAAGGAAAGCCCTAGGAAAGAGGGAATCCCACCTGGGACATATGAACACTCTATCAAGAACAGATCTAATAGGATTAGCCTGGTGATTGGACCAAGTAAAGCGGGCTCCAACCCAAGGAAGTTCACGAATTGCATTGGAGCTAATAAAATCGTTAAAAGCATTCGCCAAAGGCCAAGAGAAGATATCATTAATTTTATCAGAAGGGCAGCGAAGGAGATTAAAATCACCCCCAATAAACATCGGGAGGGTACAAGATTCGATCTTCACAGAGAGCACATTAAGAAACAAAGGAGACATAGAATGGTCAGCAGGCCCATATACCACGATAAACTCAATTAAAGTATTCAGTGCTTTAAGACAGAGTACATCACTAACCCAAAAGACCCCATGATCATAAGAAACAACATAAAAAATGTCTTTATTAGAGCCTATCAAGATCCCACCCGAGTGGCCCGAGAACGGTAACACATGCCAATCAAATCTATCCATACCCACGATAGCAGAAAGTTCATTAGGGGAGAAGGATTCCTTAAAAGTTTCAACCAACCCCACGAAGTCAATATAGTTCGAGCGGATCAGATCTTTTATTTGGTCACGACGCCCCTAGCGCCGAACCCTCTAATATTCCAAAATAAAGCCTTCATTTATATGACAAATTTTTAATGCGGAGACTCGACCTGCTAGGAGCCGCGTAGGTTTTAACTCTTTTAGAAGTGCCCCTCCTGGAGGAAGTGGGCTGGGGCTGGCCACTACCAGCTCCCACACCCGCCTCCGAACCCAGAGTATTACTAGAGACAGCAGCGACAGAGGCAACATCCTCTTTAGCTTTAGCAATGGCCGCCTGAGCAGCCTCGTTAGCTCGAATAATAGCAAGGAGAGAACTAGGGGAACCAACATTAGAGTCAACCACCACACCCACATCCGACATGATTTTTAAAAGATGATTGTCCAAAAGAGAAGGTAAAACCAGCCGAATCGGAGAAGAACCAACGGAGTGGGTGGGTTGAATACCTTGGAAAGTAAGATCCTTCACCGCAGCCCGCTTTTCCGCCCGCTCCAGGATAGAGCCGCCCAAGTTGGCCACCCGCCGACCTTTGCGAGCCGTGGACGCCAGCGACCGAATAGCCTGCGCCCGAGGCACGGGGCAAGCCGGAGAAGGACCGGAGCGAGACATGGACCCGAGATCCTTGTCGAGACGGCGACGGACACCAGTCATGGATTGTTTTGAGCCCAACGAATTCGTGCTCTTAGCTGAGAATGTGCGCACCGAAGACTTCTTCTTCCTCTGAGACTGGGCACCCACCGCATCATGACCAGGGGAGGCAGGCAGATCCTCAATCCCGGAGTGGGTGGGGGAGATCGGGCGAGCCGAGAGGTTGGAGCAGGCACCAGTATTGGGGGTAGCCGACACAGGCGGGTCTTCAGAGAAGCAACATCACCCAGGGGATCAACAGGAGGAATCGCCATAGACTCACGAGGGGCAACACCAGAGGGAGCTTCAGACTGATACAACTCCCGTTCAGAATCAGCCAAGCCATCCCATTCAAATTGGGTGAAACGAAGGTTGGAGCCATCACTCTGATTATTACCACCCATAGATCCATCCCCTTCCTTATCGTGTTTATCCGTGGGATTAGAGGGACGAGAAGGGGGAGGAGGGGGTTGATAGGCAGCCGCCCCCTCGACCCGCACCCTGAGCCTGATACTATTGGGAGAGGGGAAAACATCAACCAATCCATGGACACAGCGTGGATCTAGACACTAAATCTTCATCCTGGCTAGGCCAACCTTATCCAGAGATTGCAAATCCACCTCCACGGGCTTCCCAATCAGAACCCCAACCGCCATGAGAAAGGCAGACTAGCGGAGCCCAGCTGGTAGATCATCAATCAAAACCCAGACCTGGGAAACAGGACCGACAGCCGTACCACTGCAAGTAGCCGGCTTGACCGAGACGACCAGTTGGTTGAGGGGAAGGGTAAAGCTAATACACGAGGCAATCATCTGCAGGCACTCCTTGGAAGGAAACACAACCGAAAACTCATGATCACAAATCTGGGCCACTTGCCAGTCCCATCCAGCCTCGTCCCAGATACGGAGCCCATCGAGAAGAGTCTGGGGAGAAATCTTCTGGTCCTTCACAGAAACAATAGCAGCATTCGAAAGCGAGGGGGACACCTCCATGATAGGCAGGTCACTGTCAAAAGCAAAGAAAGCGCAGCCGGGGAGGTCAGTACCAAACTGGAGGAGCGAGGGAGGTTTCTGTCTGTTAGAACAATTGACCGTGAGGTGCCCATCAGAGCGGCAAATCAGGCAGAACGGAGGATTGGTACAGCGATATTGGAAGTGATTAGGCTTGTGGCAAGCGAAGCAAGTGAGCGCAGATGGATTGCTGTGGGAGGCAGAGGAAGGGCGGGGATGCGGGAGGGAAGGAGGAGGAGGCAGGATCCAGTCCCCCACCACCACCGAAGAAGGAGACCCGGAGATAGGACCGGAGGGACGCCGCACCGCCCCCATGAAGGACCGAGGCGGCGGGAGAGACCCCAAGCCCGCACCAGCCGGACGAGGAGGAGGGGGAAACGCGCTGGGGTAGGCGCACCGCGCCCCGCGCCAAGCACGGGCAGGGAGCCCGAGGAGGAAGATCCCCCACCACCGGAGGCCGCCGCCGCCTCCCACGGATCCACCACAGGAGGAGGAGAGGGACCAAATCTAGATCACGGAGGAACAGAGCCAGGGGCACGCCCCCGCTCCGAACGTTGCGCCCAATCCGGACCCGCAGCCCAGGCCGCACAGTCACGAGCCACCTGCTCGCGGGCCGCCTGCTCCGCCTCCAGCTTGGAGCGGAGCTCGGCCTCGAGCTCCAGATCCACCGCAGACGCAGGCGAATCCTCGCGCGACCGCTTACTGCCCGAAACAGCCTCGCACGACAAAGCCCCGAGACTTATCCATGGCGAGCACCGCAGCAAAGGAGAGGAGAAGGGGAGGAGGAGGTCTAGATCTGACGAGCCGGCGGATGGGAAAGCGGTGGCGGCGCAAATTAGCAACGGAAGCCGGAAAACCTAGCAAAGGGGGGAGGAGCCACGGGGAATCCATAAATAGCCGGATGAAGCCGTACCCACCTGGGCCTGATGGATAGAATGGGCTGAAGATGGGGGAGGATCAGGCAGCAAAGCGGGGGCCCTGACTGGGCCAGTAGATACTAGAGGGGGAAATCGACAACAGACGAAAGCGGGGGCCCAGCCAGCGGCCCACATGGTGGGGCAGAAACGAGAGGCCCAATAAGCCCACCAGAGGGCCCAGCCAGCGGCCCACTAGCCAATGAGGCGGCCACCAGATCTAGGTCGAGCGAGTCCAGCGACACCATCCTCCCCGAGAGCACCGCCGGCGGCGGCGCGACGACCGGGGCATCACCACAGGAGGAAGAAGATGACGGGGAGCCACCGAGCTCCCCATCAGGGGCGGCACCCAGAATCCCCAACCCAGGAGATACAGCCGAGCTCTGACCGAACATACACCGACGACGAGAAACCCGGACCCAACCATCATCGGGCACCGCCGCAGCCATTGGCCGCCCCTCCCACCAGGAGCAAACTTGCGGGAACGAGGCGCAGGAGGAAGGGACACAGCTCGGCCCGGACCCGCCAGCGAGCAGCAGGGGGAGGAGGCAGCAGACCACGGCTCGTTCTCATCGGAGGCGAGGGCCCAAAAGTGAGATCCCAGCGCAGGCAAAGGAGAAGGTGGAGGGGAAGGCAGCACCAACACGCGGGTAGGGGAGAGGATGAGGGGATCATCACCGAAGGGAGGGGAGGACGCCCGAGCCGCAGCCGGCGACGGGGAGAGGGAGGGAAGGGAGGGGATGCACGGGGAGCGACGAGGGAGAGAGGGAGAGGAGGGAGGAGGAAGAGCCATCACGAAAAGAAGACCTTCGACTTTCTTCTTGAAGAAAGCTACGTAGTACTACTCTTTGGATGACACTCCCTTCGCTTGAAGGATCGAAACCTCAGACAGGCAGAAGCCCAATCAAACATCAAGTTTCTTGTGTTTAATCGCTGTTTTGTCCAGGACCCATGTCCTTTGCCAGGACGGTTGTCATTTGCCACTGTGAGAGAGGCTTAACCGAGGCTGAGGTGTCACTGGTAGAAAAAGAGGCTTCCGTCCAGCCCCATTAGTCGCGGAACTGTAGGAACCGCGACTAATGAAGTCTTTAGTCACGGTTTGGCAGACGAACCGCGACCAAAGGACTGGGCCCAGGGTGCTCGGTGGCCAGCTGGTGCACGTGAGGGGCTTTAGTCGCGGTTGGCCTGGCCAACCGCGACTAAAGCTCCTCCCCTATATATACCAGTTCAACACACTCACTTAGCCATTTGGTGCCACTTCTCTTCACAAGCTTCACAAGGGGGTGTAGGTTTGCTTTTGGTTCCTCTTATGCACACAAGGTGTTTGATGAAATGCCCCAAGAGCGTGAAACAAACATGATATGAAGTGTTGGAGCCACACTTGAGGTTCCTCATTTATTTTTTCCTCCTCGATCGCGGTTAGCAACTTGAACCTTTCATGCATGTGTGTCATTGATAAAATATGCATGTGTGTTGTTCATTGTTTAATTTCTATTGTTTATAGCTAGTTAGTTTAACAAATGCATGATGGTTAATTATATATTTTATATTATAATAATGTAGATGAATCGGCAATGGATGTACGGTAACCGACTCTCCCGCGAGTTCACTACGGGTTTGAAAGATTTCCTCGTAGTGGCTAATGCGAACAAGCAGAAGGGTTTTGTTATCTGTCCATGTGTTGACTGTAAGAATCAGAAGGGTTACTCTTCCTCAAGAGAAGTTCACCTGCACCTGCTTCGGCACGGTTTCATGCAAAGCTATAATTGTTGGACCAAGCATGGAGAAAGAGGGGTTATAATGGAAGAAGATGAAGAAGGGGATGATTTCATCGATGAAAGCTATCTTGCTCATTTCGGTGATACTTTCATGGAGGATGCTGAAGGTGAAGGGGAAGGTGAAGGGGAAGGTGAAGGTGAAGAAGAGGCACGTGATGAGACCGTTGATGATCTTGGTCAAACCATTGCTGATGCACAGAGACGCTGCGAAACTGAAAAGGAGAGGGAGAATTTGGATCGGATGTTAGAGGATCACAGAAAGTCGTTGTACCCCGGATGCGATGATGGTCTGAAAAAGCTGGGCTGCACACTGGATTTGCTGAAATGGAAGGCACAAGCAGGTGTAGCTGACTCGGCATTTGAAAACTTGCTGAAAATGTTGAAGAATATGTTTCCAAAGAATAACGAGTTGCCCGCCAGTACGTACGAAGCAAAGAAGGTTGTCTGCCCTCTAGGTTTAGAGGTTCTGAAGATACATGCATGCATCAACGACTGCATCCTCTACCGCGGTGAATACGAGAATTTGAATGAATGCCCGGTATGCACTGCATTGCGTTATAAGATCAGAGGCGATGACCCTGGTGACGATGTTGAGGGCGAGAAACCCAGGAAGAGGGTTCCCGCCAAGGTGATGTGGTATGCTCCTATAATACCATGGTTGAAACGTCTGTTCAGGAACAAAGAGCATGCCAAGTTGTTGCGATGGCACAAAGAGGACCGTAAGTCGGACGGGGATTTGAGACACACCGCAGATGGAACGCAATGGAGAAAGATCGACAGAGAGTTCAAAGATTTTGCAGCTGACGCAAGGAACATAAGATTTGGTCTAAGTACAGATGGCATGAATCCTTTTGGCGAGCAGAGCTCCAGCCATAGCACCTGGCCCGTGACTCTATGCATCTACAACCTTCCTCCTTGGTTGTGCATGAATCGGAAGTTCATTATGATGCCAGTGCTCATCCAAGGTCCGAAGCAACCCGGCAACGACATCGATGTGTACCTAAGGCCATTAGTTGATGAACTTTTACAGCTGTGGGGCAGACCTGGTGTCTGTGTGTGGGATGAGCACAAAGAAGAGGAATTTGACCTACGAGCGTTGCTTTTCGTAACCATCAACGATTGGCCTGCTCTTAGTAACCTTTCGGGACTATCAAATAAAGGATACAATGCATGCACGCACTGCTTACATGAGACTGAAAGTGTACATTTGCCAAATTGTAAGAAGAACGTGTACCTTGGGCATCGTCGATTTCTTCCGAAAATTCATCCAGTAAGAAAGAAAGGCAAGCATTACAACGGCAAGGCAGATCACCGGCCGAAGCCTGCAGAACGCACTGGTGCTGAGGTATTTGATATGGTCAAGGATTTGAAAGTCATCTTTGGAAAGGGTCCTGGCGGACAATCAGTTCCGAAGGGAGCTGACGGGCACGCAGCCATGTGGAAGAAGAAATCTATATTCTGGGAGCTAGAATATTGGAAAGTCCTAGAAGTCCGCTCTGCAATCGACGTGATGCACGTTATGAAGAATATTTGCGTGAACCTCCTAAGCTTCTTGGGCGTGTATGGGAAGACAAATGATACAAAGGAAGCACGACAGTACCAGCAACGTTTGAAAGACCCTGATGACCGGCATCCGGAATGGTTTCAAGGTCGTGCCAGCTACGCTCTGACCAAAGAAGAGAAGGTCATCTTTTTTGAATGCCTGAGCAGTATGAAGGTCCCGTCTGGATTCTCGTCCAATATAAAGGGAATAATAAACATGGCAGAGAAAAAGTTCCAAAACCTGAAGTCTCACGACTGCCACGTGATTATGACGCAATTGCTTCCGATTGCTTTGAGGGGGCTCCTGCCGGAAAATGTTCGAGTAGCCATTGTGAAGCTATGTGCATTCCTCAATGCAATCTCTCAGAAGGTAATTAATCCAGAAGTTCTACCACGGTTACAGAACGATGTGATCCAATGTCTTGTCAGTTTCGAGTTGGTGTTCCCGCCATCCTTCTTCAATATTATGACGCACCTCCTGGTTCACCTAGTCGAAGAGATTTTCATTCTCGGTCCTGTATTTCTACACAATATGTTCCCCTTCGAGAGGTTCATGGGAGTATTAAAGAAATATGTTCGTAACCGTGCTAGGCCAGAAGGAAGCATCGCCAAGGGCTATGGAAATGAGGAGGTAATTGAGTTTTGTGTTGACTTTGTTCCTGACCTTAAGCCGATTGGTCTTCCTCGATCGCGGCACGAGGGGAGACTAAGTGGAAAAGGCAAGATCGGAAGGAAATCAACGATATGTATGGACGGCCATTCTCTGACTGAAGCACACCACACTGTACTGACCAATTCCAGCTTGGTGGCTCCATACTTTGAGAAACACAAGAATATTTTACGCTCGGACAACCCGGGGAAGCCTGAATCCTGGATTAGGAAGGCCCACATGGAGACTTTCGGCAGTTGGTTGAGAAAACATTTAATGAATGACAATGATGTTGTAGATCAGCTGTACATGTTGGCCAAGACACCATCTTCGACTATAACGACTTTCCAAGGGTACGAGATAAATGGGAATACATTTTACACGATCGCCCAAGATAAAAAGAGCACCAACCAAAACAGTGGTGTCCGCTTTGATGCAGCAACCGAGAATGGGCAAAAGGTCACATATTATGGTTACATAGAGGAGATATGGGAACTTGACTATGGACCCTCCTTTAAGGTCCCTTTGTTCCGGTGCAAATGGTTCAAGCTAACAGGAGGTGGCGTAAAGGTGGACCAGCAATACGGAATGACAATGGTGGATTTCAACAATCTTGGTTACCTTGACGAACCATTCGTCCTAGCGAAAGATGTCGCTCAGGTTTTCTATGTGAAGGACATGAGTAGCAAACCGAGGAAACGGAAAGATAAGAAAACGATCAGTACATCATGCGATGATCCAAAGCGCCACATTGTTCTTTCAGGGAAAAGAAACATCGTGGGAGTGGAGGACAAGACAGACATGTCAGAAGATTATAATATGTTTGCTGAAATTCCGCCCTTCAAAGTGAACACCGACCCAAGCATTAAGTTAAATGATGAGGATGCTCCATGGATACGGCACAATCATAAGCAAGCAGGGACACAAGGGAAGAATTGATGTGTAATAATTTATTGTACCAAACTTTGTATTTGGTCGATGAACTGAATGATGTATCTAACCTTTTGTCAAACCTTCAAGGGATTAGTTTTATTTTTCTGATTTTTTTGATATATAATTGTATTTTTAAGATTTTAAAATGAATTAGTTTTATTTTTCTGATTTTAAAAGGAAAAAGGAAGAAGAAGAAAGAAGGAAAAAGGAAAAAAACAGAAGAAAAAAACAGAAGAAAAAAGGAAAAACAAAAGAAAAAAACAAACAGAAGAAAAAAGGAAAAACATAAGAAAAAAACAAACAGAAGAAAAACATAAGAAAAAAACAAACAGAAGAAAAACAGAAGAAAAAAGGAAAAAGGAAGAAAGGAAGAAAAAAAAGAAGAAAAACAAGAAAAAGGAAGAAACAAACAGAAGAAAAAAACAGAAGAAAAAAGGAAGAAAAAAACAGAAGAAAAACAAGAATTTAAAATGAATTAGTTTTATTTTCTGATTTTTTTGATATATAATTGTATTTTTAAGATTTTAATAACATAAATAAATAAGTAATTAGAAACTTTAATAGGAAAAATAATTATCATAAAGTAAAATAAATAAGTAATTAGAAACAAAATAAAATAAAATAAATAAGTTTTTTGTTGTAAGTAGAAACAAAACAAAATAAATAAAGCAAAAATGAAAACAAAAAACAGGCAAATAATAAAAAATATGCCACCTACTGGGCCACCACGGCCTGAATACGACTAGAAACCCATTAATGGGCCAGGATTCAGGCCCGTAGAAGGCCCAGTAGGCCCACAGGCTCATAGTAACAGAATAGACCCGTAAGCCTGCATTTGAAAGGAGCTCGAAGTGGTGAGCGCAGCCGCGCTTATAAACCACTGTCGAAGCCTCTCGGCTAGCGAGGTGGGACTAAACATCCCATCGCATCGCGCCAGTTCCAGCACAGACCCTTTAGTCGCGGTTGGGGAGGCGGACCGCGACTAAAGGGTACCCTTTAGTCGCGGTTGTTGTCCCCAACCGCGACTAAAGGGTCTTTCTGCGCGGGAACGAAAGCGGCGGCAAAACCCTTTAGTCCCGGTTGGGGAGGCGGACCGCGACTAAAGGGTACCTTTAGTCGCGGTCCACCTCCCCAACCGCGACTAAAGGTGCATCTATAAATACTGCACTTAGCAGTTTTGCCACTTCCCATTCCCCTCTCTCTCTCGACGCCGAAGCGCTGCCCCGACGCTGATCGACGCCGACGCCGACGCCGAAGCCCTGCGCGCCGCCGCCCCCGTCCCCAGTGAGCGCCGCCTCCGCCCGTGCCTGCCCTTGCCCGCCGCCCGTGCCCTGCGCCCTTGCCCGCCGCCCGCCGCCCTTGCCCGCCGCCAGCCGCCCGCCGCCCTGCCGCCCGACGCCCTGCCGCCCGCCGCCCGCCGCCCGCTGGCCCTGCCTACCGTCCTCCGCGCGCCGGCAGAAGAAGAAGAAAGAAGAAGAAAAAGGAAGAAGAAGAAGAAAGAAAAAGGAAAAAAAACAAAAAAAGGAGGAAGAAAAACAAAGGAAGAAGAAAAAAAGAAAGAAGAAAAACAAAGGAAGAAGAAAAAAAAAGGAAGAAGAAAAAAAGAAAGAAGAAAAAAAGGAAGAAGAAAAAAAGAAAGAAGAAAGAAAGAAGAAAGAAAAAGGAAGAAGAAAAAACAAGAAAGAAAAAGCAAGAAGAAAAAAAGAAAGAAGAAAGAAAGAAGAAAGAAAGAAGAAAGAAAAAGGAAGAAGAAAAAACAAGAAAGAAAAACGAAGAAGAAAAAAAATTAAAACCAAATGAAAACCAAATGAAAACCAAAAGAAAGAAGAAAGAAAAAGGAAGAAGAAAAAAAGTAACTTAAAACTTGATAATTAACAAAAAAAACCGTAAAATTTGATAATTAACCAAAAAAACGTATATAAAACTTGATAATTAACAACAAAAAAAGTAAAACTCCGCGGTGTTTTTTTGGGATCGAGAGGGGGCGGCGAGGGTTATACATGTGTGTTGTCCTCGCCTCCCTCTCCGTGACGCCGTCGTCTGCCGCCCCGTCTCGCGCTCTACCGCGACACCCTCTCCCACCCCTTCCTCGCCTCCTCCTTTTGCCACCGCCCTTTCGCCACCGCCACCGCCACCGCCACCGCCCCCCTTCTTCACTTAATTAATTTGTTTTTACTACTTGTTTTCAGGACTGACATAATGGCGGACGATAGAGCTGACCCGATTATGGACAACTATGATCCGGACGGTGAAGCACATATGTTCGGCATCATAAACGGCGATATTCTATATGTGCCGACCGGACAAGAAGAAGATGTTATCTCTTCTTATCTGAACCTTGACGGTGAAGATGAAGGGCACCGTCAGCAAGATGATGCCGAACAAACGTCGATAAACGACGATCTTCAAATGGAAGTAGCAACCACCTCCGGCGCCGAGGTATATATATACATTGAGCCTCTGGTGATACAAACTAACTGATTTGAATAAATATGTGTGTACTAACGCGCGCGACTCTCTTTCTTATTTTAGCCCTCGGCCGGATCGTCGAAACAATCGAGTACGTCGTCAAAGCGTGGCGCAACCAAGACGATGAAACAAGGAGAAACATGCACCATCGAGGTTGTCGACAGTGCAACCGGCAGGCCGCTGGAGCCCCGCAAGAACGCCACCAAGTTTGTCAGCCAATGCGGAGCCGTTGTTAGAGACAACGTCTCGATCACCGTCCAGGAGTGGAATGAGCCAAAGAAGGCACGAATTGCTGGTTTCACTTTTGTCGATAAGAGAACAAAAAAAGATTGCTTCAAGAAGCTTATGGAACATTTCGTTCTACCTCCGGAATACAACAAATTCGATGAGGAGGGTAACAAGATTGAGGAAAACAAGGAGAGGAGGAGGCTAGTCAAACAGTTCGCTCTTCATAAGATGGCCGACGCATTCCGGAAATTCAAGCAAAATCTAGCCCATGACTTTGTCAAGCAGAACAAGACTCCGGATTTCAAAGGACAATATGAGAAACTGAAACATGATTGGCCAGAATATGTGAAGCAAAAGAAATCGGAGCAGTTCATTCAAATATCGAAAAAAATGTTGGAGAAGATGGAGAAGATGGAGAACGAGCCGAGGGCGCGAGGAATCCGTCCAGGTACGGAGGGATGGGACCCAAGGGCCAAAAGCTGGTGGTACGGGCATGGGGGAACGCTGAACCCGGAGACAGGGGAGTGTGTTTACCAGGGCAAAATAATTAAACCCACCCAAGCCCTTATTGACGCAATGAGGGATGCTCAAGAGGGGAAGATCAAGTTCAACAGAGAGAACGACTCACTGACAAAAGCCAACGGGAATCCTGAACACGGAGGACGTGTACGAGGCATGGGGCACATTCCATGGAAAATAGGGTTCCCCCAGAACGATGACCCGTACGGTTACAGAAGCCGTAAGAGAAAGATGGATCGGGAAGCAGATGTTGTGGCGCGGTTGGCATCGGAAATGGATGTGATGAAGAAAACCGTGAGTGTACTAGTAGCCGAAAGAGATGCAGCTCGGGCGCAGCATGAAGATCATCCAGCGGATCTCGGAAGCCAGCAGCGGAGAAGCAGCGTGGCTTCCACGGAGGCCCCACCGGAGCCTCTGGTGGTCGAAATTACTGCACCGGAGCCTCCTCGCTACCCCGTGGACGATATAAAGGAGATGAAAGAATGTCATCTGTATTATCCTATCGGGAACATGTCCATGAAGGTAGCCATCGGCAGTGCTTTACCATGTTTACCTGGAGCACTCCACCACAACAACCCCATTCAAGATGGCTATGCTCGTGTCACGGTGGAGGACATAGTCCAAGGGTTTGAGGACCTGGAGATTGACATTGCTACACCTGAAGGGGAGAAAAGACTTGGAAATGTCAAGCGCCATTTCATTCTATGGCAAAAGAAGTTTATCAAGTTTCCAGGCGAGGCGCCAAGGACAACAAGTCCACCCCCCTACGGTGGTGGTGGTGGCGGTGGCGGTGGTGGTGGTGGTGGTGGTGGTGGCGGTTCACCTACACCTCCGTCACGTCACCCGACGCCTCCCAGTCCACAACGTCCGGCGGGTGATCAGACGCCGCCCCCCAGTCCTCGTCCGACGGGTGATCAGACGCCGCCCCCCAATCCACCTCCGGCAAAGAAGCAGAAGCAATCCTGGATTATTAACCCGGACCCTTATGTACCTAAGACCACAAAGGTACCGGAGCCATCACTGAAGCCTCTCCCCACAAGGCCTTGGGAACGTAGTGCCGAGGAAACTGCCGCGGCCGCGGCTGCTGATCATGAGAAATGGAAGGCGGACTGCAAGAAGAAAAGAGAGCCCGAGCCCAAGCCAGTATTTTCTGATGAGCAAAAGAAGTGGGCTAAGTCATTTTTGAGCACACCGTCCCAAGCCGCGAAGAATCTGCCTGACGACTATGCACGTGAACTTCGTAGGCAGGCACTCATGTTGAAGGAGAAGAAAGAGCGGGCGGAGAACCAGGAGAACAAAGCCTTGGAGGAGGCCGAGAAAATGGAATTAGAAAGTAAAAAAAGCGGGAAACGAGTTGCCCATCTCGGGGAACAAAGTAAACAATCGATTGCCCCACTTATAGTGAAAGCCGCCGGTCCGGATGACCCCGATATCATAGCAGCTGCGGCAGCACATGGATTGACTATAACGAGTGCCAGAGAACAAGCGGCCAACTTAGGTATTATTCTTCGTGAACTGTTAGGCCTTGATGAGGCGCCAGTGAAGGAGGTAGTAATTACATATGTGAAGAATGGGCCTCTCGTCGAGCCTGCGCAGGAAGAGGATCTACCTCCACAAATGAAAGGTCTGCTGAAATGGTACAAGGGTTACATAAAAAATAAAAACGCCAAAGAATATATTTATGTGGAAGTTAGATATGAGCATCACTTCAAACATTACTATGTACAAATTCATCTGAGTGAATTGTTCCAGCTTTTCAATCTGCGCGAGCTCGACAAATCTATCATCAGTTGCTACGTTCTGTAAGTGATTTATTTCTACCCCATCTCGTTCATATATATTGCCTGCACTATATATATGTCCTAACTATATTGTTGTGTCCGCTATTATACATGCAGAATGAAGATTAAGGAATGCAGAGTAAGGAACATCCATGATGTTGGGTTCATTGACCCACACATCGTTAATGGATATGTGTTGCAGCATCACCCCGCCGACATGGAGGCAGACCTGTGGCAGTTTCTTACAAAGCAGGAACTCAAAAGTGATATTCTATTTCCTTACCATTTTGGGTGAGTGTTTCTGTCTTCAGCACATTCTCTTTTGTTTACTCCATTCATGGTATGTGGCCGGCTAATCGATGAGTTATGCATGACGTACTGTGCATGTATCGTGTCCGCAGGTTCCACTGGATTCTGCTAGTAATTAAAGTTGACACTTCAGAATGTCTCGTCCACGACTCTCTGAATATGGATCCAAAGCTTTGGGGCGGCATGAGAAGAATGCTGCAGAAGTAATTATTTTCATTCATTTGCGCTCTATATCGATCGGCCTATTTCGTTCATTTCCTAATATCAAGTAACTAATAACTCTCTTGTTCATTTAATTTTCTTTGCCTCGTAGGGTTTGGAGATGGTTCGTAGATACAAAGGTCGGTGAATTCAAAAAAGAGCTAGAATTCAAAAAGTCAAAGGCTAAGAATGGTGGGGATATTCAGCCAGCGGGGACCAATCTATGTGGATACTATGTCTGTGAGATGATCCGGAGATACACCTCTGAGCGGGTTCCGAGTGATACCAATGCTCAGAGGAATAATCTCCGGATGATGCTTAGTCCAGAAGCTCGCTTCCGACCACTTCAAGAGGAACTAGCTGGATGGTTCAGCAGGGAAGTCCTCCATCCTAAAGGAGAACACCATTACGAGGACGTAGAACTTTATATGCATTAAATTATGTATGGAAACTTGTTCAAAATTGTATATGGTCATCCGATGATATTGAATATATATTGTATATTCCTCTTGAATTCTTTTTGGTTCTAATTTCAAATTTGTTTGAAATTGTACATTCATATGCATGTATGTAGTAGCGTAGAATATGTGAAACTCCTTCAAAATTAAAATAAAGCATAAAAGAAATAAAACAATACAAATTAAACAGAAAACAGGTTTAGGGGGGGGGCAGGTTTAGGGGGGGGGGCTAAAACCCTAAACCTGCGGCGGCCTTTAGTCGCGGTTGGCCAGAAGAACCGCGACTAAAGGTCCTCCGCCCCGACGGCCGCCTAGCGCCCACGTGGACGGGCCTTTAGTCGCGGTTCTTAAGCAACCGCGACTAAAGGGGGGGGGCCTTTAGTCCCACCTGTTTGGTCGCGGTTGCGCAACCGCGACTAATGGCAGTTGCGAACCGCGACCAAAGGCCCTTTTTCCACCAGTGTGTGTCATTCCAGAATTACAAGCATATGCACTCAAGTCAACAATGGAGGGCCTCTGCTTCGTCTACACTGGAGCACCGCTAGCCGCATCTCTATGCTGTCAGCAGGACCTCAAACACTGGAGATGCCACGGGAACATATATTCAGCGAGGCGGGATCGAATAACCTTTTTTCCTGAGAAAACAGCGATTAAGTCCCGGAGAAAACAGCGAGGCGGGATCGAATATATTACAATGCATTATAATACACCGGAGCACGTGTATTATATGGGCTAACGGATAACACTAACTGGGCCTTTTTAAAGCCCAAGGATATTTTCGACCTAAAAATTATTTATCTTTAATTGGCCCAATTAAATCCTGGGGTATTCCTGTCCTAAATTTTCCAATTAACTTAATTGCATTAACACTGCACTTAATTATACCCTTTATATGGGCGATCTAGTGTCAATTCCTTTGACATCTTTATATTGAAATATGTTTATGTTCAAAAAAATTTAGTGAAATGTGTTTGTTTCACATATGGAATATCAAATGTTGAAATTTAAAGATGTTCGCACTATATCCAAAAGCGATCCTGTTCTAAAGATATTGACACCAGGAGTCAAAATATATAAAAAGTTTCACAGCAAAATTATAGTTGAAGAGATATGAATGGTTTAACTTTGCCGAGTTGGAATAAAAGGGTTGATTTATTGTTTAGTAGGAGAGATTGTTCATAAACTCCTGTAATTTGGGATGATGGTAGTACATGGATATATGCTGTAAGTATTATTGGAGTGTGTGTTGCTAATTAATTATTATAGAGATTTATTTATAATTAGTTTAGGAGTTATTTTGTGTTCAGTTGTTCAGTTGTAACTTGACTTTCCATTGATTAATAAGTATTTTTGCCACCTCTCTCTCTCTCCCACGAGTTGGGGAGGGATTATGCCTCCAATCATACATAATTTCCAACTCCCTGTATATAAACATAAGTTGTACAGGAATATCATAAGTAGGATAAATGGAAACCATTAGTGATATATAATACAATGTATCCATAGATATGGTTTCTTAGATTTTAATTTAACCATTGTTATTGTCAGGCTAACACTTCCTATAAAAATGTTACCCGCGCGAATACACGTGTTTACGACAAGTGTTAGCTAGTTCCTTACGGGAATGCACAAAGTATCAACTGATGGAGGAGGTGCTATGGAGTTGTCGCTGTTGATTGTATTAAGCAGCATTTATCAATATGTTGGCAACTTCATTCAGATTTCACATCGAATCGGTAGGTTTAGAATTAGCGCACTAGTGCTACGGATAGCTGCATGTGCTGTTCATCGGAAAATCATTTTGCTTACCTAGCTTAGCTAGCATGTACTGTTACGAGTGTCAGTTACTACTCTTTGGATGACACTCTCTTCGCTTGAAGGATCCAAACCTCGGACAGCACGCACGGGATCAAGATTTTTTTTTATTTTTCAAATTAATAGTAGTAGCGCGGGACACAGACACACGCTATAGATAGTTAGTAGTAGCGCGTATCGAACCCGTGCTACTACTCACACACATACTAGTAGCGCGGGATGCACCGCGCTACTACTACTAGTTAGTTGTAGCATCGTAGTAGTAGCGCAGGCACCCGCGCTACTACTAGACTTTTTCCTAGTAGTGAGTTGTTCTGAAACGGAGTCCCATATAAGATATTTCGCTTTTTCGTACAAAGTTCAGCAAGAGCCAGCAGAATATCGCTATTTGGAAGGCATTTGCATAACTTCGTACAAAAAGGCGAATTATCCTATCCGGGACTCCGTTCCAGAATAACCTTGCACAACTTCATACCATCATGCCCCGGTTACTTCCAGGTAATGATGAAGCCAAGGATTTCTTTAATACTTTGGTGAAAATTTTGAAACTAACATTGAGGAGGCAGATCGGTCTGAACTGCTTAATCTGCACAGCCTCCGTTTTCTTAGGAAGCAATGTTATAGTTCCAAAATTCAAGTGAAATAACTGAAGTTGTCCAGAGAATAAATCATGGAACATAGGTCGCAAATCCCCCTTAATAATATGCCAACACTTTTTATAAAACTCCGCCAGAAATCCATCCGGCCCTGGAGCCTTATTGTTTTTCATTTCCGCAATAGCTTCAAACTCCTCTATCTCCGAAAACGGAGCAATCAAAATATCATTCTCATCAGCAGTAAGTCGAGGCACATACTCAATTCTGGACTCATCTAGAGACACACAATTATCCTCCGGAGGTCCAAACAACTGCTTGTAGTACTCTGTTATGTATGATTTTAGGTTATCTTGTCCTTAAATTGTTCCTTCATCTTGTGCAAGCTGAAAAATTCTCTTCTTTCTATGCTTGCCATTAGCAATCCAGTGAAAGGATTGAGTGTTCGTGTCTTCTTGAACAACTTTACGCACCTCTTAATAAGTATTTTTGCCACCTTTCTCTCCCACAAGTTGGGGAGGGATTATGTTTCCAATCATACATAATTTCCAACACCCTGTATATAAACATAAGTTGTACAGGAATATAATAAGTAGGAAAAATGGAAACCATTAGTGATGTATAATACAATGTAACCATAGATATGATTTCTTAGATTTTAATCTAACCGTTGTTATTGTCAGGCTAACACTTACAATAAAAATGTTACCTGTGTGAATGCATTTGTTGACGACAAGTGTTAGCTCGTTCCTTACGGGAATGCAAAAAGTATCTGCTGACGGAGGAGGTGCTATGGAGTTGTGGCTGTTGATTGTATTAAGCAGCATTTATCAATTTGTTGCCAACTTCTTAGAGATTTCACATCGAATCGGCAGTGTAGAATTAGGGCACAAGTGCTACGGATAGCTGCATGTGCTGTTCATCGGAAAACTATTTTTCTTAGCTAGCTTAGCTCGCATGTACTGTTAAGAGTGTCAGTTCAATTATTGATGAAAGCTACGTTGTACTACTCTTTGGATGATACTCTGTTCGCTTGAAGGATCCAAACCTGGGACAGGCAGAAGCCCAATCAAACATCAAGTTTCCTGTATTTAATCGCTGTTTTGTCCGGGACGCATGTCCTTTGGCAAGACGGTTGTCCTTTGCCACTGTGAGAGAGGCTTCACCGAGGATGAGGTGTCTCATTCCAGAATTACAAGCATATGCACTCAAGTCAACAATGGAGGGCCTCTGCTTCGTCTACACTAGAGCACCACTAGCCACATCTCTATGCTGTCAGCAGGACCTCAAACACTGGAGATGCCACGGGAACATATATTCAGCGAGGCGGGATCGAATAACCTTTTTTCTTGAGAAAACAGCGATTAAGTCCCGGAGAAAACAGCGAGGCGGGATCGAATATATTACAATGCATTATAATACATATGAGCATGTGTATTATATGGGCGATCTAACGGATAACACTAACTCGGCCTTTTTAAAGCCCAAGGATATGTTCGACCTAAAAATTATTTATCTTAAATTGGCCTAATTAAGTCCTGGGGTATTCCTGTCCTAAATTTTCCAATTAACTTAATTGCATTAACACTGCACTTAATTATACCCTTTATATGGGCGATCTAGTGTCAATTCCTTTGACATCTTTATATTGAAGTATGTTTATGTTCAAAAAAATGTAGTGAAATGTGTTTGTTTCACAAATGGAATATCAAATGTTGAAATTTAAAGATGTTCGCGCTGTATCCAAGAGCGATCCTGTTCTAAAGATCTTGACACCAGGAGTCAAAATATATAAAAAGTTTCACAGCAAAATTATAGTTGAAAATATATGAATGGTTTAACTTTGCAAGTTCGAATAAAAGGGTTGATTTATTGTTTATTAGGAGAGAGTGTTCATAAACTCCTGTAATTTGGGATGATGGTAGTACATGGATATATGCTGTAAGTATTATTTGAGTGTGTGTTGCTAATTAATTATTATAGAGATTTATTTATAATTAGTTTAGGAGTTATTTTGTGTTCAGTTGTTCAGTTGTAATTTGCCTTTCCATTGATTAATAAGTATTTTTGCCACCTCTCTCTCTCCCACGAGTTGGGGAGGGATTATGCCTCCAATCATACATAATTTCCAACTCCCTGTATATAAACATAAGTTGTACAGGAATATCATAAGTAGGATGAATGGAAACCATTAGTGATATATAATACAATGTAACCATAGATATGATTTCTTAGATTTTAATTTAACCATTGTTATTGTCAGGCTAACACTTCCTATAAAAATGTTACCCGTGCAAATGCATGTGTTGACGACAAGTGTTACCTAGTTCCTTACGGGAGTGCACAAAGTATCAGCTGATGGAGGAGGTGCTATGGAGTTGTCGCTTTTGATTGTATTAAGCAGCATTTATCAATTTGTTGGCAACTTCTTTCAGATTTCACATCGAATCGGTAGGTGTAGAATTAGCGCACTAGTGCTACGGATAGCTGCATGTGCTGTTCATCGGAAAATCATTTTTCTTAGCTAGCATGTATTGTTACGAGTGTCAGTTCAATTCTTGAAGAAAGCCTTTTTACAGAAAAGGCCTTAGCCTGACTTTATAAATAAAGCCACACGGTAGCGTCACAGACCCAAACAACCCGAACAGTTAGCGAAACACCACAAATCCAGCGAACAAAGAGCCTGGAGCAGGCGAACGAAGGTTCAAAGAGATACATGGCACCCTGCCATACACAGCGCGCAGGCCGGAGGGAGGAAGACGACTACCACCAAACGGACATAACCACAGCGACAGAGATCAGACGTTTGGGCCCAGCCCTGAGAAGAGGGATGCTGAAGCCCGAATTTTGGCGATGAGCACGTCCAGGGCATCGCGATCGTCGTCTTTAGTCAATAATCTCCACTGCTGCAATAGAATACAAGATTTGAAAAGAACGTCAGCAGGTTTAGATGGAAAGTTATGCTCAATAGTAAACTTGTTCCTAATAGTTCAAAGACACCAGCATAAGGCCCCCAAGCCAACCCAGAACACCCTCTTAGTGACCTCAACCAAAACCTTGGCTAGGGTTCTAAGCTCTGAGAAGGACGAGGGATTCCAAGACACGTGAAGCCAAGACCTGACACAGCTCCAAACGAATTTAGCCAAGACACAATGGAAAAACATGTGTTCCGTGTTTTCCAGAGCACCACAGAGGTGGCAGAATTCTGATCCCGGACCATTGCGCTTGCGAATCTGGTCGGCCGCAGGAAGGCGGCCTCTGAAAGCTTGCCAAAGGAAGATCTTATTCTTAGGCGGTACTTTGGACTTCCAGATACTAGAGAATCTATTCGAGGAGGTACCTCCGATAAGCATAGAGTAAAACGACTTGACCGAAAACCTACCGGAGGACGAATGAGGCCAAACAACAGAATCCGGCGACTCCGAGAGCACAGGGAAGAGGGCAGAAAGTCTTTGCCAATCTTCCAACTCTTCAGGAGACAGGGAACGGTGAAAAGCTAGATCCCAATTATTATCCGCCACCTCGCGATGGAGATGTCCGGCTTAGGACATTAAGAAAACAAAACCGGGAACTTAACGGCCAGAGGTGCATCATCACACCACCAGTCTGTCAGGACCGACTTTCCAATAAAACATTTATTGAAAAGCCGACCTTAGTGCTGACCAGTACAGAAGTATTCTTCTTACTGGCAGACATAATCTTGATACAGAAATCCAGCAGTACTAAATATTATACATGGTTTAGCTGAGGGTGCTCAAAAATTTATTACAAGCACGTCTATATTATACATAAAGGCGGATATGACACAAGAGTATGGTGGCATAACTACTGAATCATAATAAAGGTGGTGGTGGATATGTCACAATGAAGTGGGTGACATGACTCTGAAATCTTACAGCTCATCAAGCGTCGGAGTGAGGCTTGATGATTTTATTCGGGTGGCGGAAGCGTATATAATACAAGTGAACAACTCGAGGGTCGCACGTGACTGACTGGGACTCCTCTAGGCGTCGGACTCGCTATCGAACTCTTCATCCATAAGATCGCCTTCGTCAACATCTGGCCAAATCAACAAGCCAGGTGAGTACTTTGAATATACTCGCAAGACAGTTCGGACATAAGATATAACGAATGAAAATATGATGCACATGAGCAGATTAGTCTACACAATCAAATAATAGGTTTGCACTGCACGATAAATAAAAGGAAGTCAGGCGATAGTCCTCCCGAAATCCCAATAAAATAACTGAAGACCAATCGGGTGTCTGAAGCGACGCCTCGAAAGGTAAAAGTAAATTAACATGCCGCAGTCGGGCGTCGAGGCGACACCACATAAAGGGCTTATATTGAAAAGTAAATGACAGAACGTGCCACAGTCGGACATCTATGCGACATCACATAAAGGGCTTATATCAAAAGTAAATAACAATAATGTCACAGTCGGACGTTTGTACGACATCACATAAAGGGATTATATCAAAAGTAAATAACAATAATGCCACAGTCAGACGTCTGAGCGACATCACATAAAGGGCTTATATCAAAAGTAAATGACAATAATGCCACACTCGGACGTCTGAGCGACATCACATAAAGGGCTTATATCAAAAGTAAAAGACAATAATGCCACAGTCGGACGTCTGAGCGACGTCACATAAAAGGGCTTATAATTTATCACTCGAATTTAAATAACTCATGAATTCAAATCATCACAAGGAAATACTCAGCATATAATAGTGAAATGGTTAGTCCATTCACATGAATAACCTTCAGCCGAGTTTACCACTCTCGGTTTTATGTTTACTCTCCGGAGGCTGTCACCGGGGTTGACACTGAGATTTGACACTGAGACTGACACTGACGCTGAGATGATGTCCTGGTCCTTGCCCGTGGACATGGATACTCGAATGGTTTTGACTCTGCAGAGTTTGTACTCTTTACCACAGCCAGCGGATTTCGGTAGTCACATGGACTAGTTCCGTTTGCGGTGTTTTAGAAGAAACACGTCTAACCAGTACACACCCATTCCACATTCCGTTGCCAGGAATCACCCTCGGCAACGTTCAAGAAAAACCTTAAGACGGGGAGGCCACAACCTCGAATAGCATGGGATCAAATTTATATCGCGCGCTCTAAGGGGTGCCCCCCTCTCGGTCCCAACCAGAAACACCCATGCCCCCTGAACGGATGATGAGCTTTAATCCAGGGCCATGGAACCCTCATCGCGGTCCCTCTATTTGGTGTGTAAAATGAAAGAGGTTTGCAACTTACTAAACCGCACTCTTTATAGAAAAGATGTGGCAGCACGAAGGGGAAACGAACGGGATCAAAATTTGACCCACATTTGAACTTGAGTTAACGGTTGATATAAAACTGGCGTGCTTCACCAATACCAGCCCGCAACCCATCGTGTCACCACATGATCGTGTTATCTTATCATCATAAGAACACATCAAACTTCGAAGCTCACCTGTAGCTTGTCTTGCATGCACATAACATTCACAAATGCTTATATAATAATGCCATGAGAATTACTCGAGAAAACATGCAAAACACTCATCATATCAAAGGTTCAAACATGCTTGCCTGGTTCGGAGAAGTCAGAGTCTAGCTCGGCGAAGTTCGCGTCTCCTCTACCTCCTCCGATATCTACGTATTAAAAAAAATCGGGTACTACATAAATACCGTGCGTGCACAAAAAGTATCCCAAATATTTTTCAAATAAATGTGAAACAAAACTAGACAGAAAATTAAAGATGATAGAAAAAATTCAGGTCAAAATCATCTTTTGTTTAAAAGTTATAAGGGTTTTAGTCCAGGGACCTTTCTGTAATGAAACAGAAAGTTTCCAGGGTTTATTTTATAAAAACAGAAAACGATTCAGTTAAGAACACGCCAGCCCAGAGGGGAAGACGTATTTTGCCCTAAGGCGTTTTCAGAAAACGTTTCGAAAAAGAGAAAAAGCTGACAGGGAGGTCCCACCCATCGGGTTTGAAAACAAAACAGAGCATTGGCGCCCGAGGGCCGCGGTGGTCGCCGGCGGCGATCCACGGCGGGGTAGGGGGATCGGAGGGTACCAGCATGTTCACCGTGTTCTTCCGCACCTGTGGGTGGTGGAGTTGAGCACCGGTGAGCACCACGTCGACGGCGGCCCCAACTCCGGCGGACGGTGGTTCGGGTGAGGTTGGTTCTCGTCGAGGAGAGTTGCAGGCGTCGAATTGGGGTTCGGGTTAGAGCACTGGGAGTAGTAGGAGACGACTGGCATGGTCTGGGAGGTGGGGGTGGTCTCACCAGAGCGAATCGCGCTGGGGCCCAAAGCGGATCGGGGCGGCCGGAGATGGAGAAGAAGACCCCCTCGAGGTCCTCCTAGTGGTTGAGCGTGGCTCTGGAGAGGTGGAGGGGTGATGCCTAGTCGAGATCGAGCTCGAGGCTCCCTTTTATAGCCGGCCCGAGGCGGTGGCCGTGAACGGGATAATGCCGGCGATGATTACGGTAGGGCAGAGGTCGGTCAGGTGGTTTAGGGAGCTAGGCATCACTGCGATGGTCCACTGGTTCCGTTCAAGTGCTAAGCTTGCCTGCCTTGGGTGTTACTCCACGTTCTCAATGGAACGGCTCACGGGACTCGTCGGCGGCAGAGAGCATGCTCTGTGCTGTTCGGGCCACGGTGACAGTGCCGCAGTGTGCACAGTCAAGCGGACAGCCACACGGAGGCTACGGGGTGGCTTGGGCGGTGCTGGACGGCACCCAAAGGTGGTGCTGATCCCTGCTGGCCGCCACGGGTGGCTCTGCCACCGCAGAAGCCGCCGGCGTCGGCGAGGCATGTCACCACCGACGATGGTGTCCGAACAAATGACCATGCGACGCTCTGGATAAGGAGGGGGAACAGGGAGCAAGGCGCCACTGCAGTTACTGGCGAGATCGACGCCGTGCTCTGAAGAAAACGACACTGACGGCGAAGCAGAAACACTGAACATCTAAACTTTCTGAATTTGAACAGCAACAGTGCCTGCCAGGTGCTCGATGAAATGATTTTGGCATGTGGAGAAATTTTCTGGAGCTGATCTTTGGTGAGGTGACCTCTCAATGCACCTACGGGCTGCCTGATTTTTTCCAGAATTTTTGGAAAAGGAAAAATATGAATTTCACCAAAAATGGCAAATCTGGTCCAAACTTGCAGTAGGCAAAATTTGAAATATTTGAACTAAGGACAAGTGGATCTTGATGGATCTAGGTTGGGGGTGCTAAGGACTAGTCAGAGGAGTTGGTTTGGGATCAAAACTCAAAAGAAATTTGGTACTTCCTTTGCAAATCACCTAGGTTAAAAATAAATGACAGAAATAGTTTTTGAGGAAAAATAAATTGAATAAAAACCAAAATGGCTTGAAACTTGCTGGGAATGGGAGTCTTGACTTGATCCAAGGCAGGGATGGGTTTTAGAGGGCAATGTTAATATGTGACATGGCAAAAGAGGAAATGTTTTAATGGGTAAAAGAATAAACCCATAACCCCTAGGGTTTCTTTTTAAAAGAGGAAATTTCAAAAAAATAATACAGTAATAATTTGTGTAGAGTCAAAACAAAATAAAAGTTCTCAAGACCAAAAATAAAGGTTGAGAACAGTACCAAAAATATTTTGTCATAAAAGTTTTGAGAAGGAGAGGTTTTAAGAAAAAATTTAAATAGTCTCCTCCAAATCAAATAAAGATTTTGAAAAAAGTCCAAATCAAATTTTTTGGTGTCACGACACCTACCCCCTTAGGAAAAATCTTGTCCCCAAGATTTCAGCTGATCCTCAAATAGGTGTGGGTATTCTGCCTGGAGAGAGTCCTCTCTTTCCCATGTTGCTTCATCCTCGGTGTGATTGCTCCACTAAACATTGAAGAACTTAATTGTTTTCTGACGGGTCCTCCTTCAGAGTCCTCTAATATCTTTATTGGACATTCCCTGTAGGTGAGGTCTGGTTGCACGTCAATGTTCTCATGTGACACTTGCTTCTCTGGGTTGCTTACGCATTTCCTCAACTATGAGATGTGGAATACGTCGTGGACGTCTGACAGCTCTTTGGGTAGGTCTAGCTGGTAGGCTATTGTGCCTCTCCGTGCAACAATGCAGAATGGTCCACTAAATCTTGGTGCTAGCTTCCCTTTCACCTTGAACCGTTGCAGTCCCCTCATAGGGGATACTCGTAGGTACACATATTCACCGGGTTCAAAGCTGACTTCACGGTGCTTCTAATCGTAGTAACTCTTTTGTCGGCTTTGCGCTGTCTTGAGTTGGTCCCTGATGAGTCTAACTTTCTCTTCAGCTTCCTTGAGCATGTCTGGGCCGAAGATACGGCTGTCTCCTGTTTCTGACCAATTTAATGGAGTACGACATCTCCATCCGTACAAGGCTTCAAAGGGTGCCATTTGTAGACTGGATTGGTAACTGTTGTTGTATGCGAACTCGGCATATGGCAAGCTTTCTTCCCAACTGGTTCCACAGGTGAGGACACATGCTCTTAGCATGTCCTCTAGAATTTGCTTCACGCGTTCAGCTTGTCCATCAGTCTGGGGATGGTAGGCTGTACTAAATGCTAGTTGAGTCCCCAGAGCCTGTTGTAAATGATCCCAAAATTTCGAGACGAATTGAGTGCCTCTGTCGGATATTATAGTCTTTGGAATTCCATGCAGACAAACTATACGGGAGAGATAAATCTTGGCAAGCTTCTGAGTGGTGTGGGTTGTCTTCACTGGGATGAAATGTGCCACCTTGGTTAATCTATCGGTGATGACCCAAATGGCATCATTTCCGTGTTGTGACCGAGGTAGTCCGACAATAAAATCCATCCCAATTTCGTCCCATTTCCACTCAGGTATCCTGTTTGGCTGTAGTAGTCCGGCTGGTTTTTGGTGCTCGGCTTTTATGTGTTGACAAGAATCGCAACATGCAAAGAAGGTGGCTATATCCTTCTTCATACCGTGCCACCAAAAATTTTCCTGAATGTCCTTATACATTTTGGTTCCTCTAGGGTGGATTGAATATGGAGCGGTGTGGCCTTCTGTTAGGATTTGCTGTTTGAGGTCCTCTATATTTTGCACGCAAGGTCTGCCTCCGTGCCATAATATTCCCTCATCGTCTATGACGATTTCCGAGGCTTTGCCCATATTCACTTTTCTTTTTATGCCTTCGATGCTGGGGTGTCCATGCTGAGCTTTCTCAATCTTCCCGACAAGGCTGGGCTGTATTTCCAAATTTGACACAGTGCCTTCCGTGACCATCATTAAGTTGAGTTTGGCGAATTCCTGTTGAAATTCAGGTCTCAAGTTTTGAAGACTGCAGCTGCCCGAGCTGGGGTTTCGACTAAGAGCATCTGCCACTACATTTGCTTTTCATGGATGGTAGTGGATGCCAACATCATAGTCTCTCACTAATTCCAACCAGCGCCGTTGCCGTAAATTGAGCTCTGGCTGTGTGAAAATATATTTGAGACTTTTATGGTCTGTATATATTTCACAACGATTTACAAGCAAGAAGTGTCTCCACTCTTTGAGTGCATGAATGACTGCTGCCAATTCTAAGTCATGAGTAGGATAATTTTCTTCATGCTTTCGAAGCTGTCTTGAAGCGTATGCGACAACCTTGCCTTCTTGCATCAGCACACATCCGAGGCCTTTCCAGGATGCGTCACAATACACTTCAAAGCTTTTGTGTATGTCTGGTATAACCAACACTGGTGCTGTTGTGAATTTCTTCTTGAGTTCTTGGAAACTTTTCTCGCACGCTTCAGTCCATACAAATTTCTTATCCTTCTTGAGTAACTGTGTCATTGGTTTCGCTATGGTGGAGAACCCCTCAATAAACCTTCGGTAGTATTCAGCCATTCCCAGAAAACTGCGGACATCGGTTACGTTGGCTGGTGGTTTCCAGCCAAGCACGGCCTTGACCTTTTTTGGGTCCACGGCAACACCTTCTTGGTGTTGGGTAACGTAGTAATTTCAAAAAATTTCCTACGCACACACAAGATCATGGTGATGCATAGCAACGAGAGGGGAGAGTGTTGTCTACGTACCCTCGTAGACTGAAGCGGAAGCGTTGACACAACATAGAGGAAGTAGTCGTACGTCCTCCTCACGATCCGACCGATCCAAGCGCCGTTACTCCGGCGCCTCCGAGTTCTTGACACACGTACATCACGATGTTGTCCCCGTGTCTCGATCCAGCAAAACCTACGGGGATGAGTTCCGTCAGCACAACGGTGTGGTGACGATCTTGATGAACTACCGACGCAGGGCTTCGCCTAAGCACCGCAACGATATGACCGAGGTGGAATATGGTGGAGGGGGGCACCGCACACGGCTAAGGAACGATCTCAAGGATCAACTTGTGTGTCTATGGGGTGCCCCCTGCCCCCGTATATAAAGGAGCAAGGGAGGGAGGAGGCCGGCCCTAGGTTTGGCGTGCCAAGGGGAGTCCTACTCCCACCGGGAGTAGGATTCCCCTTTTCCTAGTCCAACTAGGAATCCTTCCATGTAGGGGGAGTAGGAGAGAAGGAAAGGGAAGAGAGAAGGAGAAGGAAGGAAGGGCCCCCCCCTTCCCTAGTCCAATTCGGACTAGAGCAAGGGGAGGGGCGCGGCCACCTTTTGGTCCCTTTCTCTCCTTTCCCGTATGGCCCAATGAGGCCCAATACGAATTCCTGTAACTCTCCGGTACTCCGAAAAATACCCGAACCACTCAGAACCTTTCCGATGTCCGAATATAGTCGTTCAATATATCGATCTTGACGTCTCGACCATTTCGAGACTCCTCGTCATATCCCCGATCTCATCCGGGACTCCGAACTCCTTCAGTACATCAAAACTCATAAACTCATTATATAACTGTCATCGAAACCTTAAGCGTGCGGACCCTACGGTTCGAGAACAATGTAGACATGACCGAGACACATCTCCGGTCAACAACCAATAGCGGGACCTGGATGCCCATATTGGCTCCTACATATTCTACGAAGATCTTTATCGTTCAGACCGCATAACAACATACGTCGTTCCTTTTGTCATCAGTATGTTACTTGCCCGAGATTTGATCGTCGGTATCCAATACCTAGTTCAATCTCTTTACCGGCAAGTCTCTTTACTCGTTCCATAATACATCATCCCGCAACTAACTCATTAGTTGCAATGCTTGCAAGGCTTATGTGATGTGCATTACCGAGAAGGCCCTGAGATACCTCTCCGACATTCGGAGTGACAAATCCTAATCTTGAAATACGCCAACCCAACAAATACTTTCGGAGACACCTGTAGAGCACCTTTATAATCACCCAGTTATGTTGTGACGTTTGGTAGCACACAAAGTGTTCCTACGGTAAACGGGAGTTGCATAATCTCATAGTCATAGGAACATGTATAAGTCATGGATAAAAGCAATAGCAACATACTAAACGATCGGGTGCTAAGCTAATGGAATGGGTCATGTCAATCAGATCATTCAACTAATGATGTGAACCCGTTAATCAAATAACAACTCTTTGTTCATGGTTAGGAAACATAACCATCTTTGATTAACGAGCTAGTCAAGTAGAGGCATACTAGTGACACTCTGTTTGTCTATGTATTCACACATGTATTATGTTTCTGATTAATACAATTCTAGCATGAATAATAAACATTTATCATGATATAAGGAAATAAATAATAACTTTTATTATTGCCTCTAGGGCATATTTCCTTCAGTCTCCCACTTGCACTAGAGTCAATAATCTAGTTCACATCGCCATGTGATTTAATAGCAATAGTTCACATCACCATGTGATTAACACCCATAGTTCACATCGCCATGTGACCAACATCCAAAAGGGTTTACTAGATTCAGTAATCTAGTTCACATCGCTATGTGATTAACACCCAAAGAGTACTAAGGTGTGATCATGTTTTGCCTGTGAGAGAATCTTAGTTAACGGGTCTTTCACATTTAGATCCGTTATTTATTTTGCAATTTTCTATGTCTACAATGCTCTATACGGAGCTACTCTAGCTAATTGCTCCCACTTTCAATATGTATCTAGATCGAGACTTAGAGTCATCCAGATCGGTGTCAAAACTTGCATCGACGTAACCCTTTACGACGAACCTTTTGTCACTTCTATAATTGAGAAACATATCCTTATTCCACTAAGGATAATTTTGACCGCTGTCTAGTGATCTACTCCTAGATCACTATTGTACTCCTTTGCCAAACTCAGTGGTAGGGTATGTAATAGATCTGGTACACAGCATGGCATACTTTATAGAACCTATGGCTGAGGCATAGGGATTGACTTTCACTCTCTTTCTATCTTCTGCCGTGGTCGGGTTTTGAGTCTTACTCAATTTCACACCTTGTTAAACAGGCAAGAACTCTTTCTTTGACTGTTTCATTTTGAACTACTTCAAAATCTTGTCAAGGTATGTACTCATTGAAAAAACTTATCAAGCGTCTTGATCTATCTCTATAGATCTTAATGCTCAATATGTCAGCAGCTTCACCGAGGTCTTTCTTTGAAAAACTCCTTTCAAACACTCCTTTATGCTTTGCAGAATAATTCTACATTATTTCTGATCAACAATATGTCATTCACATATAATTATCAGAAATGCTGTAGTGCTCCCACTCACTTTCTTGTAAATACAGGCTTCACCGCAAGTCTGTATAAAACTATATGCTTTGATCAACTTATCAAAGCGAGTATTCCAACTCTGAGATGCTTGCACCAATCCATAGATGGATCGCTGGAGCTTGCATATTTTGTTAGCACCTTTAGGATTGACAAAACCTTCTGGTTGCATCATATACAACTCTTCTTTAATAAATCCATTAAGGATTGTAGTTTTGTTATCCATTTGCCAGATTTCATAAAATGCGGCAATTGCTAACATGATTCGGACAGACTTAAGCATAGATACGAGTGAGAAACTCTCATCGTAGTCAACACCTTGAACTTGTCGAAAACCTTTTGCGACAATTCTAGCTTTGTAGATAGTAACACTGCTATCAGCGTCCGTCCTCCTCTTGAAGATCCATTTATTCTTAATTGCTTGTCGATCATCGGGCAAGTCAACCAAAGTCCAAACTTTGTTCTCATACATGGATCATATCTCAGATTTCATGGCCTCAAACCATTTCGCGGAATCTGGGCTCATCATCGCTTCCTCATAGTTCGCAAGTTCATCATGGTCTAGTAACATGACTTCCATAATAGGATTACCGTACCACTCTGGTGCGGGTCTCACTCTGTTTTACCTACGAGATTCGGTAGTAACTTGATCTGAAGTTACATGATTATCATCATTAGCTTCCTCACTTAATTGGTGTAGTAGTCATAGGAACAGATTTCTGTGATGAACTACTTTCCAATAAGAGAGCAGGTACAGTTACCTCACCAAGTTCTACTTTCCTCCTACTCACTTCTTTCGAGAGAAACTCCTTCTCTAGAAAGGATCCATCTTTAGCAACGATTTTGCCTTCGGATCTGTGATAGAAGGTGTACCCAACAATCTCCTTTGGGTATCCTATGAAGACGCATTTCTCCGATTTGGTTTGATCTTATCATGATGAAACCTTTTCACATAAGCATCGCAACTCCAAACTTTAAGAAACAACAACTTTGGTTTCTTGCCAAACCACAGTTCATACGGTGTCGTCTCAACGGATTTAGATGGTGCCCCTTTTAAAGTGAATGCAGCTGTCTCTAATGCATAACCCCAAAACGATAGTGGTAGATTGGTAAGAGTCATCATAGATCGCACTATATCTAATAAAGTACGGTTATGACGTTCGTCTACACCATTACACTGTGGTGTTCCAGGTGGCGTGAGTAGTGAAACTATTTCACATTGTTTTAACTGAAGGCCAAACTCGTAACTCAAATATTTTACTTCTGCGATCATATCGTAGAAACTTTTATTTCTTGTTACGATGATTCTCCACTTCATTCTGAAATTCTTTGAACTTTTCAAACGTTTTAGACTTATGTTTCATCAAGTAGATATACTCATATCTGCTCAAATCATCTGTGAAGGTTAGAAAATAATGATACCTGCTGCAAGCCTTAATATTCATCGGACCACATCCTTCAGTATGTATGATTTCCAACAAATCTGTTGCTTACTCCATTGTTCCGGAGAACGGTGTTTTAGTCATCTTGCCCATGAGGCATGGTTCGCAAGCATCAAGTGATTCATAATCAAGTGATTCCAAAATCCCATCAGCATGGAGTTTCTTCATGCGCTTTACACCAATATGACTTAAACGGCAGTGCCACAAATAGATTGCACTATCATTATTAACTTCGCATCTTTTTGGTTTCAATATTATGAATATGTGTATCACTACGATCGAGATCCAACAAACCATTTTTGTTGGTGTGTATGACCATAGAAGGTTTTATTCATGTAAACAGAACAACAATTGTTCTCTAACTTAAATGAATAACCGTATTGCAATAAACATGATCAAATCATATTTATGCTCAACGCAGACACCAAATAACACTTATTTAGTTTCAATACTAATCCCGAAAGTATAGGGAGATTGCGATGATGATCATATCAACCTTGGAACTACTTCCAACACACATCGTCACTTCACCCTTAACTAGTCTCTGTTCATTCTGCAACTCCCGTTTCGAGTTACTACTGTTAGCAACTGAACCAGTATCAAATACCGAGGGGTTGCTATGAACACTAGTAAAATACACATCAATAATCTGTATATCCAATATACCTTTGTTCACTTTGCCATCCTTCTTATCCGCCAAATACTTGGGGTAGTTCCGCTTCCAGTGATCAGTCCCTTTGCAGTAGAAGCACTTAGTCTCAGGCTTAGGTCCAGACTTAGGCTTCTTCACTTGAATAGCAACTTGCTTGCCCTTCTTCTTGAAGTTCCCCTTCTGCCCTTTGCCCTTTTCTTGAAACTAGTGATCTTGTCAACCATCAACACTTGATGTTTTTCTTTGATTTCTACCTTCGCCGATTTAGCATCGCGAAGAGCTTGGGAATAGTTTCCGTTATCCCTTGCATATTATAGTTCATCACGAAGTTCTACTAACTTGGTGATGGTGACTAGAGAATTCTGTCAATCACTATCTTCTCTGGAAGATTAACTCCCACTTGATTCAAGCGATTGTAGTACTCAGACAATCTGAGCACATGCTCACTAGTTGAGCGATTCTTCTCCATCTTTTAGCTATAGAACTTGTTGGAGACTTCATATCTCTCAACTCGGGTATTTGCTTGAAATATTAACTTCAACTCCTGGAACATCTCATATGGTCCATGACGTTCAAAACGTCTTTGAAGTCCCGATTCTAAGCTGTTAAGCATGGTGCACTAAACTATCAAGTAGTCATCATATTGAGCTAGCCAAATGTTCATAATGTCTGCATCTGCTCCTGCAATAGGTCCGTTACCTAGCGTTGCATCAAGGACATAATGCTTCTGTGCAGCAATGAGGATAAACCTCAGATCATGGATCCAATCCGTATCTTTGCTACTAACATCTTTCAACACAATTTTCTCTAGGAACATATCAAAATAAACACAGGGAAGCAACAATGCGAGCTATTGATCTACAACATAGATATGCTAATACTACCAGGACTAAGTTCATGATAAATTAAAGTTCAATTAATCATATTACTTAAGAACTCCCACTTAGATAGATATCCCTCTAATCTTCTAAGTGATCACGTGATCCAAATCAAAACTAATCCATAACCGATCATCACGTGAAATGGATTATTTCTCAATGGTGAACATCATCATGTTGATCATATCTACTATATGATTCACGCTCGACCTTTCGGTCTCCGTGTTCCGAGGCCATATCTGCATATGCTAGGCTCGTCAAGTATAACCCGAGTATTCGTGTGCAAAACTGGCTTGCACCCGTTGTAGATGGACGTAGAGCTTATCACACCCGATTATCACGTGGTGTCTGGGCACGACGAACTTTGGCAACGGTGCATACTCGGGGAGAACACCTCTTGATAATTTTAGTGAGAGATCATCTTATAATGCTACCGTCAATCAAAGCAAGATAAGATGCATAAAAAGATAAACATCATATGCAATCAAAATATGTGACATGATATGGCCATCATCATCTTGTGCCTTTGATCTCCATCTCCAAACCATCGTCATGATTTCCATTGTTACCGGCATGACACCATGATCTCCATCATCTTGATCTACATCAATGTGTCATCACATGGTCGTCTCACCAACAATTGCTCTTGCAACTATTGCTATCGCATAGCGATAAAGTAAAGCAATTATTTGGTACTTGCATCCCTATGCAATAGAGAGACAACCATATGGATTTTGCCAGTTGCCGATAACTTCAACAAAACATGATCATCTCATACAACAACTTATATCTCGTCATGCCTTGACCATATCACATCACAACATGCCCTGCAAAAACAACTTAGACGTCCTCTACTTTGTTTGTTGCAAATTTTACGTGGCTGCTACGGGCTTAAGCAAGAACCAATCTCACCTACGCATCAAAACCACAACGATAGTTTGTCAAATAGACTCCGTTTTAACCTTCTCAAGGACTGGGCGTAGTCATACTCGGTTCAACTAAAGTTGGAGAAACTGACACCCGCCAGCCACCTGTGTGCAAAGCACGGCGGTAGAACCAGTCTCGCGTAAGCGTACGCGTAATGTCGGTCCGGGCCGCTTCATCCAACAATACCGCCGAACCAAAGTATGACATGCTGGTAGGCAGTATGACTTGTATCGTCCACAACTCACTTGTGTTCTACTCGTGCAAAACATCAAACCATAAAAACCTAGGCTCGGATGCCACTGTTGGGTAACGTAGTAATTTCAAAAAATTTCCTACGCACACGCAAGATCATGGTGATGCATAGCAACGAGAGGGGAGAGTGTTGTCTACGTACCCTCATAGACCGAAGCGGAAGCATTGACAGAACATAGAGGAAGTAGTCGTACGTCCTCCTCGCGATCCGACCGATCCAAGCGCCATTACTCCGGCGCCTCCGAGTTCTTGACACACGTACAGCACGATGACATCCCCGTGTCTTGATCTAGCAAAACCTCCGGGGATGAGTTCCGTCAGCACGACGGCGTGGTGACGATCTTGATGAACTACCGACGCAGGGCTTCACCTAAGCACCGCAACGATATGACCGAGGTGGAATATGGTGGAGGGGGGCACCGCACACGGCTAAGGAACGATCTCAAGGATCAACTTTTGTGTCTATGGGGTGACCCCTGCCCCCGTATATAAAGGAGCAAGGGAGGGAGGAGGCCGGCCCTAGGTTTGGCGCGCCAAGGGGAGTCCTACTCCCACCGGGAGTAGGATTCCCCTTTTCCTAGTCCAACTAGGAATCCTTCCATGTAGGGGGAGTAGGAGAGAAGGAAAGGGAACAGAGAAGGAGAAGGAAGGAAGGGGGCGCCCCCTTCCCTAGTCCAATTCGGACTAGAGCAAGGGGAGGGGCGCGGCCACCTTTTGGTCCCTTTCTCTCCTTTCCCGTATGGCCCAATGAGGCCCAATACGAATTCCCGTAACTCTCCGGTACTCCGAAAAATACCCGAACCACTCAGAACCTTTCCGATGTCCGAATATAGTCGTCCAATATATCGATCTTTACGTCTCGACCATTTCGAGACTCCTCGTCATATCCCTGATGTCATCCGGGACTCTGAACTTCTTCGGTACATCAAAACTCATAAACTTATTATATAGCTGTCATCGAAACCTTAAGCGTGCGGACCCTACGGTTCGAGAACAATGTAGACATGACCGAGACACATCTCCTGTCAATAACCAATAGCGGGACCTGGATGCCCATATTGGCTCCTACATATTCTACGAAGAACTTTATCGGTCAGACCGTATAACAACATACGTCATTCCTTTTATCATCGGTATGTTACTTGCCCATCTCGTTACCGGCAAGTCTCTTTACTCGTTCCGTAATACATCATCCCGCAACTAACTCATTAGTTGCAATGCTTGCAAGGCTTATGTGATGTGCATTACCGAGAAGGCCCTGAGATACCTCTCCGACATTCGGAGTGACAAATCCTAATCTTGAAATACGCCAACCCAACAAATACTTTCGGAGACACCTGTAGAGCACCTTTATAATCACCCAGTTACGTTGTGACGTTTGGTAGCACACAAAGTGTTCCTACGGTAAACGGGAGTTGCATAATCTCATAGTCATAGGAACATGTATAAGTCATGGATAAAAGCAATAGCAACATACTAAACGATCGGGTGCTAAGCTAATGGAATGGGTCATGTCAATCAGATCATTCAACTAATGATGTGATCCCGTTAATCAAATAACAACTCTTTGTTCATGGTTAGGAAACATAACCATCTTTGATTAACGAGCTAGTCAAGTAGAGGCATACTAGTGACACTCTGTTTGTCTATGTATTCACACATGTATTATGTTTCTGATTAATACAATTCTAGCATGAATAATAAACATTTATCATGATATAAGGAAATAAATAATAACTTTTATTATTGCCTCTAGGGCATATTTCCTTCACTTGGGTCAACACGTGGCCTAGAAAACCAACCTATCTTAACCAAAATTCACACTTGCTGAACTTGGCGTATAATTGGTGTTTCCTTTATTCTCCCAGTACGATCCTGAGATGTTCTGCATGCTCTTCTGGTGTCTTAGAGTATAACAGAATGTCGTCAATGAATGCCACAACAAATTTGTCCATAAATTTCATAAACACTTTGTTCATGAGGTGGACAAAATATGCGGGGGCATTTGTTAGTCCAAACGGCAATACTGTAAACTCATATAGTCCGTATCTGGAGGTGAATGCTGTCTTAGGGATATCTTCTGTCCGAACTTTTAATTGATGATATCCTGACCTTAAATCAATTTTTGTGAAAACTTTGGCTTGCGCGAGCTGGTCAAATAAATCATTTATCCGTGGCATCGGGTATTTATTTTTGATGGTGACCATATTGAGTGCTTGATAGTCTATGCATAATCTCAGTGGCCCATCCTTTTTCTTAGCAAATAATACTGGTGAACCCCAAGGTGAGGAGTTGGCTCGTATAAATCCTTTGTCCAGTAATTCTTTTATTTTCTTCTTTAATTCTACCAACTCAGAGGGTGCCATCCTATAGGGTTTCTTGTAGATGGGGTGTTTCCAGGTGCTAGTTCAATGCTGAATTCTATTTCCCGGTTTGGCGGCATGCCTGGTAGTTCTTCGGGAAATACATCAGGGAACTTGCACACCACTGGAACTTTGCTTAACTCTGAGGCGTCCACCTTGTTCAATCTTGGTTGTCGTGATCCTGGTCTTTCTTGAGCTGCGAATTTTATTGTCTTCCCGTGATGATGATTGAGGATTACAGTCCGATTGAAGCAATCAATAAATCCCTTGTTGGTGGTTAACCAATCCATTCCTAGAATAACCTCCAGTCCTTTATTTTCCAATACCATGAGGTTTGCTTGAAAATTTAGCCCTCTGAGCTCAGTAACCACACCTTGGCAGTAGCTCTGAGTGACTTGCTTATTCCCCGGGGACTTAATGATCATGGATTTTTCCAAAGGAAGCATGGGAAAATCATGTTGCAAAGCAAAACTCTTCGAAATGAACGAGTGAGAAGCTCCAGAATCAAAGAAAACCGTAGCAGGTATTGTGTTGACAAGGAACGTGACGAGTACGATATCTGGGGCATTCTGCGTTTCCTCCTTGGTCACATGGTTCAGGTCACCCTTCTTGTGATTGTTGTTGGTGTTGAAGTTGTTACGCTTGGGCGCTGAATTGTTCCCATTATTGTTTGGCTTTGGGGCCGAGTTTCTTGGCTTTGGGCACTGTTTAGCATAGTGCCCTTCCTCTCCAGAAGCGTAGCAAGTAACACCTGGGCGATATGTAAAATCCTTGTCCCTTGCGCGAAAATTTTTGATTGGGCGCGGAACATTGGTTGTGGGTCTGTTTGCTCCGATCTTCTGAGGGTCAGTCTTGTGCCGGTTGTTGCGAGCATGAGTAGTCTGGTCCCTTTTCTGCTTGCGAAATTCCTCCAAGCTGTGCAGCTCATTTTCCAAGGTAATGGCCTTGTCCACAAGTGTTTTGAAGTCCGGAAAGGTGTGTACAACCAGCTGGCATTTAAGTGCTGGTGCCAGACCGTCCAGAAACTTCTCCATCTTTTTTCACTCCGTCATACGCTCTTCGTTGGCATAACGAGATAATAGGGTAAACTGACTATTGTAGTCAGTCACTGTCATGCTTCTCTGCTTGAGGTCATCAAATTCCCTCTTCTTGATCTTCATAATGCTTCTGGGAATGTGCGCCCCTCGAAATCCTTCTTTAAAATCTTCCCATGTGATGTTGTTTTCATTGGGGTGCATGTGTAAGAAATTCTCCCACCATGATGTGGCTGCTCCTGTGATATAGTGAGGTGCATAAAGTACCTTCTCACGGTCTGAACACTATGCAATAATTAACTTCCTCTCAATGTCTCGAAGCCAATCATCGGCCTCAAGAGGCTTATCAGTGTGAGAGAACGTTGGGGGACACGTCTTCTGTAATTCAGATAATTTAGAGTGTTGTTGGTATGGCTCACAATGATTCCCCATATTGATAACATGGTTCATCATTTCCTGATGCTGCTGTTGGCTTTGCTCATAAAGGTGGCATACTTGAGAAAATGTTGTTTCACTGCCTTGCTGACTTGACTGTTCCTGTGTGAAATTGTTACTAGTTTGGGCACCATAATTTTCTTCCGGCGGGTTTGGCATGGAACGAGTCCAGGGACGAGGCATTTTTCACTCTGGGGTAATTTTGCAAACTCATGAGAAAATTGATTCATAAAAATAAATAATTTTGTAAAGGCGGAAATTTTAAGAACTCCAACATTTTTCAAGAAAACATTTGATCGCGTGTGGAGAAGGACCGCTCAGTACATATCTTACATGCAAGCCGTAATTATACAATACATCACTCAGGATGTGCGTACACATTCCTGACATGTTATTTAAGCTAGTGCACTTCTCCGAGATCCTACATGATGCGCGCACAAACTACTTCTCACCAAACCTATGTACATATAACCATATCATACAAGCTGGTACATCGCGCGGTTGCTAGGCGTACTCAGTTGGAGATGGTGAAAACTTCCTTTGGCCTGCCGAGTGAAAGACCCAGTGGTGCTGGAGACTCAATCTCCTCCTCGCTAATAGGCTCAAGGCGCGAAGTACTGGGTTGAGGAGTTGGTGCATGAGCGGTAGGTGGTGCAGCTCTGACTGGAGTAGGCGCAATGACCTGGTCAAGCTCCTCACTGGTAGGAAGGTGGTGAGCGGTGGCTAATATTGGCGGTCTATAAGATGCTGAAGACGAGAAGAATGTCAGTGGTGGTGCCATATGGAGGATCTCCCTCCTGTTGGCGGAGCAACCATGGATGGAATCCATGCAAGCAGCTACGAGGTCGTCTACGAGGTTGTCGAAAGCTGCCTCAAGTGCCTTGAGATACTCAACAGGCATCTCAATGGCCTCATCTCTTTCTCCCCTGGTGCAAGAGAATTCATAGTGGCAAGTGTATGGCACGTGGCAGGGAAGGTAGCGGTAGCGACGAGTCTTCATCGAAGGAAGAACATCTCGGAGGCGAGCTATTGCCTCACGGGCAGCCATCTGCATGGCATGCCTCTCCGTAGGCATCGCCCTCCCGACGAATCGGAAGCGGCAGAACTCGTCGCGTTCTCCCTTGAACTGAACTGCGGCCTGGTACATAGACAAACTGTCGCTGAGCTTGTGCTGGTAGAGTGTGAACTCCGGACGGACTGATGGCCCGATCGTGATCTTGGTGATGGAGATGAGGAGCTTGATAAACCCCTCAGGAACATTGGCGAACACCTGTGACTCACAATCGTTGCTCGCCATCTACAAAAGTAGACAAAATCCCGAATAGTCAAATCATAAATTTATGATGACTAATAGAAAATTGCTACAATATGCAGAATAATAAAATGAGCTAATAACCGATTAGCGATCGCACCTAGTGGCTTCCTACAGTCATCCTTGCTCTGATACCAAGTTTGTCATGACCGACTATCCAATAAAACATTTATTGAAAAGCCGACCTTAGTGCTGACCAGTACAGAAGTATTCTTCTTACTGGCAGACAAAATCTTGATACAGAAATCCAGCAGTACTAAATATTATACATGGTTGAGCTGAGGGTGCTCGACAATTTATTACAAGAACGCCTATATTATACATAAAGGCCGATATGACACAAGAGTATGGTGGCATAACTACAGACTCGTAATAAAGGTGCTAGTGGATATGTCAAAGTGAATTGGGTGACATGACTCTGAAATCTTACAGCTCATCAAGCGTCGGAGTGAGGCTTGATGATTTTATTCGGGTGGCGGAAGCGTATATAATACAAGTGAACAACTCCAGGGTCGCACGTGACTGACTGGGACTCCTCTAGGCGTCGGACTCGCTATCGAACTCTTCATCCATAAGATCGCCTTCGTCAACATCTGGCCAAATCAACAAGCCAGGTGAGTTCTTTGAATGTACTCGCAAGACAGTTCGGACATAAGATATAACGAATGAAAACATGATGCACAGGAGCAGATTAGTCTACACAATCAAATAACAGGTTTGCACTGCATGATAAATAAAAGGAAGTCAGGCGGTAGTCCTCCCGAAATCCCAATAAAATAACTGAAGAGCGATCGGGTGTCTGAAGGGACGCCTCGAAAGGTAAAAGTAAATTAACATGCCGCACTCGGGCATCGAGGTGACACCAAATAAGGGGCTTATAATGAAAAGTAAATGACAGAACGTGCCACAGTCGGACGTCTATGCGACATCACACAAAGGGCTTATATCAAAAGTAAATAACAATAATGCCACAGTCGGACGTCTGAGCAACATCACATAAATGGCTTATATCTAAATTAAATGACAATAATGCCACAGTCGGACGTCTGAGCCACATCACATAAAGGGCTTATATCAAAAGTGAATGACAATAATGCCACAGTCGGACGTCTGAGCGACATCACATAAAGGGCTTATATCAAAAGTAAAAGACAATAATGCCACAATCGGAGGTCTGAGCGACATCACATAAAGGGCTTATAATTTATCATTCGAATTTAAATAGCTCATGAATTCAAATCATCACAAGGAAATACTCAGCATATAATAGTGAACTGGTTAGTCCATTCACATGAGTAACCTTCAGCCGAGTTTACCACTCTCGGTTTTATGTTTACTCTCCGGAGGTTGTCACCGGGGTTGACACTGAGATTTGACACTGAGACTGACACTGACACTGAGATGATGTCCCAGTCCTTGCTCGTGGACATGGATACTCGAATGGTTTTGACTCTACAGAGTTTGTACTCTGTACCACAGCCAACGGATTTCGGTAGTCACAAGGACTAGTTCCATTTACGGTGTTTTAGAAGAAACACATCTAACCAGTACACACCCATTCCACATTCCGTTGCCAGGAATCACCCTCGGCAACGTTCAAGAAAAACCTTAAGACGGGGAGGCCACAACCTCGAATAGCATGGGATCAAATTTATATCGCGCGCTCTAAGGGGTTGCCCCCTCTCGGTCCCAACCGGAAACACCCATGCCCCCTGACCGGATGACGGGCTTTAATCCAGGGCCATGGAACCCTCATCGCATTCCCTCTGTTTGGTGTGTACAAGGAAAGAGGTTTGCAACTTACTAAACCACACTCTTTGCAGAAAACATGTGGCAGCACGAAGGGGAAACGAACGGGATCAAGACTTGACCCACGTTTGAACTCGAGTTAACGGTTGATATAAAACTGGTATGCTTCAACAATACCAGCCTGCAACCCATCATGTCACCACATGATCGTGTTATCTTATCATCGTAAGAACACATCAAACTTCGAAGCTCACTTTGTAGCTTGTCTTGCATGCACATAACATTCACAAATGCTTACATAATCATGCCATGAGAAAATTACTCGAGCAAACATGCAAAACACTCATCATAACAAAGGGTCAGACATGCTTGTCTGGTTTGGAGAAGTCGGAGTCTAGCTCGGCGAAGTTCGCGTCTCCTCTACCTCCTCTGGTATCTACGTATTAAAAAAATCGGGTACTACATAAATACCGTGCATGCACAAAAAGTATCCCAAATATTTTTCAAATAAATATTTAAAAAACTAGACGGAAAATTAAAGATGACGGATAAAGATTCAAGTCAAAATCATCTTTTGTTTAAAAGTTATAAGGGTTTTAGTCCAGGGACCTTTCTGTAATGAAACAGAAAGTTTCCAGGGTTTATTTTATAAAAACAGAAAACGATTCAGTTAAGAACACGCCAGCCCAGAGGGGAAGACGTATTTTGCCCTAAGGCGTTTTCAGAAAACGTTTTGAAAAAGAGAAAAAGCTGACTGGGAGGTCCCACCCGTCGGGTTTGAAAACAAAACAGAGCATGGACGCCTGAGGGCCGCGGTGGTCGCCGGCGGCGATCCACGGCGGGGCAGGGGGATCGGAGGGTACCAGCGTGTTCACCATGTTCTTCCGCACCTATGGGTGGTGGTGTTGAGCGCCGGCAAGCACCACATCGACGGCGGCCCCAACTCCGGCGGTCGGTGGTTCGGGCGAGGTTGGTTCTCGTCGAGGAGAGCTGCAGGCGTCGAATTGGGGTTCAGGTTAGAGCACTGGGAGCAGTAGGAGACGAGTGGCACGGTCTGGGAGGTGGGGGTGGTCTCACCAGAGCGAATCACGCTGGGGCCCAAAGCGGATCAAGGCGGCCGGAGATGGAGAAGAAGACCCCCTCGAGGTCCTCCTAGTGGTTGGGCATGGCTCTGGAGAGGTGGAGGGGTGAAGCCTGGTCGAGATCGAGCTCGAGGCTCCCTTTTATAGCCATCCCGAGACGATGGCCGTGCACGGGATAACGCCAGCGATGATTATGGTAGGGCAGAGGTCGGTCAGGTGGTTAAGGGAGCTAGGCATCACTGCGATGGTACACTGGTTCCGTTCAAGTGCTAAGCTTGGCCTGCCTTGGGTGGTACTCCACGTTCTCGACGGAACGACTCATGGGACTCGTCGGTGGCAGAGAGCACGCTCTGTGCTGTTTAGGCCATGGTGACGGTGTCGCAGCGTGCACAGCCAAGCGGACAGCCACGCGGAGGCTACGGGTGGCTTGGGCCATGCTGGACGGTGCCGAAAGGTGGTGCTAATCCCTGCTAGCCGCCACGGGTGGCTCTGCCACCGCAGAAGCTGCCGGCATCGGCGAGGCATGTCACCACCGATGATGGTGTCCAAACAAATGACCATGCGGCGCTCTGGATAAGGAGGGGGAACAGGGAGCAAGGCGGCACTGCAGTTACTGGCGAGATCGACGCCGTGCTCTGAAGAAAACGACACTGACGGCAAAACAGAAACACTGAACGTCTGAACTTTATGAATTTGAACAGCAACAGTGCCTGCCAGGTGCTCGATGAAATGATTTTGGCATGTGGAGAAATTTTCTGGAGCTGATCTTTGGTGAAGTGACCTCTCAATGGACCTGGGGGCTGCCTGATTTTTGCCAGAATTTTTGGACAAGGAAAAATATGAATTTCACCAAAAATGACAAATCTGGTCCAAACTTGCAGTAGGCAAAATTTGAAATATTTGAACTGAGGAAAAGTGGATCTTGATGGATCTAGGTTGTGGTTGCTAAGGACTAGTCAGAGGAGTAGGTTTGGGATCAAAACTCAAAACAAATTTGGTACTTCCTTTGCAAATCACCTAGGTCCAAAATAAATGACAGAAATAGTTTTTGAGGAAAAATAAATTGAATAAAAACCAAAATGGCTTGAAACTTGCTGGACGTGGGAGTCTTGACTTGATCCAAGGCAGGGATGGGTTTTAGAGGGCAATGTTAATATGTGACATGGCAAAAGAGGAAATTTTTGAATGGGGAAAAGAATAAACCCATAACCCCTAGGGTTTCTTTTTAAAAGAGGAAATTTCAAAAAAAATTGTGTAGAGTCTAGACAAAATAAAAGTTCTCAAGACCAAAAATCAAGGTTGAGAAGAGTACCAACAATATTTTGTCATAAAAGTTTTGAGAAGGAGAGGTTTTAAGAAATTTTTTAAATAGTCTCCTCCAAATCAAATAAAGATTTTGAAAAAAGTCCAATTCAAAATTTTTGGAGCGTCACACAGTCCCGCCAAAATCGAACCGACGTACCATTACCCATGATAAATTTAACATGATCCAAAAAAATAGGTCTGACTTTGACAAGGTTCTTCCAGAATTGAGACCCGCGTCTAGCAGAGGCAAACAAGAGAATCGTCCCGAGTAGTCATAATTTTTCACCACCATTTAATTAACAAGCATTTGTTCATCACCAGCGTATTAATAATGCCTAATCCCCTGAGGGAGTCCTGGATTAGGGGGTGTTCGGATAGCCGGGCTATACCTTCAGCAGGACTCCAGGACTATGAAGATACAAGATTGAAGACTTCGTCCCGTGTCCGGAAGGATCTTTTCTTGGCGTGGAAGGCAAGCTAGGTGTGCGGATATTCAAGATCTCCTACCATTGTAACCGACTCTGTGTAACCCTAACCCTATCCGGTGTCTATATAAACCGGAGTGTTGTAGTCCGTAGGAGAACCATCATCATACACAATCATACCATAGGCTAGCTTCTAGGGTTTAGCCTCCTTGATCTCGTGGTAGATCCACTCTTGTACTACCCATATCATCAATATTAATCTAGCAGGAGTAGGGTTTTACCTCCATCGAGAGGGCCCGAACCTGGGTAAAATAAAGTGTCCCTTGTCTCCTGTTACCATCCGACCTTGACGCACAGTTCGGGACCCCTTACCCGAGATCCGCCGGTTTTGACACCGACATTGGTGCTTTCATTGAGAGTTCCTCTGTGTCATTGCTTTTAGGCCCGATGGCTCCTTTGATCATCAACAAGGATGAGGTCCATGGTGAGACTTTCCTCCCCGGACAAATCTTCGTCTTCGGCGGCTTCGCTCTGCGGGCCAATTCGCTTGGTCATCTGGAGCAGATCGAAAGCTACGCCCCTGGCCATCAAGTAAGGTTTGGAAGCTTAAACTACACGACAGATATCCGCGGAGACTTGATCTTCGACGGGTTCGAGCCACAGCCAAGCGCGCCGCACTATTTCGAGGGGCATGATATGGCTCTGCCTCTGAATAGTACCCTGGAGGCCGCACACGCTCCGGCCCCGATCTTTGACTCGGAGCCCGCTGCGTTCTTCGAGGATGAACGGTTGGACGTCACCTCGGGGGCTGTGATCTCAAAGGCGATAGAGCCGAACGCTAGCCCCGCACTCCGCACGGCCCATGACTCCAAGGAGTCGGATTCTTCTCCGAACTCCGGGCCTTCCGTGCCCCCGCCGATCGAATCTGATTGGGCGCCTGTAATGGAGTTCGCCGCAGCGGATATCTTTCAGTGCTCACCTTTCGGTCATATCCTGAATTCTCTCAAGTCTCTCTCTTTATCAGGAGAGCCCAGGCCGAACTATGGTCTGCGAGGTTGGGATTCGGACAACGAAGAAATTCAAAGCCCACCCACCACCCACTTAATAGCCACTGTCGACGATTTAACCGACATGCTTGACTTCGGCTCCGAAGACTTCGACGGTATGGACGACGAAGGATGAGACGAACAAGAACCAGCACCTATAGGGCGCTGGACCGCCACCTCGTCATATGACATATATATGGTGGATGCTCCAAAGGATGCAGATGGCGATGGAACAGCGGAGGACGACAAATCGAAAAAACCGCCAAAACGCCGGCGCCAACGGCGCCGCTCTAAATCCCGCCACAGCAGAAACGGTGATTCCGGCTCAGGATATAATACTACCCCGGACAGCGCCGAAGAACACCAGAACCAGCAAGATTCGGTGCAGGAAGATGGAAAAGCCAGCCCTCATGAGAGAGCGGCAGAGCGAGAGGTTGAGGATGATAACTACATGCCTCCCTCCGAGGACGAGGCAAGCCTTGACGACGACGAATTCATCATACCATCAGACCCCGCCGAACAAGAGCGCTTTCAACGCAGGCTTCTAGCCACGGCGAGCAGCCTAAAGAAAAAGCAGCAACAACTTAGAGCTGATCAAGATTTGCTAGCTGATAGATGGAGTGAAGTCCTTGCGGCCGAAGAGTATGATCTCGAACGCCCCTCCAAAAATTATCCTAAGCGCAGGCCGCTACCCCAATCAGAGGGGGAAACATATGACATGGCAGATCGGCAACCCCGCGGCCGCGACAGAGAAGCCTGTCGAACCCTTAAACAAGCCATGCCCCGGTGCCGTTCAACTAAGGCACGGGAAAATGAGCCAGACCTGCGAGACGTACTGAGGATAAAGCGAGGCAAACAAGATCGATCTACGGATCGCGCGGACGCGCGACGATACGTGATGACCTTCACTCCGGACACAATAAATCCGGCCGGGACGAACACAACAGGCACAGCTCTTCCGAGCTGCATCGTGACATAGCCCAGTACAGGGGCGCCGCACACCCACTATGCTTCACATATGAAGTAATGGATCATACAATCCCTGAAGGTTTCAAACCCGTCAACATCGAGTCGTACGATGGTACGACAGATCCGACAGTATGGATTGAGGATTATCTCCTTCACATCCACATGGCACGTGGCGATGATCTACACGCCATCAAATATCTACCCCTCAAGCTCAAGGGACCAGCCCGGCACTGGCTTAACAGCCTACCAGCGGACTCAATCGGTTCTTGGGAGGACCTGGAAGCCGCATTCCTCGACAACTTCCAGGGGACATATGTGCGGCCGCCGGACGTCGACGACCTAAGCCACATAATTCAGCAGCCAGAAGAATCGGCCAGGCAATTCTGGACACGGTTCCTAACAAAGAAAAATCAGATAGTCGATTGTCCAGACACAGAGGCCCTAGCAGCCTTCAAACATAACATCCACGACGAATGGCTCGCCCGACTCCTGGGACAGGAAAAGCCGAAAACTATGGCAGCCCTCACGACACTCATGACCCGCTTTTGCGCGAGCGACGATAGCTGGCTAGCTCGCAGCAACAACTTATCAAAGAAGCCTGGTAATTCGGATACCAAGGACTAAAGTGGCAGGTCACGTCGAAATAATCAAAAGCGCCGCGTTAGCAGCGACAGCAATGAGGATACGGCAGTAAATGCCGGATTCAGAGGCTATAAATCCGGTCAGAGGAAAAAGCCATTCAAAAAGAATACCCAGGGCCCGTCCAGTTTGGACCGGGTACTCGACCGCTCGTGCCAGATTCATGGCACCCCCGAAAGGCCAGCCAATCACACCAACAGGGATTGTTGGGTGTTCAAGCAGGCAGGCAAGTTAAGAGCCGAACACAAAGACAAGGGGCTGAATAGCGACGACGAGGAGGAGCCCAGGCCGCCGAACAACAATGGACAGAAGGGGTTTCCCCCACAAGTGCGGACGGTGAACATGATATACGCGACCCACATTCCCAAGCGGGAGAGGAAGCGTGCGCTAGGGGACGTATACGTGATGGAGCCAGTCGCCCCAAAGTTCAACCCATGTCCTCCTGCCCGATCACTTTCAATCGAAGGGGCCACCCCACTAGCATCCGTCACAGCGGTTTTGCCGCACTGGTCCTTGACCCAATCGTGGACGGATTTCATCTCACAAGAGTCCTCATGGACGGCGGCAGTAGCCTGAACCTGCTTTATCAGGATACAATGCGGAAAATGGGCATAGATCCATCAAGGATCAAGCCCACAAGGACGACCTTTAAAGGCGTCATACCAGGTGTAGAGGCCAATTGCACAGGCTTGATAACACTTGATGTGGTCTTCGGATCTCCGGATAACTTCCGAAGCGAAGAACTAATCTTCGATATAGTCCCGTTCCGCAGTGGCTATCATGCCCTGCTTGGACGAACTGCAATCGCTAAATTCAATGCGGTTCCGCACTACGCATATCTCAAGCTCAAGATGCCAGGCCCTCGAGGAGTAATTACGGTCAGCGGAAACACCGAGCACTCCATCCGTACGGAGGAGCACACGGCGGCCCTCGCAGCGGAAGTACAAAGCAGCCTTTCAAGGCAACTCTCCAGTCCGGCCGTCAAAAAGTCGGACAATGCAAAGCGCGCCAGGAGTAACCTGCAACAAGACCGCCTGGCACGTTCTGAGCAAGCGTAGCAATACGGCGCCGACCCTAGCCATCGCAACATAGCGGAGCAAGTACCTCGAGTACACAATTACGCCCTTAAAATTCCATGGGCACAGGGGGAGGGGCACCTTAACGGCATGCCTACAATACGGCGTCAAACATACTAGGGGCTGCCGGATTTTTCCTTTTTACTTTCAGGACTCCATACTATGGATAACCTGTTCGGCCTTGTTGCCGCACAGACGATGCAAGATCCAGGAGAGCAGACAAAGCTAACGCCGCATTACGGAACTCTCAGGTGGTCTCTATTTCGAGCGATATATCTGCTTTTAAATTCCGCGGCCTGCACCTGGTCAGGACATGTTAAATAGTCTAATATCTTTTTTGCTTATCGCACTACTTGTATCGTTCGGCTTTGATAAATAGCCTCTTTATAAACAATGCATAGCTTTTTCTCTATTTTTTGCATTATCCCCTTTGAATATATGTGTTTATTACATAACATGATCGCACCCGTACACCATGGTACGGCAAACCACGCCAGGGGCTTCGTTACCCTTTTATCTGGTGTGAGAAGTCCGTACACTTTCACAAGTGCGGCACCCCGAACTTATAGCACTATATGCATTGGCTCCGAGTCATGATTTTGGTCACATGTTGGGTTTGCCCGGCTCCTATGTTTTGGTGCCTTACGTTCCGCTATATTGGCTAAGGTAGCACTAGGAGAACCACTGCGATTGTGCCCCAGTTCAGGTGGGTTGAGCACCTCAGTGGACAAAGCTAAAACAGACTGTCATGATAAGGCGTGAGACCGGTCGCTGTTCGAGAGGTTTTTCGAGTCCTTAAAGGCTTATGCCGCTTCAAGCGAGGAGCTGGCTATGTCCGGCCAAAGGCGTGGATAGCGCCCCGAATTCGGCCTTCCAAACTAGGCGCTTCGCCGAAATTTAAAATTATAACGTTCTATGGCTAAGTGAGAGTGTTCAATCATTATAGTCCGGTTGCCTGGTTCGTTGTGCTGAGCGCCTCGCTCGAAGGACCCAACTATGGGAACAAGAGCCCTCAGGTTTATCCCCAACACCCCAGCACTAGTGGCATGGGGGCAGAAGCCGATGACTGGCCATCTCTCAATTTTTGATAAACGGCCGCACAGAAAATAATATTTTAAATTCAATAAGCATTGCTTAGCACATATGAACAAGTTTTCAGCGCACAGGATACAAACGAGCGAGTTCATTCAAATATTACATCTTTAGTACATTTATCCGCGACAAGGCGGGCTCCGGCAAGAACATCCTTGTAGTAGTTCTCGGGCTTGCGATGCTCCTTCCCCTGCGGCGGCCCGTCCTTCACCAGCTTCTCTCCGTCCAGCTTACCCCAGTGTACCCTTTCACGGGCAAGGGCCCTCTGGGCACCTTCAATGCAGACGGAGCGCTTGACGACCTCAAGCCGAGGACAGGCCTCCACCAGCCGTCGCACTAGCCCGAAATAGCTCCCAAGCAGGGCCTCTCCAGGCCACAGCCGAACTAGTAAGCCCTTCATGGCCTGTTTGGCCGCCTTGTGGAGCTCGACCAGCTGTTTCAGCTGATCGCTTAAGGGCACAGGGTGTTCGGCCTTAGAATACTGAGACTAGAACAGACTCTCCGTCGAGCTGCCCTCTTCAGCTCGGTAGAATGCGGCGGCGTCGAATACGTTGAGGGGAAGATCGGCGAACGCCCCTGGAGAACTCCGGATTCGGGTATGTAATAGGTAGTTTACTTTTATATTCCTACTTTGCATTAAGAATGCCTTACCCGTTGCTATCTTTTTCACCTCCTCCAACTCTTGGAGGGCCTTTTGGGCTTTGGCCTTGGCACTCTTGGCGGACTCGATGGCCGACGCGAGCTCGGATGCTTGCGCTTTTGACTCAAGCTCCAAACCCTCATGTTTTTTCATGAGAGCTTGCAGCTCTTGCTGCACCTCGCCGACCTAAACCCCAAGCCTTTCTCGCTCGGTGTGCTCCTCGGCCGTTTTCTTTTCGGCCTCAGCCAGCGCCTGCTTCAGGGTTACCACCTCGGTTGTGGCCCCTACAATAAGCAGTACAATCAAGCCTCTCGATAGGCACCTTTTTTTCTTTCTTCTTTTTCTTTTTTAGGGTATTTCTTACCTTCTTTTTCCTCGAGCTGTCGTCTGGCAAGGCCAAGCTCTTGCTCGGTCCGCGCGAGGTCCTTTTTAAGGACATGCACCTGCGCAGTCAGTGCGGCGGTGGACAGCAGCGAAGCCTGCATACGCATATTTGACTTCTTTTGTTAGACTCCTGCGAAAATTACTAGATCCTCTATTCGGTTTTTCTTTCCGAACACCAAACAGAGCATCATGGGCTACTGTCTATGCGGTAAATAATTTGATATATTTCTGTTTACCTGGAAGCCTGTTAGAAGGCTAGCGCAAGCTTCAGTCAGTCCGCTCTTGGCGGACTGAACCCTTTGGATCACCGTACTCATAACAGTACGGTGCTCCTCATCGATGGTGGCGCCCTCAAGCACCTCCAACAGATTGTCTGGCGCCTCTGGTTGGACGGAGGACGCCGGCTCAGACGGCTTACTCCTCTTGGGAGGAGTTCACCCACCATAGACCGGGACAATCGAGTCCGGCGCGGTGTCCGGCACAAAGCTGGACTTGGAGCCCTGGGGGGTTTATCCCCTTTACTCTTGGGGTCCGGAGGATTGCCTTGCGGCTCCTCCAGGACCATCTCCTTCTGCCCTGAAGCTTGGCGGGGCGCCACTTCGGTGTCGTCTGCCCTGCAGGGGGAGACAGCGGGCGGAACAGAGTTCACATCCGACGAATCCAGGGAGCCGCTCGACCAATCGTCGAGTTCGGCCCGGGGCGGGCTGCAAAAATTAAGTTCGACATTAGGGAAAGTCGCGCATTAGAAAATATCATGAGTCACTCTGGTATGTAAATACATACGATGTCGCCGGACGCTTGGTTCTGTCCAGCCACTCCTCTCCGCCTTCTTCGGCGTCGTAGGAGTAGTCCGGCGGAGGGGTCTTCCTTTTCCTCGACCCCTCGGCCTCCCCCGTTGGGGTGGCCTTCTTCTTCTTTTCTCCCCTCACTGGGGGGGAGAGCTTCCTTGCTCCTCCTCCTCGTTTTCACGAGAGGAGAGCGTCGCGGACTCGTCAGATGACGAGTCCGACACCACCATGTTGCGGGAACTTTTTCGAGTCCCGGTGGTTTTCTTCCTCTTGGCCTTCTTCTCCGGCACCACATAAGGTGCCGGAGTCATCAGCTTCACCAAGAGAGCTGGGGCCGGGTCTTCGGGCAGGGGAGCCGGACAGTTAATTGGTCCGGATATCTTCTGCCAAGCCTGTCAAAGGTAAAGGGAGTTTAGATCCCGCATAGAGTTAATCTATGAAGAAGGGCTTAATGAACCTGTCAAAGGTATAGATAGCTTACCTCGCTAGCGCTGCGCTGCGAGCTATATCCGCGATCCTCGGAGGCGGATGCGGGGGACTCGACGCCTTTGGTCAGCACCTTCCAGACGTCTTCATACATCATGTCGAAGAGCCTGCTAAGGGTTTGGTGCTGCGCCGGGTCAAATTCCCACAAAGTGAAATCCCGTTGTTGGCACGGGAGGATCCGGCGAACGAGCATGACCTGGACTATATTGACAAGCCGGATTGGCTTGTTCACCAGGGACTGGATGCACGTTTGCAACCCAGTCACTTCTTCTTCGTTGCCCCACGACAGGCCCATCTCTTTCCAGGACATGAGCCGCGTGGGGGGTCCGGACCTGAACTCGGGGGTTGCGACCCAGTTTGGATTGCGTGGCTCAGTGATGTAAAACCACCCGGCCTGCCACCCCTTTAGGGACTCCACAAAGGAGCCATCGAACCAGAGGACGTTGGCTATCTTGCCTACCATAGCACCTCCGCACTCCGCCTGGGTGCCGGACAGCACCTTGGGCTTGATGTTGAAGGTCTTAAGCCAGAGGCCGAAGTGGGGGCGGACGCGGAGAAAGGCCTCGCACACGACGATAAACGCCGAGATCTTGAGAACAAAGTTCGGGGCCAGATCGTGGAAATCCAGGCCATAGTAGAACATGAGCCCCCGGACAAATGGGTGAAGTGGAAAGCATAGTCCGCAGAGGAAGTGGGGAAGAAAAACTACCCTCTCATGGGGCCTTGGGGTAGGAAGAAGCTGCCCCTTCTCAGAAAGCCAATGCGGGATATCCTTGGACAAGTATCCGGCTTTCCTTTACTTTTTTACTTGAGCCTCCGTGATGGAGGAGACCATCCACTGGCCTCCCGCTCCGGACATTGTTGGAGGAGGTTGAGGAAGGAAGAGCGGACTTGGGCGCTAGAGCTTGAGTGCGCGAGAGATGGGTTGGGAGAGGAGGAAGAAGGCGTAGGTTAAAAGGGTGAATCCTTATCCCTTTTATAAGCGGGTGCGGTTATGCGTCCCCACCTACCTAATAAAACTCACTTGCCTCCCGAGCGCCGTGGTAAATGGCGCGGTTGGGTTACCCACGTCCGTATTAATGAGAATCCCGTTAAAGGGGGCACATGATCTCTGCTTTGACAAGACGTGCCAAGGAAATCGCCTCGCTAAACGCGCTAAGGTGGAACAACAAAAATAATTTATATAGAAGGCTTGGTCACAGTGTTATGACGCACTGCGGAATACGTCATCAGATTTGATTTGTGTTAATATTATTCTCTAAATGGCAATATGTGGAAACTTATTTTGCAGAGCCGGACACTATTTTTGGTGTTTGTAATCTTCTTGAAGAACTTGGAGGAGGAACCCGCCTTGCAATGCCGAAGACAATTTGCGCGCCAGACTCGTCGTCATTGAAGCCTGGTTCAGGGGCTACTGAGGGAGTCCTGGATTAGGGGGTGTAAGGATAGCCGGACTATACCTTCCGCCGGACTCCAGGACTATGAAGATACAAGATTGAAGACTTCGTCCCGTGTCCGGAAGGATCTTTTCTTGGCGTGGAAGGCAAGCTAGGCGTGCGGATATTCAATATCTCCTACCATTGTAACCGACTCTGTGTAACCCTAACCCTATCCGGTGTCTATATAAACCGGAGGGTTGTAGTCCGTAGGACAACCATCATCATACACAATCATACCATAGGCTAGCTTCTAGGGTTTAGCCTCCTTGATCTCGTGGTAGATCCACTCTTGTACTACCCATACCATCAATATTAATGTAGCAGGAGTAGGGTTTTACCTCCATCAAGAGGGATCGAACCTGGGTAAAATAAAGTGTCCCTTGTCTCCTGTTACCATCCGACCTTGACGCATAGTTCGGGACCCCCTACCCGAGATCCGCCGGTTTTGACACCGACACCCCCAAGGTTCTTAGGCCGACACATAAGCTGCCACTTCACCAATCTATATTTCTGCTTATTATCCGCAACATTCCAATAAAAAGCACCGTTGTGTTTGTCAAAGCCTGCATGAATGCCAACCGATAGGAGATAAAAACCCATAAGGAACATAGGAAGGGACGAAAGACAGGAGTTAATTAAAGCAACCTTGCCAGCGTTAGTATTGTATCTCCCGCGCCATGGAAGAACCATGTTTCCCACCTTAGCGACAACCGGAGCAAAGTCCTTAGCATGAAGCATGACAGGAGAAATTGGGAGGCGCAAATACTTGAAGGGAAAGCAGCCTAAAGAGCAGTTAAGAGGCCTGGCCACACGCATGGCTTCCGCATCATCAACACCAGTAACTAGGACCACACTCTTGGAGAAGTTAATCTTTAGGCCAGAGATCGCTTCAAAGCAAAGGAGGATGAATTTCAAATTGGCAATACAAGCATCATCCAGCTCGACCATAATGATCGTATCGTCGGCATGCTGCAAGTGAGAAAGCCCATCCGGAAGTAAATGAGAGACCACCGGACTAATATGACCGCACTGAGTCGCCCTCACGAGGATGCAAGAAAAGGCATCGGCCACAAAGTTAGAAAGAACAGGTGAAGCAGGGTCCCCTTGACGGAGTCCTCTGCCATTGGCAAAAAAATTACTAATATGCCCATTCTCCGAAACTGCAGTGGGGCCGCCCGTGACCAACAGCATGATACGATGCATGTAAGTGCCGTCAAAACCTTTCGCGAGTAGGACCTGCTTAAGAAACGACCAACTAACCGAGTCGTAGGCTTTCTCAAAATCTAACTAAAGAATAATCGCTTTAGAGCTACGAGAGTGCAGGTCATGCACAATTTCATCCAAGGAAAGAATACCATCTAAAATAAAACGACCCTTAATGAAAGCAGATTGGAAGGGGCTAATAACTCTATGATCACAAGGGGAAAGGAGGTTAGCAAAGCCCTTAGCCGGGAATTTGGCAAAATTATTAATCAAAGCAATAGGACGAAATTGAGAGATTAATTCAGCCCCCTTGACCTTGGGGATCAGAGTAATGACGGCGTAATTCAAGTGGAAAATATCGATAGTACCAAGGCAAAAACCCTGAATGACACTGCAAACCAGCTACCTTAACTGAGGCCAAAATTTCCGAAAGAAAGGGATAGAAAAGCCGTCAGGCCCGGAGGCCGCATTCGGGTTAGTAGAGTTAATTATATCCCAATTTTCCTGATCAGAGAGGGGAATCATCAACGAAGCATTTTCCTCGGCCGAGACTTTTAAACCCATGTTCCAGAGAGAAGGGGAGATCGAGAGGCCCGAAGGAGGTTTAGCCCCAAGCAGAGTAGAGAAGAAGTCCCGCACGTGATTCATAATAACAAATTGGTCCGAAGAACGCACACCATTGATGATCAGGTTGTTGATACCACATCGCCTCCTCCGGCCGTCACAATGGCAAAAAAATAAGCAGTGGGGGAATCACCTTTGAGCGTCCAATTGAGCATGCCCTGCTGGCGCCAATACACCTCGGACTGGTGGTGCGACTGCATTAAGGCAGCCTCGAGGTTATATCTCACAGACCAACCATCCTTAGAAAGCCCAGCAGAATCGGCAGTCAAGTCGAGGGTTATGATCTGGGCCTCAAGGAAATCTTTGGAACGACGATCCTCCGCCGCACGGTTGCGAGAGCAGCCTCTAAGAAATTTACGTAGATTGTAGGAGCAAGAATGCCAGTCATCCAGAGGGCCGAAAGAGCGTGTATTAGAGGAGAGTAGGTGTGATATTTTCACGACCAACATATGAGAAAAACGATCAGCGAGCAGCCAAGAGGCATCAAATGGAAATCTAGCCGGGGGTCTAAGGTTAACAGAGCCGTCGTCTACAATCAGAGGGGTATGGCCAGACCCAACAATGCATTTGGCACCAAGCGAAGCCCTAGGAAAGAGGGAATCCCACCTGGGACAGATGAACACTCTATCAAGAACAGATCTAATAGGATTAGCCTGGTGATTGGACCAAGTAAAGCGGGCTCCAACCCGGGGAAGTTCACGAACTGCATTGGAGCTAATAAAATCGGTAAAAGCATTCGCGAAAGGCCAAGAAAAGATATCATTATTTTTATCAGAAGGGCAGCGAAGGACAGTAAAATCACCCCTGATAACCATTGGGAGGGTACAAGATTCGATTTTCACAAAGAGCTCATTAAGAAACAAAGGAAACACAGAATGGTCAGCAGGCCCATATACCACGATAACCTCAATTAAAGTATTCAGTGTTTTAAGACAGAGTACATAACTAACCCAAAAGACCCCATGATCATAAGCAACAACATAAAAAATGTCTTTATTAGAGCCTATCAAGATCCCACCCGAGTGGCCCGAGGACGGTAACACATGCCAATCAAATCTATCCATACCCACGATAGCAGAAAGTTCATTAGGGGAGAAGGATTCCTTAAAAGTTTCAACCAACCCCACGAAGTCAATATAGTTCGAGTGGATCAGATCTTTTATTTGGTCACGACGCCCCCTAGAGCCGAAACCACTAATATTCCAAAATAAAGCCTTCATTTATATGACAAATTTTTAATGCGGAGACTCGACCTGCTAGGAGCCGTGCAGGTTTTAACTCTTTTAGAAGTGCCCCTCCTAGAGGAACCAGGGTGGGGCTGGCCACTACCAGCTCCCACACCCGCCTCCGAACCCAGAGTATTACTAGAGACAGCAGCGACGGAGGCAGCGGCCTCTTTAGCTTTAGCAATGGCCGCCTGAGCAGCCTCGTTAGCCCGAATAATAGCAAGGAGAGAACTAGGGGAACCAACATTATCACCAACGGAGTGGGTGGGATGAATACCTGGGGAAGGAAAATCCTTCGCCGCAGCCCGCTTTTCCGCCCGCTCCAGGATAGAGCCGCCAAAGTTGGCCACCCGCTGACCTTTGCGAGCCGTGGACGCCGGCGACCGAATCGCCTGCGCCCGAGGCACGGGGGAAGCCGGAGAAGGACCGGAGCGAGACATGGACCCCAGATCCTTGTCGTGACGACGACAGACACCGGTCATGGATTGTTTTTGAGCCCAACGAATTCCTGCTCTTAGCCGAGAATTTGTGCACCGAAGACTTCTTCTTCCTCTGAGACTGGGCACCCACCGCATCACGACCAGGGAAGGCAGGCAGATCCTCAATCCCGGAGCGGGTGGGGGAGATCGGGCGAGCCGGGAGGTTGGAGCAGGCACCAGACTTGTGGGTAGCCGACACAGGCGGGTTCTTCAGAGAAGCAACATCAGGAACATCACCCAGGGGATCAGTAGGAGGAATCGCCATAGACTCAGGAGGGGCAACACCAGAGGGAGCTTGATACTGGAACAACTCCCGTTCAGAATCAGCCAAGCCATCCCATTCAGATTGGGTGAAGCGAAGGTTGGAGCCATCACTCTGATTATTACCACCAATAGATCCATCCCCTTACTTATCGTGTTTATCCGTGGGATTAGAGGGAGGAGAAGGGGGAGGAGGGGTTGATAGGCAGCCGCCCCTCCACCCGCACCATGAGCCTGATACCGTTGGGAGAGGGGAAAACATCAAACGATCCATGGACACAGCCCCGATCCAGACACCAAATCTTCATCCTGGCTGGGCCAACCTTATTCGGAGATTCCAAATCCACCTCCACGGGCTTCCCAATCAGAACCCCAACCGCCATGAGAAAGGCAGACGAGCGGAGCCCAGCTGGTAGATCATCAATCAAAACCCAGACCTGGGAAAGAGGACCGACAGCCATACCAATGCAAGTAGCCGGCTTGACCGAGACGACCAGTTGGGTGAAGGGAAGGGTAAAGCTAGTACACGAGGCAATCATCCGCAGGCACTCCTTGGAAGGAAACACAACCGAAAACTCATGATCATAAATCAGGTCCACTTGCCAGTCCCATCCAACCTCGTCCCAGATACGGTACCCATCGAGAGGAGTCTGGGGAGAAATCTTCTGGTCCTTCACAGAAACAATAGCAGCATTCGAAAGCGAGGGGGCCACGTCGAGGATAGGCAGGTCACTGTCAAAAGCAAAGAAAGCGCAGCCAGGGAGGCATGTACCAAACTGTAGGAGCGAGGGAGGTTTCTGTCTGTTAGAACAATTGACCGTGAGGTGCCCATCAGAGCGGCAAATCAGGCAGAATGGAGGATTGGTACAGCGATATTGGAAGTGATTAGGCTTGTGGCAAGCGAAGCAAGTGAGCGCAGATGGATTGCTGTGGGAGGAAGAGGAAGGGCGGGGATGTGGGAGGGAAGGAGGAGGAGGCAGGATCCCGTCCCCCACCACCGCCGAAGATGGAGACCCGGAGAGAGGACCAGAGGGACGCCACACCCCCCCCCCACGAAGGACCGAGGCGGCAGGCGAGACCCCAAGCCCGCACCAGCCGGACGAGGAGGAGGGGGGAAACGCGACGGGGCAAGTGCGTCGCGCCCCGCGCCAAGCACAGACAGGGAGCCCGAGGAGGAAGATCCCCCACCATCGGAGGCCGCCGCCGCCTCCCACGGATCCACCACAGGAGGAGGCGAGGGACCAGATCCAGATCACGGAGGACCAGAGCCAGGGGCACGCCCCAGCTCCGAACCCTGCCCCCAATCCGGACCCGCGGCCCAGGCCGCACGGTCACGAGCCACCTGCTCGCGGGCCACCTGCTCCGCCTCCAGCTTGGAGCGGAGCTCGGCCTTGAGCTCCAGATCCACCGCAGACGCAGGTCAATCCTTGCGCGGCCACTTACTGCCCGAAACAGCCTCGCACGACGAGCCCCGAGACTTATCCATTGTGAGCACCGCAGAAAAGGAGAGGAGAAGGGGAGGAGGAGGGCTAGATCTGACGAGCCGGCGGATGGGAAAGCGGTGGCGGCGCAAATCAGCAGCGAAAGCCGGAAAACCTAGCAAAGGGGGGGGAGGAGACATGGGGAATCCATAAATAGCCGGATGAAGTCGTACCCACCTGGGCCCGACGGATAGAATGGGCCGAAGATGGGGGAGGAGCAGGCAGCAAAGCGGGGGCCCTAACTGGGCCAGTAGATACTAGAGGGGGAAAATCGATGACAGACGAAAGCGGGAGGATAGATGGCCCACATGGTGGGGCAGAAACGAGAGGCCCAATAAGACCACCAGAGGGCCCAGCAAGCGGCCCACTAGCCAACGAGGCGGCCACCAGATCTAGGTCAAGCGAGTCCAGCGACACCATCCTTCCCGGGAGCACCACCGCCGGCGGCGCGATCACCGGGGCATCACCACAGGAGGAAGAAGATGATGGGGAGCCACCGAGCTCCACATCAGGGGCGGGACCCAGAATCCCCAACCCAGGAGATACAACCGATCTCTTACCGAACTTACACCGGTGACGAGAAACCTGGACCCAACCATCATCGGGCACCGCCGCAGCCATAGGTCGCCCCCTCCCACCAGGAGCAAACTTGCGGGAACGAGGCGCAGGAGAAAGAGCCACAGCCTGCCCCGGACCTGCCGGCGAGCAGCAGGGGGAGGAGGCAGCAGACCACGGCTCGTCCTCATCGGAGGCAAGGGCCCAAAAGCGAGATCCCAGCGCAGGCAAAGGACGGGGAGCGACTAGGGAGAGAGGGAGAGGAGGGAGGAGGAAGAGCCATCACGAAAAGAAGACCTTCGACTTTCTTCGTGAAGAAAGCTACGTAGTACTACTCTTTGGGTGACACTCTCTTCGCTTGATGGATCCAAACCTCGGATAGGTAGAATCCCAATCAAACATCAAGTTTCTTGTGTTTAATCGTTGTTTTGTCCAGGACCCCTGTCCTTTGCCAGGACGGTTGTCATTTGCCACTGTGAGAGAGGCTTCACCGAGGATGAGGTGTCTCATTCCAGAATTACAAGCATATGCACTCAAGTCAACAATGGAGGGCCTCTGCTTCGTCTACACTGGAGCACTGCTAGCCACATCTCTATGCTGTCAGCAGGACCCCAAACACTAGAGATGCCACAGGAACATATATTCAGCGAGGCGGGATCGAATAACCTTTTTTCTTGAGAAAACAACGATTAAGTCCCGGAGAAAACAGCGAGGCGGGATCGAATATATTACAATGCATTATAATACACCGGAGCACGTGTATTATATGGGCGATCTAACGGATAACAATAAGTGGGCCTTTTTAAATCCCAAGGATATTTTCGACCTAAAAATTATTTATCTTTAATTGTCCCAATTAAGTCCCGGGGTATTCCTGTCCTAAATTTTCCAATTAACTTAATTGCATTAACACTACACTTAATTATACCCTTTATATCGGCGATCTAGTGTCAATTCCTTTGACATCTTTATATTGAAATATGTTTATGTTCCAAAAAATGTAGTGAAATGTGTTTGTTTCACATATGGAATATCAAATGTTGAAATTTGAAGATGTTCGCACTGTATCCAAGAGCGATCCTGTTCTAAAGATCTTGACACCAGGAGTCAAAATATATAAAAAGTTTCACAGCAAAATTATAGTTGAAAATATATGAATGGTTTAACTTTGCCAAGTTGGAATAAAAGCGTTGATTTATTGTTTATTAGGAGAGAGTGTTCATAAACTCCTGGAAGTTGGGATGATGGTAGTACATGGATATATGCTGTAAGTATTATTTGAGTGTGTGTTGCTAATTAATTATTATAGAGATTTATTTATAATTAGTTTATGCCTCCAATCATACATAATTTCCAACTCCCTGTATATAAAGATAAGTTGTACAGGAATAACATAAGTAGGATAAATGGAAACCATTAGTGATATATAATACAATGTAACCATAGATATGATTTCTTAGATTTTAATTTAACCATTGTTATTGTCAGGCTAACACTTCCTATAAAAATGTTACCCGCGCGAATACACGTGTTTACGACAAGTGTTAGCTAGTTCCTTACGGGAATGCATAAAGTATCAACTGATGGAGGAGGTGCTATGGAGTTGTCGCTGTTGATTGTATTAAGAAGCATTTATAAATATGTTGGCAACTTCATTCATATTTCACATCGAATCGGTAGGTGTAGAATTAGCGCACTAGTGCTACGGATAGCTGCATGTGTTGTTCATCAGAAAATCATTTTTCTTAGCTAGCTTAGCTAGCATGTATTGTTACGAGTGTCAGTTCAATTCTTGAAGAAAGCTACGTAATACTACTCTTTGGATGACACTCTCTTCGCTTGAAGGATCCAAACCTCGGACAGGCACACTAGTAGAAAATGGGCCTATTGTCCCGGTTCATAAGGGCTTTTTGTCCCGGTTCCTGAACCGGGATTAAAGGGTCGTTACTAATGCCCTGACCCTTTAGTAGGTCGGTTCAAATCAGAACCGGGACAGATGGGCCTCCACGTGGCCTGTGCGCTGAGCCCAGGCAGTAGGCCTTTGGTCCCAGTTGGTGGCACCAACCGGGACCAATAGGCAACCACGCGTCAGCATTTCTGTGGCTGGGGTTTTTGTTTTTTTTGAAAGGAGGGGGGTTGGGTGTTTTGGGGGGTTAATTTAGGTATATATTGTGTTAGATAGCTAATTAATAGAGAGAAGTGTCATCTCTTATGTCCGTGCTTTGTCGACCCTACGTACTATACATACATATAGAGAGGACTAGACACGCTAGCTAGATAGTAAGAAAACGAAGGAAACAGAAGATCGTCATGAACATATATGCATATACAGAGAAGTGATATCGACCACCTCTCCTTCTCCGAGAGATTGGTCGAACAACAAGTTCTCGTATATCCGACACTACCGGCTACATATATACAATAGTTATCTCTTACAAATATAATATCCTAAACTACGGACACATGGTCCACATAGTATTCTCCGTCATCAGCGATCACGTGGTCAAGAAAGAATGCCGCCAATTCCTCATGAATTGCTCGCATGCGATCTGGTGCTAGGAGTTCATCCCGCATCCGGAACATCTAATTTAAATGAAACTCAACACAAATGATGGTAATAAACTAAAATTGTGAATATTATTTCTTACGCACTTCATATTGTTCGTCAGAGTACCCGCCCCGTTCACAGGTTGTGCGGCGGGTGGACTCGCAAACGTAGTATCTACAGAAATCATTCCCTTGTTCCTGCTACAACCACTTTACAAGAAATAGAGGTCAATCAAACAAATAAGCAATGCAGGAATGCTAAATGGTATTGATGAAACTAGCGCTTGAATCAATAGCTAGGAGACGCGCGCAACATGCTACTATAGTACTTACTTTCGGGTATCTAAATTGCAGCATCTTCGGCAGTCCCGAAGATTTTTTGGTGAATTTTCTCCAAACCCTGCCTGACAAAAGAAAACAATTACTTGATATCAGGAAATGAACAAAGTTGCTGATATGGTGGATAATGATCGATTTAACTTACCTCTCGAGGATTTCAGTCATGTCCGCATACTCCTGGGGATCTTTTCGTTTAGAGTCGAAGACAGTTACTACTCCCTGCTCAAGCCTAATCTCTAGGAGAATATAGTGGTAACTGCGCACGCATGCATAACTCATCAATTACATTACTATAACCTGGACTAATATATAAGGGAAACCGAATATGCACAAGACAGTAACACTCACTTGAAGTTGTAAGGAAAGAGTATTATATCTTTGTTTTCATTTATTTTCAATGATCATAGCAAGTTGGCCTTGGTATCTGTAGCATGAAATTTAACCTCAGTTGCATCTATGAGATATGTGTTAATGAACCCAATATCACCGACTTGTCTTTTCTTTAATTCGGCGATCTTCAATCTGCATAATATAGTGAGGATAATCATAAATACATGCAATGAAAGAGCTGAGCTATATAGATAGACTTATTGATAGAAGTAGTAGTACTTACAGACAGTAGCAGGTGACCATTGCTTTATCGAGGGCCAATTGATTGAAAAACTGATACAACTCCTCAAATGGAATAGGCAACAGATCAATTCCAATGAGGTCATGCTCCGGTTTAACTCTCACATACAAAGTACTCCTCCCCCCAGACTCTCTGCAGATTTTCAAGTACCAATCATGCAATCTTTGCATCATCGTTGATAGAGATCTTTCGTCTTTGACGAGAGGCTTCCCGTACTCGTATCTGTGTATCTGCACGTCCATGAAATCATAATGTACATCGTCGGGCATGTAATCTCCAAGATTGCTATAAACGGGCACCATCCTCGGATCGATGATGTCGCTAGGCACCTTGAGCGGGGGGCATGATTGATTCCCTTATTCGTTGAGCTGGGCAATTTGTTTCCCAGCTGCTCATTGTTGTTTCATCCTAAGATCACTGACTGTACTTCCCGACCGCTCCGCTTCGGCCCATGTCTTTCCAATAATGCGCTCATAGTTGCCTTTCGGTGGAGACTTGGGTGGTTTTGCCAGGGCAGCCAGAGTGTGCTTCGCTTTCACCGGATCTACCTTCTCCTCCGGAGGTGGATGTCTCTTTGCTTTCAACCCTTGAAACCAGTCATCAACTTCGGTTCGCGCGATCATCACGTTCTTCTCCGGGCTCCTCTCGTATGGTAACTTCTTAGGAGTCTTTAGAGAAGGACCGAATCTGTATGTCCTCCCGCCTCTGGCTGTACTGCTAGACGCCGGCCGAGCAGACGGAGCGGCTGTCTTCTTTACTTGCTTACGAGGCGGAGGAAAAGGACTACAACGCGCCGGAGCAGCTGCCGGAGCGGCGGCAGGTATCTTCCGCCCTTGCTGACGAGGTGGAGAAGGAGAAGGTTGGCTGCTCGGGCGCGCCAGCGCAGGCGGAGAAGGAGGTGGAGCGCCGCCATGCGCCGGAGAAGGAGCCGGCCGAGTGCCCTAATCGTCACTCGCCAGAGGAGGAGGCGGTGGAGGAGGCGGAGTGCCCTGACTCACCGGAGGAGGAGGAGGAGGCGGAGGCGTCCAGTTCGGAAGGCATGGAGTCTTCAGAAAAGAACCCAGTCGAGTCTCCCCTTCTCCGGTAGGGTGGTCAAGCGAGAGGTCCTCAAATCCCTCCGTTATTTCTTCCACCATCACCTTAGCATATCCTTCTGGAATCGGCCAGCAGTGAAAAGTTGCGCCGGGTTCATTAGGAAAAACAGAGCCAACAACCTCCTTGACCTTCATATTAATCCATTGCTTCAGTAGGTGGCAATTTTGAGACTCTGTGATCGCATCCACGGGATAGCTGCAGGAAGGAGCCGTCAAGACATGCTCCGGCTGAAGCAGCTCGGTGGAAGCCAACTTGCTTCTCCGCTGAGATGGCGGGGTAGCTTCGGGGGAAGCTTCGGTAGTTCGTTTGCTGCGATTTGCTTCTCGTTCCTCTATCCCTTGTACCATTGCTTTAAGCGCCTGCAGTTCGGTCTCCTGCACTTTCTTCCTCCTCTCCTGGCATTTGTAACCGCTTGTGTCCGAAAACCCAGCCTTCCACATAATGGAGCCTGGCGTGCCTCGTGTCCGTCCAGGGTGCTCCAGATTACCGAGGGCCTTGGTGAGCTCGTCGTTCTCTCTGTCTGGAAGGAACGTCCCTTTCTGCGCTGCATCCATATAGTACCAAAGGTTCTTGAAGGGTATGTCAAGTTGCTCGTCCGTCCAAACGCACTTCCCTGTTACAGGGTCCAAGGATCCGCCAGCCCCGAAGAACCAAGTCCGGCAATGGTCTGGCCAGTTCATAATCTCTGGTTCGATCCCTTTATCAAGCAGATCAGTCTCATCCTTTGCCCACTTAGGCCGGCCTTTGAGGTAGCCACCTGACCGCGTGCGATGGTGAAGCTTCTTCTTCGCAACATTATTCTTGTTTGTCTCTGACATCTTCTTACTCTTATCCGATGTCTTGTGGGCCAAAAATGAGGGCCATTGATCTCTGATCTTCTCATATTTGCCGATGAATTGTGGTGTCTCTTCTTTGTCGACAAACCTTTTCAGCTCATTCTTCCACCTCCTCAATAGCTCTGCCATCTTCTCAAGAACAACAGACTTAATTAATTGCTCTATAACCGGCTTCTCCGGATCCTCCTCTGGCGGTAGGGTGAAATTTGCCTTCAGCTCATTCCAAAGATCATCTTTCTGCATATCATTGACATAAGACACCTCAGGGTCTTCTTTAGCCGGCTTAAACCATTGGTGGATGCTGATCGGGATCTTGTCCCTAACAAGAACCCTGCACTGAGCAGTAAATGCATCCTTTGTCTTGATGGGTTCAATCGGTAGGCCGTCGCGCGCGATTGCTGTGATCTTAAACCTTTCATCCTCGCACAACTTTTTCTTCGGGCCTCGTCTCTTAACCGAAGTTGTGCTCGATCCGTAGGGCTAGAAAAAAGAAGAAAGACAAGACTTAATTAATACGTGTACATACCAAAACAATGAATGCATCAATTAGCTAGTCTCAGCACAAGCTTAACTAATATATTTACCTGGCCGGACTCTCGTCGGTCACCGGAGCCGTCACCCTGTTCTTCCGGACCTGCTTCTTCACCCTGATGTTCTTCCGGACCCACTTCTTCACCCTGTTGTTCTCCCAGACCATCATTGTCGTTAAGATAACACGACATGACATCACCTCCGTCTAAGATTATGTCCCGCAACCTCTCTTCTGCTTCCTCGTCTCGTCCGTGCTCCATTGTTTCTGCAAATATATATTATTACATGGCAATTATTACACAAACATGACAGCACGTGGATATATTAGTTTGGGTGTACTCCTCGAGAGTTTTCACTGTCGAAGTTATCCGGGAGGGGGTAATATCGACAACGATGAGATACATACACGGGAAAATAATGTTATCGGGGAGCGGGTATATCGACCCCCCCCCCCCCACGTGTTGAAGTTATCGGGAGGGGGTATATCGACCCCCCCCCCTCGTGTTGAAGTTACCGGGAGGGGTTAATATAAAAAACTATGAGATACATACACGGGAAAATAATGTTATCGGGGAGAGCGGGTATATCGACCCCCCCACGTGTTGAAGTTATCGGGAGGGGTTTATATCGACAACGACGACATACGTACATGGGAAAATAATATTATTGGGGAGGGAGTATATTGACCCCCCCACATGTTGAAGTTATCGGGAGGGGGTATATCGACCCCCCTTGTGTTGAAGTTATCGGGAGGGGGTATATCGACAACGATGAGATACATCCATGGGAAAATAATGTTATCGGGGAGCGGGTATATCGACCCCCCCACACGTGTTGAAGTTATCGGGAGTTTATATCGACACGACATACGTACATGGGAAAATAATATTATCATGGAGGGCCGGGGTATATTGACCCCCCCTCGTGTTGAAGTTATCGGGAGGGGTATATGGACGACGACAGACCTAATAAAATATAAGAAAACAAAGAAGAAATAAAAGAGGAGAAGAAGAAAGGAATAGCTAGAGGAGAAGATCGAAGAAAAAAAAGAAGAAGAAAAAGAGGAGGAGAAGAAAGGAATAGAGGAGAAGAAGAGAAAATAGAATACATATATATTCTATTTTCTCTTCTTCTCCTCTATTCCTTTCTTCTTCTCCTCTTCTTTTTCTTCTTTTTTCTTCTTCTTATTCATTACTCCTCTTCTTCCTCTCCCCTCTTCTTCTCCTTTTCTTCCTCTTCTTATTTCCTTTTTCCTCTCATTCTTTTTCTTCTTCTTCCTTCTTAAAAATACATGAAGTAGTATTGCCTAATTCATTGTTCATATGATGAATATACAAACACTTACATATTTACAATAATTAATATCACCAAAAAAATCTATGAACAGAAAAAAAATCCTATTTTTTCTAAAAAACTATCTTTTGCATATATGCATGAACATATATATACACAGAGAACATATATACATATATATAAAAAAACAAGCATATATATGAAAAAAAATGCTAGCTAGGGAGGGTGCCGGCCGAAGCAGGAGGACCGCGGGGTCGGCGGCGAGGATGGCGATGGGGCAGTGGGCGCGCGCTCGGGGTAGGGGGCGCGGGCGATGGTGAGGGCGGGCCGGGGCGGCGCACATCGGGGAAGGGGCTGACGCGGGCGACGGCTAGGGCGGGCCAGGGCGGCGCGCGTCGGGGCAGGGGCGCGGGCGACGGCGACGGGGGCGGGCCGGGGCGGCGCGTCGGGGCAGGGGCGCGGGCGACGGCGACGACGGGGGCGGGCCGGGGCGGGCGACATCGGGGCAGCCTGGCGGCGTCGGCGTCGGGACGGCAACTGCGAGATGAGAGAGTGAAAATTTCCTAAGTGTGAACTTATATAGCAAAGCCTTTAGTCCCGGTTCGTGGCAGAAACCGGGACTAAAGGTGGGCATTAGTCCCGATTGGTGCCACCAACCGGGACCAAAGGCCACTTTTCAACAGTCGAAAGGGCGGGAAGCGGCGGCCTTTGGTACCGGTTGGTGCCACAAACCCGGAGTAAAGGGAGGCATTGGTCCCAGTTGGTGCCACGAACCGGTACCAATGCATCACTTTAGTCCCGGTTGGTGGCACCAACCGGGAGCAAAGGCGTTGTGCTGCCCTGCGTCAAAAGTTTAGTCCCACCTCGCTAGTTGAGAGGGGTGCGCAGTGGTTTATAAGCCCCACTGCCGCACCCCTCTCGAGCTTCTCTCCATTGCAGGCTTATGGGCCTAACTGTCACTGCTATGCGTGTGGGCCTACTGGGCCTCCTACGGGCCTGAATCCTGGCCCATGGATGGGTTTCTAGTCATATTCAGGCCATGGGGGCCCAGTAGGTGGCACTTTTTTTGTTTTTTTGTTGCTTTATTTATTTTATTTTCTTTTGTTTTTTGCTTTATTTTTTAATTCTTTATGCTTTTAGTTTTAGAGAAATTATAAACTTTTTGTTAATGCCATTAGTATTCAAATTTGAAAACACTTTTTTTGTTTTTTGTTTTCTTTGTTGCTTTATTTATTTTATTTTGTTTCTACTTACAACAAAATACTTATTGTTGCTATTTTTATTTTTATTTTTTAGTTTATTTGTTTTCTTTTCTGCATTAATTATTTTCTTTTGTTTTTTGCTTTATTTTTTAATTCTTTTTGCTTTTAGTTTTAGAAAAATTATAAACTTGACCAATGGTCCCGGGTCGTGCTTGGAACCGGGACCAAAAGGTCCAGACGAACCGGGACCAATGGCCCACGTGGTTGCCCTCTTGAGAGTGTTCTTGGTGAGAACATTGTTGACAAGCAGCGAACCAGAATTAATGGTATTACGAGGGCCAAACCATAAGACATTAAAGCATTTGAAATGAACTCTAAAAGTCTTCACTTTTTCTTCGCTTGTATCATCATAATAGTTGCGGGAGAAAGTCTTCACTTTTTCTTCGCTTGTGTCATTTTCTTATTGCGCTGTAACTTTTATCAGGATGCTTGGGTCAGCCTTGACTTTGAAGGGAGGAATTTCATGAAACTTTTCATAATCTTCAGACATGTCTGTCTTGCCCTCCACTCCCACGATGTCCCTTTTTCCTGAAAGAACTATGTGGCGCTTTGGCTCAGCATATGATGTATTCGCTTCCTTATCTTTTCTTTTTCTCGGTCTGGTAGACATGTCCTTCACATAGATAACCTGTGCCACATCATTGGCTAGGACGAACGGTTCGTCAGTGTACCCATGATTTTTCGGATCCACTGTTGTCATTCCGTACTGTGGGTCTACCTGTACCCCGCCTCCTGACAGATTGACCCATTTGCCCTTAAACAAAGGGACCTTAAAATCATGTCCATAGTCAAGTTCCCATATGTCCACTATGTAACTATGTGTCCTTTCCCCTCTCGGTTGTTGCATCAAAGCGGACACCGCTGTTTTGGTTGGTGCTCTTTTGATCTTGTTCAATCATGTAAAATGTATTCCCATTTATCTCGCATCCTTTGTAAATCAATACAGTCAAAGATGGTCCCCTGGACAACAAGTACAACTCATCACAAACAGTGTTGTCACCTCTGAGACGTGTTTCCAACCAACTGTTGAAAGTCCTGATGTGTTCACATGTAATCTAGTCGTTGCACTGCTCTGGGTGTTTGGAGCGCAGACTGTTCTTGTGTTCATCGACATACGGGGTCACCAAGGTAGAGTTCTGTAAAACTGTGTAGTGTGCTTTAGACCAAGAATGTCCGTCCCTACATATTATTGAGTCCACTTCTAGCGTGCCTTTTCTAGTCAGTCTCCCCTCATACCGCGATTTAGGGAGACCTATCTTCTTAAGGCTATGAATGAAGTCAGCACAAAACCCGATGACATCCTCTATTTGATGGCCCATGGAGATGCTTCCTTCTGGCCTAGCACGGTTACGGACATATTTCTTTAGGACTCCCATGAACCTCTCAAAGGGGAACATATTGTGTAGAAATACGGGCCCCAGAATGACAATCTCGTCGACTAGATGAACTAGGACGTGCGTCATGATATTGAAGAAGGATGGTGGGAACACCAGCTCGAAACTGATAAGACATTGCGCCACATCACTCCTTAGCCTTGGTATGATTTCTGGATCGATCACCTTCTGAGAGATTGCATTGAGGAGTGCACATAGCTTCACACTGGCTAATCAGACGTTTTCCATTAGAAGCCCCCTCAATGCAACCGGAAGTAGTTGCATCATAATCACGTGGCAGTCATGAGACTTTAGGTTCTAGAACTTTTTCTCTGGCATATTTATTATTCCCTTTATATTTGACGAGAAGCCAGTCGGGACCTTCATACTGAGCAGGCATTCAAACAAAATTTCTTTCTCTTCTTTCGTAAGAGCGTAGCTGGCAGGACCTTCAGACTGCTTTGGAGGCATGCCGTCTTTTTCGTGCAAACATTGCAGGTCCTCCCGTGCCTCAGGTGTATCTTCTGTCTTCCAATACACGCCCAAGAAGCCTAACATGTTCACGCAAAGGTTCTTCGTCACGTGCATCACGTCGATTGAAGAGCGGACCTCTAGCTCTTTCCAGTAGGGTAGGTCGAAGAATATAGATTTCTTCTTCCACATGGGTGCGCGTCCCTCAGCGTCATTCGGAACAGCTAGTCCGCCGGGACCCTTTCCAGAGATTACGTGTAAACCATTGACCATAGCAAGTACATGATCACCGGTACGCATCGCGGGCTTCTTCCGGTGATCTGCCTCGCCTTTGAAATGCTTGCCTTTCTTTCGACATTGATGGTTGGTTGGGAGAAATCGACGATGGCCCATGTACACATTCTTCCTGCATCTGTCCAGCTATATACTTTCGGTGTCATCCAAACAGTGCGTACATGCGTGGTATCCCTTGTTTGTCTGTCCTGAAAGGTTAATGAGAGCGGGTCAATCGTTGATGGTCAAGAAGAGCAACGCCTTTAGGTTAAATTCCTCTTGTTTGTGCTCATCCCACGTACGTACACCGTTTCCATTCCATAGCTGTAAAAGTTCTTCAACTAATGGCCTTAGGTACACATCAATGTCGTTGCCGGGTTGCTTAGGGCCTTGGATGAGAACGAGCATCATAATGAACTTCCGTTTCATGCACATCCAAGGAGGAAGGCTATACATACATAGAGTCACGGGCCAGGTGCTGTGATTGCTGCTCTGCTCCCCGAAAGGATTAATGCCATCGGCGCTTAAAGCAAACCATACGTTCCTTGGGTCCTTTGCAAACTCATCCCAGTACTTTCTCTTGATTTTTCTCCACTACGACCCGTCAGCGGGTGCTCTCAACTTCCCGTCTTTCTTACGGTCCTCGCTGTGCCATCGCATCAACTTGGCATGCTCTCCATTTCTGAACAGACGTTTCAACCATGGTGTTATAGGAGCATACCACATCACCTTCGCAGGAACCCTCTTCCTGGGGGGCTCGCCGTCAACATCACCAGGGTCATCTCGTCTGATCTTATACCGCAATGCACCATTTACCGGGCATGCGTTCAGATTCTTGTATGCACCATGGTAGAGGATGCAATCATTAGGGCATGCATGTATCTTCTGCACCTCTAATCCTAGAGGGCATACGACCTTCTTTGCTGCGTATGTACTGTCGGGCAATTCGTTATCCTTTGGAAGCTTCTTCTTCAATATTTTCAGTAGCTTCTCAAATCCTTTGTCAGACACAGCATTCTCTGCCTTCCACTGCAGCAATTCCAGTATGGTACCGAGCTTTGTGTTGCCTTCTTCGCAATTGGGGTACAACTCTTTTTTTTGATCCTCTAACATGCGATCGAACTTCAACTTTTCCTTTTGACTTTCGCATTGCGTCCTTACATCGACAATGACCCGGCGGAGATCATCATCATCGGGCACATCGTCTGGTTCCTCTTGATATTCAGCAGCTTCACCCGTTGCAACATCATCGGGCACATCATTTGGTTCCTCTTGATCTTCACCAGCTCCCCCCGTTGCAGCATCACCGTATTCAGGGGGCACATAGTTTTCATCGTACTCTTCTTCTTTGCCGTCTTCCATCATAACCCCTATTTCTCCGTGCCTTGTCCAAACATTATAGTGTGGCATGAAACCCTTGTAAAGCAGGTGGGTGTGAAGGATTTTCTGGTTAGAGTAAGACTTCGTATTCTCACAATTAGGGCATGGAAAACACATAAAACCATTCTGCTTCTTTGCTTCAGCCACTTCGAGAAATTCATGCAGGCCCTTAATGTACTCGGAGGTGTGTCTGTCACCGTACATCCATTGCTGGTTCATCCGCGTGCCTTATATATAATTAAGTGTGTCAAAAAGCATTACAGAACATCATGAATAGATAATTAAGTGACCAAATTAATAGAAGTTCATCTTCACATTAAAACCAACGTACAACGTATAGCTCTCCAGAGCATCTAATTAATTAAACCATACATTGAAACTATGTAAAACATTTCAATGCGAAAACAAACGCGATCATAACCGCAACCAAGGTAACAATTGATCCAATGGCATAATGATACCAAGCCTCGGTATGAACGGCATATTTTCCAATCTTTCTAATCTTCAAGCGCATTGCATCCATCTTGATATTGTGATCATCGACGACATCCATAACATGCAACTCCAATATAATCTTCTCCTCCTCAAATTTTTTATTTTTTCCTTCAAGAAATTGTTTTCTTCTTCAACTAAATTTAATCTCTCAACAATAGGGTCGGTTGGAATTTCTGGTTCACATACCTCCTAGATAAATAAAATCTATGTCACGTTGGTCGGCATAATTTTCATAAACAATAAATGAACCAATAGTTAAAAAGATAATATATACCACATCCGAATCATAGACAAGACGAGGGCCGACGGGGGCGGATACCAAAACCATCGCACTATATAAGATGCAATAATAAAAGTAAGAAAATGATACAAGTATCTATCTAAACATACAAGTAAGAATATTTTTCCTTTCAGAAAGAAGATAAGAACAAGAGGCTCACCACGGTGGTGCTGGTGATGAGATCGGCGCGGGTGATCTACGGCAGTGAAGACGGGTCGGGGCGTGACGGACCGCTAAACCTAGACAAATATTGAGGAAAATGGAGCTTATAGGTCGAGATTGGAGAGAAGAAAGCTTAAGTAGTGTGGCTCGGGCATTCCATCAAACACCTTGTGTGCATAGGAGGTGAGCTAGAGCACCATCAAGCCCTCTCCCCCTCGGCCAGAAAAAACAGAGCAGTGTGCTCTGCTTTTGCGCGAGGGGGTATATACAGGCACCACCATTTGTCCCGTTTGGTGGCATGAACCGGGACTAAAGGGCAGCCTTTGGTCCCGGTTCGTGCTATCAACCAAGACCAATGGTGATGGGCTAGGAGTGAGGCCCATTGGTCCCGGTTCGTCCCACCAACCGGGACCAATAGGTCCAGACGAACCGGGACCAATGGCCCACGTGGCCCGGGCGGCCCCCTGGGCTCACGAACCGGGTCCAATGCACCCATTGGTTCCGGTTCTGGACTGAACCGGGACTAATGGGCTTACCCGGCATGAACCTTTTCCCCCTTTTCTACTAGTGGCAGAAGCCCAATCAAACATCAAGTTTCTTGGATTTAATCGTTGTTTTGTCCAGGACCCATGTCCTTTGCAAGGACGGTTGTCATTTGCCACTGTGAGAGAGGCTTCACCGAGGATGAGGTGTCTCATTCCAGAATTACAAGCATATGCACTCAAGTCAACAATGGAGGGCCTCTGCTTCGTCTACACTGGAGCACCGCTAGCCACATCGTCAGCAGGACCTCAAACACTAGAGATGCCACGGGAACATATATTCAGTGAGGCGGGAGCGAATAACCTTTTTTCTTGAGAAAACACCGATTAAGTCCCGGAGAAAACAGCGAGGCGGGATCGAATATATTACAATTCATTATAATACACTGGAGTAGGTGTATTATATGGGCGATCTAACACTAACTGGCCCTTTTTAAAGCCCAAGGATATTTTTGACCTAAAAATTATTTATCTTTAATTGGCCCAATTAAGTCCCGGGTTATTCCTCTCCTAAATTTTCCAGTTAACTTAATTGCATTAACACTTCACTTAATTATACCCTTTATATGGGCGATCTTGTGTCAATTCCTTTGACATCTTTATATTGAAATATGCTTATGTTCAAAAAAATGTAGTGAAATGTGTTTGTTTCACATATGGAATATCAAATGTTGAAATTTAAAGATGTTCGCACTGTATCCAAGAGCGATCCTGTTCTAAAGATCTTGACACCAGGAGTCAAAATATATAAAAAGTTCCACAACAAAATTATAGTTGAAAAGATATGAATGGTTTAACTTTGCCAAGTTAGAATAAAAGTGTTGTTTTATTGTTTACTAGGAGAGAGTGTTCATAAACTCCTGTAATTTGGGATAATGGTAGTACATGGATATATGTTGTAAGTATTATTTGAGTGTGTGTTGCTAATTAGTGATTATAGATATTTATTTATAATTAGTTTAGGAGTTATTTTGTGTTCTGTTGTTCAGTTGTAACTTGACTTTCCATTGATTAATAAGTATTTTTGCCACCTCTCTCTCCCACGAGTTGGGGAGGGATTATGCCTCCAATCATACATAATTTCGAACTCCCTGTATATAAACATAAGTTCTACAGGAATATCATGAGTAGGATAAATGGAAACCATTAGTGATATATAATGCAATGTAACCATAGAAATGATTTCTTTGATTTTAATTTAACCATTGTTATTGTCAGGCTAACACTTCCTATAAAAATGTTACCTGTGCGGATGCACGTGTTGACGACAAGTGTTAGCTAGTTCCTTACGGGAATGCACAAAGTATCAGCTGATGGAGGAGGTGCTATGGAGTTGTCGCTGTTGATTGTATTAAGCAGCATTTATCAATCTGTTGGCAACTTCTTTCAGATTTCACATCGAATCGGTAGGTGTAGAATTAGCGCACTAGTGCTACGGATAGCTGCATGTGCTGTTCATCAGAAAATCATTTTTCTTAGCTAGCTTAGCTAGCATGTACTATTACGAGTGTCAGTTCAATTCTTGATGAAAGCTATGTAGTACTACTCACTACTAGGGAAAAGGCTATACACAGAATCTTAGCAGCAGCGAGGGTTAAAAACCCACGCTACTGCTACTTACTAGCAGCGCGGGTTTTTAAACCTCGCTCCTACTTAGTTGATAGAAGTAGCGCGGGTTTTTAACCCTCGCTACTACTAAGCGGTCTCTACCGTGCCCCCCGGGACATGCCATAGTAGTAGCGCGGGTTTTTAACAATCGCTACTACTAAGTTGATAGCAGCAGCATTGGTTTTTAACCCTCGCTACTACTAAGTGGTCTCTACCGTCCCCTGGACCATGCCATAGTAGTAGCGATGGTTATAAAACCGCGCTACTACTAAGTTGATAGTAGTAGCGCGGGTTTTTACCACTCGCTACTACTAATCGTCTGCCATAGCAGTAGCGCGGGATGTGGTCCCATTTTCAAACTCTACCCCCCCATGGATCGCCTTTTCAGTTTAAAAAAAAGAAAATGATGAAAATGTCAAAAAATAAAAGAAAATAAGTTTCCCATGTTATATGTGGTCTAGTTGTTGGGAAAATTTGCAAATATGAATTTCGACTTCATTTGCAAAACCTCTCGAGAATTTGTAAACATGGGCATAACTTTTGCATACTAACTCGGATGAAAAAAAATTTTATATGAAAAATCATCTACTCGAAAGTTACATCCGAATTTAACAGGGGGAATTTTCAACCTTTTTTCTTGAGAAATTTACAAAGCATTATAATACACCGGAGCACGTGTATTATATGGGCGATCTAACGGATAACACTAACTAGGCCTTTCAAAAGCACAAGGGTATTTTCAACCTAAAAAATTATTTATCTTTAATTGGCCCAATTAAGTCCAGGGGTATTCTTGTCCTAAATTTTCCAATTAACTTAATTGCATTAACATTGCACTTAATTATACCCTTTATATGGCCGATCTAGTGTCAATTCGTTTCACATCTTTATATTGAAATATGTTTGTGTTAAAAAATGTAGTGAAATGTGTTTGTTTCACATATGGAATGTCAAATGTTGAAATTTAAAGATGTTTGCACTGTACCCAAGAGCGATCTTGTTCTAAGGATCTTGACACCAGGAGTCAAAATATACAAATTGTTTCACAGCAAAATTATAGTTGAAAAGATATGAATTGTTTAACTTTGCCAAGTTAGAATAAAAGGGTTGCTTTATTGTTTAGTAGGAGAGAGTGTTCCTAAACTCCTATAATTTGGGAGGATGGTCGTACATGGATATATGTTGTAAGTATTATTTGAGTGTGTGTTGCTAAGTAATTATTATAGAGATTTATTTATCATTAGTTTAGGGGTTATTTTGTGTTCTGTTGTAACTTGACTATACATTGATTAATAAGTATTTTTGCAACCTCTCTCTCTCCCACGAGTTGGGGAGGGATTATGCCTCCAATCATACATAATTTCCAACTCCCTGTATATAAACATGAGTTGTACAGGAATATCATAAGTCGGATAAATGGAAACCATTAGTGATGTATAATACAATTTAACCATAGATATGATTTTCTAGATTTTAATTTAACCATTGTTATTGTCAGGCTAACACTTCCTATAAAACTGTTACCCATGCGAATGCACGTGTTGACGACAAGTGTTAGCTAGTTCCTTACGGGAATCATATGACTGGGAATGCACAAAGTATCAGCAGATGGAGGAGGTGATAGGGAGTTGTCGCTGTGGATTGTATTAAGTAGCATTTATCAATTGGTTGCCAACTTCTTTCAGATTTCACATCGAATCGGTAGGTGTAGAATTAGCGCACTAGTTCTATGGATAGCTCCATGTGCTGTTCATCGGAAAACTATTTTTCTTAGCTAGGTTAGCTAGCATGTACTGTTAAGAGTGTCAGTTCAATTCTTGAAGAAAGCTACGTAGTACTACTCTTTGGATGACACTCTCTTCGCTTGAAGGATCCAAACCTCGGACAGGCACACTAGTAGAAAATGGGCCTATTGTCCCGGTTCATAAGGGCTTTTTGTCCCGGTTCCTGAACCGGGATTAAAGGGTCGTTACTAATGCCCTGACCCTTTAGTAGGTCGGTTCAAATCAGAACCGGGACAGATGGGCCTCCACGTGGCCTGTGCGCTGAGCCCAGGCAGTAGGCCTTTGGTCCCAGTTGGTGGCACCAACCGGGACCAATAGGCAACCACGCGTCAGCATTTCTGTGGCTGGGGTTTTTGTTTTTTTTGAAAGGAGGGGGGTTGGGTGTTTTGGGGGGTTAATTTAGGTATATATTGTGTTAGATAGCTAATTAATACAGAGAAGTGTCATCTCTTATGTCCGTGCTTTGTCGACCCTACGTACTATACATACATATAGAGAGGACTAGACATGCTAGCTAGATAGTAAGAAAACAAAGGAAACAGAAGATCGTCATGAACATATATGCATAGGAAACCGGCTTTGATTTTTCTAGAACATACACGCTAGCCCAATCAAACATCAAGTTTCTTTGATTTTTCTAGAACGAAGGTTCAAGAGGAGCCCGGCTTTGAATTAACAAAGCCATTAACCGGCCAGGATTTCATCGAACAAGCATAGGAACCAAAGAAAAAACAGCAAGACGATACATGGTGCTGTGTAAACAGCTATCAAGCTACTACAAACTACTAGCAAAGATATGGAAACTAAAGCGCAAGTTCAGCTAGAAGTCGAAGAAGCCCTCCATAGCGAGCAGAGGACCACAAATTACACCCGCAAAAGCATGGGGAAGACATAACCAGTAGCTGGAGGAACACTGTTGTCAGCTCCATGGGCTCTGGCCGTCGATGTCGCCCTCCTCCACCTCAGAAGGGGGCTCCCTACTGAGGGAGTCCTGGATTAAGGGGTCCTTGGGCATCCGGGCTATGTAACGTGGGCCGGACTGATGTGCTATGAAGATACAAGACAGAAGGCTTCTTCGCGTGTCCGGATGGGACTCTCCTTTGCGTGGATGGCAAGCTTGGCGTTCGGATATGTAGATTCCTTCCTGTGTAAACCGACTCTGTACAAGCCTAGGCCCCTCCGGTGTCTATATAAACCGGAGGGTTTAGTCCGTAGAGGCAATCACAATCATACAGGCTAGACAGCTAGGGTTTAGCCATTACTATCTCACGGTAGATCAACTGTTGTAATCTTCATATTCATCAAGATCAATCAAGCAGGAAGTAGGGTATTACCTCCATCAAGAGGGCCCGAACCTGGGCAAACATTGTGTCCCCCATCTCCTGTTACCATCGACCTTAAACGCAGAGTTCGAGACCCCCTACCCGAGATCCGCCGGTTTTGACACCGACATTGGTGCTTTCATTGAGAGTTGAACTCAAGACCTCCCGCTTACCAAACAGGTGCTCTAACTGTCGTGGTTCTAAGTCTGACAGTAGAATAGGGGGTATGTATGGAGAGGCAAGATCCTAGCTACGGTGGAGTTGTGACGAGTTCAGTCCCTTCGCGGAGGAAGTAACATCCCTACGTCTCGGTGCCCCGAGGCTCGGTCGAATGGATTATGCGTAAAGTTACAGGGGGTGCGAACCCTTGTGCCTGCGGAGGGGGTGGCTTATATAGAGTTTGCTAGACCTCTCCGGCCCTCAGTTACACAAGGTTCAATGTACATCAAGATAGGGTCAGGGAGTCCTGGATTAGGGGGTATCCGGACGGCCGGACAATAACCTTTGGCCGGACTGTTGGACTATGAAGATACAAGATTGAAGAATTCGTCACATGTCCGGATGGGACTCTCCTTGGTGTGGAAGGCAAGCTTGGCAATACGGATATGTAGATCTCCTTCCTTGTAACCGACTCTGTGTATCCCCAGCCCCCTCTGGCGTCTATATAAACCGGAGGGTTTAGCCCGTAGAACAACAACAATCATACCATAGGCTAGCTTCTAGGGTTTAGCCTCTATGATCTCGTGGTAGATCAACTCTTGTACTACCCATATCATCAATATTAATCAAGCAGGACTAGGGTTTTACCTCCATCGAGAGGGCCCGAACCTGGGTAAAACATCATGTCCCTTGCCTGCTGTTACCATCTGCCTAGACGCATAGTTCGGGACCCCCTACCCGAGATCCGCCGGTTTTGACACCGACATTGGTGCTTTCATTGAGAGTTCCTCTGTGTCGTCATCGTTAGGCTTGATGGCTCCTTCAATCATCGTTAGCGATGCACTTTAGGGTGAGATTTTTCTCCCCAGGCAGATTTTTATATTCGGCGGCTTTGCACTGCGGGCCAATTCGCTTGGCCATCTGGAGCATATTGAAAGTTACGCCCCTCGCCATCAGGTCAGGTTTGGAAGCTTAAAATACACGGCCGACATACGTGGAGACTTGATCTTCGACGAATTCGAGCCCCGGCCAAGTGCGTCGCACTGTCACGATGGGCATGATTTAGCTCTGCCGCCGAACAGTGTTCAAGAGACCGCACCTGCCACCGCTCCGACCTTCAATTCGGAGCCAATTGCGCCATCCGTGGGCGGATGGTTAGACCCCGCCGCAGATGTCACAGCCTCAACGACGATCGAGCCGAACACCATCCTTACCCTTCACAAGGCCCGTGACTCCACATTGCCGGACTCTCCTTCGGACTCCGAACCACCCGCGCCCCTACCAATCAAATCCGGTTGGGCGCCGATCATGGAGTTCACCGCCGCGGATATCTTTCAGCACCCGCCCTTCGGTGACCGGATTATGACCGGTTTATGACCGGCAGGATTGGGATGCGGACGACGGAGAAATTCAACGCCCACCCACCACCCACTTTGTAGCCACTGTCGATGATTTGACCGACATGCTCGACTTCGATTCCGAAGACATCGATGGTATGGACGATGATGTAGGAGCCGGACAGAAACCACTGCCCACAGGGCACTGGGCAGCCACATCATCTCACTATGTATGCATGGTGGACACACCCAAAGGAAACAACGACGAGGAACGGAAGGACGCACGGAAGGATTGTTCCCTCGAAAAGCAGTCAAAGCGGAGGCGTAAGCGCCGCCCCAAATCCCGCCTCGACAGAAACAACAGTCATACAGACCCAGCGATAGAGCAGGGTGAGCCGGCGGACGACAAACATGGCATTGAACAACCGTCCGACCATGGCAACACGGATAATCAAACCGAACAACCCGTCTCAGGTGAAGATAACAGTCCGGATGACCTCACGCCGAACAAACTCCTGGAGCAGAAGAACCTCCATAAAAGGCTCGTCACCACTTCGCGTAGCCTGAAAAAGTAGAAGCGGAAGCTCAAGACTGCGAAGGATGCACTCAGAATCAAATGGAGCAAAGTACTCAACACCACAGACAAATGTGGCGCCAGTCGCCACACAAAGAGCTACCCAAAGCGAAAGCTACTGCCGGAATTTGATGAGGAGGCCTCAGAGACCCCGCAATCTAAAAACAAAGCAGCCATTTGGTCAGATAGATGACCTCATGGCCAACATAGAGAGGCAAACGATGCCGCACACAAGCCAGCATGCGGTCCACATAAGGACTCGCATCAAAAAGACGGCCCAACCAGATCTATCTACGGGCCAAGAAGGCACGCTCCAGCACGCAATGCAACACAACAAAAATCTGAACACCACGGTACACCCAAATATAGGGGTGCAGCACACCCCCTATGTTTCACCGATGAGGTGCTGGACCATGAATTTCCAAAGGGATTCAAACCCGTAAACATAGAGGCATATGATGGAACAACAGACCCTGGGGTCTGGATTGAGGACTACATCCTCCATATCCACATGGCTCGAGGAGATGATCTCCACGCCATCAAGTACCTACCCCTCAAGCTCAAAGGACCAGCCATGCACTGGCTTAAAAGCCTCCCCGAAAACACCATTGGAAGTTGGGAAGAGCTCGAGGACGCCTTTCGGGCAAATTCTCAAGGGAACTATGTCCGACCACCGAATGCAGACGATTTAAGTCATATAACTCAACAGCCCGGAGAGTCAGCCTGAAAGGTTTGGAACAGATTCCTTGCTAAAAAGAACCAAATAGTTGACTGTCCGAACGCCGAAGCCTTAGCAGCTATCAAACACAGCGTTCGAGACGAATGGCTCGCCAGACACCTCGGCCAAGAAAAACCAAGAACAATGGCTGCATTAACAAGCCTCATGACCCGCTTTTGCGCAGGCGAGGACAGCTGGTTGGCCAGATGCAGCACCAGCGACCCAAGTACATCCGAAGTCCGGGACGGGAATGGGAAGCCACGACGCAGTAAAAACCAGCGCCGGAATAAGGAAAATAGACCGAAGAGCACGGCGGTAAACGCCGGATTCAAAAGCTCTCGGCGGAGTCAGCAAAAACTGCCTCTCAAATATAACAGGGATGAACTGTCTAGCCTAAACATAATTCTGGACAAGATATGTCAAATCCACAGCACCCCTGGTAAGCTTGCAAATCGTACCCATAGAGAATGTTGGGTCTTCAAGCAATCCGGCAAACTCAACGCCGAGCACAAGGGGTTGGATACACCAAGTGATGACGATGACGAACCCCACAAGCAAAGCACTAGGGAACAGAAGAAATTCCCACCAGAAGTCAATACAGTAAATGTGTTACATGTGACAAAGGGGAGAAACAAGGTGGCGCCCATAGAGATACGTGCCCTATGGCCTATCACAACGGAGTTCCGCCACTGGTCATTCAAACCGATCACCTTCGACCATCGGGATTACTCTGCAAGTATCCGGCACGCAGGATGGCTGCCTTTGTGTTAGACCCGATAATTGACGAATACCACTTTGCACGAGTCCGGATGGACGACGGCAATAGTTTAAACCTGATATATCAGGACACAGTCCACAAAATGGGGATAGACCCAACAAAAATTAGCCATAGCAATACTTCCTTTAAAGGAGTAACGCCAGGCCTAGAAGCCCATTGCATGGGCTCCCTCCTACTAAAAGTTATGTTCGGCTCCCCCGATAACTTCCGTTGCGAAAAGCTAACCTTCCACATCGCCCCGTTTAAAAGTGGTTATCAAGCACTACTGGGACGCGAAGCTTTCGCCCGCTCTAACGCAATACCGCATTATGCGTCTCTCACGCTAAAGATGCCCGGCCCACGAGGCATCATCTCATTAAAGGGAAATATTGAGTGCTCCTCGCGCGCGGAAAACTGTGCGGCTGCCTTGGCAGCCACACACTAAAACGGCCTCACCAAACATAGCATCTAACAGGTTGTTAAAACCACGGACACGGCTAGAAGTCCGGCATAAACATATAAGGTTTGATGGCTATATACCCCTATACAAGGGGCTCCGTGCATGTAAACAGGCGACAATAAGGCTCAATTTTAGCCATCTTGAATTATACTTTGTTTATTATAAACACACATTTTGCACGACTACTTTTTTAGCTAAGTTCCTCTCTTTTACAGATAACTATCGTGCTACACCCGTCCAGGATACGGCACAACGGAGACACAGGCGTAGACGTGCAGCAGGGACCCGCTCCAAGGATTCTTTTTAGATTAAGACCCTGCGTAAACCTTTCTTATTGTCTCTTGTTGATACTAATCCCCCGGATTCTCAGCATAACCGAGAAGGAGGCTAGCGGCTTGGCATGTGGCCACGTCAGAATATTGCACGTACCTGGACACCAGGGGCTTATTACAAAGGGCGCTGTTCAGTCCGTTTAAAATCATAAAGACCGAACACCTTAGGGAGTGTTCGGTGTCGCGAGTTTGGCCTTATATGCATCAGCTCCAAATCATGTCTTTGGTCAAATGTTGGGTTTGCCCGGCTCCTGTGTTTTGCCGCCTTACGTTCCGCTCTATAGGCTAAGGCGGCACCAGGAGAACTACTGCGATTGTGCCCCGGTTCAGCCAGGCGAGCACCTCAGTAGAGAAAGCCGAAAACTGACTGTCATGATATAGCGTGAGACTGGTTAACCACTCGATGACCTAGCGGAATCTTCGGGATTCCTCCGCCTTAACGAAGGGCCGTTTCCCGGCCAGGCACACAAGTGCCCCGAATTCGGGTGAGCGCGGCACCACCAGGGGCTATATAGTAACCCCACTGTCAAACTCCTATGGCTAAGTGAAAGTGATAAAGCATTATAGTCCGATTGCCTAGTTCGCTGCGCTATCACCTCCTGATGGACCAAGACATTGGATCAAGTGTGAAAATGCGTCTTCTGTGAACACCCCGCATTATATGCGTGGGGGCTGAAGCCGACGACTGCCATCTTTCAGGTTATATACATATATACGTAAATGGCCGCACATGAGGCATTATAATTCTTGCAAGCACAAGTATAAAATAGCTTTTACATTTCAGCAAAACATTGTTTTCAATGAGAATACATGTTATTCGAACATAATATCCTTCGAGCATTGGACCTCTATCGAACGAGCGCCCTCCTGAACTTCTTGAAAGTAGTGCTCGGCTGGTACTCAGCTTTTGTCTGAATCTTGGGCGGCAATGGCGGTGGCCTCCATCCCTGCCAAGTATGTTTTGACACGGGAAGGGCCATCCGTGCACCCTCCACGCACTCTGACCTCCTCATCGCGTTGATATGTGGCACCGCACCAAGGAACTGTCGCACCAAGCTAAAATAACTGTTTGGCTTTGGCCTTTCCGGCCACAGATGATCCACGACGTACCTTATGGCAAGTCCGGACAACCTATTCAGCTCGGCCCACTCGGCCAGCCGATCAGGCAATGGAAGCGGACGCACTGGATCGTTAAATTGTGACCAGAAAAGCTTTTCCACTTCACGATCCTTTTGATCTCGGAAGTGTTCGGCCGCATCAGCGGCACTCGCCGCTAAATCAAGATATGCGTTCGCAGAACTCCACATGCGGTCCAAAGGAGCATATTTCGGATCTCCGAACTTCATCCGCAGCATAAAGGGCTTCCCAGCCGCGATATCTCCGGCTTGACGCAGCTCCTCCTTCATCGCTCTCATTGCAGAACGAGTATCCTTGGCCACCATCGTGGCCTTCTCAAGGTATGTCCTCTTCGCCTGGTCTTCCTTTCCAAGAAGCTAGCAACGATGAGCGGCGTCCTTCAACTTCACAGCCATTTGGCCATCTCTTCCTTGCTTTGGCAGTGAGCGGCCTATTCGGGCTTTAGCTCCTCATCCGCCTTTAGGGCAGCCGCATCGCTTTTTCTGTCTTGTTCTTTGACTCGGGCAAGCTCTGCCCAAAGGTTCTCCATGGTCGCAGCTCCATCTGCAGCAGCACACACGTTATAAGATACTGGCATCATGCTCCTCTTACCATGTGTCTCTGGAGCAATCACATACCTTGTGCCTCATCAAGACGCTTGTTAACAAGCACGATGTCGGCATCTGCTACGTCAAGCTGGCAAATCCATCAGTCCGGCGGGCTTCGGGTGGCGTTATTACTACCTTCTGGCCTTGCCGGATCAGGAGAAGCCCTCCGCGACGACACCTCAGGGTCGCCCGCCTCTTGAGGCGGTATGGTAGGGGGAGGCATTCCACTCTCCATCATCTCCGGAAGAAGATCCCTCGAAGACGAGCTCTGCTGAGAAGGGCTAAGATCCGAACTGCAAAATAAGTGCTTCGGTTACTTTCCTTAGGAATAAAGCAAGGGTTTCTCTCATTATTAAAACACCCTTTTACTTACAGCTCGGTTGAGGGCTGATCCCCTTGGGGGCATAGTACGGACGGGGTATCCCCCGGTGTAGGACCGTCTGGCGAAGATTTCTTCCCCCGCTTCGAGACCATTATCTCCGGGTCTCCAGAGGAGGTCCTCTTCTTCCCCTGACGAAAGGAATTTTCGATTCTTCCTTTCCGGACAACCTCCTCTGCGGAGGCAGTAGCCTACTTGTTCCCCCCTTCATCTTCTTCTGGAAGGCGCAATCTCCAGCATCCTGGTTAATACGGGGTCTAGCGAGGTCTCAGCAAGGGGGGCCGGACACCTGATCAATTTTGCCTTCGCTACCCACTCCTGGTTCAAGAACAACTCTTTTTAAGGGTGATGTTGTGATAAATAAATGGGTAACGTGTTCGGACACAGGGCTACTTACTTGGGTATCCGGATGATTGCAGCTTAGACCTGCATCCTTAGTAGGGTCCGGACACATCATTTGTGTTCCGAAGTACAATTTGTACATCTCTGCGGGCGTCATGCCAAGGAAATGTTGAAGAGCTCACGGTCCCTCCGGATTGAACTCCCACAGGCGGAGGGGACAACGTTTGCAGGGCAGGACTCAGCGAATCAGCATGACCTGCGTCACCACGACTAGACTGACATCTCTCTCAAGGAGATGTCTGATGCGACTCTACAATGTGGGCACATCCTTTTCTGGCCCCCAGTCTAACCCCTTGTTGACCCATGACGTTAGTCGTGGTGGGGGACCCGAGCAAAAAAAAGGCGGAGCCTCCCACTTGGTGCCCCTAGGAGCTGTGATATAAAACCACTCTTGTTGCCATAAGTTGGACTCCTCTTGGAAAGAGCCCTCGGGCCATGGGGCGTTAGCATTTTTGCTTATTACAGCGCCTCCGCACTCTACGTGCTGTCCCTCGACCATGTTCGGCTCCACTTTGAAGGTCTTGAGCCACAGTCCGAAGTGAGGGGTAATACGGAGGAAAGCTTCGAACACGACGATGAATGATGAGATGTGGATGATGGACTTCGGAGCTAAGTCGTGGAAGTCTAGCCCATAATAGAACATGAGCCCCCTCACAAAGGGATCCGGTGTGAAGCCTAGCCCTCGGAGGAAGTGGGATATGAACACGACGCTCTCACCGGGTTTGGGAGTGGGAATAACCTGCCCTTGAGCAGGCAGCCTATGCGGGATTTCATCGGTCAAGTACCTGGCCTCCCTTAGCTTCATTACGACTTCCTCCGTGACGGAGGAAGGCATCCATCAGCCTTGAAGGTTGAATCCGGACATAATCGAAGGTCCGAAGTGCTTGAATCTGAAGCTTCTGGTACTGGAACTCGAGGCGGGAGGCGGATTCGATTGAGATCGAAAGAAAAGAATAAGGCCACGATCTCTTTATAAATAGGTTGAATACTGAGAGCCCTCCCTGTGACCGTTTGGGATTTACCTTTGATCGAGGGGACATACCAACGGGCACGATTGGGTTACCCACGTCCGTGTTGATGAGAATCCCGTAAATAAAGGGGACACGATCTCTGCTTCGGCAAGACGTGCCAAGGAAACTGCCTCGCAAAACGCGCTGAGGTGGGGGGTAAAAAATAAAGGCTTGGCTGTGGTGTGATGTAGCCCTACGAAATACGTCAGCAGTATGGATTTGTGAAAATATAATTGTCTCCACAGTGGTGTGTGGAACTTGTTTTGCAGAGCCGGACACGATCCTCGTGTTCAAAACCTTCTATGAAGTATTCGGAGGAGGAACCCACCTTGCAATGACGAAGACAAATCTGCGCGCCGGACTCATCGTCATTGAAGCCTTGTTTAGGGGCTACTGAGGGAATCCTGGATTAGGGGGTATCCGGACGGCCGGACTATAACCTTTGGCCGGACTGTTGGACTATGAAGATACAAGAATGAAGACTTCGTCCCGTGTCCGGATGGGACTCTCCTTGGCGTGGAAGGCAAGCTTGGCAATACGGATATGTAGATCTCCTTCCTTGTAACCGACTCTGTGTAATCCTAGCCCCCCCTGGTGTCTATATAAACCGGAGGGTTTAGTCCGTAGAACAACAACAATCATACCATAGGCTAGCTTCTAGGGTTTAGCCTCTCTGATCTCGTGGTAGATCAACTCTTGTACTAACCATATCATCAATATTAATGAAGCAGGAGTAGGGTTTTACCTCCATCGAGAGGGCCCGAACCTGGGTAAAACATCTTGTCCATTGCCTGCTGTTACCATCCGCCTAGACACACAGTTCGGGACCCCCTACCCGAGATCCGCCGGTTTTGACACCGACATAGGGCGTTACTGGTAACGCCAACAATAAAGGCATATAAATGATCATTAAGACTAAAGAGTGAATGCCCGACCATTGTCATTCAGAGTGACCTTAGATATTCTATTCTCTGAGTAGTTTCTGGTATGGTCGAATGGAATTGGGCTAACCGAGTGAACTCTCAATCGAGTGGGTTGCATCTTGGGGTGATTATAATCGGTAGATTCTGCTGTTCTTTGAATGTCCTTGATTGTAAGGCAGTATCCTTGGGTAGGGTACTTAGATCAGGTCTATTGTCCTACCCTAGGTATATGTCATCATCATTAGCCCCCGAATGGTTCTGGGTCCAAGTGGAGCTAGAGTTGAAGGTGGTTCCGACCCAACTTTCATGCTTCGGAAGCACTTTACTTGGATTGGTTAACCACGCTAAAATCTTCGACTTCGTCTTCATTCGCATTGAGCCACTCAGAAGTTGTCGAGTGAACTTTGTCAATAAGCTTCGAGTGTTTGATAAGGTATAAAATCTTCGGCCTGATTGACTGCTCTGCCGCTACCAGATCTTGCAGGATTCGAAATTTGGGGAAGCGCGCGGGGTAGACGAGGCCGCGGTAATTGGAGTGGATTAGGCAGGGGCACCTCGATCTCTGCGCCACCTTTTTCGCCATGTACTGCGCGCGCAAATGTTGCGGGATTTGACAGGATTGCCTGGGCCCACGAGTCAGTCACTCAAGAGAAGGCTTCATATAAGGCGTCCTGGCTGAGGTTTTCTGCATAGTGCGCCACATTCCCCCCTTTCCTGCTCTGTTTCTCCATTGCAGGCACCTCTGCTCTCGGCACTGCCGCCCTGCTTGAGCTCTATCCACCACGATGGGGAAAGGAGAAGACGGCGGCTTCGGAGCACACGAAGAAGGTGACGGAGAAGGCGAAGGGGAAGAAGACGAGCCGGGGAGGCTCTTCGTCGAGATCTAGCCTACCACCCGGTTGGATCCAAGGCGACTAGATTCGGTCGACGATCCAGCGGGAGGACGTGGAAGACTTCGTCAAGGGAGGACTGACCCCCCATGGGTCCTGGCGGCTTCCGAAGGACGAGTCTGAGCCGCTGCTTCAGGAGGGTGAGTGCTTCCTTCTTGCGACTCACATTGACCGCACTCACTACAAAAAAAGACACATCCGTGACATTTTGGGCCTAACAAAAAAAATATGTCATACTTATGACACTTCTATGACGGTAATTGTGACAAAACCCGGTATCATCATAGATGTGGTGCAGTCCTACTTCTATGACAAAAAATCATGACAGAAAATGGGCTTTTCGTCCTGGGCGGGACGGAGACGCAGTTGCATGACATTCTTTGGGCCGTCCATGACGGAAAAAGCCATGGTAGAAGCGAGGGCGGGGAAAATATCGCGGTGTTCCCGGTTACGGTGGGTGGTCGTGGGCGAGCGATGCTTGTTTCTCTCGTACACGCACGCGCGTGGGTGCGAGACGTAGGGCTCTAACTGAACCCGACCGATTGCACTGCAGGCTACGCGTTACTGAACCCAAGTGATCGATCGATGGATGTTAACTGAACTCGATCGAGCGATTCCTTTGCTACTGCTGCTAACTGAAGCCAATCGATGCTGCCTCTCGATGAACAGTGAGCGTTGCTGGGGGGGTTTGGACGAAAAGTTCCCAGTGGGGGTGGATGAACAGGACCCCGTGGTGTTGCCTCTGTATGAACAGGACCCCGATCGATCGAGCCGGTTGGGGCTGGATGAATAGGACCCCGTGGAGGGCAGGATGAACAGGACCACCCCATGGAGGGCTGGATGAACAGTAGACGGTGGAGGGCTGGATGATCAGTAGCCCCTGGATGGGTGGTTGAACAGGAGCCCGTGGAGAGGGCTGGTTGAACAGTAGCCGCTGGAGTAGCGCGTGGTGGAGGCTGGATGAACAGGAGCCCGTGGATGAACAGTCGCAGGTGGAGGCCGGAGGAGGTTGATGGTGGAAGAACAGTAGCCTGTGGAGGCTGGAGGGGGTCGACGGTGGAGATGAACAGTATCCCGTGGAGTCCCGTTTTGCGATACGCCACACCCCTCCCGATGAGTAGGACCCCTGTTTCGACCGTAGCGCTCCAACACAAGTCTGTTTCCTCCGTTTTGCGGTACGCCACACCCCTCCTGATCAACAGGACCCCCGTTTCGACCATAGGAGGTCCGTTTCCTCCATTTTGCGGTACGCCAGACCCCTCCCGATGAACATGATCCCGTTTCAAACGTGGCCGGTCGAACACAAGGAAGTTTCCTCTGTTCCGCGATACGCCAGGCCTTGTTTCCATAGGCTGTTCCGTCCAAGCCCTCCCGATGAACACGACGACGCATTCCGTTCTGACCCAGCAGGTTGGCTCCCCATGAACATGACGACGATGTTGTTTCTCCGTTCCAACCCAGTACACGAGCCCTGGCCGTACGTACGCGCGGGTAGGCGTCCGATACCCCACTCGTATGTACGTACGTTGCCGTATTTACTTTCTTGCACCCTGGCCGCTGTACGTACATGTACATGCTACGTGCGTGCCTCTGCTACGACACGTGCGCGCCGCTGCTACGACACGTGTGTGCCTCTACATCGACCAGCATGTACGTACATGTTCGCGACCAGAATGACAACGCTACGTACGCTTCTACCAGGTGGGTCCCGACTGTCAGGCACTTCCTTGCGTGCGAAGATGTAGCTGGTGGGTCCCAGCATTCAAGGGGTGAATCATTTTTTTGCTCAGACGCACTTCCTTGCGTGCGAAGATGTACCTGGTGGGTCCCAACTGTCAGGGGAAATGTTTTTTTTCGCGAAATATGGTGGCCCGTCCAGTGGGTCCCCGATGTCAGGTGGAGGAATAATTATTTTGCGCGCAATAAGGAGGCACTTCCTTGCTGCGGCCGTGGACCCAGCTGTCAGCCTCTCCACGTACAGTCCACGTCCGATGGAAGCCGTTCCCTGACCATGTTGACCATGCTGCGCCGAGATCACAAGAGCGATGGATGACGGCGAGGCCTAGGAAGGGGACGACGCGGAGCCGGGGAACACCCTACAGTGGATGCCCACGTGTAGAGGAGTACAAGGGTTCACTGGTTCGCTGATGTCGCCGCAGTATAACAGGGGGTGTGGGTGAGTAGATGGATGGCCTCACCAGCGATGGCAATAGTAGGGGCGGTGAGGCCTCCGCCGCAGCACAGCCGGCCACGGGAGGCAGGAGCATGCAGCACGACCGGCGCTGCTTTGGGTGGCTGGAGCAACAAGACCATAGGTTGAAGAAGCACTACGGCCGTTGGATGGACATGTAAGGTCACTGGAGCTAGAATCGTTGATATTGACTAAGTTGACAAAGCACTCCATCCCCGTCAACTTAGTAGGCCCACAAGTCAGCCTCCCACCAAGGTGGGTCGCAACTAGTAGGGGGAGTATTCATTATTTTTGTGCATAACAAGGAGGCACTTCCTTGCGTGCGAAGATATAACTGTTGGGTCTGACCTGTCAGCGGTGGGAACGTTTTTTTCCGCGAAATACAGAGGCCCTTCCGGTGGGTCCTAGCTGTCAGTTGGAGGAATCATTATTTTGGGCGTAATAAGGAGGCATTTCCTTGCGTGCGGCCGTGGACCCAGCTGTCAGCCTCTCCACACACAGTCTACTTCCGATGGTGTCATTCGTTGACCCATTTGACCACTCCGTGTCGAGCACATCCAAGGTGGTGGACGACGGCAGGCCCCGGACAGCAACGGGCCGGAGATGGGAAGACGCGGGAGTAGAGTCGCTGACGGAGAGGTGTATGAGGGTTAACTGGTTCTGGTGCGGTGTGGGTCAGCAGTCGGTGGAGAAGAACAGGAGGTGTGGAGGGGTGGAGGGATGGCCTGGCCAATGGTGGAGTAGCGCTTCACAGCGAAGAGTGCTAAGCAGAGCTGCTAGCAGCAGGAGGCGGAGCAGGTGGTCCCGGCGGCGCTAGAGGAAGAAGATGAGAGATTGAAGATGGCTGTCGGTCATTGGATGTAAATCCAACGGCTAACGATGTAAGAATCATTTGCTTACTAAGTTGATAACGACTTGCATTGGCTTCGGCCTATTGGCCCGCATTTCAGCCTCCAAAAATGTGGCACGTATTCAACCCATTTTTTCAGAATTACAGTCTTTTTTTGCAGGGTAGAATTTACAGTCCATTTGATCTTTTTTTTGAATTACAGTCCATTAGCTGGGTTGGGTGAACAAATAATGTAGTGTCCATGCGGCCCATTTATGTTTTTCCTAAAAAATTACAGGCCATTTGCATTTTTCTCAAATTACATGATTTTGCTGGGTTGATTCTAATTATAATGTTGGTGTGGGCGCAACAATGTTATCAAAAAATAAACATGGGCTGAGCATTTTGTTATATATATATATTTAAATAATAAGTGATTTATTATTACATTGGTCCTTAAATCTTACCAAACATTCACCAGGATTTTCGTTTGCAAAAAAATCCAAGATTTTATTGTTAAGAAATTATTTTTATAAGTTAACAAGATGTGGGATATTGTTTTCTTACATATGTAAGTATTTGTTAAATATATGATGACAATAACAATAACATATAAAATAATTTAAACATATATAATATAGTTAGAAGGGAAACATAAGTTGACCAAGCGTTCCTATTCTTATATAGAAAAATAGAACAGACCTCTGCGGTTTCTTCAAAAAAACATAAATTGGGATGTCGATACATGACGACCCTCAAGAAAATACAAACATCCTTATAGACCTTCCATCTGAGGTCCATAGGCTGGTCGATACATGACGACCCTCAAGAAAATACAAACAACCTTATAGACCTTCCATCTGAGGTCGTGGGCTGCGCATGTTAAAAAAGAAAGCCTAGATGGGGCAGCCCAAAACCCAGTTGATACTTGCTGCCCAAGTGATAATAAATGATACCTGCCAGCTCCCCGACTTCATTGTGAATTTATCTCGTATAGTAACTATGTTGAAGCACCTAAAAAATGTAACTATGTTGACAAACCCATGGGCCCCAACGTCAGTATAGCATTAGGAGGAAGTATTTTTTCGATGAGGCACTTGCTTGTGTACGGCCAAAGACCTGGTGGGTCCCGACTGTCCGTCACTCCACGTACAGTCCTCTTCAGATTCCTCTCGTTTGTTCAGCATGTTCACAACGGCAGACAGCGGCGTCGCGGCGAGCGCACAAAGGCGCAGGAGGAGATCCAACCACCTGAGGAAGTGCCTTATTAGTAACGAAAGAACTGAACTAGCCCAGTGGCCAAGTGACACTACTTGACAGCTGTTCCGCCCGGGTTCAATTCCACCTGTACAGTGAAAATATCTCCAAAATTTTTGCCTCTGCCATTATGGACATGTGGGTTCCAATTGACATCTACGCACACCACGTCCTACACTTGCCAATACTTCGTCCCTCATTTTCTCTGTTTTTCGCACACTCGACATTGTGTGGGCATTTTGAAAATAACATATCTTTTGACTGTGCATCATATGAAGATGTGCTATGCATGAATGTTGATCAGCATGATGTTAACTAGCTGGTAGGTCCAGTTTCGACCATGAATAAAACATCCAGCATGATGTTAACACTGTTTGAAAAGGCCGTGTTAATATAAATGCTTTGCCTCTGAGAGTTACAGTTTCTTATCTGAAACTAAACTTGGAGCTTCTTATCTGAAACTGAGACTTGCAGTTTCTTCTCTGAGAATCACATTGTCTGCACTTTTATACTCCTATGAAACTACATTTTTTATGTGCTAAAAATAGATCTCTAGAATTCATAAAATACTTCATATGTTCAATACTGCAAATCTGAAATTCAAAAGGCATTCATATCTGAAAGTACTCTCAAAATACACAACACAAAACACAATTTACAACCTGCAAATACTAACAACCCTAAGCTCCTCCTGACATTTCACAACTTGCCCGACTATTGGTCTGGGGGGCAAATCCCTCCAATTCCTCGGCAGCAGATAGCCGCCCCGTGAGACGATGTGAACGGCGAGGGAGAGGATGGTGGGGAAGTGTCGTCGGGCCAACTGTTTTCTCCTCTTGCAGTTGGGTACGGTCGACAAACACTCCACCGGCTCTCTCTGGCACGACGCCCTCACAAACGGCACCATGTAGATGATCGATCCTTCAATCTCTGGTGGATGCTCCATCTGGGATCGATACTCCCACCACCGCTCCCTCACTATCGGATTCGGTTAATCTGTTTGCTCCATGGCCCAGAGGAGCAGCTCTATGTACTCCCGCGTGACTCCCTCCGGGAGTATCGCCGCCTTTTTGCTCTGTTGCAGATATTTGGCCATGGATGTCGTCGTCGCCGCTAGTTAGTCCTTGTTGTCAAACCAAGATTGTATCTCAAACATCCTAGATAGCTTCACAGGGTCACCGTCTGCGATCCTCACGTATCGGTTGTACTCCTCCATCTTTCTACTTCTCCACATCACCTTCACTCACCGGCGGTGGTTTTTGAATGGAAGAGGAGAGGAGCAGTGTTGGTTTTGGTTTAGAACGGGAAAGGAGCGACGCTGGTTTTGGATTGGAACAGGAGAGGAGGGGCGGTGGTTTTGAAGTGGAAGAGGAGAGGAGCGGCGCTGGATTTAGATTGGAACAAGAGAGGAGCGGCGGTGGTTTAAGAGGAGAAGAGCGGAAGAGCGGCGCTGGTCTTGGAAGTATTTTTTGTTTTGCGTATTTTGGGTCAAAGTTTGACCATGTACTGTATTTGACAAGAAAAATGTGAATGCATGTCACTAGAAATTGTATCGTTTGGTTCGTATCTGAATGTACTTTCAAATTATATTATTTTTGCAACGTATAACATGTATTTTATTTGCTAAAATCATGGTAAATTATGAATCAGATTAAAAGGGAGACTAGTTAATGCGGGGTTGCTTTCTTAATTGAAGGGTAAATTGATTTCGATATTGATCCAGTCACAATGCGCCGACCCTCTCGTCTAATCCTAAATCGCTGCCGCACGCTCCTCTCCCTCTTCTCCATTGCAAAACCACCTCCTCTCCTCTCCATCATCTCCATTCCAAAACCACCATCTCGCCTCTCCCTCTTCTCCATTGCAAAACCACCTCCTCACTCCTCAGACGAGGATCCCCTGACGTAGCCCATCCTGCCATTGAGACACTTACACATGGGTCCCACCAAGCGCGGGGCCCATCTATCAGTGACCGAAAGGCAGGGGAACCTCTCCTCTCCATCATCTCCGTTCCAAAACCACCGTCTCGCCTCTCCCCCTTCTCTATTGCAAGACCACCATCTCTCCTCCCATCTTCCAAAGCTAGCACCGGACCACTCCGAAGGACATCTATGGAGGGGATGCAGCAGTGAATCATGCAGATCGCCGATGACGACCAGGCAAAGTTAGCCAGGTTGAAGGAGATCCTTACTTGGTTTGATAGTGAGTGGGATATTTCGAATACGGTGAGGGCCATGTGGCAATGTATGCAAAAGAGCGAGACGATGACGATGAGGGCGGCGATGTACTCCTCGGCGGCAGTCACGCCGCAGTCCTTCGAGTTCATCGAGTATCTCCTCTGGGCGATGGAGCAGACAGATTCGCCCGAGGCAAAAGTCAGGCGGAGGTGGTGGGCGTACAGGTCGACGAGCGAGCACCCAGAGGATAACGAATCAATCGAGTATGGTGTGCCATTCGTTAGGGTGCGGAGCCAGCCGGAGCGACAGGAGTATTCGTTCTCCCACCACAGGAGGATGCCGGATGGCGCGACATCGCTTCCTTGCCGTTCTCCATGGTTCCCTCGACGCTCGCCTTATTTCAACGGCGTCGGTAGGGTTTCAGGTAAGCTTCGCACTAACCAAATCTTCCATCTGCTCATGCTTACAATCAGTGTGACAACTAATAAAAATCATGCTTACAATCAGTCTCCGAGTACTACGCGAATCACCCTAAAACAGCTCTGGACCTTTGGGTCAAAGTTGTGACTCTGTGTACAAATAAATAAAGTAGATTGGTGCTTCTTTCAGAAAAGAGTACATCCCTAGAAAACTTCCAATATAAGCTACTAGTATTTTTTAAGTCTAAGCTACTAGTATTTGGTTAGAGGATTTGCTGCCGAGAAAGATCCATCCACAGTGAGCGCCACACATTGTCGGTGGGAGACGACACCTATGGGATCACAAGAATCCGTACTACAGTTGCGGGGAGCGGGGTTGAGAGAACAGCGGGTCTAACAGAGAGCACGCGATTCGTTTATCCAGGTTCGGGCCACGAGAGTGCATAAAACCCTACTCCTGCTTTGGTGGATGTATTCAGTGTTCTTGAGCTAGCTACGGGGTGTAAAGAGCTCCAAAAATCCGAATCCTTCTACCGTGCGCCATGGGCCTCCTTTTATAGGCGAAAGGGGCTGCCACAGTGGCACACAGGAGGTGTAAATGTCTATAGTGGCACGAGGTTATCCCTCGTATTAGAGGACAAGGTGCATTTAATGCACTTCTTAGCTGTACTCTTGCTTTATCGGGGACAAGGGTGAGGCCCGTCCCGTCCGTCGCTGCTCCTCCAGGCTTCAACACGGGCCCTGGTCATTGATGCATGCGGTGCCATGTAGGCACGCAGGTAGCTGAGGTGGCGCGGCGGTGAAGCCTCCACGAAGGACCGCACATTGCCACGCAAGTGCCTACCGAGCTGGTTGGGCTGGCAGCCGCATGGAACAGCGGTGGAAGTTTGGTTCGTGTAGGCCTGACGGTGGCCCTGCTGGTGCGCTTGGCGAGTGTCTTGTCGGGTGGCCTGGCAAGGGTCTTGCCGTGGCGCGCGGGCGTCCCCGGTAAGGATATTGCCGGGGGTCTTGTGGGTTTCTTCGGTGAGGATGGTTGCCTTCCCATCCTTAGTTGATCTTGATTATCCTTTGTCTTCACAAAGATCTGCATGCCACCACAGAGGTACCTTCCCGAGCCCTGGTCCCACGCTAATGATGGCGCTGGCGGCCGTAGGATCAAGGGCGGCTCACTCTGTTGGTGTGGGGCGAGCTGCCCCGGCAAGGGCCTTGCCGGGGCTGCCGAGGCTATCCGGCAAGGGTCTTGCTGGGGGGAACCTGCTTCATCCCTCTGCTCTTTGTGGTCTTGGCCCTGCTTTGCTTTGTCTTGTGTCTTCGTTCTTACCATAGATCACCTCCCTCACTCTGCTTGGCGTGGTCACGGGCATGGCTATGACTGCCCGTGCACAGGTAAAGGGGGACAGAAGCCCCCGGTCCCTGGGCCATACATAAGCGCGACAAGTTGTTGGATCAGGCCCAAAACGGTGCGCGGGCAGGCTGGGTAGTTTTTGCTGTGGTAAGATTTTTCGCGCGCTGTGCTTCCCACGACCCGCGCACATGGCGCGGTGTGGAGGGGCGTGCGTGACGTGGGCTGCATGCGTGGGGCGGATTCCACACGCATGCATCACATTGCAGTAAATGGGCGGCTCGCGCCTTCCCCATAAAGGGAGGGAGGCATGGGGGCGCGGCCCATTTACTGAATGGGGCCAAGGAGCGGTCTTCGAGGCGTCCACTCCCCACGATCACGGGGTGGGGAGAGGTCGCTTCACCTGTTCCTCCGGTTCTGCATGTCTGCCACGCGTCTTCCATGCGCTCGGGGTGGCAAACGTTGGAGGCGGGAAACCGGTCCGTCGCTGGTTGGGGCAGCAGGTCGGTCCTGGTTCCCTGCGCCCCCCGTGTCTTGATTGGTTGAGCGGGGCTGTCTTGGTTGGTCGAGCGGGGCGGTCTAGCCACTCCCACATTCTTCCGTCTTCTACCTCCCTTCGCTTCTGCTCCTCCCATTCATTTGTCAAGGAGAGAGGGAATCACGGTCCTTCGACCGTGGCGGCGAGGGTCGCCGCTCGACAACGCGTCCCTCCTCCTTTCGCGCCGGTGGTGGCAGAGCCGGTCGCGAGGGGAAGGGGGAGGGAGCGAGGCCGAGGCCGAGGCCAGGGCAGAGGCCGCAGCCCTCGGGGAAGAAGAGGGCAGGGTGGTGCGCCTTCGCCCCCGCCCACGGTGCCTTTCCCGGTGGAAGGCCATGTCGGAGACCAGCCCTGCGAGTTCTTCGTCAGGCTGCGCCAGCCTCCGCATCGCCGTCTTTGTCTTCCCGCCCTGTTTGCTCGGGAAATGGAGCGTGACCGGCCCCAATCCCTCAGATTGCACATGAGGGGTTGTGTGAATGGGGGCACGCGGGTCGACGTCGACTCCCGGCTCCTCAAGTCATGTACCTCCGTCGTGGATGGAAGACGTTTGCTCGCATCCACAGCCTGACGGCAGGGCTCATCCTCTACTTCAAATTGATGGAGGAAGGCCTACTCTCCGTCAAGGTCTTCGGGGAGTTCGGGACTCGCCTGAAGTGCTGCGTGGAGAGCTCCTCCGATGGACATTCCGATGATGGAAGCTCTTCCTCGAGCGAAAGTGACGAGGAGGACAGCAGGGCGGATAGCGGGGGCGAGTCCGACTAGGCGTTGGATGCTCCGCGCCTGGGCGGGTGTGGCAGCAGTAACATCTGCACCTGGCCTCTCCTCCGGCAGGGGTTTGCCGGGGGGGGCTAGCTCCATGAACTCCTCCAGGCCGTCTCCTTGGGCGGCTGGCGTCGGGGGGCTGCGGAAGAGGAAGAGGGCAGGTGGCAAGGCCTTCAACTCGGAGTACGCGGGCACCGATGCCTTCGTCGCATACTGCCGGTCCTGCCGCCTCGTCTTCCAACTCCTTTCCTAGCACCGTCATCACCGGCCTGCCAGTGGGCGGCCACCGAGGTGTCTTCTCGGTGTCTTCTGCTGCTCGTAGCTCGCCTAGGAGCCTCTTTTGCCCTTTTCTCCTCCTTGACCTGTCTCCTGAGGAGAGGGACAAGAAAGGATTACGGGCATCTTATCTCTTTTTAGTCTTGTAAGCCTTCGGGCCTTTGTTAACTTTAGAACTTGTAAACCATTTGCTCATGTTTTTCATTTCGTATGGATTGTACCTGTACGGGGTGTTTTTAATGAAAAAGAGATGTTTGTCGGGTTTTTCATTCGTAGGTAAAACCCACGACAAGGAATAAATCCTTGTTACCTTTAATATAAACGTTTTCTCACCCGGCAACAGGCCTTGCCGTCCCCCCACTTCGCTTGACCTTTCTCACGCTTTGGCGGAGGCAGGGATGAGGTGGGCTTAGGCTCCTCGTTTCATTTCCTTGCTGCCACGACTTCGACCAAACTCGGTCCCATGAAACGAGTCCTAGGGTCCAGAATGAGGGAAGCATGGTAGCCTAAGGATAAAACGAGGTTTCACATACCTCAGTCCATAACGAAACGCATGATAAGGGATAGAAAACTTATCTGGGTCTGCAGCCCCCGGCAACCTTGGCTTGCCGTGGGTGAATCTTCGCTCTTGTAGCCTCTAGCAATACTGGCTTGCCGGGGCCCGGACGCCGGTCCGTCCCCCTTCTTCCAAGGCAGTTAGGCAAGGGTATTCATGTGTCCTACGAACCAAAGAAGACAGAGAAAAATAGATAGACGCGGACTCGACCTCTAAGCTAGGGGTTAGCCGCCGCTAAGCACTATCAACCCTAACCGAGGACGAGACTCGACCTAGCATGCATGCTATAACTTAGGGCGCCAGCACTTCATTTATTCTCACTTAGGGTCTTCGTCTGCCTTTGTACAAAGGTTCACATGCCTTGCGGTAAAGCTCGTACAAAAGGGTGGCTAGTCGGGAGGCCCGGCAAGCCGCGCCTTATGGGTAAAACTTGCGAAGATGCTCGATGTTCCAAGAGTTGCTCACTGGTACGACATCCTTGGTCTCCAGGCGGACGGCGCCAGGCTTGGTGACTCGTATTACCCGATAAGGGCCTTCCCACTTTGGCGTCAACTTGTTGTGATTCTTGGCCGGCTGAACGCGCCGAAGAACAAGGTCGCCTTCCTCAAAGCTTGGGGCACGAACCTTGCGGCTATGGTAGCGGCGCAAGGCTTGATTGTAGCGTGCCACTCTCACAGCCATCCGAGGACGATCTTCCTCAAGGAGCGTCGCTTCATCTTGGCGCAACGACTCTTGCTCAAGCTCATCATAAACAAGCACTTGAGGTGACCCGTATATGAGTTCCGTGGGGAGAACTGCTTCTGCCCCGTATACCCGAGCAAAAGGTGTCTGGCCGGTAGCTCGATTTGGCGTCGTCCTGATCGACCAAAGAACCGCCGACAATTCATCAATCCAGCGCGTTCCGCTCTTGGGCAGCTTCCCAAAAGTCTTTGTCCTCAGGCCTCGCAACACTTCAGCACTTGCCCTCTCTGCTTGGCCGTTGCTGCGTGGATGTGCCACGGAAGCGAAGCAGACCTTGGTGCCGAGGTCTTCAATGTATTGCATGAAGGTGTGGCTTGTGAACTGCGTGTTGTTCTCGGTGATGACTCTGTTTGGCACACCAAAATGGTAGACCAGTCCCTTTAAAAACTCGACAGCTGACTGAGCAGTCACCTTTCTCACTGCCTCCACCTCTGGCCACTTTGTGAACTTGTCGATTGCAACGTATAAGTACTCGAAGACCCCGACAGTGCGGGGGGAGGGGCCCAGTATGTCGAGCCCCCAGACCGAGTATCGCCAGAAGAGAGGGATTGTTTGAAGGGCTTGAGCTGGTTGATGAAGCCTTTTTGAATGGAACTGGCACGCCTCACACTTGGTGACTAGTGTCGTCGCATCCTGGAGGGTATTGGGCCAGAAGAAACCTTGCCGGAACACCTTCCCGGCAAGGGCCCTTGACCCTATGTGGGAGCCACATATGTCTCCATGTTTCGCTGCCAACAACTCCAGTCCTTCCTCCCGGGGGATGCACTTGAGTTTCACACCGTTCGGCCTCCTCCGGTATAGGACATCATCGACAAACTAGTACAGGGAGGACCGACGGGTTAATTTCTCAGCTTCTTCCTGCTCCGCAGGAAGCTCCCCTATTTGGAGTAATTGGACGGCAAGGACTAAAGGCATCTCTTCCGCCATGGGAGCGGCCGTCTCTACGGCCAGGGCCTGACGCCCTGCCGGAGTCAATTGCTCTTGGGCGGGCTCAGTGTCCGCGGCACTACCCTTGCCGGCGGCCCTGGGTTGCTAGGTAGGAAAGTACTTGTCGGGACCTGATTTTCTTCGCTTGTTCTGCCCTGCTGATGGATTGACGGATGGTTGAGTTAGCCGAAGCAAAAAGGTACCTGGTTCCACAGGTAGCTTGAATGCGGCATGCTTTGACAGGTAATCGGCGATGTCGTTCTCTACTCGGGGGACATGCTCCGGCTGAATACCGTCAAAGCATTCCTCCTGCTTCCTCACCTCATCTACGTATGCCTCTATTAGCAGGCTCTGATAATCCTTGTTGACTTGCCTGACAATGAGCTGCGAGTCGCCCCTGACGATGAGCTTCTTAACTCCGAGGTCTGCTATGATCCTGAGACCGGAAAGCAATCCCTCGTACTCGGCGGTGTTGTTGGTGGACATCTCCCTGGGGAAGTGCATCTGGACCACGTACTTCAGGTGCTCTCCGGTGGGTGCGACGAGCAGCACACCAGCACCGGCGCCTCGCAGCGAAAAGGCTCCATCAAAGTACATGATACAGTTGCAGTCTGCTTCCTTGCCGGGGAGAGTAGTCTCCTGGATCTCTTCGTCAGGTGTCGGTGTCCATTCCGCAATGAACTTCGCCAAGACACTGGTCTGAACTGTCGAGGTACTCTCAAACTTTGTGTATGTGCCCCTAATGACTAGCCCAACTCAGTTGTCGCTGTTTAACTCGGCCAGCTTGACCTAGATGGCAGACGAGTAGTCTTCGTGTATGTGCCCCCAATGACTAGCCCAACTCAGTTGTCGCTGTTTAACCCTCACAGTGATCTGAAGCACATGACACCTAATTTTGCGAGATGACAAGAAACTTTTTTTATATTTCTCACCAAAACTACAGCCCTGTACAACACAGCTTGCATGATATGTAGACGATAACCAATCTAGGCGTGTCTGCTAGAGTCTGGTCACATGCATGGTCGAACTGATCTTCCATGTCTTGCAGGGATTGTCCAGGTACCAAGGAGGAGTATGTACTTGTATTAACTCAGCTGACTTGCGGGGCCGGGGAGTGTGGCTATGGTTCGTTCTCAACTGCGGCCCCACATGTGTGTGCAAACGCAATATGACGCGCGTTCCATTCGGAGAGTGGCGTGCTGGACCGACCGACCGTCTGGGGTGCGACGCGAACTCGACTTGCGTGATGTATACTCCGTACATGTGTACCGCCGTTTTCTTGAGGCTTTGCTCCATGGAGCAATCCATGGATACAAAATTAGTATACTGTACTATTTAAAAGTCGAGGGCGGGGCTTTTCCCGCGAGGTAGGCGGGGTAGTTCCATGGATAGTTTCATAGCCGAGTAGTCCCACCTGTATGCGAGAAGATGAGGGAGTAGGCTGCTGCAAACGTAGGGCTGTGTGATTTGACAGTGAGTTACTGTTGGACAGGTGGGACACGGTGATTTGACTTGCCATTATCATTTTAACTGTGGCGCTACGACCGGCTTGAGTCTCCCGATTCCTGACCACCTCCATACAGGTGCCTCTCCCGATGCTCCACCATGTAGAGGTTGGCTCTTGCTCGAGAGCCCACTCCTCCACTTTTTCCTTGCCTCTTTCCCCCACATATGCAAAAATGCCATGTAAAGCGGGCTTATAGCCCACTATTCTACTTGATCCTATATGTGCTAAGCCTGCCACATAGGCATAAAGTCTGATGTGGCAAGTTAATTAAGAAGAGAGAAACTAGTTTGGTGACCCCAGGAAGGAACGGTGCTAAGCGCGTGTACTTAAATGAAGCAAACTTAGCAACAAAAACTAAGTATCTATGCATTGGGGACTTGAGTTGCTAAGCCATTTAATGCCCATAGCACCTCATCTAAGCACCCTTTCATTGGAAGAGGTCACTCCTTGGAAATGGAATAAATACTACAAAGAAAGAGATAGAGAGAAGTAAAAAAAATACTCTTATAGCCCACCTTATAGCTAACCTTCTTGTATGAGTGACTAAGTGATGACTATGTATGACATCCAAACATCAGATAGCCTAACGCACCATGTAAAATCTCCACGGGCATGACCGCGCGAGCGACGTGACATTCGTGGTAGGCGCTACCATGATACAGGCTGCTGGCAGCCCTTGGATCTAAGATCGAACGGTCGCATGCTAAGTTGCTGAAAATTTGCAGAATAACCCTCCAGGATAGGATATTCACCAATAGGTATAGAATCACGCCATGAAACCATTCGATCTCAGATCCAAGTGTCGGCGTTCTGGGAACGGGGGTCCCCTTGTCCTTTCTCCTCCCAGCACGGCCAAACCCGGGCGCGCCTTGGGCCCGGGGGCTACTGTCGGCGTTCTGGGAACGGGGGTCCCCAGACATGCCTGCCTGCGGCCTGCGGCGTGGCTCAAGGGAGGCCTAGCACGGCCCATCTTCATCAACACAAGACCCAAGACCCTCGCGAGGGGCCAAGCCTCGCAGGGCGGACGACGCAGAGCTTCCTCAGGCGCGGCCTCATCAGGCTGGCTCACGAGGAGGCGGAGAGATCAAGGCGGGGTACCTCGCGAGGTGCCCATGACGTAAGCCATGACGACCACGGGCGCCTGGTGGGCGCCAGCCCGCGCAATGTCCTCCTTTCCTCCTTGGTGCAAAGGGGGCAAGCGCAGGCGAGAGGATCAAGCAAAGGCATCCATTTCGGTGCAGCGAGACCAAGACCATCTCCGCGACAAGGAGGAAGTCATTGTGGAGCCCAAGCCAGCGTCATCACGAGAGCCTTTGGCAGGCGAGGACCAACTTTAGTCAGGATAAGTGTACCAGATGTTCCCTTCAAAATGGCCAACTGTTGGCGCCCTTCCCGCTCAATATTTGGAAAGAGGCCCAGAGCCTTTGCATATAAATGGGACTAGCCACCCCTTGGGTAGGGGGAGATCAGGATAGACAAGGTCGAGAACTAGCAAGCTAGAATCCGGAGAGAAAGACAGAGAGAAAGAAGGGCGGTTGAACTCCTCCTAGTAGTTCATCCTCCCAGCCAAGAACAGGCCCTCGCGAGGCTGTTCTTCCTTGTATTGCTCATGATCATCAGCCCAAGAGGCAATCCACCACACCACACTGGCGTAGGGTATTACACCACATCGGTGGCCCGAACCAGTATAAACACTGTGTCTCTTGTGTTGTTTTTTCAGTAGTTTAGATCTTTGCGAGACGGACAGGTAGAGAGTGTAATCTCCATGCGCACCCCAGAGTTCGAACCTTAAGGATCTATGGGCGGCGTGGCCCGCCCGCGCAGAGCCGTTCACCTCGTGCGAACCCGCGCCCCAGGCAGCTCGTGGTCCGCAGGGCGCTGCGGGCCGCGGGCGGCGCGGACAAGCTTCAACAACCCTCACGCCGTGGCAAGCGCGGTCGGCAGCAAGGGCCTCCAATCATGCCGCGACCACGACACCATACACTCGCCGGGAGCAGGCGAACTCGAGGGCCGTGCTCTTGCTGGTGCGAGAGCTGCTGCAGTGCAGGCTGCTGGAGGGCGGCCGCGATGTGCTGCTGGAGCGGGTCGCCGAGCTCCTGGGCTTTGCCGCCTCGAGGGCTCACCCCTTCTGCATCCAGCTCCCGTCTCAAGCCCAGGGCGGCACGCGCGGGGGCCCCGCGCACGCCCGCAGGCCCCAAGACTACCCCAACGCCAGTGAAGCCGCCGGCGCCGGACTAGCGGTGGCGCTACCCCTTCCCCCAGCACGTGAAGGAGATGGACTCGACGCGGCCCTCGGCTCCGGCGGGAAGCCGCGCTACCACCCCACGGTGGGCACGTCAAGCAGAGCAGCCTGGCACACCGAGCACTACGACGTCGCCTTCGGGATGACGGCGCCAGAAGAATATGTGCCACACATGATGGACCAAGGACCGGCTCACGAGGGCGAACAAGGCTCGCTCCTCAGCCCGAGCTGGGAGGACGAGACACCAGAAGCTGAGCCCTTCCAGGAGCCCCGGGATGGTTCGGCCGGCCGCACTGGGGGCGACGATTATCGGGTACCGCTAATTTCTCAGGAGCAGGCGTACGCTAATCATGGATCGCAGGAAGTGCAGGTCGCCACAGCAAGCAGATGTCCCGTTCCCACAGTCTCCTACTCCTCGGGAGGAGGGTGCAGGGGGCTGCAGGAGAGGGGCGGAGATCCGACATCACCACCGCGGCGTTCGGAGCAAGGCATTCTTAGGAGGTAGGCCCTCCGCTGGGGAGGCGCCTAAGGGCCTGCCCCTGGCGGAGGACCCGTGGTCGTCGGGGGAACCGCTGGCGACCGCTCTACCCCACCGGCGGCGTCCTGGTTTCCGGTCGTCATTGGTGGCACTAGAGTGTGGCGCAAGGCGGGGCCCTTGTCTGGCGATATGAAGCAAGGCCGGTACCTGTGAAAAAGGCCTAGTGCCTGTGAAGCTCGCCGCCCCGTGACACTCTCACGTAATAATGAGTGGGGTTGTACATGCCCCGGAGTCTCAGGGGTGCCGGCCTCAGGCCCTGGGGCTCCCACCCACGCCCAGTGGACAGCACTTAGCTCCGCGCTGGTGAGAAGACGACCAAGACTAGATTAGGTGCCGGACGCGGCCTTTGTCTACTTTCTTTTCCTTTTCCTATGGTTGTAACTTTTCCCCCGCTGGATTTAAGTTGGATTCGAATTTGAGATTTGCGTGTGTTCGGGAAAGGGGTGCTTAGTCTCGTTCGAACCATTTATCACGTTTTGGTTACTGCCTCACCACAGCTGCCTCCCCTCGCGAGCCCCTCGCGAGACGGGTCAGGCCTGGTGTTGGAAATATGCCCTAGAGGCAATAATAAAAGCATTATTATTATATTTCCTTGTTCATGATAATTGTCTTTATTCGTGCTATAATTGTGTTATCCGGAAATCGTAGTACATGTGTGAATAACAGACAACAACATGTCCCTAGTAAGCCACTAGTTGACTAGCCCGTTGATCGATACATAGTCATGGTTTCCTGACTATGGACATTGGATGTCATTGATAACGAGATCACATCATTAGGAGAATGATGTGATGGACAAGACCCAATGCTAAACATAGCATAAGATCGCATAGTTTGTTTGCTAGAGTTTTCCAATGTCAAGTATCCTTGCCTTAGACCATGAGATCGTGTAAATCCCGGACACCGTAGGAGTGCTTTGGGTGTACCAAACGTCACAATGTAACTGGGTGACTATAAAGGTATACTACGGGTATCTCTGAAAGTGTGTGTTGGGTTGACACGGATCGAGACTGGGATTTGTCACTCCGCTTGACGGAGAGGTATCACCGGGCCCTGTCGGTAATGCATCATCATAATGAGCTCAATGTGATCAAAGTGTTTGATCACGGAATCATGCATTACGGTACGAGTAAAGTGACTTGCCAGTAACGAGATTGAACGAGGTATAGGGATACCGACGATCGAATCTCGGGCAAGTAAAATACCGATTGACAAAGGGAATCGTATACGGGATTAATTGAATCCTCGACATCATGGTTCATCCGATGAGATCATCATGGAGCATGTGGGAGCCAACATGGGTATCCAGATCCCGCTGTTGGTTATCGCCCGAGAGCCGTCTCGGTCATGTCTGCTTGTCTCCCGAACCCGTAGGGTCTACACACTTAAGGTTCGGTGATGCTAGGGTTGTGAAGATATGTATATGCAGTAATCCGAATGTTGTCCGGAGTACCGAATGAGATCCCGGACGTCACGAGGAGTTCCAGATTAGTCCGGAGGTGAAGAATTATATATAGGAAGTGCAGTTTCGGCCATCGGGAATGATCTGGGGGTCACCGGTATTGTACCGGGACCACCAGATGGGTCCCGGGGTCCACCGGGTGGGGCCACCCATCCCGGAGGGCCCCATGGGCTGAAGTGGGAAGGGGGGCAGCCCTTAGTGGGCTGGTGCGCCCCCCAAGGCCCACCCCCTGCGCCTAGGGTTGGAACCCTAGGGGGGGGGGACGCCCACTTGCCTTGGGGGGCACTCCACCCCCCTTGGCTGCCGCCCCCTTGGGAGATTCAATCTCCCAGGGCCAGCGCCCCCCCAGGGGCCTATATAGAGGGGGGAGGGGAGGGGGCAGCAGCACCCTTTGCCTTGGCGCCTCCCTCTCCCTCTCCAACACCTCCTCCTCCATAGAGCTCGGCGAAGCCCTGCCGGAGTACTGCAGCTCCATCACCACCACGCCGTCATGCTGCTGCTGGAGCCATCTTCCTCAACCTCTCCTTCCCCCTTGCTGGATCAAGAAGGAGGAGACGTCATCCGCTCCGTACGTGTGTTGAACGCGGAGGTGCCCGTCCGTTCGGCAATCGGTCATCGGTGATTTGGATCACGGCGAGTACGACTCCATCATCCACGTTCTAGTGAACGCTTCCGCTCGCGATCTACAAAGGTATGTAGATGCATCCGATTACTCGTTGCTAGATGAACTCATAGATGGATCTTGGTGAAACCGTAGGAAAATTTTTGTTTTCTACAACGTTCCCCAATAGTGGCATCATGAGCTAGGTTTATGCGTAGTTCTCTATTGCACGAGTAGAACACAATTTGTTGTGGGCGTAGATGTTGTCAACTTTCTTGCCGCTACTAGTCTTATAACAACCTTACACGTACTCTTACGTGAGACCGGTTCCACCGACTAACATGCACTAGTTGCATAAGGTGGCTGGCAGGTGTCTGTCTCTCCCACTTTAGTTGGAGCGGATTCGATGAAAAGGGTCCTTATGAAGGGTATATAGAAGTTGACAAATCACGTTGAGGCTTTTACGTAGGTAAGAAAACGTTCTTGCTAGAACCCTAATTCAGCCACGTAAAACTTGCAACAACAAATTAGAGGACGTCTAACTTGTTTTTGCAGCAAGTGCTTTGTGATATGATATGGCCAAAGTTGTGATGAATGATGAATGATCTATATGTGATGTATGAGATGTTCATGCTATTGTAATAGGAATCACGACTTGCATGTCGATGAGTATGACAACCGGCAGGAGCCATAGGAGTTGTCTTTATTTTTTGTATGACATGCGCGTCATTGAGAAACGCCATGTAAATTACTTTACTTTATTGCTAAACGCGTTATCCATAGTAGTAGAAGTAATAGTTGGCGAGCAACTTCATGGAGACACGATGATGGAGATCATGATGATGGAGATCATGGTGTCAAGCTGGTGACAAGATGATCATGGAGCCCCAAGATTGGAGATCAAAGGAGCTATGTGATATTGGCCATATCATGTCACGTTTATTATTTGATTGCATGTGATGTTTATCATGTTTTGCATCTTGTTTACTTAGAACGACGGTAGTAAATAAGATGATCCCTCATAATAATTTCAAGAAGTGTTCCCCCTAACTGTGCACCGTTGCGACAGTTCGTTGTTTCGAAGCACCACGTGATGATCGGGTGTGATAGATTCTAACGTTCACATACAACGGGTGTAAGACAAATTTACACATGCAAACACTTAGGTTGACTTGACGAGCCTAGCATGTACAGACATGGCCTCGGAACACAGAAGACCGAAAGGTCGAGCATGAGTCGTATAGAAGATACGATCAACATGAAGATGTTCACCGATGTTGACTAGTCCGTCTCACGTCATGATCAGACACGGCCTAGTTGACTCGGATCATGTAATACTTAGATGACTAGAAGAGGGATGTCTATCTAAGTGGGAGTTCACTAAATAATTTGATTAAATGAACTTTATTATCATGAACTTAGTCTAAAATATTTACAATATGTCTTGTAGATCAAATGGCCAACGTAGTCCTCAACTTCAACGCGTTCCTATAGAAAACCAAGCTGAAAGACGATGGCAGCAACTATACGGACTGGGTCCGGAACCTGAGGATCATCCTCGTAGCTGCCAAGAAAGATTATGTCCTACGAGCACCGCTGGGTGACACACCTGTCCTCCCTGCAGAACAAGACGTTATGAACGCTTGGCAGTCACGTTCCGATGATTACTCCCTTGTTTAGTGCGGCATGCTTTACATCTTAGAGCCGGGGCTCCAAAAGCGTTTTGAGAGACATGGAGCATATGAGATGTTCGAAGAGCTGCAAATGGTTTTCCAAGCTCATGCCCGGGTCGAGAGATATGAAGTCTCCGACAAATTCTTTAGCTATAAGATGGAGGAAAATAGCTCTGTCAGTGAGCACATACTCAAAATGTCTGGGTTGCACAACCGCTTGACTCAACTGGAAGTTAATCTCCCGGATGAAGCGGTCATTGACAGAATCCTCCAGTCGCTTCCACCTAGCTACAAGAGCTTTGTGATGAACTACAACATGCAGGGGATGGTAAAGACCATTCCTGAGGTATATGCTATGCTGAAATCAGCAGAGGTAGAAATCAAGAAGGAACATCAAGTGTTGATGGTGAATAAAACCACTAAGTTCAAGAAGGGAAAGGGTAAAAAGAACTTCAAGAAGGACAGCAAGGAAGTTGCCGCGCCCAGTAAGCAAGTTTCCGGGAAGAAGCCAAAGAATGGACCCAAGCCCGAGACTGAGTGCTTTTATTGCAAGGGAAGTGGTCACTGGAAGCGGAACTGCCCCAAATACTTAGCGGACAAGAAGGCCGGCAAAACAAAAGGTATATGTGATATACATGTAATTGATGTGTACCTTACCAGTACTCGTAGTAGCTCTTGGGTATTTGATACCGGTGCAGTTGCTCACATTTGTAACTCAAAGCAGGAGCTGCGGAATAAACGGAGACTGGCAAAGGACGAGGCGACGATGCGCGTCGGGAATGGTTCCAAGGTCGATGTGATCGCCGTCGGCACGCTACCTCTACATTTACCTACGGGATTAGTTTTAAACCTCAATAATTGTTATTTAGTGCCAAGTTTGAGCATGAACATTGTGTCTGGATCTCATTTAATTCGAGATGGCTACTCATTTAAATCCGAGAATAATGGTTGTTCTATTTATATGAGAGATATGTTCTATGGTCATGCTCCGATGGTTAATGGTTTATTCTTAATGAATCTCGTACGTGATGATACACATATTCATAGTGTGAATACCAAAAGAGTTAAAATTGATAACAATAGTCCCACATATTTGTGGCATTGCCGCCTTGGTCACATAGGTGTCAAACGCATGAAGAAGCTCCATGCAGATGGACTTTTAGAGTCTCTTGATTATGAATCATTTAACACGTGCGAACCATGCCTCATGGGTAAAATGACCAAGACTCCGTTCTCAGGAACAATGGAGCGAGCAACCAACTTATTGGAAATCATACATACCGATGTGTGCGGTCCAATGAGTGTTGAGGCTCGCGGTGGCTATCGTTATGTTCTCACCCTCACCGATGACTTGAGTAGATATGGGTATATCTACTTAATGAAACACAAGTCTAAGACCTTTGAAAAGTTCAAGGAATTTCAGAGTGAGGTTGAAAATCAACGTGACAGAAAAATCAAGTTTTTACGATCAGATCGTGGAGGAGAATACTTGAGTCACGAATTTGGCACACACTTAAGAAAATGTGGAATAGTTTCACAACTCACGCCGCCTGGAACACCTCAGCGTAATGGTGTGTCCGAACGTCGTAATCGCACTCTATTAGATATGGTACGATCTATGATGTCTCTTACTGATTTACCGCTATCTTTTGGGGCTATGCTTTAGAGACTGCCGCATTCACTTTAAATAGGGCTCCGTCGAAATCCGTTGAGACGACACCGTATGAATTATGGTTTGGGAAGAAACCTAAGCTGTCGTTTCTAAAAGTTTGGGGATGCGATGCTTATGTCAAGAAACTTCAACCTGAAAAGCTCGAACCCAAGTCAGAAAAATGCGTCTTCATAGGATACCCTAAAGAAACTATTGGGTATACCTTCTACCTCAGATCCGAAGGCAAGATCTTTGTTGCCAAGAATGGATCCTTTCTAGAGAAAGAGTTTTTCTCGAAAGAAGTAAGTGGGAGGAAAGTAGAACTTGATGAAGTGTTACCTCTTGAACCGGAAAATGGCGGAACTCATGAAAACGTTCCTGAGGTGCCTGCACCGACTAGAGAGGAAATTAATGATAATGATCAAGATACTTCTAATCAAGCTCCTACTGAAATTCGAAGGTCCACAAGGACACGTTCCGCACCAGAGTGGTACGGCAACCCTTTCTTGGAAATCATGTTATTAGACAACGGTGAACCTTCGAACTATGAGGAAGCAATGGCGGGCCCGGATTCCGACAAATGGCTAGAAGCCATGAAATCCGAGATAGGATCCATGTATGAAAACGAAGTATGGACTTTGACTGACTTGCCCGTTGAACGGCGAGCCATAGAAAATAAATGGATCTTTAAGAAGAAGACAGACGCGGATGGTAATGTGACCATCTATAAAGCTCGTCTTGTCGCTAAGGGTTATCGACAAGTTCAAGGAATTGACTACGATGAGACTTTCTCACCGGTAGCGAAGCTGAAGTCCGTCCGAATCATGTTAGCAATTGCCGCATTCTATGATTATGAAATATGGCAAATGGACGTCAAAACGGCATTCCTTAATGGTTTCCTTAAGGAAGAATTGTATATGATGCAGCCGGAAGGTTTTGTCGATCCTAAGAATGCTGACAAGGTGTGCAAGCTCCAACGCTCGATTTATGGGCTGGTGCAAGCATCTCGGAGTTGGAACATTCGCTTTGATGAGATGATCAAAGCGTTTGGGTTTACGCAGACTTATGGAGAAGCCCGCGTTTACAAGAAAGTGAGTGGGAGCTCTGTAGCATTTCTCATACTATATGTAGATGACATACTTTTGATGGGAAATGATATAGAACTCTTGGACAGCATTAAGTCCTACTTGAATAAAAGTTTTTCAATGAAGGACCTTGGAGAAGCTGCTTATATATTAGGCATCAAGATCTATAGAGATAGATCAAGACGCCTCATAGGTCTTTCACAAAGCACATACCTTTATAAGATATTGAAGAAGTTCAATATGGATCAATCTAAGAAGGGGTTCTTACCTATGTTACAAGGTGTGAAATTGAGCTCAGCTCAATGTCCGACCACGGCAGAAGATATAGAAGAGATGAGTGTCATCCCCTATGCCTCAGCCATAGGTTCTATTATGTATGCCATGCTGTGTACCAGACCTGATGTAAACCTTGCCGTAAGTTTGGTAGGAAGGTACCAAAGTAATCCCGGCAAGGAACACTGGACAGCGGTCAAGAATATCCTGAAGTACCATAAAAGGACTAAGGAAATGTTTCTCGTTTATGGAGGTGACGAAGAGCTCGTCGTAAAGGGTTATGTCGACGCTAGCTTCGACACAGATCTGGATGACTCTAAGTCACAAACCGGATACGTGTATATTTTGAATGGTGTTGCAGTAAGCTGGTGCAGTTGCAAGCAGAGCGTCGTGGCGGGATCTACATGTGAAGCAGAGTACATGGCAGCCTCGGAGGCAGCACATGAAGCAATTTGGCTGAAGGAGTTCATCACCGACCTCGGAGTCATACCCAATGCGTCGGGGCCAATCAAACTCTTCTGTGACAACACTGGAGCTATTGCACTTGCAAAGGAGCCCAGGTTTCACAAGAAGACCAGGCACATCAAGCGTCGCTTCAACTCCATTCGTGAAAATGTTCAAGATGGAGACATAGAAATTTGTAAAGTGCACACGGATCTGAATGTTGCAGATCCGTTGACTAAACCTCTCCCTAAGGCAAAACATGATCAGCACGAGAACTCTATGGGTGTTCGATTCATCACAATGTAACTAGATTATTGACTCTAGTGCAAGTGGGAGACTGTTGGAAATATGCCCTAGAGGCAATAATAAAAGCATTATTATTATATTTCCTTGTTCATGATAATTGTCTTTATTCGTGCTATAATTGTGTTATCCGGAAATCGTAATACATGTGTGAATAACAGACAACAACATGTCCCTAGTAAGCCTCTAGTTGACTAGCTCGTTGATCGATAGATAGTCATGGTTTCCTGACTATGGACATTGGATGTCATTGATAACGAGATCACATCATTAGGAGAATGATGTGATGGACAAGACCCAATCCTAAACATAGCATAAGATCGCATAGTTCGTTTGCTAGAGTTTTCCAATGCCAAGTATCCTTTCCTTAGACCATGAGATCGTGTAACTCCCGGACACCGTAGGAGTGCTTTGGGTGTACCAAACGTCACAACGTAACTGGGTGACTATAAAGGTATACTACGAGTATCTTTGAAAGTGTCTGTTGGGTTGACACGGATCGAGACTGCGATTTGTCACTCCGCTTGATGGAGAGGTATCACCGGGCCCTCTCGGTAATGCATCATCATAATGAGCTCAATGTGATCAAAGTGTTTGATCACGGGATCATGCATTACGGTACGAGTAAAGTGACTTGCCGGTAACGAGATTGAACGAGGTATAGGGATACCGACGATCGAATCTCGGGCAAGTAAAATACCGATTGACAAAGGGAATCGTATACGGGATTAATTGAATCCTCGACATCATGGTTCATCCGATGAGATCATCGTGGAGCATGTGGGAGCCAACATGGGTATCCAAATCCCGCTGTTGGTTATTGCCCGAGAGCCGTCTCGGTCATGTCTGCTTGTCTCCCGAACCCGTAGGGTCTACACACTTAAGGTTCGGTGATGCTAGGGTTGTGAAGATATGTATATGCAGTAACCCGAATGTTGTTCGGAGTCCCGGATGAGATCCCGGACGTCACGAGGAGTTCCGGATTGGTCCGGAGGTGAAGAATTATATATAGGAAGTGCAGTTTCGGCCATCGGGAATGATCTGGGGGTCACCGGTATTGTACCGGGACCACCAGATGGGTCCCGGGGTCCACCGGGTGGGGCAACCCATCCCGGAGGGCCCCATGGGCTGAAGTGGGAAGGGGGGCAGCCCTTAGTTGGCTGGTGAGCCCCCCAAGGCCCACCCCCTGCACCTAGGGTTGGAACCCTAGGGTGGGGGGGGGACGCCCACTTGCCTTGGGGGGCACTCCACCTCCCTTGGCCGCCACCCCCTTGGGAGATTCAATCTCCCAGGGCCGGCGCCGCCCCAGGGGCCTATATAAAGGGGGGAGGGGAGGGGGGCAGCAGCACCCTTTGCCTTGGCGCCTCCCTCTCCCTCTCCAACACCTCCTCCTCCTCCATAGAGCTCGGCGAAGCCCTGCCGGAGTACTGCAGCTCCATCACCACCACGCCGTCGTGCTGCTGCTGGAGCCATCTTCCTCAACCTCTCCTTCCCCCTTGCTAGATCAAGAAGGAGGAGACGTCATCCGCTCCGTACGTGTGTTGAATGCGGAGGTGCCGTCCGTTCGGCACTCGGTCATCGGTGATTTGGATCACGGCGAGTACGACTCCATCATCCACGTTCTAGTGAACGCTTCCGCTCGCGATCTACAAAGGTATGTAGATGCATCCGATTACTCGTTGCTAGATGAACTCATAGATGGATCTTGGTGAAACCGTAGGAAAATTTTTGTTTTCTGCAACGTTCCCCAACACCTGGCTCGTGCGTGACCCGGACTGCCGCTGTCGCTCCCTCTCAGGAGGATTTTCCGGTGCCTGCGGAGGTTGTCCTCTTTCGGAAAAGGCCTGGATCCTGTGAAGAAGGCGAATGCCTGTGAAGTTGTCGTGTTTCGGAAAAGGCCCGGAGCCTGTGAAGAAGGCGAATGCCTGTGAAGCTGTCGCGTTTCGAAAAAGGCCCGGAGCCTGTGAATAAGGCGAATGCCTGTGAAGTTGTCGCGTTTCGGAAAAGGCCCGGAGCCTGTGAAGAAGGCGAATGCCTGTGAAGCTGTCATGTTCGGGAAAAGGCCCGAAGCCTGTGAAGCTGTCGCGTTTCGGAAAAGGCCCGAAGCCTGTGAAGAAGCCGAATGCCTGTGAAGCTGTCCCGTTTCGGAAAAGGCACGGAGCCTGTGAAGAAGGTGAATGCCTGTGAAGCTGTTGCGTTTGGGAAAAGGCCCGGAGCTTGTGAAGCTGTCGCGTTTCGGAAAAGGCCCGGAGCCTGTGAAGAAGGCGAATGCCTGTGAAGCTGTCGCGTTTCGGGAAAGGCCCGGAGCCTGTGAAGAAGGAGACTGCCTGTGAAGCTGTCGCGTTCGGGAAAAGGCCCGGAGCCTGTGAAGAAGGCCAACGCCTGAGAAGCTCCCCGTGAGCGACGTTCTCGTGTCCTACGGATTCAGCCAAAGAACACCCAGGGCGACTCGCCCTCCCACGGGCTGCCTCGGGAGCCTGCGCAAAACAAAGGTAAACCAGCCAACTACCGGGCGCGGGCGCACGCGCAATGTAACAACTACTAAAACGACGAGCACATATTTTACATAAGGGGCTCCCCCTCCCAAAATGCTCTCACAGCCATCAGGCCAAAAACCTGAGTTCACCACACCGCCCTTGTCATGCAGGGTAAAAAGACAGGAGCGATATATACTTAGTCGGACAAATCCGCCAATGCATCCTCGGGAGCCCCTCCCGAGCCGTCGCTGGAGTCGCTGAACTCGCCATCGCCGTCTACTTCGCCACCAGTGGCATCAGGGCCGTTCACCACACCGCCCTTGTCAGCGGCCGCGATCACGTCGTCGTCATCCGAAGCGAAGGCCCTGACAAGAGCGTCCACGTTGTCTTCCACCCAGTGCGCCAGGTCGTCTTGGATGGCCTGGGGAACTGGGGCGATAGCGGCGTCAAAGTCGAAGTTGGGATCCATGTTCCAGAGATGCCTGAAGACACGGGAAAAGGCGCGCCCGAGCAGGGCGCGGCTCCTCTCCTCCACCAACATGTTGGCCTTGACGGACCGCGCCTCCAGCTGCGTCACCACAATGGTGAAGAACTGAAGGTTGCCAGCATAGTTGATTGTGTGCGCCTCGCCAACAGCCGCCTCGCAGATGTTGTCCAAGGCCGTGTTAGCTCTCTCCCGGAGCGTGGCGAGCATGGGGGCGTGCACGTGCTTAAGGACCAGACGCTGACGTATCTCGTCCGCGTTCTGGCACGTGACGGCCTCAGCCTCCTCCACCCACTGGCGAAGACGGAGCATCTCGCCCTGAGAGGCGGCTAGCTCCCCTTGCGCAGCCTCAAGGGCAGCCCGAGCGGCATCGGCCCGCCGCACCGCCTCCTCCTGCTTGTCCCTCAAGGCTGCGGTCCTTCCTTCAGCCTCGACCCGGACCAACTCCAGTCTCCTCTCGAGCTCGCGCTCGAGGTCTTGGCGCGCCATCGCCACCCGACGTCCAACCTCCTCCAGGACACGGGCTTCCCATGCGGTGACATCCTCCTCCGCTCGCGTCACCAGGCGCTCCCTCGTCTCCAGCCGCTCGTACTCGCGGGTGCGTTCGGCGGCCTCCAGCGTCAACGCTTCCTCACGCTTCTGGAGCTCAGCCGGGTCGCCTGAGGCCACCTTCATCGATGCAAAGGCTGCCTCGCGTAGCTCCACTTGCTCCTGCAGTAAGTGGCACCGGGCCAGGAGCTCCCAAGCCGGCTCCTCCGCCACTTCTCGGGCCTCCTCAGCAGCCTAGGATCGGGCCACCCGGGAGGCCTCCAGTGACGCCTTCGCCTCTTCATCAGCAAGGTCGCGCTGTTGGCGCGCGAGGGCGATGGCAGCCTCCAGTTCGCGCCTACCTGCGGCCAGGCGAAGACCCTCGGCCTCCAGGCGCGCGTCTTCGTCGGCGAGCTCCTCTCCGAGCAGGTCCACCGCGTTAGTCGCCCTACGAAGAAACCCTTGGCGGCGAGCACGACGCTCCCCGGCGCGCTCGAGTACGTCTTCCACGCCACCATCTGCCCCAAGCGAGCGCCGGGGGCCACGAATCATCGTTCCCCCTCCGGGCAGGGGGCTGGGGGCTGGCACCCTCGCGACGGCCGGGCACGCCGCACCAGAAGCCCGGCCTGGAGCCAGCTCGTCTCCAGATGAAGGGCGCGTGGGGCGCCTCAGCCAATCGCAGTCCACGACCAGACGAGAAACCCACGACAGACTGGCTATGCCACGAGAGGGCCTGCGAAGGAAGATCTCGGGGAGTGACGGGCAGCAGCGCGCCTCAGGACGGTCCGCCCCTTCAATCGCCCTCACCACAAGAACAGTGCAGCTCGAGGCACTAGGGGGCGGTGGAGGAGGTGAAGCCAAAGGAGGCGGCACCTCAGCTGCTTTTGCGAGCTCAGCCGGAAGGGGCCTGCGGAGCAAGGGTCAGTAAAAGCAACAAGAGGGTCAGAGGCTGGAAAGGGAGAAAACTTACTCATCTGTGGCAAAGTACTTCCTGCGCTTCAGCAGGCGACAAGGGAAGTCTTCACCCATGGCCTCCCTTTTCCTTCGGAGGGCCTCAAAGTCCACGCGGAAACGACCCAAGAGAAGAGCGCAGGGATCAACCTACGACGAAGACGGAGTGTTGAGGCGATCCGCGTCCAGGGCGCCTGCCTGACGCGTGCTGCCAATTGCCTCGCCAGAAGTCATGCCTGGGGCCTCGAGGGCCTCAGCCCCAGGCGCCAGGGGCGGCTGCTGGCCACCCACAGCCTCAGCGGCATGGGCCCCGGGAGCCGCTCCTTCGAGAGCATCGCCCGGTGCTGCCACCTCATCGGGAGCCCCCTCGGCCTCTGGCGCCTCATGCCTCCCCGCTCCGCCACTTGAGGAAGAGTTGCCTTGGCCGACTACAAGGGCAGTCACCATCACTGGGTTCTCGCGAGGCCTCTCGAGGCCAACAGGGCGCAGCCCCCACTCATCAAAGATAGGCATCTGCTTCACAAAGTCATCCTTGTTCTTGCAAAGGTACAGCAGGGCCCCTCCCCGCTGGACGCTGCCCGGGTTGGGGTCACCAGTCAAGACCAAGAGCACCGTCCTCAGCACTTCAGGCGTCAAATCCTCTTCCTGGAGCCTCATATGATCACCACGCCCATTGAAGGTCCACATTCGACGGGAGTGGCGCTGGAGAGGAGCAATACGGCGTAACAGGAACACCTTCACCACCTTGGGCACAGTCACGCCGTTCGATTTCAAGAACGTGAAGCGACGCCAGAGAAAGGCGAGTCGCGGGCTCTCGAGCGTCTCCTGGCCCCAGCCTGAATTGGGGACTGCAGGCGAGGTTGGCTTCGACAGCAGGGGGCTGGGCACCCCAACATCCACATACAACCACCGCTCACGGAACCCAGCCGAAGGCGGAGGGAGCCCGAAGTCGATCCCAGAGGCCGCTGTCTCGGGCGCGGCGACAAAGCTCACGCACACCGAGCACTGGGTAGAGTCGACGAGGCGCAAGGAGAAGAAGTGGCGCAGCAAGGCAACTGACAGAGCGATATCCATCATTGCTTCGCAAACAAAAGCAAAGACTGAGAGAAGGGCGATGGATTCGGGACCCAGATGCATCATATGGATCTGGTAATGGGAAAGCACGGCCCTGAAGAAATCAGAGAAGGGGGGAACCAGAACCGCCCACAGGGCATCAGCGAAGTAATGGACCTCGGTGATTATCCTATCGGTGGGGAAGTGAGACGTGGGCCAGGCCGTCGTCCTCCCGCACTCATTGAAGGCAGTAGCCAGAGCCGAGCTGACCTTGCCCAGGCCCTCTCGATTGAGTGTGATCGACCGGCCGACGGCGGGGGCCACCAACGGCGGCGAGCGAGGCGGAGGCGTGGGTTGCTTCCCTCTTCCTTTCTTCGTCGGAGCCATGGTGAAAGGAAGGGGGAGAGATGGTTTGGGGTTGGGCTGAGAGAAGGAGCTGGAGTTCGAGCGGAGGAAGGACAGAGGGCGCACGAGCAAAGGGAAGAAAGCGGCTGTGTACAACTACGGATTCGCCTAGCCCAGCACGGAATAAGGGGTCGTGGGGGAACAGTACCTCCCACGTCCAATCAGCCACCACGTGGCGCCCAAGTCCGCAGGCTGTTAGGGCCCGTGGCGCTTCGCCCTTGTCCTTTCGCCTCACAGCACGGCCAAGACCGAGCGCGCCTTGGGCCCGGGGGCTACTGTCGGCGTTCTCGGAATGGGGGTCCCCAGACTTGCCTGCCTGCGGCCTGCGGCGTGGCTCAATTGAGGCCCAGCATGGCCCATCTTCATCAACACAAGACCCAAGACCCTCGCGAGGGGCCAAGCCTCGCGGGGCGGACGATGCAGAGCTTCCTCAGGCGCGGCCTCATGAGGATGGCTCACGAGGAGGCGGCGAGATCAAGCCAGGGTACCTCACGAGGTGCCCATGATGTAAGCCATGACGACCACGGGCGCCGGGCGGGCGCGAGCCCGTGCATTGTCCTCCTTTCCTCTTTGGTGCAAAGGGGGCAAGCGCAGGCGAGAGGATCAAGCAAAGGCATCCATTTCGGTGCAACAAGACCAAGACCAGCTCCGCGACAACGAGGAAGTCATTGTGGAGCCCAAGCCAGCGTCATCACCAGAGCCTTTGGCAGGCGAGGACCAACTTTAGTCAGGATAAGTGTACCAGATGTTCCCCTTCAAAATGGCCAACTGTTGGCGCCCTTCCTGCTTAATATTTGGGAAGAGGCCCAGGCCCTTTGCCTATAAATAGGACTAGGCACCCCTTGGGTAGGGGGAGATCAGGATAGACGAGGTTGAGAACTAGCAAGCTAGAATCCGGAGAGAAAGACAGAGAGAAAGAAGGGCGGCTAAACTCCTCCTAGCAGTTCATCCTCCCAGCCAAGAACAGGCCCTCGCGAGGCTGTTCTTCCTTGTATTGCTCATCATCATCAGCCCAAGAGGCAATCCACCACACCACACTGGAGTAGGATATTACACCACATCGGTGGCCCGAACCAGTATAAACCCTGTGTCTCTTGTGTTGTTCTTTCAGTAGTTTAGATCTTTGTGAGACGGAGAGGTAGAGAGTGTAATCTCCGCACGCACCCCAGAGTTTGAACCTTAAGGGTCTGCCGGAACCCGAAATCCGACACCAAGGGCTCTCAGAAGCCCTTATCATGGGAGAATGGAAAGCTTCGTATCACCTGTAATTTTCCCGAAGCTTGACATGACATCGAAAGCCATTTAATTGGGCGTCGAGTAGACATGACATCTAATTGGGCCCCCATAGTACTGTGCATGAATCCATTTATCCACCAAGCAAGCCACTACCCTGCCATTCGCAAGCGTCCCCCACTCGACGTTTCTACAATTGACAAACCGCTCCTAGTCATCCCGTCCTTTCACATTACGCCAGTTCCACTAATCATAACCCTCCGCCCAAATCCATGGAATCCCAAATCTCCATGATCGGCGGTGTGTACAAGGTTAGAACCATCACCGGTGATGAGTTCGACGTCATCTACTCCCATTCTTCTGCAACGGGTAAAGAATGCCTTGCTCGCTTCAAACGCATGTTCGAAAACGCAAATGATGAGTGGGACGCTAGGCTAGAAGTTGAGTACACCATAGTCCTGGGAAGCGAGAAGAAACTAAAGGAGGCAGAGAAGAAGAATCCTGCCGTGATCCAGGTTTGCGTGCATGACTTGTGCTTAGTCTACCACATATACCATGCCGACGTTGAGTGCGAGGTTTTAAGAACTTCCTCAAGGGAGGCCGAGTCAAATTCATTACTGTAGACTTTATGAACGACAAGGAAATCCTGGGTCGGATAGGCCTCGTTGTAGGCGACCCCTTCAACCTCCAGAAGGAAGGGCTGGTGCCCTCCCTTGATCAGCCATCAATGCTGACCTGGCAGGAGCCATGGTTCATCCTTCATACAGTAAACTAGAGAAACCTCCGTACACATTTCATCGTCATGCACGGCCGTGGAATGTACTATATATGGACCACATCCACAACGCTGCAATGGATGGCTACCTTTGTTTCAATATCAACAAGGGTTGGATGAAGAGCAAGAGCCAAGTGTGTGGTTCAAGCAAAGAAGTATCGCCCAAGAGGAAGAGGGACAGGGACGAAGTCGAATACGTGGACGAGGACTCTGAGTAAGGTGGCAGTGCCGTTGCTCATGGTGGTTCTAATGCAGTGTCTACCGGATCAGTTTCTTAGTTTAATTTGTGGTGTGCTTAGTTATATTTGAGGGGTGTGTTGTGATGAGCCCCCAGCAGAACTATGTTACGTTTCTTCTCGTTATATTTCATACATTTCATCTTTTAGTTCGTATAATACTACCACTCGTTTCTTGACATTATATGCGTACAATATATATGGCCAACATCATATAGCCAGCAGTTTAGTTGTCAAAGAATTTCAGGGTGCTTAGTTTTGTCAAAGAATTCCAGGGTGCTTAGTTTTATTTGAGGGGTGTGTTGTGCTGGACACCATTAACTTATCATTGTGAGAATCGGCTTATTTTTGTCATGTAACATGGTAAACGGGGTTTGACGTAAAAATAACAATGTCTAATGGCATTTCAGAACAAACATCTAACTTAACGATGGAATTTTTTAGATATCTAATTACATCTTTGAGGAGGCATCTCACGGATCGATGGCATTTTTTGAGTAGTTGTAACTTCTAATGGCAAAACTGAGTAGTGATACACAACTAGCGGCATAAATAATAAGAACCCAAGAAATAAATAGGGCTAATTTCTTTATTTCTTTATACCTTTGTGTGCGAAACAATATACGCCGCCTCCCGCCAAATTTTCTTTACAGAGGCAACATAGAACTATATGTGTGCCCTGTTAAATTTTGGAATTATTACGGGTTCGTTTGGCCTTTTTTGTACATTACTAGAGTTTCTGGTCATTTAATGTGCACAATTCAAATTTGAACTACAAGCACATGCTCCCGTGCACCAAAGTTTATTGAAAAATCACATGTGTGTCCTCGGGTGAATTTCTAGGTCCCATGCAAGAAATGGGAATGAAATTCAAACATCTTATAATCGTGGTTCGGCCGAGAACATTGAGATGCTTGGTTTTAAAATTCTTGTAAATCTAAAACATGTCTGAAAATCATGAAACTTTGCATGGTGTCATGTCATGGTACTACCATGCTGTGGTATAAAAATTGCAGTATAGGAACAAGTTTTGGTATAAGTTTCTTGCAAATCGGAGCTTCTCTCAAGAAGGCTCGTGGTTCTGAGAGGGAACGTGTCACCTTTGTGTGCATAATTCAAATTTTAAATACAAGCACATGCTCAAGTGCACCAAAGCTGGTTGAAAAATCACATGTGTGTCCTCAGGTAAATTTCTAGGTCCCATGCTAGAAATGGGAATGAAATTCAAACACCTGGGCATCATGGCTCGGCTAGAAACATTGAGAAACTTGGTTTTTTAATTCCTGTAAATCCGTCACACGCATGAAAATCATGAAAATTGGCTTGGTGCCATGACATGGCACCAATATGCTGTGGTAATTTTGCTGTCCGATTTGCGAAGTCGCACACATTAGCAATCAACAAAGTCATTTTGGAACAAGTGCTCTCACGTTACAATCTGAAACACAAGTATTATTGAAACCGTGGGCGTTCTATTTACCATTTACGTGCCGCCACGCGCCCCCTTTCTTTATTAGCTAGGAGGCGTCGTGCATGGTAGCTATTTGAGTACGGGAGGTGTGTGATCAGACCCCTCCGCGTGCTTATAGGGAGGAGAGCCCTTTGACCTCCATCTGTCATCCACCTCTCTCCCAAGGTCTCCATTAATGGTGCCCGAGCCTTTGTTTAATGGTGTGGCAATGTCTCACTCGACTGAGATTTAAGAGAGAAAAAAGAAAATCTGAAAATAAAATTTTGCACGGATCTTCATGTAAGATCCGACGGACCTATATAGCATCTACTGCGACTTATAGCAAGACTGATGAATATATATAAGGACAAAGAGAGTGGATAATAATTGTCTTACATAATCAGGAAGATAATTAAAAAGCCTCATGCGGCTACACCCGAAATACACAAGGGCAAAAGAAGAAGGAAGACGCATACAACGATCTGGCTCGCAGATCTCTACTTTCTTTATGCACTGCAGGTTGCAGAGACTAGTTCTCACGGCGGGCGATGATCTCTTTCATCAGTTTCATGTCCTTAATACGCTGCTTGGCAGTATCCATGGATTCCTCCACCATCCTGTTGCGCTCGATGCGAAGCATGGCATTCTCGTCCATAAGTTTCTTGATGATGACGCCCGTCCTCTACAACATGGCAGCGGTCTCCTCCTCATGCTTCGCCCTTCCGGTGATCTTCGCCCTCAGCAGGTCGCACTCGCCCCGGAGATTCGCATTGCCCCTCCCCCAGTGTCCGGATGACGCCAGTAGCCTCGTCCTGCATCCTCGCCCAGCCGGAGATCTGATCCATCTGGCTATGGACTATCGCATGCATGCGCCTGTAAGAGTCCTCGCCTGCCACGAGAAATTTCTCAGTCCACCGTGGTGCGGTAGGACCTCCCTGCTACTTCGGCGGCGCGGCAGGACATCTCTGCTGCTTCCGCGGCGTGGCCGGACCAGTCTGCTACATCGACGGCGCGACGAGACCTCCGTGCTGCTTCAGCGACGCGGCGGGACCTCTGTGTTGCTACTGATGCGCGGCTGGACATGTCGGCTGCTTTCGCGGCGAGGTGGGACATCTCTCGTGCTTCCTCTTCCATGCTCACATCTCCCTGGTGGAAATCTCTCGACCCGGAACTCACCCTGGCTATGGCTTGGTTGACTTGATTGTTTTTTGTGGATGAGGAGTTGAGGAGGAATGTGCAGTCATCTTAGCATAGTAGTATTTATAACCGAGTAATAGTAATACGCTCCTAAGTGGAAAACCGTTTAGGTTGTGATCGGTGTGAACAAGTTTGCAATTAAATATAGCATGGTAGTAGTAGTAATTTGGAATGTGACGAGACGCGGTCAAAATTTATTGACGGTTCTAGTTTCGAAGTGAGGCACTATTTTCTCGGCCGTGGTGTAGCATATGCCATGGTACTAGTTCTTTCTCTACTGTTGTGTGCGTGCAAAAACTAGCACCGTCGGATACATATCTTACGCTTGGCGTTTGACAGGAATAGCCTCGTGGCGAGCTATAGACTAATCTTTTTTCCAGAAGCATTACAGCTATCTCTCGGGACTTCTCGCACGCACCATCACTGCTCCCTAGGTCGATGCCACCCACATACAGTTGTACTCTGAGAAGTGGTGCACGCACGCACTCGTCCTCTCTCACACACGCACCTATACACTACTAGGAAAATGACTTTAGATGAAATGGACACTAATGGCGCACCACATGTGTGGTGCGCCATTAGTATATAGCAATGGCGCACCACATACAGGTACGCCATTAGTAATATATTACTAATGGCGCACCTGGTGTGCGGTGCGCCATTAGAAGTTTTGAAAAAAAAAATAAAAAAAATTTGTTACTAATGGCGCACCGTGGGTGTGTTGCGCCATTACTAGTTGACATAGTAGTGGCGCACCAATCCCACGGTGCGCCATTAGAAGTTTTGAAAAAAAATGTAAAAAAATAAAAAAAACTTGTTAGTAATGGCGCACCAGTGGACAGTGCGCCATTACTAGGTAATGGCGCACTGTCCACTGGTGCGCCATTACTAATTTTTTTTCAAAAAATATTCAAAAAATATTCAATTTTTTTTATATTTTTTTTCAAAACTAGTAATGGCGCACCGTGGGTATGCTGCACCATTACTAGTTTAACTACTAATGGCGCACCACCCCACGGTGCGCCATTACTAGTTTGCCCGGCTTCCACCGAATGCACCCCCCCCTTGGACCGCCTTTTCAGTTTTTAAAAAAATAATAAAAATGATAAAAATGTCAAAAAAATAAAAGAAAATAAGTTTCCCATGTCATATGTGGTCTAGTTGTTGGGAAAATTTACAAATATAAATTTTGACTTTATTTGCAAAATCTCTCTGGAAATTTGTAAAATGGGCATAACTTTTGCATACGAACTCGGATTAAAAAGTTTTATATATGAAAAATCATCTACTCAAAAAGTTACATCCGAATTTAACGGGGCTTTAAAGATCTTTTTTTTTTTGAATTTTTTTTTTCAAAAAATGATACGTAGTATGACAGGGAAGTTTGAAATATTTTTCATAATTTCATCATAGTCATGAACATTTATAAAGTCCTAGACATCAACAAGGTGTAATAGGATTGATATGCTAGATATATCAACAAGTGCCTGTGAAGTGAGCTGTTGCTTGGGTTGGATAGAACTCAGAAGTTAAGCGTGCTTGGGCTGGAGTAGTGTGAGATGGGTGACCTTTTGGGAAATTCGACCATGGAGTGCGATTTGACCTGATAATAATCATATTTACCCGAGATTAAGCCATAGTGACCTGAGATTACGAAAAAAGTGGAATTTTTTTTAAAAAAAATCTGAAAAAAAATTTGAAAAAAAATTGTTACTAATGGCGCATTTCTATGTGATGCGCCATTAGTATACCAGATACTAATGGCGCACCGTGGGCCATAATAATGGCGCACCACAGGTGCGCCATTAGAAAAAAAATTCTAGTGGGGTGATGCTAATGGCGCACCGGTAGTGCGCCATTAGTAGGAAAAACCGGTGCGCCATTAGTAGGCCTTTTCCTAGTAGTGGTAGCTACGAATTGTAGTGTTCTCAACCATCCGATTGGCTCTATCATAGGTTTCACGTTGCTCCTTGGCCTTGAGATTGAGATATTTTAAACGCGGAGTCTAAGATGGAGGAACAAGGTTTTGGTTAATGTGCAGGCCGCACACGGCACCAACACGACACGAGTTTCGTCTCCCTAGTGCGCATGCAGTCGGGTGAGTTGTCCAAGTATAGACACAACCAGGCCCTCGTTGGTATCCGCACCTCGACTTTGGTTGGTCATAGTGGAGAGTAACATAGACCAGTTACTAGTCTATGTTACTAGTACCTTCATAGTGGGTAGTGGCATATAGTATATGCATAGTTTTGCTCCATGGCGCAATCCATCGATACTACTACTTTACAAATGTATGTATAGACTTTTTTAAAGGCTAGAGGGCGGGGCAGTCTAGCTTGGCACAAGGTTTTGGTTAATGTGCACGCCGCACACGGCACCAACACGACACGAGCTTCGTCTCCCTAGTGCGCATGCAGTCGGGTGAGTTGTCCAAGTATAGACACAACCAGGCCCTCATTGGTATCCGCACCTCGACTTTGGTTGGTCATAGTGGAGAGTAACATAGACCAGTTACTAGTCTATGTTACTAGTACCTTCATAGTGGGTAGTGGCATATAGTATATGCATAGTTTTGCTCCATGGCGCAATCCATCGATACTACTACTGTACAAATGTATGTATAGACTTTTTTAAAGGCTAGAGGGCGGGGCAGTCTAGCTTGGTCCTTTTCACGAGAGGCGAGGGCCTTTGTGATTTGACGGCTCATTACTGTTGGAGGGTGTTGCCTTGTGATTTGACTGCTCGTATGAATGTGCCAACGACCTGAGGGGGAGCAAAGAACCGTGCGGTATACTCAAGTTTTCGACTGGAGTACGACGGAGGAGCACGAAAGACGGCAGCCCAATGCCATATCCTCTACTCTCTACTCTTATTATATATTACTAGCAAGAGGCATTGTTGTATTGGCGATAAAGAATGATCTAATTTGCTAGTCGTCTCATTTTTAGCATTGTTCTATTCATTTCTCGCACAGAAGGAGACACGTACGTCGAAGCACCCGAAGCAAAATAAGAAACAAAGGAGCAAAAGAAGAAGGAGGATTATCACCACAAAAAAAGAAGGAAGACGCACACACAAGTCTGGGGTGCTGCTCTCACTACATGAAAGGTTGCTATCGGCGGAGTCATATCTACTTCTTCATCGCCTCCACGACCTCCATCTCCTTGCGCGTCTCATCTGCCATCTGCATCATTGTGTCCATGACGCGGGATTTCTTGACGCGAGCCTTCATCATCTGTTACACGGCCGCATTACGTACCTTGACAGCAACCGGGTGCTCGATGCAGAGCTTCGCCAACTCCTCCTTCTGTTCCATGACTAGGGCCTGCAACATCTTCATCGAGGAACTTCTATTCTCATGCATCTTCTTCCAGCCGACGTTATCCTCCTTCAGCAGGTCGAGCTCGTGGCAGAGCTTTGCCTTGTCCTCCTGAAGTTGCAGGATTTCACCAGTTACCTTCTTCTCTGAGGCAATGCTCTTCTTCAGCAGCATCACCAAGCCGACGGTCAACTCCACCTCATGATTGAGCTCAGCGGGCATGTCGTCGAGGCTCTCCTTTAGCAGCTCCACCAATCCATGGATGAACTCCTTTTGCTTATTGAGGTGCTTATTGAGCTTATCGGGCATGCCGTCAAGGGATAACGACTCCAGCGCCGCCAGCTCGGCATGTTCGCCTCCGTGTCTAGGGCAGTCCTAGGAGCCATCGCCTGCCCGTGAGAGATCTTTCGAGCTCTCTGTGTGGCGGCGAGCCCTCTTTTTTTTTCGTAGCCTTGGTTGCCACTCCCTTGTTACGAGTAGTTCTTGACCTAGAGCTCTGAACATCGGCCATGGCAAGGACGGACGAAGAAGGACGACTTATGAGGAGGAAGGTAGAGTAATTTTCGGTTAGGTAGTTCCCCTTTTTATAACCTAAGTACTAGCACTGTTACTAAAACCTGCATAGTGGGAACACGTTCAGGTTTGGTACGTACTGGTAGGTGTGAGGAGGCTTGCACTTAATTGTAGAACTAGTACTTTCGAATATGATGGGAACAAGGTAAAGATTAAATTGATGGTTTTTGGTTTCGAGGCCTGAAACGGCTCCCGATGAGTTTAGTGGAACATACATTTCAAATAGACTACACTCCTCAGATGCATAGATATTATGTTACTGTCAAAAATTGGCACAAAATACGAAGGAGACCAATGGAAGTACTACTAGCAACCCATGATTTTACTACTCGCCTGCGCGCAATGGAGTAGTAATGTCTTTCATCCGCCCTCACGTCCACTCAATTTGCATGCGCTGTATTAATTGACCATCAATGAAGTGAAGGACTTTACACGCATCAAATTATCACATGGGGTGGATCTTGGTCAAAATTGCGACCGCCCGTGTAGCCGTGTGTGCGTGCGAGGGAATGAGTGCATGCGTGGGGTGCGTGCACATCTTCGCTTCGTGCATGTACTACCAGTGCGGCTCAGGGAGGATGAGTACATTCTTCTGGAACCAGCAGCACGTCACTGTGATCAATCCACACAAGGATGTCGCGACAACGCCTCCACATGTGCCACGTGGCCTCATGAACTGTAAGAGAGACACTGTGTAGTGTACCATTGTGTTTTTCACATACTCGAAGTACTCGTAAGGTACACGTGCATTGCACCCGTCATATTTTGCAACCAAATTATGAATAAATACCACACTATAGCATTTAAACTCTGAGTCATATATGCCTGATGTAGACCTTCGTTTAATTCTTATAGTTCATCTCATTCAAAATCAATTAGTTTTTATAAAAAACTTAGGGCCTCTTTGATTCGTAGGATTTCCAAAACACGGGAATAGGAAAAATGTGGGATTAGAGTGGAATGTCGTCTTGAATCCTATAGGATGGTACGAGTGTTTGATTGTGCAAAGAAAAACCACAGAATTATTCAAAGAGGTTTGAGTGTGTTTCCTATGAAATCTAGTGCAAATGAATCATATGGAAAAATTCCTATGGTTTACAATCCTACGAATCAAACAACCAAGATAGGAAAAATTCCTAAGGATTGGAATCCTCCAAAATTGCTTCGAGAATCCTTTGAATCAAAGAACACCTTAATCTATTTTATGATTCATGGAATTGTGCGATGTAAAGCATAAAGTAAAAACAAATAACGTCAACTCAACTAGAAAAAAAGTTTGGGCAATTATGACACAGAAGATTCTAGAACAAAGGAGAACCACTGTTGTTTCGAGATTTGTGCATTATGCTTAAGTTCAACCATGGAGTCTGCTAGATTGTACATGTGGCAAAATCCGGTAAGGGCAAGAAGATGGTGCGAGGGGCCAAGTGGAGGGAGACTATGAAGGAGTGCACAACTGCGAGATCGATATTTAGAGAGAGGGCGCGAGAACGTGCGTTGTTGCATGGAGTGGCAGAGCCATGAAAAATGTCCCATGAGCAAGGGGCCAAGCATTGCTAATCCTTTACGACGAGGACCAATTCATCAACTTAAACCCTTTTTACCAGCAATTTTCTAATGATCACATCCATATTAGCCTCGATATATAATGATGTTATGGGGGGCAGGGCCCTTGCTGCCCCTTGTCTTCGCCATTGTGCGTGTGTCTGAGAGATGAAGCGGAAGGCATGGATGATGAGAGGGGGCGTTGGATATATAATTAATGTGGGTGTATTATCTATATATGTAATCCTATATAGAGAGTTATAGACTGATCGATGTGGACATGGGAAAGAGGGTGAGACCTCACTAGATATATAGATTGATCGGTTTATGTGGAAAACTATGAAAGACCTAGCTATATACACACACATAGAGGAACATCGATCATTGAGCATGCACGTGAGAGATAAAGAATGCCCGATGTGTTGGAGAGGGGGATGTGTGTGTGTGTGCCTTCATGGGAGACCGACCTGAAGAAAAAGATTGCATGTGTGCGATGGATAATGCTGACTGGTAGTGTGTGTGCACGTATGCACGAGAGAAAGTTAGTGGTACAACTATAAAGAGAAGACCAATATGTGGGTGTAAAAGTCTAGGTGAGGTCATAATCAATGTAAAGTTGAATTCAAATATTTGAATAAGAGATCATGATGTTTGAAACCCATGCATGCATGAATATCGCGGAGATCTGCGCGGTGTGGTTTGGAAACGAGCATGTTGCAATGTATACACATTGAACAAGGTCAGATTGGTTTGATTTTGAGATACCGATGGCAAACATCGTTTGGATGAGGTGGAGATGATGGGTGGATTTCACATCACATATCTATATCCCTATATTATATATATATATATATATATATATATATATTATATTTTTTATACAGTGTGCGGATAACTTTAACTTTGACAGATGGTCGTTGGATGAGGCCAATCCGATGGTGCAGAGTTGGCAAATTTGAGCACTACTGGCCATTGGATATCATCTAGGTTCCACCAAATTTTGCCACATGTACAATCTAGAAGACTATATGGTTGAACTTAAGCATAATGCACAAACCTCAAAACACAAGCACTTCTTCTTTGTTCTACAATCTTCTGTATCATAATTTCCCAAATGTTTTTCTACATGATTTGTTTTTACTTTATGCCTTACAACACACAATTCCATGAAACTTAAGTAGATTAGCTTTCTTATAAAAACTAGATGATTTTGAATGAAATGAACTATAAGAATTAAACGAACATCTATATCATGCATGTATGACTCAAAGCTTACATGCTATAATGTGGTATTTATTCATAATTTGGTTGCCAAATCTCATGCTTGCAACGCACGTGTACCTTACTAGTCTAAATGGTGTTTGTGTGTGTGTGTTGCGCGTGTTAAACACATTGTATGTAGTATATCATACTAGTCTAAATTGTATTTTTTTGGTACACGTTAAGCTTGTTCTCCCGAAATTTCAAGCCGCGCCTTGTTATGCCGAAATTTCATGCTAGTGTCTCTGTCTATCGTGCTGCGAAACTTCCGCCTCTTCAACCCACGCCTTGTTACCCTGAAATATTTAAGATATATCTTTGTCTCGTTGTGCTCCGAAAACTCCCTCCATCTCAACCCGTGCCTTGCTATTCCAAAATTACAACGCGCGCGAAAACTCCCACCTCCTGTGAAATCCCGACACGCGAAATGCCCGTGATACCCCTGAACCGAAAGAACCGCCTCAGATTGGTGGGGGTACTTTCGTAACTTACCCCACATTTCGGACAAGCGCGTCCCCAATCCATGGATCCTCACTCCCATCCCATCCGCCCACCCATTCGTACACCGAGGCCGGCAAAACCCGTGAAGCCCCACACCCTCCTCCGTCCACCACCCAGCCGGAGCCTCTTCCCCGACGACGTCATCCACAACAACACCTCGACGTCCCTCATCCACCATACCGGATGAGGATCCATCGTTGATCCGGTCGTCCCGCCGGTTCAGCCACCCCGTCCTCCACCTTCAAGCAGCTACCCCGACGTTCCCCTCATCTTTCGCGCCACCTCCCTTACCACACCGCCGTTTTCACTTGCACCATCGTAAGAGCATCATCATCACCGTTTCCTCGGATGAAGCTGCAGCCTAATCGACGCCACCAAAGAGGTTGTACACTAATCGCCGAATTTTCTTCTTGATTCGATCTCATGGTGCTGCCGGCGCTTGGTCCCGAGCCGACACGGCGTGGCTCCATCCACGTCGGCGTCGCTGGCCACTTCCTCCATGGCATCGCTCCCTCGACGGCGAAGTCCACATCAGTAGGAGCTGCTGCTGCTTTAGCTCTCACTCGCGCTGCTGCTGTGCTCTTGCTCTCGATCTCCTGCCTGGTCTACTCTTGCTCTTGCTCGTGCTGCTGCTCTCGCTCTTGCTCTTGCTTCCGATGCTGCTCCGATTTAGCTGCACTTCAGTCGACTGAATCGACTTTAGGGTCAGTTGATTTTTAGGGGGTGGGGGCTCGCCGGAGTTAAGGAAGAACCATTGGCAGCGGGGAGGCGGGCTTGCCAGAGAGGTACCCCACTATCTTTCTTAGGGTTCAGTGTCGGGGCGGTGGTCGCTGGTGGTGGTGGGGCGGTGGCGTGGGGATCGCCAGAGAAAAAGCTCGGCACGGGGGGGGGGGGACTACAAGGATGGCTGGGGTGGCGGCGGACCGGTGGTGGGGAGTGTTTTTGGGGCGGGCGGGGCGGTGCACCTCCTGCCGCGGGCGGCGGGGGGTGGCTGGCGGCTCAGGGGGATGGAGGTTGAAGATGAACTGCAAGCCCTTGATTTCGTATCCAACGGTTGCAAAATCGACTGACTAGAGATGAAAAAGTCAGTCCACTTACTTGTAGCCTCACCTCTAGTGCGTTCAGATTCAATAGTAAAATTCAGTTTCGACAGCAAAATTCAATTTCGAAAGTTAAGTTCAGTTTCGACACTTAAGTTCATAGATGAGCGGCTGATGTGTATCTAGCACTTTGTGGTTATGTATTTTACGTCATCTATTGGAGATGCTATTAGAATTCCACTCAGGTTAACGTTGTCTATCTTGTCCTGCTTCAGCCTCGGCGTCGTAGAACTCACCGGAGCTGCTCCAATGACGAAACCCTCCATCACAGCAGAGCAGTACCTCGGGCTCCATCTCCAGACGTCTACGATCTTCTTCCCCTCCTCCGAAAGCCAAGTCAGGCGGAGCATCCTCACCGGCCAACCCAGTCACGCTGAGATCGACGTTGCTTGGCCAAAGAGGTTGTACACTTCTTCTGTTTTGACATAATCTCAACATGCTTCTTTGCATCCTATGATCTTCCAATTCTTGTGAACCGAACATCCAGATTGGCAGAAATCCTGTGTTTTTTAATTCAATGTTTTGCATGTGCATTCCTATCCTATTCCTGTCTATTTCCTATCCCTGCATTGTTAGAATCCTCAAATTCAAACAAGCCCTTACACAATTACTTCTGTTACAGATATGTGGCAAACAAAACCTTGTGTGGTTTGTCCTGCTCCTGCGGTGCTGTGTTCCACCCCATCTCAGCTGCTCCAAGGACGGAAGGGTTCACCACAACAGGGATCTTCTCTCCAGACTGTCTTTCCCCACCTCAGATCTTCTTCCCCGCCGCCGGCAGCCACGACAACTTCATTACCATCATCAACTATGTAGATGACCTTGAGGACTACACAGGTCCGCAAGAGAGGTGGCACTCTTCCATGTCTGATTACATTATGCATCGCTTAATGTGATGGCATGCTACTTTATCGTGGTGTTCACCTATTAGACTCCGACTCAGGTCCAAACTTATGCTGAAACTTGAGTTTATAAATGGTTGTGGGGTACATATTGGGGAAGCAATCAGAATTATTTGTCTAGTATCTGGTTAGTCTCTGGTGTCTACTATGAGTTTCATGTTGGGTGCAAACAAAACTTAAAGGAGCCATTATCTGTATATTTTAACTAAATCTATTATCTGCCTGCTATCATTTGTTTTGGGTCTATCCACAGTTTGCTACCATCACTCTGGATTTGTGCATGCACTCCATACATAATCTCACTATGTTTTATTCCTAGGCATGTCAGTTATTGTAAACAATGGAACTGAACATGTAGAGCAAAAGAGACAAGCCATGCATGGCAATAACATTTCATGCAGACGTCGCTCCATGGTGGGCGCAAAGGCATCCCACCTCCACCCATTTCGGATCATAATCAAGAGGAAGATAAATGTTCTGAGGGGGATTCAGAAGCAGAAGACCACTCATATTTACCCCATGAGGTCTTCTCTCTAACTTGGCGTGTTGTTCTTGGTAATATCATGCATATGGTGCCTTGCATTGCTTACTGTATACATCAAAGATGTCATCTGCTTAGTTTAGACATGCTTTGTGTCAATGCCATCTGTTTAGTTTCTTTATCGTATATGCGAATCATGCAATGTCATCTTGTTTAGCCAGGCATCATATATGCGAATTTTGCAATGCCACCCTGTTTAGCCAGTCATCTTATATGTGAATTATATCATGACATCATTTTTTATTACATGTTAAATTTGTCAACAATTTTAGTACACTCAATTACTCTTCCTGTGCATCAGCCATTCGGCACGGTCATGGAAAAATCTGGAGTGGAAACAAGGTCTTCAGAGCAGACAATGCTATCTGACGAAGCGCATGTCTTGCTTGTTACAGATAGCTCCTTGGAGGAGGATTTAGAGATAGGTGACCAGTCCTATCCCCCCCCGAGGTGCATGCTCTAACTTGGCAGGGTTATGATGCTCATATCGTGTGTATGGTATCTTGCATTGCTATGTCATTTGCTTAGTTTAGACATGCTTTGCGTGAATGCCACCTATTTAGTGTCTAATTACCACATATGTGAATTATGCAATGCCATCTTGTTGCAAGACATTATATATGTGAATTATGCAATGCTATCTTGTTGCAAGGCATTATATATGTTAATTATGCGATGCCATGCTATTTAGCCAAGCGTCATATATGTGAATTATATCATGCCATCCTTTTTTTGTATTTCTCATTGCTTTTGTCGACAATGTTTGTATATTCAACTGCTCTTCCAGTGCATCAGCCATTTGAATTGGTGACGGAGAAATCTTGAGTGAAAACAAGGTCTTCAGAGCAGACAATGCTACCTGGTGAAGCAGATGTCTTTCTGGTTACAGATAGCTCTTCACAGGAGGATTCATAGGAAGATGACCAATCCTATTATCCCCCTGAGGTGTATGCTCAAACTTGGCAGGGTTATATTACTCATATCATGCATGTGTTGTATTGCAATGCCTAGTTTTTACATCATATACACGATATTGAATGCCATCTCCTTAGTTGACACATCATATATGCGATTGTCTTTTCCTCACTTCCTTAGTATATAAATCATATATTTGAATTATATCATGCCATGATGTTTACATAGATAGCATGTATCTGAATTATGGGATGACAACCCATTTTCTAAAGACATAATATAGTTATTGTAACGCCCCGGATACTACTTTCCATATTTGTAACTCTAACTCTTGCCTTTTCCGGAGATGCAATATTTCATTTCCTTCGTGGTTGGGTTTTGTCTTTTGTTTTGCATTTAGTTCATGTCATGCATCTCATCTCATGTCATCATTCGCATTGCATCTGCATGTTTTCATAAAACCTGCATTCGCTCATAGTTGCCGCTTCTTCCTCGTCTCTGTTGACCTTTCTCAACACAGACCATTCTTTTGTTGCCCGGCCGATTGACCCTCTCTACACAATACTCAGACCCCTCGCTTGCTCGTCCGAAGCTGTCCCGAACCCGTCCCGGGCAGTCGTCACCGTTGTATTCGGATCATCTCCAAACATCTCTAAAATATCTCCGTTTCTTATTTAGACTTTCCTAGTCTATCTATTCTCAACCGTCGGATTTTGAACGGATGATCCAACTCCCCTCTTTTTCCATATATATAGTCTACCCCTAGTTCATTTTGGACCAAACCCTATTTTCTAGGGATCCTTCCCTGCCTAGCCGCCGCCGCCAGCCCACTGTCTCCTCCTCCTTGGGATCCCCTCCCGATCCAAACCACCAACCGAAGCCGCCACCTTCCTCGTTTTCCAGATCGGGCCAACCACAACCTATCGACCCATCCATCCCAAACCAACTAGCCTCCACCTTCACCGATCCAACCACCGAGCACCCGCATGGCCGTCTTCCTACGACCTCACCGCCCGAGTAGCAACCCAGCGCCGGCCTCCCGCGCTCGACCTCATCCCCAACCTCGCAAGCTTCCTCGACCCTCTCCCGAGCAGGTGCTCGCCAGGAGCCCAGCGTCTTCGATTCCGTCCGGCCAGCCACGTCGCCGGCACACCCAGCAGCCAACCAGATGAGCGTCGCCCCCTTTCTTCTCCTTCCCGTGGTCCTCCCGTTTCTCCCTCTCTCATATCCTTACATATCTCTCTCTTTCTGTCAGCTGGAAGCCACGAGGAGGTGCCCTCGTCCCTGTCCCCATGGAGACGGCGTCCCAAGGCAAGCTGCCGGCTTGCCTCTGCTTCGCCTTGTCGTCGTCGCCTCTCTGAAGCACCACGCCATGGCTACGCCCCACCGAAGCTTGGAGCTCCAAGTCCGCCAGCCCGCCTCCGCTTCGATTCGGCGGGGAACGGGACCCCGGCGAACTCCTGCGTCCGGATCCGGATGCGCCTCCCTCTGCCCGTCCCTCTCCTTCTCGTATCTCCTTCCTCCTCCCTCTGTTTTGTCTCCCCTGTCTCTCTCCCTAAACCCACTCTTATTTTCTTCAACAGGAGCTCGCCTGCGCAAGTCTCTGCCCACGCCCCTCCTCGTCGCCATGGATCCGCGCGAAGCTCCGCCTCCCGGCGCTCCGTTCCGCCCGTTCTGGCCGGTTCCCTCCGACTCCGTCGTCGGGACCCTTGCCGCCTTCTTCTGCAGCGCCATGGGTGTGCTGCTGTTTCTGTTCTTCAGAAACGAGTAGTAGCTGCTCGCCCGCTCATCCCCGTTGACCCGCAGCCGCGCGTGGCCTCCTCGCCCAGGCCGAGCTTCTCTCCTCCGCGCCAAGGCCCAGCGCGCCCCCTTGCTAGCCTCTCTTCCACCGACTGGGCCTGGCCCATGGTGAGCGCTCAGCCCCTCCAGTTTCAGCCTGTTGTGTTTTTTTTCTGATGCTGCGATTTTCGCATTTATCCAGAAAACTGCATGTTTACAGTTTGCCCCCTGTTGTTCATGCATTTAATAACTCACAAACCGTGCATCGGATTAAAATGTTCTATTTATGAAAAGTTCTTAGAATTTTGTCTAGTTTCGTAATATGCCACTTTCAGCCCATGTTAAAATGTTTTAACATGTTGTTTGTTTAATTTGCTCAAATGCCAAGCTAAAATGATTTATTTCATAACTAAATAACCGCAACTCAGAATTTAATAAACTTTATATGTAAATGGGGTACAAAAATGCCTAGTTTACCATGGTGCACTTCATTTAGCTGTTTAGCAACAATAAGATACGGTTTATGGCAGAACAATACCAAATTCAAATATGCACATGAGGATTTTCTGGATTTGTTGTTTGTTGTTTCCGGCCTCATTTAAACTTGCCTAAATAGTTAGTTTACTTATGCTTCGCCCCTTGCCATGTTTAATAACTTTTAATGTTGTTGGGTACATAAACGAGAGAGAACTAAATAATTGTTGTGGTGTTTTGTCAATATGCAACTTGTTGCATATTGAGCTCCACTTAACTTGTAGTATCGTTTGTTGCACTTTGCCATGCCATGCCTCTTCAAACCGGACATGCATCATCCTTGGTTGTGCATCATGCCATGTTTATGTTGGTTGTGCATCATGCCATGTTTATGTGATGGTTGTTTACTATGTTGTTTGCTTCTTTCCGGTTTGCTTCTCTCGTTAGCTTCGGTTTCGTTCCGGAGTTGTGAGGATTCGTTCGACTTCGTCTGTTTGTCTTCTTCATGGACTCGTTCTTCTTCCTTGTGGGATCTGAGGCAAGATGACCATACCCTCGAAATCACTTATATCTTTGCTGGCTAGTTGCTCGCTCTTTTGCTATGCCTATTCTATGATACCTACCACTTGCTTATCATGCCTCCCATGTTGTTAAACCAAGCCTCTAACCCACCTTGTCCTAGCAAACCGTTGTTTGGCTATGTTACCGCTTTGCTCAACCCCTCTTATAGCGTTGTTAGTTGCAGGTGAAGATGAAGTTTGTTCCTTGTTGGAACATGGAGATGTTGTTCCTTGATTGGAACATGTTTACTTGTTGGGATATCACAATACCTTTTATATTATTAATGCATCTATATACTTGGTAAAGGGTGGAAGGCTCGGCCTTATGCCTGGTGTTTTGTTCCACTCTTGCCGCCCTAGTTTCCGTCATATCTGTATTATGTTCCCGGATTTTGCGTCCCTAACGCGGTTGGGTGATTTATGGGACCCCCTTGACAGTTCGCTTTGAATAAGACTCTTCCAGCAAGGCCCAACCTTGGTTTTACCATTTGCCTCACCACCACCTACTTTTCCCCTATGAGTCATGCTCTCAAGGGTCATCTTTATTTAGCCCCCCCGGGCCAGTGCTTCTCTAAGTGCTGGTTCGAACCGAGCCGCCTGCGGGGCCACCTCGGGGAAACTCGAAGCCTGGTTTTACTCGTAGCCTGTCTCATCCGGTGTTACCCTGAGAACGAGATATGTGCAGCTCCTATCGGGATTGTCGGCGCATCGGGTGGTCTTGCTGGTCTTGTTTTACCATTGTCGAAATGTCTTGTAAACGGGATTCCGAGACTGATCGGGTCTTCCCGGGAGAAGGAATATCCTTCGTTGATCGCGAGAGCTTATCATGGTCTAAGTTGGGACACCCCTGCAGGGTTTGAACTTTCGGAAGCCGTGCCCGCGGTTATGTGGCAGATGGGAATTTGTTAATGTCCTGTTGTAGCAAACTTGAAGTAAACTCTCCTAAAATACACCAACCGTGTGTGTAACCGTGATTGTCTCTTTTCGGGGTTGATCGAGAGGAGAACACGGTTTCTGGGTTATGTCTGACGTAAGTAGGAGTTCAGGATCACATCTTGATCATTACTAGTTGACGATCGCTTGCTTTGCTTCTCTTCTCGCTCTTATTTGCGTATGTTAGCCACCATACTTGCTTAGTCGCTGCTGCAACCTCACCACCTTACCCCTTCCTTACCCATTAAGCTTTGCTAGTCTTGATACCCATGCTTATGGGATTGCTGAGTCCTCGTGGCTCACAGATTACTACACCACCAGTTGCAGGTACAGGTTATGCGATGATCATGACGCGAGAGCGATGTTTATTTGTGTTGGAGTTCTTCTTCTGCTTCTTCTTCGATTGAGGGATAGCTTCAGGGTCGGCAGCCTGGGCTAGCAGGGTGGGTATTGTTTGAGTTTCTCTTTATGTATCATCCGTAGTCGGATGTTGATCTTGTATATGATGTATTGTTGTATTCATGTGACATTGTATGTATTGGATGTATCCCCACTATTATGTAATGTTGATGTAATGATATCCACCTTGCAAAAGCGTCTTCAAGATGCACTTCTATCCTTGGTGGGACCTTCGAGTTCCTTTAGGATAGGGTCGCATCTTGGGTGTGACAGTTATATCATCTCATCCTGTTCACATAGTCATTATATTTTGAATTATGTCATTCTATCCGTGAATTATACCATGCCATCATGTTTTCATCGACGGGATGATTGTGATTTATGGCATGCCAACCACTTTAATAGACACATCATATAGTTATATCATGCCATCCTGTTTACATAGTGATCATATTTTGAAGCATGTCATTCTATCCTATTTAGTTAGCCATCATACATGTGAAATTGTGTCATGCTATCCTGTTTAATTAGCCATCATATATGTCAAATTATGTCCTGCTATTTTGTTTGGTTCGACAACATAAATGTGAATTATTTCATGCCCTCTTTTCTTCCCTACTATCCATTGCACCTTCCTATCTTACAATGTCTGTACATTCAATTACTTTTCTTGTTTATCAACCATTTCAATTGGAGGGGTGATGGCAGTATCTGTGGGAGTAAAAACACGGTCTTCAGAAAAGATTGTGCTACCTGTCGATGGAGATAGAACCACGGTTGTACTTGACCAAGAACCAGCCCCGCCACACATAACCCAGACTCACGCAGATTGTACCCCTACCCAGTTGGACAGAGAACCAGCTACACCCCTTCTAACCCCAACCCCAGCAGATAGTAACCCAGTTCCCATTGACACATCACCGTCTCCACCACAGAGCACCCAAACATGAGAAGTTAATAATGCAACTGCAGTGCCCAAAGCACGAGGACCACGACTCCGAACCCCAAGTCAACACTTAAAGCAGAAGAAGAATTGTTCTTAGGTCAGGTTACGTATCTATGGTTCATACTACTTTACTTTTGCATCACTGTATTTACTCATACCAACTAATTTCAAATTTGAAGGATGCAATTGAAACTCCAATGGTGCAACATGTATGTTTTAAACCTGTTTCTTTAATGTGTTTGCTGTTGTAACTTGCTCTATGTTGATTTTAGTTTCAATTGAATAAATAGTTATAATCTCATGCCATGCACCTTACAAGTGATGTTATTGCTGTGTTGTTTCCCACACTTATATTCTGTCTAAGTTGCATTGTCTTAAATAGATATTATTCGAACTGTATCTATCTTGATTTGGCAACATAAACTAGAATGATATAGACCATACAATGACCATACTACATAGATATATGTTTGTTTCATGCTGTTATCCTGTCCACCTTACTACTGAACTGGTTTACCAAAATGAGTTTCATATACTACATTGTAAACCTGTGATGTGTTTGTTTGTTTCTCTTTTATAATGCGGATAAAATATTGGAGAAGAGTACCCCATTATGCAATGATACAGGAAGTAATGCAGATAAGGTTCAAGATAGTGAGACATCCCTGTTGGTCTCCGAGAAAGCTGATAAAAACTATATTTAATACACTGAGACAACCCCAAAGTCATGTCTTGATGTAGCTTTCGAGTTACTGCTACTACTGCTGGCACCAACTCTGCGAACTCGCTGCCTGAATCAGTTCAGCTTCTTGCGTCTCAACTTCAAGTTGAAAGACATCTATCAGATGTTATGCGATAGGAAGCCGAAGGATTGAGGAAGTCCCTGCAGAATTCAGATGCATACTTTCTGGTGCAACAGCCAGTGCTGGAAGATTTAAGCGCCAAACAAGAGAAAGTTAATAAGCTTTCTAAGCATCTTGCAAGCATTATGGGTACCCAGGATATTGTTTCTTGAGCTCTTCTGAAGTAGTTTCAGTTCTGGACTTGTTTTGCTGCGGCGTTTATATGCTGCGTTGTTCCCTATATTTGCACTGGTGGCGAACTTTGATGCCCAGTGGATGTAATATATGTAATATCCTTGATAGACTAGCGTAAGTTGCTTGCCTATTTATTTCCTTATTCTCTTGTTTATTTGTTTTCTTGAAATCAGTGCAGTTCTTTTTCCGCGGTTTGCTAGTGGCCGCAATAGCCTGTTTTTTAAAACTAGGACACATTAACCATGGGCTACATATTTACTATAGTTAACATTGGCCTCCTACGGGCCGTAGAAACAATGGGCCTTCTAAGGGTCGTAGAAACAATGGGCCTTCTAAGGGGCGTAGAAACAATGGGCCTTATATGGGTCGTAGACACAATGGACCTTCTACGGGCCGTATCATCAATGGGCCTTCTACGGGCCATGTGATCAGCTGGCCAAACATGGGCCAATAACAGACCACATTATGGCCGTAAATGGGCTAGAGTTGAAATCGTCCGTTCATGGGCCAACCATAACAGGCCGTCGTTAATCGGCCGTATTTGACGATGCTATGAAAACGGCCAACGTATTAATGGGCCACAAACGGGCCGACTGTAACCACGGGTTGAATTTGGCCCACAAGTAGAAAACGACAGTAGTGGGCCGAAAGTAAACGAATGCTGGAAATGAGCCCAAGAATAAATGGGTCGTGAGAAGGCCGGAAGATAACATGGGCAGAAAATGGCCCAAAGGTATAATGGGCCGTTAGTGGGTATAAACTGATACACTGTTCATTACGGGCCAGTTTTACCATGGTTCGTTAATGGGCCGAGGGTTACTAAGGTCCTCATATGGGCCGAAATACGTCATGGGCCATACATGGGTCGGAAGTTAAAACGGGCTAGAATTATATTGGACGGCCCAGCTGACGCTACAGGGCCTAATTCGGATAGGCCTTAAACAGGCCCTAGGTTAGCGGGCTGTAAATGGGCTATATACGAATAGGCCATTAACAGGCTTATCATGGGCCAGCCCGCCAACTTTTGACCAAGTCAAACGGGCCGGCCTTTTCACAGGAATGGGCCACTATTGGGGCATGCCACGTGTCGACGTATCATAGGCGCTTTGGGTCCAATGAGTGGATGACATCTGTCCCAACGGCGAGCCTACACGTGTTCCCTCCAGCCAATGATGATTTTATACATGGAAAATCCCCATTGGTCGGGGTTGTTAACAGGCTATCGGATCCAAAACTAGACCCGATAGCTTAACGGCGTTCCGTTACGGTGGATGCCACACGCGATTTATCGTCATGGAAGTTCACACTTTCGTGATGATAATTTTGGTAATGTCATGGAACACTTCTACGACATCACATGTATGACAATCTTGATTCTATCATAAATTTGTCATGGATGTACATACATGAAAGAAAACGTGACCTACTGTGACAAACACGTATCATCACGGAAGTGTATTTTTTTGTAGTGACTGGGGTCTTTTCAAACACATTTTCAGTTGTCATTCTCAGTAGGTAGAAAAGGCTAACCCGAGTGATGAGAGGACGCACGTGATGCAGATGTGCGGAGGTCTAGGGATCCAAATGAGGGGTAAAAGCACCTTCCCAGCTATGATTCTTCCCGAGTCAGTCACAGGGTGGCAGTCGACCTGGTTCTACTGCAAAGACCAGCCGACTCCTGGTCAGTCGATCGGGCTTCCCCCCTATTCCATGGCCCGAGACGAGATACCTTCTTCCTTGAAAGTATCTCTGGCAAAGAAAGTGGAGGTGAAGATGTTGGTCGAGCGAGTATTCCAACTTGTCCGTGACGGTGTGACCGACATGGATCTTCTAGAGGTCTTTCTCAGACGGCGCATCCTGTCGCTTCAAGCCCGTGATCATCCGATGTGGATGTACTCGGGCATTGACGACTCCACTCGAATTCACCCAGAAGAAGTTGACGAGGAGACGGTGGCGCAGTGGCTGCGGGGCATCAGCGGCAACAAAGACAACCCTAGGGGGTCTAGGAGGGTTCCGATTCTTTATTTCTGATTGTCTTTTTGATCCATCGTGTAATTGTTCTTGTAAACGGACTGCCATTTCTTCAATTTGTTGTCTTGTAGATCTAAACTAAAATGTATTCAATGCCCAACAGAGAGCAGGAGCAGGAGGGAGAGGTGAGAGGAGGAGAAAGCGCCGACTTGCAATCTGACGGAGGGGCGGACGAGGAGATTGACGACTTGAGTGATGGTGAGGAGGTCGACTCTCCTCCCCACACAGAAAGGCGATCCAAGCATACCCATGACCCAGCCAGCATCCATGGAAAAGCAACTGCACCGACTGTGCAGTCTTCAAAGCGCACTCGGATGTCTTCTCCTGTGCTAACTAAGAAGGCTCCCAAGCAGCCCAAAGTCGTCCCACAAAAACATCGGAAGGCCTTACCCAAAATCAAAGTGGATATACCCATTTCTTCTGGGTAATCCTTTAATTCAACTTCTTAGTTTGGCACGACTTGCTCTTTGGTCGACTCTTTTCTCTGTTTTTGATTGAGTGAGTTTTGAATCTGCAGTGCTACTACTTCTGGGACTTTTGTTTATAAAGATGATGAAGATGAAGAAATGGAGGATGCAGCCACTTCCAATGCGGGTACAACTCTTGTCATTTTATCTTTTACTTTATCAGCCATTTTGATGGTCGACTGAACTCTTGTGATTGCATCTTTTTTTGCTCCGCCCAATGTTATTGAACTTCCAAACGATGACGAGGATGCGCCACGGAGGCCCATGAGAAGGAGGGGCAGGACTTCAGGCAAGAATACATCAAGTAGTAAGACGCCCCAGTCGACGCCACTGACGGAACCAACGGTTCAGCAGTCCGGAGACGCCAACCGGGCTTCTGTTACTTTTGCCGTTCCATTGTCAAGTGCACAACCTTCAGCGTCGACTGCAGGCTCCAACAGATCAACCGTCTTCACTTTTCACTGCCCATCACGTCCCAGAGGACCAAGTGAGTGCTGCCAAGGAAGCTATACGCCAGGCATCACTACTAGGGAAAAGCCTAGCAGCAGCGTGGGTTTTAGGCCAATCAGTAGTGCGGGTAGGAGCGCTACTGGTACGGCGCTACAGGTAAAGGTTAGCAGTAGCGTTGGTTAACCCACGCTACTGCTACACCGACTTAGTAGCGGCGCTTTCTCCGAACAGCGCTACTGGTAATTACTAGTAGCGCTTCTCCCAGCCCGCGCTACTACTACTATTCCGTATTTTATTTTATTTTATTTCATGTTGTATTCATACACCTCTATACAAGTTTTCATACAACAGCAATTCAGAGATTGTTTTTACATCATAATGAGTTATTACATCACTGGGTGAAAGAACCGACTTGAAACTAATCCGCGTTTCTTTCACGCAATGATATAATAAATATCATCATCATCATCGTCATCATATCATTAACAACTTATCATCATAATACATCATTGTCATATAACACCTCCTCATGATCATCGTTTTCATCGATGACACATCACATGGCAAGTTGGTCACTAGTCATAATCACAACTACTCCTCATCATCAACTCTAACACATCGTACCACATAATAAACATATTGTACCTCATAGGACCTACTATATTCTCTGAGGTAAAATAGCAAAAAACAAGATAACCCCTGGCTCTCCATTATCGAGAATGCAGATTATCCTGTCTCCAATTCTTGTCTTTCGCTTAATGTTGCTTCCAAGAACCTCCTTCCGAATGTCCAAACATTTTTTCCACTCTTTGATTAGCATGTGTTCACCGGTTTCAGAAATCCGATATGCACAGGTGAGATCCGTAGGATGACCTGGCTGTATGTTCAGAACTTCAAGGCGACCATTCTGATACATCAGATGAGGCACACAATCCATCGAGATTTTCTGTTGAAAAACATAGTAATAACTTCGTAGTTAGCAATAATGTACTAGTTTTAGAAGTATGCAAAAGATGCACGGATGTCGTAATAGTAAAAGAACTTACTAGGGTATCTCCATAGAAGTTATCGTGGTTCAACACGTGCACTAGTGTCACGTATTCACCATAATTTGGAGGTGTTCTATAATAGGTATTGTAATTCTCAAAGAAAGTACAAAATGTGATCAGATGAATTTTCTCCTTATAAGTTAATTCGGAGCCATCGGTGTAGTGGGTTTTGTCTACCATCTTCCGCACATTCTTTGAAGAATGAAAATAAGCTGTCAATGGAAATAAGCTGTCAACTATTTTGAAATAAAGAATATAAATTAGTTAATAACTACGTTTGAGAAACTCACATAGCGGTAGAATCGGAAGCGTATCAACAAGGACCCAAATGTCGATATTGTTTTGCTCGATGTTAGGATCACCAAGATCCATGGTGACAATCATACCCTCATAAAAACCATACATTTTGCAAAGTGCTTCCCAATTTTGGCAACCAAAATGGGTTACGCTCTGATAATTGTATAGATTTACTTCAAAATCCATATCATGATGGGTCCTCAGGTGTATTTTCTTTGTTTCAAAATTTTCATGGTCTTCAAAACCCATCCTCTCCAAGACATAGCGTCTTGCATGGCATGGGATAAGCTAGTCGAATTATCAAAGATGAAAATTAGACGTTGAATTAGTTGAAGTCGTGCTTAATTATGAAAAAACAATTGTCGTCGTTGCATACCGTTTCAACGTCGAAGGTCTCCTCGAGCTTAATGCTGAAGCGCCGATCATCGTCCAGGTGAGGGCACCTGTCGCACAGACCTCGATCATCGTGGCACCAGCTGCACTCCCCCGGGAGACTTTCGTCATCCGAGTACGACATTTCCTACGTTCATAATTCAAAGATTAAACTTGTACTGTTAAATATATTTACTAAAACCCCTAAACTATATCATTATTTTTCGAGAAAATCTAGGCCACTCGATATTTCCTACATATTCTAGCACAAGTCATGCCAGAATTCACGGAAAAATCCGGCATGACCTTTGCTAAAAAAGGACATACTGAGCGCCTGAAATTTGCCGGAACAGAAATTAATCAATACTCCGTCAAAACATAGGCCACTCGGAGGTGTAACCTGAACATGACAGGCCACTTGGGCAACCACATATCCTACTTGAGCAACGCAGGATATACATGATTTTATCTACATCATATATATCTTATAGGACTCATATTGACATGGAGATTTGGCTGGTCTCACCTCGAGGTCGGAGGGGGTCGGTGACGGGGACGATGAAGGGGATGATGGAGGGGCTCCTTGATTTCTGCAAAAGCAAAAAACCTATAAGTTATCACTAATACATCCCGAATAATAACTTAAACTAAAAAATAACAACAAATATGACATGTTCAACTAGTTCTATTAATTCAACTAGTTCTTACTAAATATAAACTTACTATAAATAGAAAAAAATTAGTTCTTTCTAAAAATAAAGTAGTTCAACTAGTTATATTAATTTTCTTACTAAAAATACATTAGTTCTACAAATTCAACTAGTTCAACTAGTTTATTAATTTACTTACTAAACTAGTTCAACTAAAACCAAACTAGTTCAACTACTACTAAAAATCATTATCTATGAACCATAAATTAACATCTACTACTACTGAAAACCATCTACTAACTAAGCAGAGAGAGGGGGTGGCGGAGGGGTGGGGGGCTTACAGAGAGGGGAGAGACGGTGGCGGGGACATGCTCAGCAACGGAGGTAGGGTCAGCGAGGGCAGGCTCGGGATCGGGAGGCGGCAATCCTGGGCGGGCTCGGGCAGCGGAGGTGAGGTCGAGGGTGGCGACGGTGAGGTCGACAGCGGCGGCAGGCGGCCGCCGTGAGGTTGAGGGCGTCCTCAAGCAGCGGCGGTGAGGGAAGGTGCTACCTCTTGAGCATTGCGTTGGATTTCCTTGAAGAGGAAAGGGTGATGCTGCAGAGTAGAGTAAGTATTTCCCTCAGTTTTTGAGAACCAAGGTATCAATCGAGTAGGAGGCTACGCGCGAGTCCCTCGTACCTACAAATAGCTTAACGCAACCAACGCGATTAGGGGTTGTCAATCCCTTCACGGTCACTTAATTATGGGAGTGAGATCTGATAGAGATGATAGATAATATTTTTTGTATTTTTGGTATGAAGATGCAAAGTAAAATAAAAGGGAAAAGTAAAAAAGCAAAGCAAAAATAAAGTGATGGAAGATTGATATTATGAGAATAGACCCGGGGGCCATAGATTTCACTAGTGGCTTCTCTCAAGAGCATAAGTATTCTATGGTGGGTGAACAAATTACTGTTGAGCAATTGACAGAATTGAGCATAGTTATGAGAATATCTAGGTATGATCATGTATATAGGCATCACGTCCGAGACAAGTAGACCGACTCCTGCCTGCATCTACTACTCTTACTCCACTCATCGACCGCTATCCAGCTGCATCTAGAGTATTAAGTTAAAAACAGAGTAACGCCTTAAGTAAGATGACAGGATGTAGAGGGATAGTTTCATGCACTATGATATAAATCCCATCTTGTTATCCACGATGTCAACAACACAATACGTGCCTTGCTGCCCCTGTTATCACTGGGAAAGGACACCGCAAGATTGAACCCAAAGCCAAGCACTTCTCCCATTGCAAGAAGAACCAATCTAGTAGATAGGCCAAACCAAACTAATAATTCGAAGAGACTTGCAACGATAACCAATCATACATAAAAGAATTCAGAGAAGATTCAAATATTGTTTGTAGATAGACTTGATCATAAACCCACAATTCATCGGTCTCAACAAACACACCGCAAAAAGAAGATTACATCGAATAAATCTCCACGAGAGAGGGGGAGAACATTGTATTGAGATACAAAAAGAGAGAAGAAGCCATCTAGCTACTAACTATGGACACGAAGGTCTAAGGTAAACTACTCACACTTCATCGGAGAGGCTATGATGCTGTAGAAGCCCTCCATGGTGGATGCCCCCTCCGGCGGAGCTCCGGTACAGAAGGTTGCGGCGGTGGAATTAGGTTTTTGGCTCCATATCTGATCGTTTGGGGGTACGTAGGTATGTATAGGAGGAAGGAGTATGTCGGTGGAGCAAAGGAGCGCCCACGAGGCAGGGAGAGCGCCCTGGGGGGGCGCGCAGTCCACCCTCGTGTCCGTCTCCCTTCTTTCTTGACGTGGGTCCAAGTCTCCTGGATCATATTCGGTGATGAAATCACGTTCCCAAAGGTTTCATTCCGTTTGGACTCCGTTTGATATTCTGTTTCTTTGAAACACTGAAATAGGCAAAAAACAACAATTCTGGGCTGGGCCTCGGTTAATAGGTTAGTCCCAAAAGTAATATAAAAGTGGAAAATAAAGCCCAATATGGTCCAAAACCGTAGATAATATAACATGGAGCAATAAAAAATTATAGATACGTTGGAGACGTATCAGAAGGCTCGGGCTCGGGCGGTGGCGACAGAGGAGTAGGGGAACAGGGGGAGAAAGGAGAGGGACTTAGCAAAATTTTGTGCCCGCGTGGGTGGTTAAGTCGAACTAGCAGTAGCGCCCATTAGGAAACGTGCTATAGCTAATTTAGCTATAGCGCGTTTCAAAGTAAAATGCTACTGCTAATGGAAGCAATTATTTTTTCAGAGAAAAACGCTATAATTCTAAGCAATGTAAAAACATCAAAAATATACATTGGTCATCATTGATCTTTTTGTGTAGTCCAACATGAATCCTCACTGTACCTGTATAGGTACATGCGAGGTTTCATATTGCAGCCACAAATCCTACACATATAGTTCAATGAAGACCAAGTGCTCGAGATAGTTAGAGAAGTAACATAGTTAAGGTGGTAAACACCTTGTGCGCTTAGCAGTATGGGACAAAACTTTAGCAGTAGTGCGTTCAGAATAAGGGCGCTGCTACTATATCTAGCCTGGATGTAACGTCGTGGCAATTATAGTAGTAGCGCTCTTTTCGCCTAGAGCGCTACTGCTACTCAGCTATTAGTAGCGCGGTTTCCTGAAGCTCGCTACTGCTAAGTAGGAGGAGCGTTTGTTTTTGAACCATGCTGCTGCTAAGATTTTGTGTATAAGGTTTTCCCTAGTAGTGCATGCATTATGATGGAGCAAATGAAAGTGGTTCGCGAGGCTGGTCAGGCTGCTCATGACGCCAGTGCAGCACTCCAGGCCAAAGTCCAGGGTAGTTGATGTTCGACTGATCTTCTAGCATGTCGCTTGTTCTGTTAGGATATGCTACCTGAAAAACCTTTATTGTGCTTCTACTTGACAATTTGCATTTTGCATCTATACACCCACTGGGTGTTTCAATTTTTGATGAATAGTTTTTCCACTTGAATCGACTAGGTAGTGTCGATTGAATCTTGGAATCAGTGGGGGCACGCTGAGTGCACCCACTGGGTGTAGTCCCCGAGACCGCCATCGAATGTTTGATTCGATGGGGGTCTTTATCAGAACTTTTCCACTCGGTCTGAGCAGATCATGTCGATTGGAACCTGAACTAATGGGTGCATGCTTAATGCACCCACTGGGTGTAGTCCCCGAGACCTTAGTCGACAGCGAGCGGTCAGCTATGTTCTGAAAACAAGTATTAACTTTCTTCTCTCTTTTTTTTCGACTGTACGGACCAAGTCAATTTGGAAAGTCAAACCAGTGGGGGCACACTGAGTGCACCCACTAGGTGTAGTCCCCGAGACTACCGTCGAATGTTTGATAATGTTGTAGTCTCATAACTCTTTGAATTTGTTACTTTATTGCTTGGAAGCAACCAAACTTCGTGTCTGTCAACTGACTATCCCCTGACCACAGAAATCTTGTGAACTTGGAGATCTGTTTGCTGACTTGGAGCATAAGTAGATCCAGCTCAATCTAGATCTGGAGTTAGCCTAGACGAATTTGCAGAAGGCTAAGGATGATTCTGCTGGTATGAAAAACTTGTCGACTAACTTCTTTTTTGAACTGATTGTTATTTCCTTCCTTTGAACCGAGTGTTATCTCTTTCAGAAACGATGAACCAGGCTTTGGCGAAGAAGGATCTGGACCTTGTAGCCGCATAAAAAACAACAGAAGATAAAACTGCACTTGCCGACTAGAAGCTGGCCTCGGTCGGTAACGGGAGGAAGAGAACACCAAGCTGAAGATTGCCCTTCATGAAGCCAACAAGGAGGCGACTCAACTGAAGAAGGACAAAAGGACCCTGACCGACAAAGTGGAAGACATCGCCCGCAAGAGAGACGAGCTGGAGAATTATCTGGGAGGGTTTGCCAAGAAGTTATTCGTTATGCTTGAAGGTGCTTTTCCTTGTCCGACTGACTTGTTGTTGTCGACTGGTTACATAGTTGTTGACTTATAATTTAATTGCGTGTGCAAAGTTCTGTTAGAACTTCAAGGAAGAGACTGGGCGAATTAAGACAAGCTTGGACCCCATCCTCTCTCCTGTTAAGGACGAAGCCGCCATGAATGTGCTCCGACTGGAATCTCGTGTGGTTGGCGTTGTCGACAACCTTGCTTGGCTAAAGGTTGTTGTGTCACGAATCAACACAGCGCTCTGGCCAAGGGCGACGCTCTAGAATGACCTCGAGTCTGATGACTCGACTCAATGAGATCCCTACTCGAGTGCAGGAATGGAAGAAGTCTTCTGCCTGGTGTGGCGCTGATGTGGCTCTGTCTCTGGTTCGCGTCCACTGCAAGGAAGCCAAAGAAGAGAAGCTGGGAGCGATCAAGGTTGCCAACACCAAGAGGCTTGACTTCCAGTCCTTCATGGAGACATATATTGCTGCCGCCACTCATATTGCAGATGGAATCGACTTGGATGAGTTCGTCGAGCCTGCTAGTCCTCCTCCTGCAGAGTGAACAAAGTTTTATGATCCGACTAAATTTGCCTCGATATGCCGAGTGGCTTTTGTAACCGTTAAACTCCTTCGGGTCTGATGCCCGAGTACTTTAATGAGCGGTCTGGAACCCCGTGGGATTTATCTTAAACTTAGCCTTTGTTTGAATATGATTGTGTTTGCCTTCGAGTGGATCTTTTTTCTTGACTCAGAACAATCTTTTGTTTTTATGTCACATTTCTTAGGGGAGGGTCACGGATGACCTGCACCTCGTCGTCCTTGCGGATAGGGATGGAGCGCACATTGTATTTGTGGCGCTGCTCCGAGGGGAAGGTCGCAGTCGACCTGCACCTCGTCATCCTTGCGGGTCAGGAGGAGGCACATATTGTATTTATGGCGTAACTCTGAGGAGAAGGTCGTAGTCGACCTGCACCTTGTCATCCTTGGGGACTAGGATGGAGCGTATGGCCAAGGCCCCAAGCGGGAAGATCGTTCTTCACTCGGAACGTGTTTTGAACTTTGGCGAGTACTGGACTGCAGCTAAGCCCCCGAGTGAGAGGGTTGCTCATCACTCGGTGGGATTTTTTGAACTTAGGCGAGTACTAGACTGCAGCTAAGCCCCTGAGTGAGAGGGTTGCTCTTCACTCGGTGGTTTTTTTTAAACTTAGGCGAGTACTGAACTGCAGCTAAACCCCCGAGTGACAGGGTTGCTCTTCACTCGGTGGGATTTTTTGAACTTAGGCGAGTACTGAACTATAGCTAAGCCCCCGAGCGAGAGGGTTGCTCTTCACTCGGTGGGATTTTTTGAACTTAGGCGAGTACTGGAATGCAACTAAGCCCCGGAGTGAGAGGGTTGCTCTTCACTCGGTGGGACTTTTTGAACTTAGGCGAGTACTGGACTGTAGCTAAGCCCCCGAGTGAGAAGGTTGCTCTTCACTCCGTGGGATTTTTTGAACTTAGGCGTGTACTGAACTGCAGCTAAGCCCCCGAGTGAGAGGGTTCCTCTTCCCTCGGTGGGATTTTTTGAACTTAGGCAAAATAGATTTGCGGCTAAGCCCCTGAGTGAGAAGTTTACTCTTCACTCGGTGGGATTTTTTGAACTTAGGCGAAACTGATTCATGGCTAAGCCCCCGAGTGAGAGGTTTACTCTTCACTCGGTGGAATGGTTTCAAACTTAGGCGAAACGAATTCGCAGCTAAGCTACCCACTAGGGGACTTTAAACACATGTATAAGAAACAACAATCATTTAGAAGACTGTAAAACTGTGTCTTTGATAAACAAACTAAAAAGGTACTTATTATTACATATCAATAGTCTGAGTGCTTAAGTATAAAAATGGTGGAGTAACTCTACATTCCAAGCGCGTGGCTCGTCTTAATTGTGCTCCAGATTATAGAGGTGATATGCCCCGTTGTGGAGGACCTTGGTGATGATGAAGGGGCCTTCCCACGCGGGAGCAAGCTTGTGCGGTCATTGCTGGTCCACTCAGAGAACAAAGTCTCCCTCTTGAAATGCTCGACCTCTCACATTTCCAGCGTGGAATCGACGAAGGTCTTGCTGATAAATGGTCGACCGGATTAGGTCCATCTCTCTTTCCTCTTCCAGAAGATCAACAACATCTTGCCGAGCTTGTTCTGCTTCCGCTTCTGTGAAAAGTTCCACTCGGGGTGCATTATGAAGTAAATCACTTGGAAGCACAGCTTTAGCCGCGTAGACTACAAAGAACGGACTTTGACCAGTCGACGGATTTGGAGTTGTTCTCAATCCCCAAAGTACTGATGGTAGCTCATCAACCAAAGCACCTGTTGCATGCTTGTGGTCGCGCATCAATTGGGGTTTCAGCCGTTTGAGGATCAAACTGTTTGCCCTTTCTGCTTGTCCATTCGACTGTGGGTGAGCGACTGAGGCATAGTCGACCCGAGTACCTTGGGAAGCGCAGAAGGCTCTGAACACATCTGAATCAAAGTTTGACACATTATCTATGATGATGATGTGCGGAACTCCATATCTGAATGCTAATTCTTTGATGAAGCTAATAACTGTACTTGCTTCGAGGTTTTTGATAGGTTTCGCTTCAATCCATTTAGTGAACTTGTCGGCTGCTACAAGCACATGGGTGAAGCCACTCTTGCCAGTCCTCAGAGGTCCGACCATATCTAAGCCCGAAACTGCAAATGGCCAGACGAGTGGAATGGTCTTCAAGGCTGAAGCAGGTTTGTGGGATATGTTGGACTAGAACTGGCAGCCCTCACACTTGTCGACTATTTCTTTTGCCATCTCATTAGCATGTGGACAGTAAAACCCGGCTCGGTATGCTTTGGCCACGATGGTCCGAGAGGACGCATGGTGACCACAGGTCCTCGAGTGGATATCATTAAGGATCATTCGGCCTTCTTCTGACGTGATGCACTTCTGACTGACTCCGTTAACACTCTCTTTGTAAAGCTGTCCACCCATCACAGTAAAGGCTTTAGATCGACGGATGATCTGACGAACCTCTTCTTCATCCTCTGGGAGTTCTTTCCTGAGAATATATGCAATGTATGGCACTGTCCAATCAGGAATGATGACCAAAACTTCCATGATCATGTCGACCACGGCTGGGATTTCAACTTCAGTCGGATCGGTAGGGCTCTTCTGTGAAGGGATCCTCTAGTACATAAGGTGTATGAACATGTTCCAAAAACACATTACTAGGGATGGGCTCCCTCTTGGACCCTATATATCTTTGCCAGGTCAACAGTTGACTGGTTCTTCAGTTGGGCTATATGGTCAAGCTCTAACCCTTCAAACTTCTTTTCCAATTTCCTCACTGCATTGCAATAACCAGTCATAGCTGGACTCCACACGTCCCATTCCTTCATCAGCTAATTGACCACCAAATCTGAATCGCCGTAGACCATTAGGTGTCGGACGCCGAGTGAAATGACCATATGCAACCCGTACAAAAGTGCCTCATATTCAGCTTCATTCTTGGAGCAGTCAAAGTGAATCTGGAGAACATAACTGAGCCTGTCGCCTCACGGGGATACTAGGACTACCCCAGCACCTGAACCATTCAACATCTTGGACCCGTCAAAGAACATAGTACAATGTTCCAACTGAATCTGAAACGGCAACTGTTGTTCAATCCACTCGATGAGAAAATCCGCTATTGCCTGGGATTTGATTGCTTTGTTTCCCTCAAACTTGATATCCAACGGAAGAAGTTCAATCGCCCATTTAGCTACTCGACCAGTTGCATCTCTATTATACAAAATTTCTCACAATGGAGCCTCGCTGACGACTGTAATTGAATGATCTGAGAAGTAATGTGCAACCTTCTTTGTGGTCAAGTAAATCCCGTAGACAAGCTTCTGATAATGTGGATATCTCTCCTTGGATGGGTTAAAACTTCAGAAATATAATACACTGGACGTTGAACTTTGTAGGCCTTGCCTTCTTCTTCCCGCTCGACCATGAGTACTGTACTGACAAGTTGTCCAGTGGTTGCAATACAAAGCAGTAGAGGCCCTTTGCTGATTGGAGCAGCAAGCACCGGCTGGGTGGAAAGCAAGGTTTTGAGCTCTGCAAACGCTGCATCGGCTTCAGGAGTCCACTCAAACTTGTCACATTTCTTCATCAGTCGGTAAAGAGGCAATGCCTTTTCACCGAGATTGGAGATGAATCGACTCAAAGCGGCCAAACAACTAGTAAGCTTCTGAACATCGTGTACATGCACGGGACGTTTCATTCGGAGGATTGCACTAACCTTCTCTGTGTTTGCATCGATCGCATGTTCGAAAACGAGAAAACCGAGTAACTTGCCACCTAGAACTCCAAACGTACACTTTGACGGGTTGAGCTTGATATCATATCTCCTTAGATTGGCAAAGGTTTCAGCGAGATCAGTCAACAGGTCAGAACCTTTGCATGACTTAACCACGACGTCATCCATGTATGCTTCCACATTCCGACTGATTTGAGTGAGCAGGCACTTCTATATCATACACATGAATGTGGCACCAATATTCTGGAGACCGAAGGGCCTGGTGACATAGAAAAAGCACCCGAACGGGGTGATAAAAGCTGGTTTTATTTCGTCGGGTCCATACAGTCGGATCCGATGGTACCGGGAATATGCATCCAGGAAAGACAACCGCTCACATCTAGCAGTCGAGTCGACTATCTGATATATCCGAGGAAGAGGGAAGTGATCCTTTGGGCTGGCTCGATTGATATGCTTGAAGTCAATACACATACAGAGTGACTCGTCTTTCTTAGGAACCATGATGACATTGGCGAGCCACTCGGAGTGGTAAATCTCTCGGATGAACTTAGCTGCCAGAAGCCGAGCTACTTCCTCACCAATTGCCTTTCTCTTCTGCACGGCGGACCGCCGGAGATGCTCTTTTACTAATTTTACCTTCGGGTCGACTCACAAACGGTGCTCAACCAGCTCCCTTGGCACACCTGGCATGTCAAAAGGTTTTCATGCAAAGATGTCCCAGTTCTCACGGAGGAACTGGATGAGCGCTTCTTCCTATTTGCTATCGAGCGTCACTGACATATGAGTCGGAGCAGCATTGGGATCGGTCCAGTGAATATGAACTGACTTTGTTTCGCTGGCCTACTGAAATGCAGTCTCTGAGGCAGGCTTCTTAACCTCCAGCAAATCACTTTGATCTGCATTCTTCTGGTATTCCTGCATTTGAACTGCTGCCATCTATTCATCATCAATTTTTGAGCCCTTCTGAAGGCACTCTTCCACTTTCTGCCGGTTACCAGTAACTGTGATCACACCTCTGGGACCAGGCATCTTCAGTTTAAGATGAACGTAACATGGTCGAGTCATAAAACGAGCATATGCAGGCCTGCCCAGAATAGCATGATAAGCACTTCGAAAATCTACCACTTCAAATGTCAACGTTTCCTTATGGTAATTCTTCGAATCACCTAAACCCATGTAAAGAGTGATCTGACCGAGTGATTCAGCTTTCTTTGCAGGGATATCGCCGTGGAAGCTCATGTTGCCATGTCACATTCAGCATAAAGAATATTCAGACCACTACCACCATCCATCAACACTTTGGTCAGTCGAGTGCCATTGGGGAAACCATCATCATCCTCTTTATCCTCATCCTTATCAGACTCCTTCCCTTTCTCACTAGGTTGTTTCTCTCGGAATTGCTGAATAAGGAGTCGACACTGTCGAGTGGTATGCTTGGGAGAAATCAGATTTCCCTGTTCATCTTTTTTGGTGTGAATGTGACATGGCAAATCCAACACATCATTCCCTGCTTGATCTTTCACCTTCTTGGGGGTCCAGGCCCCTTAGGTTTTCCTTTAAACATTCCTTAGATCACTGCTGCGGTTTCACAAGGTCCTGCAGGCTCAGCTTTGCATTTCTGTTTCCGATTGGAACTACCTCCACCAGTGTCCTGGCCGACTGGTTTGCCCTTTCCACTGCAGAGTCGATCCTCTTCTTCTCCATTTGCGTACTGAGTGGCTATTTCCATCATCCGAGTCAGATACATATCTGTTGTCCGACCGAATTTCAGGTTAAGCTCTCGATACCTAATGCCCTCCTTGAAGGTGCAAACTGCTTGTTGTTCAGATACAATTTCCACTGTGTGATGCTAAGTGGTCCACCTTTGAATGTAATCTATCAGAGTCTCATTCGGCTTTTGTACACAATGTTGCAACCCTGCTGGTCGTTTGCAAGTACCCTCAAAAGTTCTGGCAAACACTCGGGCTAGCTCCTCCCAACTGAATATACTTTCTGTGGCCAACTGATTCAGCCATGCTCTAGAGGAACCTTCCAACATCCGAGGAAGATGCTTCATGGCCACCACATCATTGCCACCACCAATCTGTACAGCCACTCGGTAATCCTCAAGCCAAGTGTCAGGCTTGGACTCACTAGCGAACTTGCTAACTCCAGTGGCCAGCCTGAATTTGGGAGGAATCTTTGCAGCCCTGATGGCTCTGCTGAAACACTCTGGACCGGAAACATGAAGTCTACTACCAGTCGGGCGATATCTGTCGAGTCCCTCTCTGTGTGCTCTGTTCCTGTCGACCAGACCTTGAATGAGGATCGATCTTGCGTCGAAACCTGGCTCCCGTGGGTCCACTGATACTCTTTGTTCACCACTGTGCGGGTGCCTACCATCATATTGTCGGGGCACATATGATCCACTCCTCGGAGGAGGCGTGGGCATCCGACGGTGGTCATCACGGCCGAGTCGGTGATCATATTGCTCGTGGTTCTGACCCACGTACTGATCCTGGCGGTGCCCCCGTCCCTCACACAGCTAAGGCGATCTTGGGCTGTGGGCCAACTGAACCGTGTCAGTCATCACAGATCTGTTGTGTACTCTGTTACGCGACTGAGATACCACTGTGTTTTGCTCTCATGCTGCATGCAAAAATGCTCTGATTTGCATAAAGCCTCTCCCTACCTCCGATTGGGACGGCTGGATGGACTCTGCTATACTGGCAGCGGGTGTAAGATTCTGAATTGGACTGCGGTATACCTACGGTTCGGACGGAAACAATTGTCGTTGCCGTCGACTGGACTCAGGGATCTGGCGCCAAGCGCGCTCGTCAAGTCTATGTTTAATGTTCTCCAGTCGAGTGCACTCAGCCAAAGTGGCCAGGCGCGCCGCCTCCAAGGCCCGAGCCTCAGAGGTTTCTCCAACGATGGGCGTGTAGAGTGCCTCCATGTTGCGGCGGTGAAGTTCCTCCGTCTGCTACGAAGAGTGTAGAGTGCATCCACATAGCCTATGATGGATCGCCGCCGCTGTCGCCTCCATCGACGCAAAGAAAACCAGGCGGGCTGCGCGGCGTGTTGACCATCAGGACTTCTGCCGCAGTGTCGCTGTTGTCGTACTCAGACAGGATCTCGACTGAGCCACTCGACAAATCAAACAAGCCGTAGAGAGTTTCGTCGGGCTCGATTGTCGCGACCTGGGGGTGGCCGACTAGCGTGCCAGCGCATTCTTCACCCATCGCTGAAGCCGCGACCGCCCAGATCGTTTGTGACGGCGCACAGCGGGGAGCGAAGACACTACAGGAGCCGACCGATACTGAGTTGATGGTGGCCGCAGGAAGACGCCACGAACGCACGCGCGAAATAGCGTCGCCCTCGGGACGGGGAGCACCTCGATGTCTAGAGGGGCCTCTTGGAGCCAGGCGGAGTCATCGGCGACGAAAACGAGCGCACCGAGATAGATCTCGCGGACCTCGGACAAACCATTGCCGGAAGACGTGATGATGGGAATCGGAATAAATGCAACCTCACCGGAAAGTCGCTAAGACACCTGCTGTGACACCCCAAAAATTTTGACCTTGTTTTAATGGATTAAAATTTTTGCCAGGTTTTAAAACCTTGATTTTTAGCTCCTTTTTGAATTTTTTAACCATTTCCTCCCTTGCTATTATGGAGTTTTCCCCTAAATGAAAATCTTTTCAAATATGTCATTGGACCTGTTTAACCACTCAAGAAAAACTTTTCCTTTATTAGCAAAACAAATTGAATATATTAATTGCTTGATTTTTTTTTCTTGAAATTGGTTTTTCAAGGTTAATTGGCCATATTTGAACTACAACCCATTTAAATATTTCTTTCTAGCCTTCACCAAAATTATGGGATGTTGGAAATAGCCTATAATTCAACTTTATGCAAAAAACCCAATGATGTTATTTGAAAATTTTGAGTGTATCAACCCCTTTTTCATTCTGGTCCAACTTGCAGGTTTATACAGCAACCATATTTTTGCTTGCTCTTTAACCCTTGATTCTTTCTCCCACTTGTAATCCTCCTTGTTAAACCCCTAAGTCCAAGAGGATGCAACTCTTGGATCACTTTTGATTCATGTAACCATGCCCTTTCTTTTCTGACCAGATTTGGAGTTCTGCAAAACTTGCACTAGCAAGTTTGTGCTTTCCACCAACTAACCTCACCACCCTCTCTTGCATCTAAGGAGACACTGACCTGGAGAAATTGACCACTCCAAAACCTGCCTAGATGCCTCTGGCATTTTGTCGAACACCCTCAGTGCTTAGCCAGATTTGACATGATTTCAAGTTTACATTGTGAACTTGACCACCTGCCCAAACCACCTTGTCCATTAGGCTCCCAACTGCTCCTAACCTGGGTCTGTTAGTTGCCAGCTTAACCCAAGCTCTGTAGCGAGGTCTGGCATTGCGTCGAGCACGTCCCGTGCACGCCCAGAGCGCGAGCAGAGCATGCGTTTGGCACACACGTGCGCCCGAGCCGCCGCGTCCCACCCCGCACTCACTCCGGTCCGTGACCGACCATAGCCAGTGCGCCGTGTCCCCCTTCTGCACCCCACGAACCCCGACGACCCTGGCCCGCAACAGCGCCGCCGTAAGAAGCCGTTTGGCGGCACGCCCGCAGCCGCAACCGCCGCCGCCATGAGCAGCGCCGCCCAAGCCTTCCCCGCTCGCCACCGTCCACTAGCGCGAGCTTATCCTCAGCCATGTCCACTAGCGCTCGTCGTCGCCACGATGCCCTGCAGCTATAGAACGGCGGTCGCCGGCAAGCTTATCCATGGCCGCCGCAAACCGACTCGGTTGTGCTATAAAAGAAGCCCCCGAGCTCAAACCTGCACGCAGGCAGCCTCACACCACTCCACTCTTGCCCCTTTGGCCGTCAATCGAAGGGAGGGAGTCGTCTCCTTCCTCTCCGGCAACTCCAGCCGCCGCCACTGCCCCGGCCGTTCCAGCGCCACCAAGGCCTCCCCCGCTCCATTGTCTTCACCAGAAACTTCCCCTTCCTCCCGTGAACATTTTCCCCTTCTCAATTTTGATCGGGAACCACAGCCGCCCCAAAACCACTTCGCCACCGAAGCCTCCTCCGCCGCGGATCTCGCCGCCGGCAGCTTCCTCCGTCCCCACTTACCTGGCGACCACCGGGAGGATCGCCCTTGCGTGGCGGATCCATACCTCCCCTCGAGACCCCCGCGAGGAGCTGCCAGTCGCCGGCGACGATCGCCGGAGCCCCGCTCCGCTCGGGCAGAGGAGGGAGACAGCGCGGGCGACTGGTCAAACCTGACCAGTGGGCCAGGCGGGCCCACCGTCAGAGACCCAGCGTCAGTCCATGTGGATGAGTGGAAGCGTAAAGCCACTAGTGCGCCTCCCCTGACCGAAAGCGTAATCCCAAAATACGCTTTCGACGTGTACGTGTTCAATTTAAAACTTTTTCTTTTCTGTTTATTATTTTAAATAGCAGATTTGACTAAACTTTGACTGACTATAACTCTTTATATATAACTCCAAATGAAGTGATTCTTTTTCCTACATCTCTTAAATTCTGTCTAGTTTATTTTAAGATTTATTTGGAAATTTTCCAAACAACTTTCTGTGTTGTTTTAATTGTATGTGTTAATTCATACATATTCCTTTAAATAGGATTTTGGAAGATTTCAAGATGTTTTGGATGCATCCTTCTTTTCCATGACCTAAAGGCAAGCATTGTGAACCATGGGAATATAGTTTTGGTGTGATAGTTGATACGTTTATAACACCACCTTATTTCGGAGTATTGTTATTTCATGTGATATGATCATTTGCATGGATGCATTATTGTGATTTCCTTGCTGTTGGAAATGAGCATACTCATGTGATGGCAATCATCCTCATGTACCTTACATGCACGCCAATAAGGAATCCGGGAAAGCCTTTGCCTTGGGTAGGTGTGAGCTTGTCGCCGGTCTCCATCGGGACGGTTATAATCGGTATGGCATGGTAAGGTATAATGGGTGGTGATTTGTTGGTTGAAGTATTGTTGTTGTGCTAACCATGCAGGGAACATTTATGAACCTCCTGAGTCGGCCATAGATCAAGTCTTGTTCCGGTAACCCCCATACTTGTTTCGTACTGCCACAGGTCCCTACCGTAGGTCGGGTATGGTTCAGTAAGTTGTTAACCCTTGTCTTGGCACACACCGTACAGAGAGTCCATCACTACAGGAATCAGCTACTTTGTCGTCTGCCACGGCGGACGGCAAAGGCATGAACGGCGGACGGCAAAGGCCTTTGCCGTCAGCTGCGGACGGCAAAAGGCTCCGGCAACGTAGGCTACGGTAAACAGCTACTTTGCCGTTTGCTACTGATGGCAAAGTCTTTGTCGTCCGTCGCGGACGTCAAAGAGAGAGCGGCAGACGGCAAAGAGAGCGGACGGCAATAATTGCACTGTCAGTCCGTTAAGTGGCTAACGGCAGGCCTTTGCCGTCCGCCACTGACGGCAAAATTTCTAGTGTCTTTGCCGTCCGCCGTATGATGTCATCTACACGTCACTACATGGCAGGTTCTTTGCCGTCTGCCACTGATGGCAAAGTCTTTGCCGTCTGCCACTGTAGGCAAACTGGCCAAATGGGTCAGCTCCCAGGAAGCACAGCTGGATGCCACGTGTCTTCTTTGCCGTCCGCGGCAGACGGCAAAGAGCCCGTTGCCGTCGGTGGCAGACGGCAAAGAGCCTGCATATTGGCTCTTTTATCACAAATATATATGACATATATAGATATATTTCAAAAGGCCATTATAGAGCAAACATATAAGATATCCAACACATAACTTCATCATCCAACCATATATATTACATGCATAGTTCCATCATACATAACAAGTTCAACATAGAGGCATCCAACCATATATATTACAATAGTTTCATCCAACGATACATGCATATAGTTCAACGATACATGCATATAGTTCAACGATACAAAAGAGAAAGGGATAAGGAGCACTCCATCTATGCAAGCTTTCGTCAAGTGAATGAAATCTGCAAAATGAAAAATAAGAAAGTTAGAACAAGAAGAGTAGAACAAGAAGAAGAGTAGAACAAGAAGAAGATTAGAACAAGAAGAGTAGAACAAGAAGAAGACTAGAACAAGAAGAGTATGTCATTTATGAGCTAACTTACGTGAAATGGATCATATATGAGCTAACTAAGTTGAAATGGGTCGTTTATGAGCTAGCTAAGGTGAAATGGATCATTTATGAGCTAACTTAGTTGAAATGGGTCGTTTATGAGCTAACTAAGGTCAAATGGATCGTTTTTCAGGTAACTAAGGTGAAATGGATCGTTTTTTAGCTAACTTAGGTGAAATGGATCATTTATGAACTAACTTAGTTGAAATGGATCGTTTTTAAGCTAACTTAGGTGAAATGGATCATTTATGAGCTAATTTAGTTGAAATGGATCTTTTTGAGCTAACTTAGGTGAAATGGATCATTTAAGAGCTAATTTAGGTGAAATGGATCGTTTTTTAGGTAACCTAGGTGAAATGGATCGTTTATGAGCTAAATTAGTTGAAATGGATCGTTTATGAGATAACCTAGGTAAGATTGGTCATTTTGGAGTTAACCTAGGTGAAATGGGTCATTTTAAAGCGAACGTAGGTAAAATGAACCATTTAGGAGCTAATCTAGGTAAAATGGGTCATTTTTAGCTAACTTGGATGAACTGGATCATTTATAAGCTAACCTAGGTAAAATGGGTCATTTTAGAGCTAACTTAGGTAAAATGGATCGTCTATGAGCTAACTAAGCTAATTATGCAATTTTTGACATAAGTAAGCTAAGTACAGATCGTTTTAGAGCTAACTTAGGTAAAATGGATGGTTTTGGAGGTCAGTAAGATTATTAAGTCATTTTGGGGGAGAAGAAGCTAAGTCTAGGTCATTATGGTAAGCATTGGAGGAAATAAAACTAAATCTAGGTCTTTATGCATGTGTTAAGCAAAACACTAGATAAACTTACCAATATCCAGGAGGTGTAGGAGCGGGGTGGCTCGTGTCGGTAGCTAGAGAAGGATCGTGCGATGCTTGTCTGGAGTTACGCTGCACCAAAGATCATTTCCAATGTCTTGTTAGCATGATGACACTCAAATGTTAAGACTAGCAAGTAATGTCCATTCAAATAAAACTCACCGTGGTCCCAGGAGCAATCACTGGCATCGGCGGAGCGGTCTGACCTGTCTTCTCACACACAGACTGCACATTTGGTTTTGACGACTCGGTCATACTAGTTAGCAATGAGACAAACACTACATGAATGTTTTGGCTAATCTGCAGAAGAAACTTACCACAAGGAGCTCGTACATGGCCCTTGCCTGCATGTCATTCCGTGCCCTCTCCTCCTCCATCATCTTTGCCGTCCTCTCCTCCAACTCCCGCTGCCTCTCCACCGCCTCCGCCAGAAGTTTCTCTGTTCTATCTCTCTCACTCTGTATAGCAGCCTGCAACACCACTCACATGACCATTTGTAATGATTGATGGAAGCGCACACAATGTAATGGAGAAATATAACTGAGTACGTATCACTAACCTTGATGGCGAGTTGCACTGGCCGTTCACGAGGCCTTATCTCAGGAGCGGAGCTCGACTGACGCGCCTTGATCTCCGGGAGAGTGCTAGGACAACGGATAAGTCCATCTCCAATGGCTATGGAGCCATGGGACCTCCCGCCACCAGATATCATCAACAGCTCTGGATCAATGGGACCCTGGCTCGGGTTAAAGTCCTCCCCTTTCCTCGCCTTCCCCTCATCTCTATATCTCATGAGCTTGTTGTGGGAGGAGATGTTGGTGAAGTTGTTTGCATCATCGAGGTCAGACTGAGAGAAAGCCTTGACTTTCTTGAAAGAGGCAGTGTGGGCCATGGCATACAGGTCGTACACCTCTGGCACCTTATCCGCCTTATTGTAGCGTGCCTGAAAGAGAGAAACAATGAAAATTAGTAATTAAAGGGCTCAAGCTAGCATGATGAATGAATTGCATGAATCATGAAGCAAACCACATACCCAGTTGCGCCCGAAATGATATAAGTTGGAGCTGCCTTGATGGTGTGGCACACCTTCCATTTGGGCACGTTTGTCCTTGGCCTCCTTGTGGAGGGCTAGCCATCGTTGTGAGAACCACTCATCGACCAACACCTCCCAACAATCCATCCGATCCGCACAGCATCTCGGAGGCGCCTAAGTTAGCAAATAGAAACTTGAGCGCTACGGCTAAGAATTACTAAATGAAGGAACTTAAGTAGAGAAGGCCTTAAGAATTACCTTCATGTACTGCTCCTTACTCAGGAACTTATCACGGCACGCCGGCTTGGTCTTCTTGATACCACGCAAGGCGTAGTAGTCTCGAACAGCCTGCACCCGAGCCTCGTGCCGTAAGTTCTGGAGTAGGCGCTTGCAGACGTTCTCGATAACATGTGCCGCGTCCTCCTCGTATCCCTCCTCACACCTGTAGAATGTCTGCATTCAAATGAGACAATATTGATTAGTACAATTAATAACTAGCTAGTTGAAGATTTTTAAATGTGTAAAGGAGAAATTACCCAGAACTTTCTGATCACCATGTCTGCCCTCGTGTCGCGCACGACACCATCGATAATCTCATCCGGCGGGGCCGGGGCAGCCACGTAGTGCTCCCAGCTCAATCCAAGCTCTGGAAGCCGACCCTCACCAGGCAACGTGACAAACCCCGGGAAGTTTTGCCGGCAAAGAACTCCAAGGACGGAGTTGGGCCGGCGGACACTATGATGGTGGTTCCAACCCCTGCAGCATGACAAGGCCAACGCATTAGTTATTTGAAAAAACGTGAATGCACAAGGTACAAAAATATTAAATGCACTTACGTACCTCTCCCCATCAGGGAAAATCAACCACCTCTGCTCGCGGGTCACCGGCACGGACGGGAGCCATGTAGCACCACGGTGGTAGACGGTGCCCCCCTCCTCCTCAAGATCAGTCGGCTCCCCGCCATCATCAGCATGGCCACTCGGCTCCTCGGGCTGATCCGGCCAGGTACCCCATCCGGACGTGTGCTCCTCCGGGGTCACGTGGGCCGAACTCTCGGGGGCCGAAGGCCAGTCGACCCGAGGCTCGTGGGCCCAAGACCCGTGGACCGGAGGCTCGTGGACCGGAGTCCGTGTAGCCTCCTCCTCGGACGAGTCCACCCTAGCAGTCACGTGCTCGGGTGAAACGGCTGGGGGTGGCGGCGAGGAAGGCGCCGTAGCAGTCACCCTACTTCCTCTCCCACGACCACGTGCCCCACCTCCTCTCTTCCTACCTCGTCCCCTGCTGGGCACCGCGGTCGACGAAGAAGGGCCCGGCGGTGTGGCCATACTGTCCAGCAACGCTCGGCGAAGAGGTGCATCTAGAATGGAAGACCTCAGACCACGCTCCCGACCAGCGCCCACCATCTTTCAACACCTGCCATGACAAACAGTAAACGAAATTAGTACAACATAAAAAAAGACCGACATGAATAATAATATGTGTATCACTTAAGTGTATCATCATCAAGTACAACATAAAAAAATGTAATACCTGACACTACTAATAATCTCGATCAGTATCATCAATAAATGCATAATCATCATCATCACTATAATCAATGACGGGCTCATAGGGTTCACTGGCATCAACATGTGCAAGGCCACCTTGATGTAATCGGTCAAGCATTGACAGGTCATCCGCAGCAGTAACCTCTTATTGTTCCGGCTCTTCTTGTTCCTCCTCTGGGGTGATGTCGGATTCATTGTCGCTGTCTACTTCAATGTTTTGGGGTGAAGTATAGCGGTTCTTGAAACGCTTTTTGGAAAGACGTGTCTCTTGGAAGAATTCTCCTTCATATGTGTCTGGGTTAATGTGAGGTTCATAATCTTCTTCCTTTGGGGGAGAAAGTCTAGCACGTGGCGGCACTTCAAAAACGACATCCCAACCTTTTAGATTAGGATTAGTTTGGCAGGCCCACGGTAGATAGAATACTTGGGTTGCCTATTGAGCCATAATATAGACATCAGGAACATCTAAATGAGTGCTTTGGTTGATTTCAACTAGCCCTACATGTTCATGCGTCCTTCTAGTCTCCTTCGGCTGAAACCAATAACATTTGAAGACTACGACATTCGGTGGATTTTCACCATAGAACAGAAGTTCATAAATTGCTTCAACTCTCCCATAATACTCGGTACCTCCTTCGCCGATAGAAGATACACAACAATTTGTTGACTTTCGGTCGGCCATAGATAGCTCTTTGCCATAGGTACGAAAGCGATACCCATTGATGTCGTACTTGTCAAATGAACAGACCTTATAGTCAAAACCATTAGCGACTTGTCTCAATTCGGCGTCCATAGACTCTGAATTAGCCTACAAGTTTAATATGAAAGGATTGTTGCATTATGCACAAATTAGCGAATGAAATGAAATTGTCTAATAGAAATTACCGTTTGTTTGAACCAAGAGATGAAACCGGGATAGCCACCTCCTTGCTTTGCGAGAAGCTCATACTCTTTGACGGAATCCTTTTGGATTTCCGCTCCATACGAGAATATGGTAACGTATCGACTGTATGACATATCCAGGAATGAGTAGTTCAAAGGAAATAGAAGTTGCAAAACAATGTACCGAGAACTTACTCGATGTACGGCCGCACTTCTATCAGGTTGTTGAAGATATACAACGAAATGGTCCGCCATTCTTCGTTATCCAAAGATACTGGATGTGAAACACTAGCTGGTGCGAGATTCCCTTTGAATAGGTTGAGGTTGGATCCACCTTTTTTAGGCTCGTCAGCATTGTACCGAGGCTTCGGATTATGCAAATGACGATTTTTGGCTTCGTAGTGCGCTGTTACGAAGTTTGCCGCCTCCTCTATGATGAATGCCTCAGCCATCGATGCTTCAATTCTACGTTTATTTTTACATTTTTCTCGAAGCGTCTTCTGCATCCTCTCAGTTGGGTAGCACCAACGATTTTGCACGCCCCCCCCCAATCTTGCCTCGGTCGGGAGATGCAAAATCAAATGCTGCATTGGATTAAAGAAGCCCGGTGGAAAGATCTTCTCTAACTTGCAGATCAACTCCGGCGCCAACTCTTCCATTTCTTCTAGCACGCCAGGCGATAGTTCTTTCGCACAAAGAACACGGAAGAAATAGCTGAGTTCTGCCAGTACTAGCCATTCATCCTCAGGGATGAAGCCACGCAACATCACCGGCATTACCCGCTCAATCCATATGTGCCAATCATGACTCTTGAGACCAAATATCTTCAGTTTATCAAGATTCGCTCGCCTCTTTAGATTCGCTGCATACCCATTGGGGAACATCAACTGTTGTTGCACCCACAAGAGAATTTCCCTCATAGCTGGCCTTCCAAGATTGAACCATGCCTTTGGCTTCGTCCAGTTCTGCTTTCCTTTCGGTTCTTTCATGTTTTGTAACGGCCTATCACATAGCGCCTTCAGATCGACTCTAGCCTTAGTATTATACTTTGACTTCCCATCTATGCCGAACAATGTACCAAAAAGTGCCTCAGTGATATTCTTCTTAGTGTGCATCACGTCGATGTTGTGTGGGCAAAGGAGGTCTTTGAAGTAAGGCAGATCCCATAAGCATGTTTTGTGAGTCCACACGTGCTTAGTATTATACCCCTTGAAGTACCCTGGACGTTGTGGATCTGGCTCGAGAGTGTTTAACTGATCCAGGGTCTGTTGGCCTGTCAATGCAGGTGGTGCAGAGTTTTTGACAACTCTACCCCTGATGAAGTTCTTCTTGTCTTTCCTGAACTTATGGCGAGGATCCAGGAACTGTCTATGCATGTCGAAGCAAGAAAACTTGCGACCGGCCTGAAGCCAACGAAACTCAAGAGCTCCCTTGCATGTGGGGCACGGGAACCTTCCATCCACACACCAGCCAACGAATAGCGCATACGCCGACAAGTCATGCGTCGAGTACATGTACCAGACACGCATTATGAAGTTCCGTTTGCTAAAGGCGTCGTATGTCTTGAACCCATTATCCCAGGCTTCTTGCAATTCGTCCTTAAGCGGCTGCATGTACACCTTCATATTTTTGCCCGGATAGTTGGGTCCTGGAATTATCAACGTCAGGAAAATGTTCTTTCTTTGCATAATCTGTCCTAGGGGGAGATTGAGTGGAAAGACAAATACGGGCCAACAACTGTATTGGGCTGCCGTCATACCAAACACACTGAACCCATCCGTGCTGATGCCGACTCGAGGATGCCTCGGATCTGCCGCTTTGTCAGCATGTAATTCATCAAACTTTTTCCACGCAACACCATCCGATGTGTGTACCATCATTAGATTCCCATCTGCATCTAGTTCGGTTCTTTTGCCTGTTTTGTGCCATGTCATCTGTCTGGCCGTCTCTTCGACCATGAAAAGACGTTGACGTCTTGGTACGATTGGCATATACCGAAGAACACTAACGGGGATTTTGGTCTGTGTCTTCTCACCCATACCGTTGTCTACCACAATATACCTGGAAGACTTGCAAATGGGACAATAGTTCAAGTCCGCATAGCCAAGCCTAAATAAGGCACATCCTTTCTCACAGGCATGTATCTTCTCATAAAGCATCTTCAGTGCACGGAGGATTTTGTCCGACTGGTACAGGTTTGCAGGCATTACATGGCCTTTGGATAGAAAGCGTCTAAATACTGTCATAATTGCATCATAGCATTATCTGCCCAAGTTGAACTGAGCCTTCAGAGCCATTACTTGTGAGATGGCATCCAACTGACAAAGCTCAGTGTGCTCGTGTAGCGGACGTTTCGAAGACTCCAACATTTCATTGAAGGCCTTTGCAGATTCCTCCATCTCCTCATCCGAATCCCGAGCATCATCATAGCCTTGCACCATGTTTTCCATCCCGGTACCATGCTCGTCGGTGCGACGACGATCCACCTCAGCTCGGTCACGTTGGGCAGACTCACCATGAAATGTCCACACCGTATAATCGGGCGTAAAACCACTCTTCTGCAGGTGTTTGCCCATTTCAGCCTCTGTCTTCTT